>JAJHZJ010000227.1:5424564-6624564 GCA_023548195.1 Bettongia penicillata ogilbyi
CATTCCTATTTTGAAGTTTTTGGAATTAGGACGTCCATTTTTATCTTTAGCTGTAGTTTACCTCTTTTGAACTTTCCAATCATTAATCTTAGTTTTCTTTCCTGGGACCGAAAAGAATAACCTGAAGATATTTTCCAGAAGACGACCCTTTACATTTTGTAAGACAGTATTCCTTTCCTAACTCCTCTCTTGTTGAGGTGAAACAACAAACCTTATTGGTATGGCATGGTTTCTAGTTCCCCCACCATTTCTGTCAGTGATGTATTGTATGAGCTGTATGAGCTGCAGTGCCTCAACACCATTTGTCACTGAGGGATAAGACACAATACTTTTACAGTGATCTTATTAGGGCACATTCAGCAGAACTATCACTTTCTTTGTTCTGGATATTATATTACTGCAAATGAAGAAGAAAATTGCCATACTTTGTTTTATTTTGGCTGTTATAACTAACTGCTTGGTATATTAAACTTTCTGCCTACCCAAATCCCTAGTTCTTTTTCTAGCCATACCTCTCCAGTCCTGTCAGTATTAGGTTACTTGTTTTTTGTTTTCTTTAAATTCAGACCTTCAACCCATCATTTTAGTTTGTTGTAGTCTGTGGAATCCAAATCCTCTCATCCGATGTGTTGAATCCCATCTTTTTGTCATTTATGAATTTATTATTTGTATATCAAATTATTGCTAAAATGCTGAACAGAAGAAGTACAAGGAAGGAATCACAGCATTCCATTAGAGATCTTGCTCCACTTTGGCACTGATTCAGTAATCACTACTCGGGGTCAGTTTCACCCAGCTGTATAGTTACAGTACCTCCCTTCTTCCCTTCCCCTTCCTAGTTCTCTTCCCTCTTCTGTTTCCTCTTCCCCTCCCCTCCCCCTTCTTCCCTGTTTCCCCATCCCTTCCCTCTTCTACACAGACACAGACACACACACACACACACACACACACACACAAACCCATATATTGTCTACAGAGAGATGTAAGATGCCTTATCAAATATGTGTTAAAAATCCAGTGATCTTCATAGCTTTGATACTTCCATGATCTACCAGTCTGTTAACCCTATCCGAAAAGGAATCAACTTGTCTAGTGTTACTTGTTGAGTAGCCCACAATCCTGTCATGCATTCTGTTTGGTGGAGCTTGAAAGCTAGCCTTGAAGATTGCATGCTGTGAAAATTAGGCTTGCCTGGCTTTTTTTATTGCTTTCATTTCCTTTCCCTTTTCTGGCATAAAAACTGTCAGTCATTTGGAACTAAAAAGAAATGAGAACTTTGTAGTTCAGTCATTTGAGTCTGACTCTTTCTGACTGAGTTTGGGGCTTTCTTGGCAAAGATACTGGAATGGTTTGCCATCTCCTTCAGTAGCTCATTTTACACATGAGGAAACTGAGTCAAATAGGGTCAAATAACTTGCCCTAGAACACAGGGTTACCAAGTGTCTGAGGTCACATTTGTACTCAGAAGATGAGTTTTCCTGACTCCATGGCCCCAAACTCTACCCACAGCTCCACCTGGCTGCCCTGAAAACTATTGATATATTTTTATTTTGATCTTTATTCTCCTATTGTAAAAAAAAAAATGGGATATTTTGAGTGTAAGTAATAAATAATCTTTGGCGTTTATAAATATTGTGAGATTTTTTAGGTGAAGCATTTGTCTTATTTAACATTTGTTTCTCTTGTGCCTAATAGGCATTTAAAAACGTTATTTGATTTGGATGGGACAAAGGTGTTGATAGGTGATCAGTGTCTATATATGTCCCTGCATAACCAAATGGACCAGTATATGGTAAATTAATAAAAGCTAGTACACATTACACAAGAAAGATAGATTTTTATTAAACTATTCTGGTGAGTCTGGCTTTGTTGACATAGCTGGGGGGGGGGTGGAGGGTGGAGAGGGGTTGGCAAACCACTGCCAAAGTCTACCACCTGTTTTTGTACTCTGTGTGACCAAAGAATGGATTTTACATTTCATTTAGAATGAAATGTAAAATCAGAATTATACAAAAAAATAAACCGTGACCTGGGACTCCCTGAGGTACTAGTAATAGTAATACATATAATTTCCATACACTTTGAGGTTTACAAAGTACTTTACATTTTATTTTATTTAACCCTCACAACAGTGCTTTTTAAAATCTCCTTATAGGTGGAGAAACTGTGGCTGAGAGAGGTTAAATGAATTGCTCAGGGTCATATAGCTAGCAAATCTCAGAGGCAAGATTTGAACTCTCTTTGATTTCACGTCCAGCACTTTGTCACTACCACTTAGCTTCCTGGTTTGCCTTTTCCATTTCCATCCCTTCTCTATTGGGATTTGAGCAGTGTAGGTAGGCACACCAAATAACGTTGCTCTGAAAAACACTGTTTCAGAGTAATATTTTTGATGGATTACAACTGTAGTATCTGGGGGCACTGAGAACTCAGATGATGGATCCCTTGGTGACTGGCTACTCCAGGTTGAAGGTACCCTCTTGGTCTGCATCCTCTAAATTGCAAGCTTCATCAGTGTGCTTTACTTTACTAACCAGAAAACACAATTCACTCAAAACAAATTCATTTTGTCAAATGACATAAGAATAACAGCAATAAAATATTTTATCCCTAAATATGGAATATACTTTCCTAGACATACACAAAAGAGTTGGAAGAGTGGCCATACATAGAGAATAAGGGGAGGTTATGTAGGCATACACTTTTGGGAAAGAGTTTAGGGACAACTCCAATCTCCAAGGTTACTGATATCTTCCAGTAATGTTATTATGCTGTTTCCATCAGGTTTCTCTCACAGTCTCCCCTGGAAACTGCACAGTCAGACACATGATCTCTAACAGATACTGATCTTTTAGTCTTTTCCAGGTAACATTCGTCCCATGTTGCTCTGATGGACGCTGTTTGCTGAATGCTGTTTGGCAAGACATGTAATCATCTTCAGAGTGCTGTACGACACATAGTCTTGAGCTTTGGGCTCAACTGCAATCTTTGGCTACATCTCTGAGGAAAGAACAGGTACAATTATGCTCTTTCAGCTTAAATTCTCCTACTTAGAAGAGTGGAAACCAGGTGGTGTAGTGGGTAGCATGCTGGACCTGGAGTCAGGAAAACTCATTTTTCTGGTTTAAATCTCATCTTGGATACTTACTAGTTGTGCGACCCTAGGCAAGTCACTTAACCCCATTTGCCTCAGTTTCCTCATCTGTATAATGAGTTGGAGGAGGAAATGGCAAGCTACTTTATTATCTTTGCCAAGAAAACCCCAAATAAGATTATGAAGAGTCAGACATGGCTAAAAATGATTGGACAACAATAAAAAGAAGAGTGGGTGTGGAAAAGGTATGAGAAAAACCTAAGGCAAGCCAACGTTCTGTTTTCCTGACAATATATCTAGTTCTCATGTGTCAATAATTCCAGCCCCAAATATTCAGAGGGTCTTAAGGTATTCTTCACACAATGAATTGCACCTGATTTCTCAATGATTCTGAAGAGGCATTTGACCCACTTTGATCTCTCTCCCCTCCCTCCCTCTCCCCTCCCTCCCTCCCCCTCCCTCCCCTCCCTCCCTCTCTCCCTCTCTCTCTCTCTCTCTCTCTCTCTCTCTCTCTCTCTCTCTCTCTCTCTCTCTCTCTCTCTCTCTCTCTCTCTCTCTCTCTCTCTCATCACTGCATGGAAAATATACCAGTGGTATATGTTGATTTGAAAGCTGCCTCTATTGATTCAGATGGTCACTCCTCTGCAATTTATTGACCTATGTTTTAGTCTGGGCCACCAAAAAGGTTACTCGATCTGCTCATGCTCATAAAATAGTATCAATCAGTTTGTAAGTGCCCACTACATTCTAGGCACTAAGTATTGAGAATACAAGAACAAAAATGAAACTAGTCTTGCACTTAAGATGCTCAAGTTTTTCCAGGAAGTAACTTCATCATATAAATCTACAAAAAAATAAATAAATACAAAGTTGATAGAAGGACACTAGAAGTTAAGAGGGGTGAAGTAGGGTAAACTGTGCACAAAGTAGTGCTTAAACTGGATCTTGAAGGAACTGAGGAAATTTATGAGGCATAGGTGAGGATAGGGCTTTGTGGGTATGTTTGTCAACCATACAAAGGCATAGAAAGAGAACATGGAGTATCAGTGTGAATACAACTATATGGTAATTTGCCTTTATTGCAAAGGATAGAAAGCAGAGTAAAAGATGATGAAGCTGGGAAGATACTTTGGAGGCAGGTTATAAAAGTCAAACAGAATAGTATATAGTTGATCCCAGAGTCAATAGAGAGCAACTAAAAGTAATTGAGCAAGGGACTGAAACAATGAGATCTACATTTAGAAGCTATGAGTAGGATGGGTTGAGTGTAGAAGGATGAGGCAGGGAGACTAACTAAAAGGTAGTCATAATGGTCTAGGACAAAGATGATGAAATCATGAACTAGAGTGATAGTTGTGTAGGTAAAAGAGCTGGGTGTGAGATTTGACTTTCTAAGTAGGATTTGTCAAAATAGAAACATAAGATGAGGAAGAATGAAACACTGAAGATAATACTGAGGTAATGATCCTTCTGACTAGGATAATGTTGTCCTCAACATAAATAGGAAAATAGTATGTGCTAGAAGGCAAGACTTGAACTCAGATCTTCCTGATTCCAGTGATAGCCTTTTATCTCCTATGGAATGTTGTCTTTCAAATTCTTTTCTTTTCCTTCTCTCCCTTTTTAGATACCAAGTGGCTTGGGCTACTAATTTTGCAAAAAAAAAAAAAAAATTGTCAATACTAAGATCATTACTATATGAAAGCAAATCCTGTAATTCTTTCCCTCCCCCCACCCCCAATTTATCACATGGCTCCTTGGTCTCCAGCAACAGGACTTGCACGATACCTAAATAAACTAAAATGTATCTGTATCTGTGTATGAATGCACAGTCAGAGATGAGAGTGAATTGGAGAAAACTTGAGAGAAGGGTCTCAGAGGACACATCCCTAGGCTACAAAATAATAGATTAGTAAAGGCTTCCGAGGAAGATGCTTTTGTAGCATTAAGTATTTCTATATTACCTACTTAATGTATGACAATTTTCCTGCTAAGTGAATTGCTATAAAATGAAAAATTTTGTTTGTATAAAAGTGCTTTGGGGTTAGTTTTAGAAACGGAAAAGGGTATTTGTAAGACTAACATTTTTGAAGGATATTTACATTTGAGAGAGAATTCTTTTATATGTGTACATTATGTATGTATGTATAATTGCATTTGTGTTTACTCTTTTTGCCAGCCCAAAATGAGTTAAAATTCATTACTCCCAATCTCTGTCACCCTGAGATAAAGAAAACAAAGAGCATTGGGCATAAAATTCTTTTCTTTGTTCAAGATAATTCTCTTTCATTATTTTACATGAAGACTTAGAAAAGTTCTTAAGCCACTCAAAAGCATTCATCAAATTGCTATTGATGAGAAAACATTTGAGTTTCATCTTGTGATTGTCTTTTTTCTCCATGTAATTGGTAGGTAATTGGGAATGAACTAGGACTACTAAAAGAGTTTGACAAATTTATTAATGGTGCATTGTGTGGATGCAAAAAATGATTCAATATATTTTTTCTAAGCCAATTTTGAATATTTGAAACAATTTTCAAAAAGATCACTAAGAAGTGTTGCAAATCCATTTTGTCAATATTTGAGTGCTAAAGAATCGATGAACTCTGAATTGCAGTTCTGGTAAGATTTAGAATCCGATTAATATTTAATGAGACATTTGCCATGTTAAATAAATATCAATTGGTAAATAAAAAGATAATAGGGGAGGAGAAAACAATTTTTTAATGAGATCAGGTGCTATTTCTCCCAAGCTATAAATCCGAATTCACATTAAGTTGGATCATCTTGGCATTTTGTGATTAGAAAATGCAAAGCTAATTGTCCAAGTCTGATTCACATCTCAAAATGAATTACTACTATCTTTATTTAACTTCTCTCTAGTAGGTTCATATTTTTACTATATCTTTCAATTATTTTAATTATTTTCATAATAATGTTATGTAATTTATTGCTATTTTATTTTGTAAAGGAGATCCATTGATTTTATACATGGTAGGTAGCCCACATGATTTTATATATGGTATATAGGTATCTTTCCAGAATTGTACACCTAAATCATAATTTAAGTGAACTATATCACTAACTGTACCATAAAAACCTTCTGAATTCTGAGTCAGAATGTCACAAATACATATAGTCTTCTTGTAGCCCATAGAGTGACACTGATGATCTCCCCAACCTCTCTATTAGTGAATAACATCAGGAAAGGACCTCCAAAGTTTCAGTGGCAACAGAAAAGACAGAAGACCCAAGTATCCCAAGTGGCAGTGAGCAGAGTTCCAAAAATGGCAAAAAGATGATTGGTATTCTGGACATGTCCAGCATTGACAGAGAAAAAATATCTTTCATAGACATCTCAGTAGCAATGAGGAGGGGGCAGAATTCCTAGATATTCCTAGCAGTGGAAGAGAGAGGATGAGGAGCCTAGCAGCAATAGAAATAGAGATATCAATGGGTTATTTCTTGATCTGTTGTGTGACATGGTTTATAACTTCAAAGATTTTGTAATCTGGTTTAGAAAGTCGGATTAGCAGCAAATAGCAGAATGTGCTTAAGTGTTAAGTGCTCTGGTATAAATGATACAGACAGCAAGTATTTAGAAAGAAGAGGGAATATTGGGAATCCTAATGATTGAAGAAGGCTTCTCCGAATCTCAGCATCTCAGATGAGACCTCAGAAGCTCTCAAATCCAATCCAGGCTTGAACAATAATCCTTTCTATATCATATTGCCACAAATGGTTTCCTAACCTTTGCTAGATAGCCAGCAGCTATGTTATTGAAATGTTTCTTCGCAAGAAGCCCACATTTGCCTCTTTGCAACTTGTGCTAGGTGCTCCTCATTCTGACCCCTGCTATGAAAACAAAACAAGTCTAGTCTCTTTTCCCCAGGACAGCTTCAGTGATAATCCATTTTGTTGAATGAAAATGAGCAACACTGAAGAAATTTGGTATTGAAGACATTGTTTCCATTCTAAATTACATTTGTATCTAACTGAAGAGGCAGCATAGTATTGCTCTAGTAGATAGCATAGTAGATAGAGGATTGGACTCAAAGTCAAGTAAACCTACTTTCAAGTCTTACCTTTAACACATGCTGGCTGTGTGAGCCTGGGCAATTCACTTAATCCCAAAGACTATTCATTTCCAGGAAGTATAGGCTTGGTAGAAGAAATTTCCTTACCTTCTATTTCCCTATATTAAAGGTTTTAAAGAACTACTCCCCATTTCTATACTATAGCTTGTTTGACATTGACTCAATTTCTTGTTGACTGTAGCTTTGGATCCTCGCTAATTTTTATAGCTAGTGTAATACCATATTGCTCCAAATACAGACACATCTGAAAAAGGAGATACACGCTGCAAAAGGAGCTCTGTGAAAGGAAAAGTATACAGGTATGCACTGGGAAAATAATCTCTAAAGTGATTACAATATTTAGCCAAAGCTATTGTTGGCCTCCAGTTGTTGTGAGACTCAAATGGGATGAATAAAGTATCCTGTAAATACTAGTTGTCATAATCCAGCATCTTGGTATCTATTTATGAGGGTGTTCCCCTCACTAGTGAAGATTACAGCTCCTCCATACCTTCTCATCTTATCATTGTTCATATCTTTCTGTTAATCTCTTCACATATGACTGGTCTGAATATAAGCCATACTTTCTACCAATCCCTAAATCTGGGTGAAACCTAAAATAATTTTTATGTTCATATGTATTTTTGCCATTTACAAAGATCTCTTTTTTAGGGTTGTATCCTAGATTTAGAAGTATCCTGTATTTGAGTCAAGATGCTACTACATCATCTGTGAAAACTAATATGGACCCAGAGATTATTTTCCATATTAGGACATCTCAGATCAGAAAGGTTAAGTAATTTGTCTTTAGTTGTACAACTGCTACATATCAAAACTGAATTCAAATTTAGGTCTCTTCTGGATTCACAGTAATACTCTTCTTATACTATACAATTCTGGTTCTCTTAGTATTAAAGTATGATTTCTGTTTCACTAAGGTAAAAAAAAGTAAATATTAGTCAGTGATCCTAATGACAAGGCATGGAGAGACCTTTGGAGAGAGTGGGGCAATTTCAGGAGTAATGGGGCAATGGTAACTCTTGGGCTTAGTTTATGTGATCATCAGTGTATTATATGATAAAGTGAATCAATCCTAAAAGTACCCTAGGGATAGATCAGGCATTTATTTGGAAGACAACACACAAGATAGAGATGCATTGTCTGAAAATTTGTGTCATTTATTCAAATAGTAGCAAATTATGAAAAAGAAATGCATTTATTACTCTTCACCTGCTTAATCCACTTCAGTTTCTAAGTCTTCTTTCAACTATTTCCAACCTATCTTATGAGTCTTATTTCACATATATTTAGTGAATTTTATGCTACAGTCAAATAATAGAACTTGCAATTTTCAGAACATTATCATTCCTATACTTTTATTCACATTAATGCCTATGTTAGACATTCCCTCCTGTCAAGTCTTTTTAAAAATTAATTTATTTTTAGTTTTCAACATTCACTTCCAAAAGATTTTTAGTTCAAAACTTTCCCCCATCTCTCCACTCCCCCACTCCAAACTGTGTACATTCTAATTACCCCTTCCTTCAATCTGCCCTCTCTTTTGTCATCCCCCTCCCCCCACTTATCACATTCTCCCCAAATTTCCTGTAGGTTAAGATAGATTTCCATGCCCAGTTGAGTGTGTATGTTATTCCCTCCTTAAGCCAAATCCAACAAGGGTAAGGTTTACTCATTTCCTCTCACCTGCCTGCTCTTCCCCTCCACTGTAAAAGCTTTTTCTTGCCTCTTTTATGTGTGAGATAATTTATCTCATTCTACCTCTCCCTTTATCCTTCTCCCTTACTCCTTATTTTCTCACGCCTTAATTTTATTTTTTAATGCCCTCCCTTCATATTCAACTCACCCTGTAACCTCTGTCTATCTCTCTCTGTACATATGTATGTATGTATATAAATATATGCATATAATGAGTGTGTTTATGTGTGTCTCTATCATCTATCTTTCTCTGTGTGTGTGTTTATGTTTCCTCTAACTATCCTAATACTGAAAAAGTCTCATGAATTACAAATGTCATCTTTCCAATTTTAATAAGTCCATTATGATTTCTCTTTCCTATCTACCTTTCCATGCTTTTCTTGAGAATTATATTTAAAAGTCAAACTTTCTGTTCAACTCTGGTCTTTCCATCAAGAATGCTTGAAAGTCCTCTATTTCATTGTTTATCCATTTTCCCCCTCCTAAAGTATTATACTCAGTTTTGCTGGATAGGTGATTCTTGGTTTTAATCCTAGGTCCTTTGACCTCCAGAATATCATATTCCAAGCCCTTCAGTTCCTTAATGTAGAAGCTGCTAAATGTTGTGTTATCTTGATTGTGTTTCCACAATGCTTGAATTGTTTCTTTCTGGCTGCTTGCAATATTTTCTCCTTGATCTGAGAGCCTCCTTGACCCTGACCTGAAATTTGGCTACAATATTCCTAGGAATTTTCCTTTTGGGATCTCTTTCAGGAGGTGATTGGTAGATCCTTTCTATTTCTATTTTACCCTCTCATTCTAGAATATCAGGGCAGTTTTCCTGATGATTTGGTTTTTTTTTAATTTTTTTATTATCTTATTTGTTTTCAGTGATGTTCTGTAATCATTTCCATGTGACTTAGATTTTTTTTCTCCTCCCTCCTCCTCCTTCCCACTTCTTCCTCCCTCCCTCCCTGAGATGGTATACAATTTTATATAGGTTCTACACATACATTACTATTAAATACATTTTCACCTTAGTCATGTTGCATAGAAGAATTAAAATGAATGGGAAAAATCATAAAACAAACCAAAATGTAATACAAAAAAAATTGATCTGCTACATTCTGTGATTGAATTCCACAGTTCTTTCTCTGGATGTGGAAGATATTTTGTCTTAAGAGACCATTGGGAATTTTTTAAATCCTTGCATTGCAATAAAATACTAAGTCTACCAGGAAAAGTCCTCTCACTGTGGTTGTTGCTGTATACAGAATTCTTCTGGTTCTGCTTCTTTCACTCAGCATCAGTTCATATAAGTCTTTCCAGGCCTCTCTGAATTCTTCCTGTTCATCATTTCTTATAGCACAATACATTCATATACCACAATTTATTCAGTCATTCCCCAATTGATGGGCATCCCCTTGATTTCCAGTTTTTGGCTACCACAAAGAGAGCTGCTATAAATATTTTTGTACATGTGGGACCTTTTCTCATTTTTATGATCTCTTAGGAATACAGTCTTAGAAGCAGTATTGCTGAGTCAAAGGGTATGCACATTTTTGTAGCCCTTTGGGCATAGTTCCAAATTGCTCTCCAGAATGGTTGGATCAGCTCACAGCTCCAGCAGCAATGAATTAATGTTCCAACTCTCCCACACCTTCTCCAACATTTATTATCTTCGTGTCTTGTCATGTTAGCCAACTGATAGGTATGATGTGGTACCTCAGAGTTGTTTTTGCATTTGTTGTTTTGAGTTTCGTCTCTCTAATCAATAGTGATTTAGAACATTTTTCATATGACTATAGATAGCTTTAATTTCTTCTCTGAAAACTGCCTGTTCATATCCTTTGACCATTTATCAATTGGGGAATGACCTGTATTCTTGCACATTTGACTCAATTCTCTATAGATTTTAGAAATGAGAACTTTATCATAGACACTAGTTGCAAAAATTCTTTCCCAGTTTTCTGCTTCCTTCCTAATCTTGGTTGCATTGGGTTTGTTTGCACAAAAACTTTTCAATTTAATGTAATCAATTTATTCATTTTGCACTTCATGATATTTTATATCTCTTGTTTAGTCAAAAGTTCTTCCTCTCTCCATAAATCTGGTATATACACCATTCCTTGATCTATTAATTTGTTTATAGTATCAATCTTTCTACCTCAGTCATGTACTCATTTGGACTTTGTTCATGTGTATGGTGTCAGGCATTGGTATATGCTTAGTTTTCACCACACTGTTATCTACTTTTCCTAGCAATTTTTGTGGAACAGTGAGTTCTTATCCCAGAAACTGGGGTCCTTGAGTTGATAATTTCTTGAAAGATGATGTCTAGACTCTTTTTTGATCATAGTTTTCAGGTAGTCCAATAATTTTTAAATTATCTGTCCTGGGTCTATTTTCCAGGTCATTGGTTTTTCCATGTGATAGTCCACATTGTCTTCTATTTCTTTCATTCTTTTGGTTTTGTAATATAATTTCTTGATTTCTCATAGGTCATTCGCTTCCATTTGTTCCATTCTAATTTTGAAGGAATTATTTTTTTTTCCACTGACCTTTTGGGTCTCTTTTTCTTTCCATTTGTTTAATTCTGCTTTTTAAGTCATTTTTCTCCTCATTGGCTTTTTGGACCTCTTTTGCCCTTTGGGTTAGTCTATTTTAAAGGTGTTATTTTCTTCACTATTTTGGGGGAGTCTCCTTTAGAAAGCTGTTGACTCATTTTTCATGATTTTCTTGCATCACTCTCATTTCTCTTCCCAATTTTTCCTCTACTTCTATTACTTGATTTCCAAAATCCTTTTTGAGCCCTTCCATGATCTGAGATAAATTCATGTCTTTCTTGGAGCCTTCGGATGTAGCAGCTATGACTTTGTTGTCTTCTTTTGGTTGTATATTTTGATATCCTTTGTTACCAAAGTAAGATTCTATAGTCTGAGGATTTTTTCCATTGTTTGCTCATTTTCTCAGCCAGTTACTTGACTTTTTAACTTTTTGTTAAGGTAGAGCTCTGCTTCCAGTGTGGATGGCATACTGTCCCAAGTTTCAGGGTTTTTCTGCAACTGTTTTCACAGATACTTCTAGGGACCTGTAAACTTTCAGTTCTTTCAAGGTGGTATGATCAAAGAGGAGGTGTTTACTCCTCTCTCTGAACTGTCCTCTGGTTTGTGAGTGACCACAAGCACTCTTTGGAATTGTGAGGAAGATTCTTTCTCTACCACCACCACAAGCTCCACCATGGCAGCACTCTTCCTTGTCCCAGGACTGCAACTCAGATCCAAGCATAGGCAAAGCAAGAGAATCTTTCCTCAGTACCAGCAAAGAGATCTCTGCAATTCCCCTCTGATCAACCACTGGATCCCCCTGCACTCCCACTGTCTGTGGGCCAAGAGCTTCAGAAGTAGCCGTTGCTTCTACTCCAGGACTGGGACCAGACTGGGCTCCTCTCTCACTTAGCTCTAACCTTTTCCTAATGACCTTCTAAGTTGTCTTTAGTGTTTGTGGGTTGAGAAGTCTGGAAACCACCACAGCTGCCAGTGATTCAGTCCTGGAGCCCTGCTTCAGGTTTGCTGAGACCTGGTTTGTACTGGCACATTTTGTGCTAGACTGAGCTCCTTTCCCAGCCCAGTGCAATAGACTTTTCCTGTTGATCTTTCAGTTTGTATTGGGCTGAAATTTATTTCACTGTCATTTTGTGAGTTTGGCTGCTCTAGAATTTGTTTAGAGTCATTTTTACAGGTATTTGGAGAGGTTTAGGTTAAAGCTCAAGCAAGTCTCTGCTTTTACTCTACCGTCTTTGCCCCGTCAAGCCTTTACCATCTGAAAACCTACTGGTTCTTGAAACTTCAAGGTTTTGAGCAAGAGATAAGGGCAAACATGGCACCAATAGAAATAATGAAATTTTTAAAAATGGAAAAGGCTAATAGAGAAAGAGAATATTCTTTGTTTTTTTCTGAAATGTTGAATTTGGAATAATAGCATAACACATCTATGAAGATGTCCTGTAGCTAGTTGCACATTTGGATCTTGGACTTAAGAGAGAAATTAAGAAATGGAGAAAAGGAATCTGTAATCAGAAGTCATTTCCACAGAATTTTCATAGGCAGATAATATGTCATAGTGTTTAGAGTTCTAATTTCTTGATTTAGCTTCAAGGACTACTACTGAAAAATCTGAGTGACCCTGAGCAAGTCATTTAACCTCTCATGCTCTAGGTATCATTATAAGACCATAAACTGCAGAGAAGGATGACTTGTAGAATTTTCTTGCCAGGGAGTTTCCTGTTTAAACCACGCAAATCACAAGTTCAGTACATATCCCTATTCTTTATAAACATTATCCTGCAACCCTTGAGAGTGATTTAGAGTAGAAAGAAAAGAGAAGAGGGCAAATCTTAATGTGAAGTATTGAGTATGGTTCCTATACTCAAGAAGATGTAGTTATTCATTATTGTCTCTAGGATCAAATACAAGCTATTCTCTTGGTTATTGAAAATCTTTCACAGGCAGGTTCCAACCTACCTTTCTTTTAGGAATATTTGGGGAGAGGAGGGATGTCTTGCTTCTTAGTTTTAAAAATGTCCCATTTTAATAAGGAAAGATAGTATGGTAGAGTTAAAGTTAATTATTTTGGTATGTCGTGGGGGAGACTTGTTCAGTCATTTAAGTTATATCTGACTCTTTGTGACCCTGTTTGGGGTTTTCTTGACAAAGACACTGGAGTGGTTTGCCATTTCCTTCTCCAGATCATTTTACAGATGAGGAAACTGAGGTAACCAGGGTTAAGTGATAGGGCCATACAGTTTGTAAGTGTCTGAAGTCAGAGTTGAACTCAGGAAGATGAGTCTTTCTGACTTCAGACTTGGCAATCTATTCACTGTACCACATAGCTGCCTTTGGGAATGACCATTAAGTTCTTTTTAAACCTTTTTTTTTTTGCCCATCATGTTGGAGCTGCAATTGGCATCTAAATTAGGCTACGAGGGTCCTCCAATATACCTTCCACTCCCCTTTGTATAAACTTTAATTCAACCAAACTGGCCTCCCTGTCTCAAACAACATTTCATCTCTCTTCTCCACACCTTTGCATAGGCTGTCCTCTATACTTGGAGTGAATTCTCTTCACCTCCACTTTTGAAAATCCCTGATTTATTTCAAAAGTTGCCTCAAATACAGTATTTTGAGGTATTTCCTGATTCTCCCTGCTCTATACACTTCCCCTGTAGAATTACCTTGTAATTATTTTGTATTTCCACAATACTTGAATTGTCTCTTTCTAGTTGCTTACAATATTTTCTCCTTGACCTGGGAACTTTGGGATTTGGCTATAATATTCCTAGGAGTTTCTCTTTTTGGATCTTATTCAGGAGGTGATCAGTGGATTCTTTCAATATTTATTTTGCCCTCTGGTTCTAGAATATCAGGGCAGTTTTCCTTGAAAATTTCATGAAAGATGATGTCTAGGCTCTTCTTTTGATCATAGTTTTCAGTTAGTCTCATAATTTTAATTGTCTCTCCTGGATCTATTTTCCAGGTCAGTTGTTTTCCCAATGAGATATTTCTCATTATCTTCCATTTTTTCATTCTTTGGGTTTTGTTTTGTAATTTCTTGGTTTCTCATAAAGCCATTAGCTTCCATCTGTTCCATTCTAATTTTTAAAGAACTTTTTCTTCAGTGAGCTTTTGAACCTCCTTTTCCATTTAACTAATTCTGCATTTTAAAGCATTCTTCTCCCCATTGGCTTTTTGGATCTCTTTTGTCAATTGAGTTAGTTGAGTTAGCCTATTTTAAAATAGTTACTTTCTTCAGCAATTTTTTGAGTCTCCTTTAGCAAGCTGTTGACTTGCTTTTGATAATTTTCTTGTAGCATTCTCATTTGTCTTCCCAACTTTTCCTATACTTCTCTTACTTGATTTTCAAAAAACTTTTTGAGCTCTTCCATGGCCTGAGATCATTGAATATTTACTTTGGAGGTTATGGAAGCCTTGACTTCCTCTGAAAGCATGCGTTGTTCTTCCTCATCCAAAAGAATGGAAAAAAATACCTGTTCACTAAGAAAGTAACCTTCTATAGTCTTATTTTTTCCCTTTTTTGGGCATTTTCCCAGCCAGTTATTTTATTTTTGACTCATTTGTCAGGAGGAGGATATACTCTGGGGATCTGTAAGTTCTCAGTTCCTCCAGGGTGGCACAATCAAGGGCCTGCACACTGATCTGGGAGCTACCAAAGCTTTTCTGCCCAGAATCTGTGAGTAATAGAATTCGTTCTCCACAACCACCTCCAGCATGCCAAACCCCAGGAACATGCTCATGGCTAAGATTCAGATCAGCTACTCAATTCTCCTAGAGGCTTTAGGCTGAGACTTCCACAAATGAATGCTACTGCTGCTTGGTGCGCTGCCACCACCCCTGCCACCTGGGGCAGGGACTAGACAAAGACCCTGCTCCCTTGTCACAAAAGTAAAAAAGCACTAACCTTTGAAGCTGCCTTTGGGATTTGTAGGTTGTGGGATCTGAGAATCTCCACTGGTGCTAAGAATTTTACCCCTGAGGCCTGTTCTGGTCCTGTTCCTTCCAGTGCTGCATGGCCAGGGGTGGGCTGCACTTCACTCCGTGACCCATGTGATAGACCTTTCCTGTCAGCCTTGCAGGCTACCTTTGACTGGAAAACTCCTTCACTCTGTGGTTCCATGACTTCTGCTGTTCTAGAATTTGTTGAGAGTCATTTTTACAGGTATTTTATGGGATCTCCTTGTAATTTTTTTCTATGTAACATAGATATAGACACATATTTTTTCTTCAAGAGGATGACAAGAACCATATTACTTTATATTCCCATCACCTAGTAGATCCTTAGCAAACAACTGTTGATTGATTGATAGGAAGGAGTGATCAACAATATGAAATGATGGAGAGAAGACATTTCAATTCATAAATTCAATAAGCATTTGTTAATTTAAGGAGGATGAGAACTGAATGTGTGTTATTGGCTAAGATAATTAAGTAGTTTGGGTGACCTTTGTGAAAGGAGTTGAAGTAGAATTGTAGTCTCAGAAATCCACTCAATGAATATAAACAATGCTTTTTTTTAAGGAGCAGGGCTCCTTAACCTGGTGTCCATAAACTTTTTTTAAATGGTATTTTGATAATTATTCCAATATAATCCATTTTCCTTTGTAATTCTGTATATTTTATTTTATGTACTTTTAAAAGAATTATTCTGAGAGTCACAGTGTCCAGAACACAAAAACACATCAGGAACTCCTGTTATAGAGGTTTAGCAGTAAAAGGGAAGGAAGACATCATATATAGGTGGGCAAGGAAGGCAGGTGAAAGGAAGATTTCTTTTAAAGACCTTTAGATCCTTTATAACCAAATGGAAAGAAACCATTATTGAAGAAGGAACACTTAGAAAAGCATGAAGTAGGGATGACCATAGCAGTAAGGCTCTGAAGGAGGTGGAAGGCAATGAAATAAAAACATGGGTAGAAGAATTTACCTTAGTGAAGAGCAGGGATTACCTTGTGATCCATGGGAAAGAGAAGAAGTAAGTGATGATAAAGATGAATTCTGGATATTGTTGACATGTATCTATATATGTAATACTGTATTCATGGGAAGAATGAAATTACAGCAAATATCAAAAAGCCACAGGCCACCCTACTGCCTGAACCAGATTAAAATATAATTGGGAAATATTCTAAAAATAAATAAAAATACAATAAAACAAATAATAGTAATATGTGTTCTCCTAAATCAATATAAAACCAGTGGATCCTAAAATATGACTTTTTTCTCTGCCCCCTGCCCATTTCCGTTTGAGTTTAAGACCATTGATCTACACAGTAAGTGTAGAGTAAGTACTGAATAGCATTGGTACAGAAAATTTTCTCCTTATATATTCTTTATATCAATGATTGAAGAAATTTAGTAGTAAATATAGTACTGTAATCACCAGAGTATTGATCAAAGATCAGAATTTTTAAAAATCCTAAATAGTTTCCTGAATCCTAAAGTTTCTTGGTGAGGTAGAGTTAATTTCTTCTACCGTTTCCCTCAAGAGCTTTCTTGTATTTAAAAGTATTATTTCCCTACTAAACTTCTCATCAGTATTCCCCTCCAAAATTTCTAAATGAGGGGTAACATTCTTTCATCTCAAGGAAGTCAGTCAGTTCACAAGGGACAAAGAATAAAACAAAATCAGAATATTTTGGCTAGATCTCAGAAGCATACCTATTTCTATCACTATTTCATAGTAGCTAACATCACTTAGAGACATCTCTGATGTATGACACTTACCATTACATGTATCATTACAAAGTTAATTTCAGCATAAAGTCATTAGCTACAAGTTTTTATATGCTTGTTTTTTAAATAATAGCTAGCACTTATATAATACTTAAAGATTTTCAAGGTACTTAACATATGTTATCTTTTTAAAAAAATTAATTAAATCTTATGAACAAAAATTGATTCCCCTCTCAATCTCCTGTGGAAAAAAAATAAAAATAAAAATTATACCATTATAAAAAAAATAGTGACCTGAGGAAAACAAGTTCTCATTTTGACCATATCCAAAAAGAGTCTCCATTTACATTCTGAATGTTACTTTGTTAGGAGGTGGGTAGCATGTTTTATCATGACTCCTCTTTACTGCTATTGGTCACTATGTAAAGAGTTCCTAAGTCTTGAGAGTTGTTTGTATATAAAATGTTATTGTTAATGTCCAAATTGTTCTCCATACTCTGTTCACTTTTCTTTGTGTTAGTTCATGTGAACCTTCTTAGGTTTCTCGAAAACCATACCCTTCATCATTTCTTATAGCAAAATAATAGTAATACTAAAATTATATTCATATGCCAAAATTTGTTTAGTCATTTCTCAAATAATGGGTACCCCTTAAGTTTATAGTTCTTTGCCACCACAAAGAAACAGGACTATGTGTGTGTACTCACACACACATATATACACACATACATGCATACACACATGCGTGTGTTGTAAAATGACCTACAGAAGGAAAGGGCAAGTCATTCCAGTATCTCTGCCAAGAAAACCCCAAATAGAGTCACAAAGAGACTGACAGGGCTGAAAAATGACTGAGCAATGAAATATATATATATATAGTCTTTTTATGAGAGTGGTTTATTTAAGGAATCTATGTGGACATTTTGTATTTTTTGTAAATAGTCATCCATTATATTTACATTGCCAGTTTTGTTTGGCGTATAATTGAGCAAAATAGTTTCTTGTAACTAACTTCTTCATTTGTAATGAATTTTCTTTTTGAGTATTAGATGTTGGTGATTTGTTTTTATATTTTTCCTTTCATAAAATTAGCTCATTATTTTTTGTTTTTGTCATGATTTTGTCTTTTTTATTTCAGTTCCAATTCTTCAATTTGTTTACTTTCAGTTTTGTTAATCTCTGATTTTTAAATTTTCTACCCTGGAAATTGCTTTTAAAATTTTCTTTTGAATTTATTTTTTGTTTACATGCCCATTTTGTGGATCTATAATTTTTTCCTTTATTTATAAGAGTGTTTTAAAGATATCATTTTTTTTCTTTAAGGACTACTTTGTCTATATCCAGAAAATATTTATATGTTCTCTCATAATTATCATCATATTTATTACTTTTAATGAATTATGATCAGTAAATGAAGTGTTACTATTTCTGCTTTTATGCATTTGTGAGGTTTTCTGCTTAACAAATGGTCAATATTTGTATATGTGCCTTTTTTTCTTTATATAAAGAAAAAATATGCATATTCCCTCTTGTTTCTATTCAGTAATTACCAGAGGTGTATTACATCTAAATTTTAATAAATTCTTCTCAGGTATTTTCAATCTTTATTTAGTTAGATTTATTTAGGACAGAAATAAACATACTGATATCCCCAATACAATAGTTTTACTGTCCATTCTTCTCTATGACTTAATTTTTCTTTAAACATTTAAGTGCCATTGGGTGCATGTAAGTTAACAATCAACGTTAATTAACTTTTTATTGTATTTTCCAGTCTAATATGGTTTCCTTTTTTGTCTCATTTATTCAAGTCTAATATTGCTGTTACTAAATCTGAAATCATGGTTGCTACCCATCATTTCTTTTTCTACTGAAGAATAATCAGTTTTACTTCAGTCTCTTTTATTTTAACTCAGCATAAACCTTTATGTTTTAAGTGTGTTGCTTGTAAACAACATATTGTTGGGTTCTACTTTATACTATATATTGCTAACTTCCTTTTTTTTTTTTACTGAATTCATCCTATTTTTTTTTCGGTACTGATCATTAACTGTGTATTTCCTTCCATTCCATTCCTTGTAAGATTTTTCCTCTTTTCTTGCTACCTACTCTTTACAAAGAAAGGAATAGAGAAAAAAAGAATGCTTAGCATCAGTGCTATACTTAATGAAATTATTTTCTGTTACCTCTTTCCTCTCTGATTTTGTTCACCCATAGCCCAATCGTAGATTTTTGCACTTTAAACCTCCCTTTATGGGTTTGATCCTTCTAGGTTAGAGATTGTTTTACTTATAACTAATCAATTCTTGAATCTACTCTTATCCTTATCCTCTGCTTCCCGTCTTCCTGTTCTCCAGTTTTCCTTTTGAGTGAAGCATATTTCTGCATCCCACTTTCTCTATATTTTACACTCCTTTACCAGTTCAGATGGAAGTGAAGTGGAAGTATTATCTTTTCTCTCCACTTCTTTCTCCTTGATTGTATAGGGTTCTATTTCTGTAGTTTAATTATGTAAGATCATTTCCCCCACCTTTTCCAACCCCATAGTGTCTTACTTTTCCCCAATTATTTCTTTTGTTTTTTTGAAATCACCAAAACTATAACGTAAGTACTCTGCAACTCTCTCTTTTGTCTTCCTCTATAACCCTAGGGTAACAAATTAGTTCTGAAAGGATAAATATACTGCACACACTCCTTATTAGAATATAAATACTTCATCATACTGAATCACTTTTGGCTGTTCACTTCTATTTACCCTATGTTTCTCTTTACCTCCATATTTGTATTTAAAGTTTCTGTTCTTTTAATTAAGAATGTTCAAAAGTTCTTTCTTTAATCAAAGTTCCATTTTTTTACCTGCAGAAAAATACTCAGTTTTACAGATTCTAAGCTTATTGATTCCCTTGATTTTTTTGAACTGTTGTTCTCCCAGAAGAATTTTGTTATGTTTTTTAGATCCATACAATAATTTTTTGGTAGTATCATTGTCATGACACTGATAAATCATTTTAGATAGAATTATCATTTTTATTACGTTAGCTTGGTCTACCCATGAGCAATTAATATTTATGCAGTTGTTTAGATCTGTCTTTATTTGTATGAACAGTGTTTGTAATTGTGTCATATACTTCCTAGAATTGTTTTGGTAGGTAGACTCTCAAGTGTTTTACATTATCTGTAATTATTTTATTTTATTTTATTTATTTAATTAACTTTTTACATTCATTTTCACAAATTTTTGGGTTCCAAATTTTCTCCCCTTTTATTCCCTCCCCCCACCCCAATACCCCAAGCAATCTAATTTTCCCTACCTCCAATCTGCCCTCTCTTCTGTCATCCCTCCCTTCTCTTGTCTCCATCTGTAATTATTTTAAATGGAATTTCTCTTTTTAGCTCTTGCTGTTGGGTTTTGTTGGTAGTATTTAGAAATGCTGATCATTTATGTGATTTTTTAAAGTATTTTTAAAATGTTTCTGGTTGTTAATTTTTCAATTACTTTTTTTCACTTGGTTCTCTAGTGTTCTCTAAGTCTTCCATCATATCATCTGCAAAGAATGATAGTTTTGCTTGCTCATTGCCTCTTCCAATTCCTTCAGTTTCTTTTTTTGCTCTTATTGCTATTGGTAACATTTCTAGTACGACACTGAATAATAGTGGTGATAATAGCAATCCTAGCTTCACTCCTGATCTTATTGGGATAGTTTCTAGCTTATCCCTCTTAGAGACAATTTTGCTAATTCTTTTAGATAGGTATTACTGATCATTTTAAACTCTTTATTTCTGTTTTCTGTTCGTGTAAGAGGAGTGGTATTGTATTTTGCCAAATGCTTTCCCTGCATCTACTGAGATAATCATATGGTTTTTGTTATTGATATGGCCAGTTAACTCATAGTTTTCCTACTATTGAACCAGCCTTGAATTCCTGGTATAAATTCCACCTGATCATAGTATATAATCTTTGTGATATATTGCTATAATTTCCTTGCTAGTATTTTATATAAAAGATTTCATGAATATTTATGAGAAAAATTGATCTATATTTATCTTTCTCTGTTTTCACTGTTCATGGTTTAGATACTAGCACCATATTTATGTCATCAAAGGAGTTTTGGAAGACCACTTCTTTACCTGTTTTTCCAGATAGTTTATATAGCATTGGAATTAATTGTCCTTTAAATGTTTGTTAGAATTCACCTGTGAATCCATCTGGTCCTGGAAATCTTTTCATAGGGAGCTCATTTATGGCTTGTTCAATTTCTTTTTATAAGATGAGGTTATTTAACTATTCTATTTCCTCTGGTTGGAGCTCCAGTTGACAGCTGTTGCCCTCAGTCACTGGCAACTAGGTAGAAGTCTCTGCAGGTTCAGAGCAACAGAATTGTAGACTCTTCCTTCATTTGAACTCCTTTCATTGGTTATTCATTTGCACACTTCACTGGTATCTAGATGTAAAACCATACCCAGTGTCACTAAGCTGCTGTATACTCTGGATTCTGCTCCATGTCCAGAATATAATCTCATGCCTCTCATTGCTTCTTGCCTTGATCCTCCACCCATAGTCACAGGTTCCCTCATCAGTTTGCACTGCAGTTATGTGACTTAGTTCTGAGGTACAAGTGACAGAGCCTATAATTTGCATTTGTTTTTGCTTCCTCGAAGCTTTAGAGCCATCTCTGTGAGATCTGGGACCTCTTCTTGCCTTAGTGAACAACTTCTGGCCCTAGTTCAATCTTTGGGCTAGAAATCTCAGAACAGTGCCCTGCTAGGTTAAATACCATCAATGTCCACATGCTCCTGACTCCTTACTCTAACCTGAATTGGAAAAAAAATGATTCGTTGTCATTTTTTTATTTTTTAAATCAGATCTAAATCTGGTATTTGTTCAGGATTCTAAGTATTTGTTGGAATACTTGAGGGAGAGGAACTGAGCTGTGCTTCTAGTCTGCCAACCTGATTGGTTTTCATTTGTTATTTATTTGATTTTTATTATACACCTTTAAGGTAGGTGCTATTGTTATCATGGGCAGCTAGGTGGTACAGTGGATAGAGCACCAGTGCAGGACTCAGGAGGACCTGAGTTCAGATCTCACCTCAGACCTTGGGCAAGTCACTTAACTCCAACTGCCTCATCCTGGGTCATCTCCAGTCATCCTGATGAATATCTGGTCACTGGATTCAGATGGCTCTGGAGAAGAAGTGAGGCTGGTGACCTGCACAGCCCTCCCTCACTCATAACAAAGTCAAATGCAAGTCATGATTACCATCCTCATTTTACATATGATGGAAAAGGCTGAAAGAGGATATGTGACTTACCTGGATCAAACAAACAAAAAAATAGGTATCTGATACAAGATTCAAACTCACTTCATTCTTACTTCAAGCCCCATACTTTTTCACTACCTAGCATCCTAGGAGGGTTTATAGAACTATGCAAGATGCCTTTGACTGGTCAATATAAATGCTTCCATAATACAACTTTTTTGTTGTGCTGTATCACTGAAATTTTAAGTGGAAATGGTCTTGATAATATTAAGCCTTTCTGGACTTCTGCTACCAGTGCATCTAGTTATACTATGTTGTCTGGAATCTGTGAGGATGTGGTTTGTTCTCACCATCAATTTAATTGTTAAGCAGATATAGTCAGAAGAGTGCAAGGGTGATTGAAATCTGCTTCATTCTCTTGATGAAAGGCAAATGCTCTGGAATATTTCCAAATTGAAATAATATTTCTTAGATTTAATTTTTCTTTCTCAAAAAAAACCCTACCACTTTTTAACTTAATTATTTGTGACATCATAACTTTTGGGGCCTTAAGTGTTGAATGACCTGTACCTTATTGAAAATGATTTGTCTGGTTTTGACAAAGTTGAAATGAAAAGTGATGGTATATATCCACACACTAATAAGAGGAATTCCTAAGAAAAGAGATGAGTAAGCTTCAGCTCTGGGGATTTAAAATTGTTAGAATAAGAGTTGAGCTCTTTCATATCAGGCTTTTAAAACAAGAGCAAGGCTATTATTGGCTACCCTGACAAAAATCATAGCTTCATAATGATCTGCTGAAAAATGATCTCTCTTTCAAATAAAATATTTCCCAAAGTTACCATTTTCTAAACTAAAATTCAATTTTTAGTGATTTATATGTATACCCAGGAAAATCAAGTCATATTACTTGATTTTTCTTCTATTGGATATTTTCTGTATTTTATTTAACATAAAATAGACAATTTCATTCATGTGGTCTTCTAATGGTAATAAGCAGATGCGAGTCAATAGGTGTTTCCGAGTGGCCAGTAATATGATTTTCTTCACCAGTGTAATTATGTAGAAGATGATGATAAGCTATTCTTCATCTCTAGTGAGAACACATATGAGAAAATAAGCTTTGACTAAATCTTACAGATGAATCTTGATAAAGTGGAAAATTTCCTAATACCAAGGATTGCTAAAGCAGGAAAATAGTTGCCGGTAGATGTTCTAGAATGTTTTTAGAAGTATTTTTTATGCATAAAAAGGATTCATTTTAGCAGCATGTGATGACTGGTAGTTAGCCTGGTTCAGTGGATAGAAACCTGGCTTTGAGGTCAGGAAGTCCTGGATTCACTTCTAACCTCTGACATAAAATGGCTAAGTAATCTTGAGAAAGTCACTTAATCTGTCATGCTGCAGGCCATTTTTAAGATTAAAAATTGAAGACTACTTGACTTTTTGGCATTGCTAGAGTCAGTCGGGCAACAAATACTTATTATGCTCCTACCAGGTTGAATTCTCTGCACCATTGAAATAACAAGTCAACAAATTAAATGAGATATCTTAGCTGGTCCTGTTTAGAAGGATATGGGGTGGGGTGGGGAGATGGAATCTTAGAATTTTAAGACTTCTTCTAAAGTTTTAGAGACCATCTAGTTCAATCTTTTTATTTTACAACTATGGCAACAAAGGCTCATATACCACAATCAGGATATTGTTGCAAACCCCTGCTCTATGGAGGGGCCAAAGTTGTATACTGGATGATTGGTACACAAGATCGTTCATTTCTTGACTCCATGCATTTTTATTGACTATCTCCATGCCTACAGCACTCTTTCTCCTCATTTCTAAGTTTCAGCTAAAATCTTGTTCTGTAAGAAGCCTTTGCCATTGCATTGTAATGACAAAGCTTTCCTTCTGAGACAGCTTCAATTTACCTGGTGCTTATGTACCTAGTTGTTAGCATGCTGTCTTCCCCATTAAGACTGAATTCCTTGAGATCAAGGATTTTATTTTCATTTCTTTGTATCCCCAGTGCTTATTATAGTGCCTGACTTATCATAAGAGTTTAATAAATGCTTTTTGACCTACTGACTGATACAACTCTAAGCTGGCTAATGGACCCCAGAGATGTAAAATTTTCTGAGTAGCACTTAGTTTATTATCTAATTTATAATATTTATGATTCTTCTGTTAACATCCATTCATCTAGTATCATATTTTAACATACCCAATGAATACTAGGCAAGATGTGATTTTATTAGTCTACCTCTCAGCTCCCAAAAAAACACTCATAAAAACTCCCCAGAATCCCAAGCGAATCCTCTAAGCAGGACAGTCAACATAATCTATATAAAATATAGCTTTTACTAGCACCAGAATATGCTATTTGTTATCTAGTTGTTCAATAAATAGGAAGCTACCTCTAGCAGCATCACTTTCTTTATTATCTGTATTGATATAATCTGGGAAACAAGATATTGAACTAGAGTCCCAGAGCAGACAAAATGACTTTCTATAGTCTATCCAGAACTTTGCTGCATGTTTTGAAGTAGAGCACAATTGGAAAACTGTGTTCTTCCTACCCCATTTCACACTTTGAGGGCCTTTGGTATTGGAAAACTTGATAGTAGAGTTTTTAGAGTTTAATCAGTCACTGAATTCTGAAAAATATCTTTTACCCCTCATGAGTTTTCAAAGTATACTGTGGTTGTTCAAAAGAAATATCTGATTTTTTGAGGGCTCTTTGACATCTATAAAGCTTGCATATGACAGATTATATATTCCCGAGATGAACATCATTTGTATTTAACACTCCCTTCCTGAGATATTTTTTCTTTTTTCTTTCATGTTCTGGGGCTTCAGTCCCCAAACCGCATAGGCACTGGTCAGGTGAATTCTAGAGGTGACCCTGAGGTTGACAAAGTTATCTTCCTTAAGCATGAGTCTGATTGAGTCACCTCCCACTCTATTCATTAGACTCCAGTAGCTCTCTATCATGTCAAGTATAAAATATTAAATCCTTTGTTTAGTGTTTCAAGTCCTGTTAAACTATGTATCCTCTTACCTTTCCATGTACTCTACAACCCACTGTGATTGGCCACCTTGATATTTCTCACTCAAGATTCTGCGTTTCTCCACTGTGCTTTTCTCTGGCTTTCTCCATGCCTGGAATTCTTTCCCTCCTTACCTTGAACTCCTCATCTCTCTGACTTCCTTCAAGTCCTATCTAAAATGATCCTTATCAGATTCCTCTTCATGCTAGTGTCTTTGCTATTTTTATATCCATTTTTTCACATATATATATGTAGCTATGCATGTGTGTGTACATATACATATTATTTGTTCATGTTGTCTGTCATTTACTAGAGTATGAGCTCCTAAAGAGTAGGAACTTCCTACCCCAAACCCCTTTCTTGAATTCCCGGCATTAAGCACAGTGGCTGACATATAATAGGTAATTCATAACTATCTATTGATTGATCTCAGTATCAATAAATATCCCATTGTCATTTTGTATTATATAATATGTATATATATGTATATGAAGTAAGTTTCTTCAAAAATACCTCTCCAAGATACATATTTGAGGAAGATGGAACAGAAGGGCCAACAATATTTGCATATAGCATTTTGGAGATGGGGCAACAGCAACTGAGAAGTCCAATTAATGCAGCAGGAAAGTGACTCATAGAATCATAATATTAGATCTGTAGGCTATCCTAGATATAGGCTATCTTCATCCTTTCATTTTACAGTGAAGGGGGCAGATGGTGGTGCAGTGGATAGAGTATCAGTGCAGGAGTCAAGTGGACCTGAGTTCAAATCTCACCTCAGACCCTTGACATTCACTAGCTGTGTGACTTTGGGCAAGTCACTTAACCCCAGTTGCCTCATCCTGGGTCATCTCCAGTCATCCTGATGAATATCTGGTCACTGGATTCAGATGGCTCTGGAGGAGAAGTGAAGCTGGTGATCTGCACAGCCCTCCCTCACTCAAAACAAACTCAAGTGCAAGTCATGTCATTATTGCTCTGATGGTATGGTCTTCTTTGGAAACAAAGGATGAATACACCCAGAGAAGGAAACTGAAGCTCAGAGGAGATAAAATGACTAACCCTAGGCCTACTGTTAGATTAGTTAGAAAATAGTTTTTAAACAAGTCATTCTTTAATTGATAAATGGTCAAAGGATATGAAAAGGGCAATTTTCAGATAAAGAAATTAAAGTTATCTATAATGATATGAAAAAATGCTCTTAAAACACTATTGATTAGAGAAATGCAAATTAAAACAAGCTCACAACTATCATATTGGTCAATATGACAAAAATGGAAAATGATAAATGTTCGAGAAGATATGGGAAAATTGGAACACTAATGCATTGTTGATGAAACTGTGAACTGATTCAACCATTCTGGAGAGCAATTTGGAGCTATACCCATAGGACAATAAAATCATGCCTACTCTTTGACCAGGTAATACAATTTCTATGTCTGTATCCCAAAGAGATCATAAAAAAGGGAAAAGGACCTCTGTGTACAAAAATATGTATAGCAGCTCTTTTTTGTGGTGGCAGAAATTTGGAAATTGAGGGAATGCCAACCAATTAGGGAATGACTGAACAAGATGTGATATGTGAATGCAATGGAATATTATTGTTCTATAAGAAATGATGAGTATCTGGATTTCAGAAAAACCTGGAAAGACTTCTATGAACTGATGCTGAGTGAAGTGAACAGGACCAGGAAGACAGTGTATACAGTAACAGCAACATTGTGCGATGACCAATTTTGATAGATTTAGCCCTTCTCAGCAATTCCAAGGGACTCATGATGGAAAATGCTATGTACATCCATAGAAAGAACTATGGAGTTTGAATCCAGATCAAAGCATAGCATGTTCTCTCTTTTTTTCCTTTGTCATGGTTTTTCCCTTTTGCTTTGATTCTTCATTGACAATATGATTAATGTGGAAACATGTTTAACATGATTGTACGTGTATAACCTATATCAGATTGCATACCATCTTGGGGAGGGAGAAGGGACGAGGAAAAATCCTGAACTCAAAATCTTGTAAAAGTGAACGTTGAAAAGTATCTTTGCATGTAATTGGAAAAAAAATAAAATACTGTCAAGTGGGGAAAAAGATAAAAGTATGTAAATGATAAAAAAAGAGAAGAAAAATAAACCAGTAGTTATTAAATGTCTGATTCCCTTCTATATGAAAAGTACCACTATTTACCACATCTGCAATAAGGAAGTTAGTGGAAGTTTTTCCCAAGGATTTCTTTACTTAAAAAATCAATTAGCAAAACATATTGTATTCAAAAAGTTTTATGCAGAGGAAATTTTCCATATTCAAAAATCATTTTTACTGTCTGAAATAATGGTTTAATACACTAAATCAATATTTGTGATGAAAAAAGAAATACTGTATTACACAGCTATTCTAGTAGTTTGAACTCTAAGAGAGAACAAACTAAAATGATAATGCATGAAAACAGAAGAACTCTAGGCTAGCAAAAATTTCTCATAATATGATTATCTTCTTTTTAATTTGATAGAAAAAATGTTTATGGGTGACTGTAGAGAATATGGAGCTTTCTCCTCAGCTTAGTCAATATCTGAGACTTGCATCAGCATTTAATCAACCACAAATGGCTTCATTGCCTATATGCTTCAGTGCTATGGATATTATATAATCATAAAATCAGAGAATTTAAGAGCTGCAAGGGATCTGAGAGATCATATCTTTTAAATTGCATCGTTAAATGCTTATCTGTCAATAAAAAACAATTTAAAAGATTTTATTATATTCAACCATGCCTACAAAATGCTAGGATAGAGTTGTGAAATGTTAGAGTTGGAATCATCCTTAGAAATCATCCAGACCAGAATCTTTCAAACTCTGTGTGGTAATATCTTTGAGCACTCTATACATATATGGAAATACATAATTATATGTATGTATATATATGAATTTAAGTTAAAAAGTTCAAATAAACGTCAACAAAATGAAATGGACAGGGAATTCATTCCAAGTGACAGCAAATACAAAATAATGACTCATAATAATAATAATATTCATTTGTATGTATACATGTATAAATATATGTTTTAACTTATATAATATCATATGGTTTGTAGAATATTTTACAAATATTATCTCATTTGATTCTTACAACATCACTGGGCAGTAGATACTATTATTACTTCCATTTTCTAGATGAGGAAACAGAGGCAGAGTTTGTGTCTTCTCCAGAGACATGTCACGAGTAACTGTCTGAAGCTGTATTGGAACTCAGATGTTTCTGTCTTTGGGTCCAGTGCTTAATTCGCTGCTTCACCTAGCTGCCCATTTAATATATAATGCAAATTTGAGTCAACATGTTGAATCCCAATGCAAATACAATCTGCCCCTGTCATTAACATTCATTACAGACTCAGGACACATCAATGCGTTGTGCCATCACACTACTTATGTGAATGTGGTGTGTAAACTCAAAGTTTATCTTTGAAAGTGAAAAGCAGAATATTGTATTTTACAATACCATTCATAAAGTATAATACAACAGGTTGATTTCCCTTGAAAACATGAAATATCCTAAAATAACTAAAGTTATTTATCATTTTAAATAATTAAACATATATTGTCTAAAATATTTTTGAATTTTTTTCAAATGAAATAATATACCATTTTTTCAATGCAAATCCATTGCAGTAGCTGAAACCAGTAATAAAGTCAACAGAGTTAATTTAAATAACTGAAGTGCAATTCAGAAAATGTGATGTACTGTATTTATCATTGGAATTCACTAGTACTGTTAATAATATATTTTATTTTAACTGTTTATTTTGTGTAAATGCCTTATTTTATTTTAACTGTTTATTTTGTGTAAATGCCTTATCACAGATGGCATGAAACCTTCCAAATTTCAATGGCATCTTGCAAGTTTACATACAAAATATGTTGGCAAGACATGAAGTTTTAAAGACAGCAAATTAGATGTATTTAATAAGCAAAATCAATCTTTTTTTTCAAACATATGTTTATAACATTAGAAAGATATTTTCCATTGTATAGGATAGTGTATAAGAAGTTTCATCCAATAGGAGAAATGTTGGTTTTAACTTCCTGTCAGTTATATGGTGAAAAGATACTTGGTGAACAAAGTGTAAAGGGATTTCAAGATTTAACTCAAATAATACTGGAAAAAGAGTTGTCTATATGTTTGAATATATTTGTAACAAAAGAAATGAGAAGCTAAAATCTTCCTATTTTGCACTGCACATAGATAAAGTAGATATAGTTAAAAGTGCCCCCTTAATTAATTATTTATGATATGCTCTTGAAGCTGATGTTATAAATTATTAATTTAGTCCTTAGATAAGGAAGCTGACTCCCAGATATTGGCAGGTCTCCAGGTATCATGCCCAGGACTATGTAAACAACACAACTTAGAATAGAAGTCACCTGCTGACCCTTAATACCTCTTACCCTAACCAAAGGCTGTTGAGTGTGATGAGGGATAGGGAAACTGTTCTTTCTTTTCCCTAACGCTCTTTATACCCCATGTCCTTTGTTTATCGCTGCTCTTTTTCAAATAAAGCATCAATCATTCTTCTCAACCTAAGTCTATTGTCAAAGATTTTCTAAACATATCCCTCTACTATAAAAATATTTCCTTGCAAATATTTCCTTTTTTTATGAGAAAATTTTCTCCATTCTACCTCTCCCTTCTCCCTTCTCTCATTGCATTTCTCTTTCTCATCTCTTCATTGTTTGGAGGTTGTTTCAACATAATTGATTCATACCCATGACATGTTTATGTAAATTTATTTTACCTGCCCTAATAGTGATGAAGTTCTTAGGAGTTACATGTATTCTCTTCCCATAACGGAAGGTAAACAGTTTGATTTTGAGTCCCTTATGATTACCTTTCCATGCTTCTCTTGACTCTTCTGTTTGAAAGTCAAATTTTCTTTTCGCCTTTGATCTTTTCATCAAGAATGTTTTAAAGCCTTCTATTTCATTAAATATCCATTCTCCACCCCCACCCCCAAGGATTAGACTTGGTTTTGCTGGGTAGGTGATTCTTGGTTGTATCCTTACTCCCTTGCTTTCTGAAATATTGTAATCCAAGCCCTCTTCTTCTTTTTACATGGAAGCCACAAAATCTTGAGTGATCTTCACTGTGACTCCGTATTTGAATATTTTTCTGACTTCTTGGCATATTATTCTTTGACCTGAGATATCTGGAGTTTGAATATAATATTCTAGGGAGTTTTCATTTTGGGATCTCTTTCAGGAGTGATTGTTAGATTCTTCCAATTTTTAAAATTATTTTTATTGCTGGATCGAAGAAAGTGGGGCAGTTTTCCTTCATAATTTCTTGAAATATGTCTAGCCTCTTTGATCATGACATTCAAGAAGTCCAATAATTCTTAAATTATCTTCTCAATCTATTTTCCAGGTCAGCTGCTTTTCTGATAGGAAATTTTACAGGGTTTTCCCGCCCCCCATTTTCTCTTCCTTTTGACTTTCTTTTGTTTCTTGATGTCTCATGGAGTCATTATCTTCTTCTTGCCAAATTTTAATTCTTTTTCTTTTTCTGTAGTCATTGAGAGTCTTACTGATGCAAAAGTAGTAGGCCTGATATTTAGCAAGACACTAAACAAAGGCAGTGATATAGGAGAAGGACCAGATTTTAGGGTTTACTTATGGGGGGTTGGGGATCTAGGGTAAGTCTTGCCAGATTAAAGAAATCTTGCAAGATAAAGATACAGGGTGAGGACTATGAATGACACAAGATAAGGGAGATAAGGAAATCCTATTCCCCAGGATGAGGGGTGGGGACAAGGAATTTTATGGTCCCCCTAAGATAAGGGGAAGTTTTAGGGCACCAAGCGCTTCACAAACTCAACCAATATTATTTTAACATGTAGGGCACCATTTCTATCCACATTATTTCCCCACTCAACCACTAGGTAGAAAAATTCTTCCAAGGAAAAGGGGAGGTCATCGTCTTCAGTAGCTACTTCCTGTTGAACAGAGGAGAAGAGTCCTCTTCAGGGGCCAGAATAGGTTATGGGAGAGGAGTGATCAGTGTGGGGGGAAGAATGTAGTGCCAACTGAGCCCCAGGTAGAGAAACCCAACCCATTTGGGGTCATCAAGGCAAGGGGTTGGTTGGTATCCTAAAAGTTGCTGTGGGCAAGAAGATACAAAGTGAATCAGGAGAGTAAACAAACACAAATCAAGTATAAGTGCCCAAATTCTAATTCTTAAGAAATTATTTTCTTCCATGAGATTTTTTACCATTTTTTCCATCTGGCTTTTCTGCTTTTTTAAGGAATTCTTTTCTTCACTGAATTTTTATGCTTTTCCCTTCAGGACAATTCTGTTGTTGTTTTTTTTAGAGTGGCATTTTCTTCAGTATTTTTATGCCTCTTTTACCAAACTGTTTGTTTTCTTTTTTCACACTTTTCTTGTATCACTCTTATTTCTTTTCCTATTTCCCCCTATCATTCTTATCTTTCTTTTTTAAAACTCTTTCAGGACTTCTTACTGGCCTTGGGTCCAATTAGTGTTATTTTTTGAAGCTTTGTTAGTAACTGTTGTCATCTGAGTTTATATTTTGGTCTTCTCTATCACTGTAGTAATCTTTTATGGTCCAGTTCTTTTTGTTTTTATTGTTGGCTTATTTTCCAAACATTTCTTTTTTTTAACTTTGTCAAAGTTAGGCTCAGATCATCTGAGGGTGGGAAAGCACTGTCCCAAGCTTTAGGCTTTTGCATATTGCTCTTTACAGAGCTAGTTCTGGGGGGTTTTGAAACTTTTTGGTGCTTCTGAGATAGTGTTATTCTGAGACAGATATGGTCACTACTTTCGTGGTCTGTACTCTGGTCATTCCCTAGGTTGGGTTTCTGGTCTCCTGCAGCCACATTCCTTTTGGTCTTGGATCTTTAACAAGGTACCTATGTTCCCCTGCCACAGTAAGCACTAGTAGTCATCTTGGTCATGGAACTGTGACTAGGGCCTTTGTTCCCAGAACTCTTCTCAGCCCTTGAACTGTGATCCAGAAACTGTGCATGGGCAATAGAGTTGCCAAGCTGCACTCATTTCTAGCAAAGAGTCCCATGGAATCTCTTCCTGATCAGTTGTCTGTACGTCTTAACACCTTTGGGCTGAAAGCTCCTGAAGCAGCAGCTGCTGTGGCTACCATGCAAGGATGCTCCAAACAGGCCTCCACCCCATGTCACAGACTTTTGCTGTGGACCTTCAAAGTTTTCCTGGTCTGGAAAAATGTCTCACCTTGACTTTTTGTTGGCTCTGCTACTCCAAAAGTTGATTTGATGCCTTATTTTAAAGTTGTTTGGAAAGGAATGTTGTGAGAGTTCAGGTGGGTTGCTGCCTCTAATATGCTAACTTGACTCTTTTTAAATGTTTTCTCTTTTCATCTCTCTTCAAAATCTTAGTTTTTTTATTAAGCAGCTAGTTGAGGAGTTCGATTATAAAGGCGGTCAAGTAAGAATATACAGAATGAACATATCAAAGGATCACAGATATTTGAGCTAGATGGAAACTTTTAGGCCATCTAGTATCATCTTCTCATTTTATAGACAGGGAAGTTGACACCCAGAGAGATGAAGCAACTGGTCCATGGTCACAAAGGGAAAAAAATGATATATTCCTAAAATAGACTTTTAACCTACTTCCAACCTTCCCCTTCCCCTTCTCCCACTTTGGATAATCAGGTCCAAAAATTTGGAAATATTTTCTAGAGAGATGCTACAGTATCCTACAACTTGATCTAATGACAATATCATTCAGAAAAAGGAGTATCTGGGAGACCTAACCATCTCTAGAGAATCCCTGTGTTATTAAACTTTGTGCTGGAAATACTCCAGAGACACAAACTTTTGGTGACCATATATCTTCTTGTTTAATGCTTCATTTAATACTCATGAGGGGGTTGTTGAACAAAATTATTTCTGTTTCAAGAAATCGTGAATGATTTTAACATATACATGTGAGATACCTTGTTGGAAGAGAGGTCTTAAGGCCCCATTTTGCTCAACCAGACCAAATGTTTTTATTAAAATTGAAATACAATATGAATAGTGGGATATTGCATATTCTTTTTACCTTTTAGTTAGTTGTGTGACTATAAAGATATATCTACTGAAGAACATAATCTACTTGTTCCCTTCTCATTCCTTCATTGATGGTAACTTAATATGTGTACAGATTTTTCTCAGAGATTTTGTAGAGATAGAAATTATGAATATTGTTTAGAAATTATTAATATTTTCTGTGTTGCATTTTTAGTAGTTATACCATTTGTATTTTCTTCTAGCATTTGGAATTATCCCTTTTTCATATTCTTTATGATATCTGAAATATATCTTATTTTCAAAATTGTAGCATCTCCAGAATGAATCTGTCTTAAAATACTTTTTCCAGTTCAACTGCTCTTCCCATCTTTGTGGGAAGTGTCTTTTCTACTTCTCCATTCAATACACTAATGACTATGGTGTTAGAAACTAGACCGAAAGGTCCTTTTGTCACTAGTGAAGAAAAAACTTACAAGAGAAACAATGACAGATTTTATCCATATATTATGCTCCCAATTTCATCCTTAAGTGATTTTTGATGATACTGTTTTCTCCTCCCCTGTTTATTCCTGTTTATTAAGTGCTACTGTTCATACTCCTCTTCCACCCTCTCTGCAAGATTTTACAAATGAGTTTATATTTTAAACTCTTCATTGCCAAACCTCCTCACTTCACAAGAGGATCAAGAGGATCAGATGTTTGGTCAGATTAGATTTTTTCCAAGTTCTTTTAATTTACTTATTATTGGGACTTATTTATATAAGTTAAACATCCTCAGGAAATGTCAGTAGTCTTTGTTGATGCCTACTATTTTATCTATTTCTAACTATTTGGAAGCAATAATTTACTTAAATAGGACAGGTTGGAGCTATTTTATTTGCATAGTAAAGCTCATTTAATTTTTTTCTTATGAGAAAAACAATCATAATAATGTGGTATTTAAAAATTTCAATTTTCTGTACAATTGATTTGTGAATGATTCACATTTGTAATCACTTATTTCCTAAATAAGTGGTTATGATAAATGTCATATTTGTGTGTGATATGTTTTGATGCGTACAATGTAATTTAGCATAAGAAAAAATTTCAATCTTGAAGTACACTCAAACTATAGAAACAACATTTTTAAAAATTCAAAGCTATTTAAAAAATACCTGTTACATTATAATTAAAAGGCCGTCTCTGTTTTCCTGTTTGACCATTACAAATAGGAATCTAATTTTTATGACACTAAATTAACCTCTAGGACACCAAGAATATTTTGAAGTGGAAACACAAAGAAGGAAACAGATGGGCAATGTCTGGAAAGAAAATTTTGCTAGATATTGCCCATCTGCTTCTTTCATTGCCTGTATGTTTTGCAGTAATATAATTTTTAGTCAGCCAAGTAATATGATCCCCTGAAATAGTTTAAGCTTGTTTGTAACTCATCAACTGCTGACAGTGGAGGGTCACCAAATGATGTTTTGTTTTTTCACCACAATGATTTATGACTCTCCCTAGGTTTGTATTATTTTCTTTATTATTTATTACCTATATGATCTTCATTGAGGGACTTAACCTCTCTAGACTCAGTTTCCTCATTTGTAAAATTAGGAAGTTGGATTAAATGGTCTCTAAGTCTCCTTATAGCTTTAAATCTGTCACTATTTTTTAAGCATATGAAATGGGAGGTGTGTGTGTGCATTTGTGCACACATGCATATGCATGTGTATTGGAAAGGAAGAGGATGCTGTAATCTTCATAGATGAAAGGATTTGACATTGATAAAAATCAGAGATTGAATCTTGCACCTGCTATACATATGACCTTGGACAAGTCCCTTAACATCTCTGGATTTTAATTTTCTCATTTGTGAAATGAATGGTTTGGAATAGCTGATATGTTTAGTATCTTACAGTTCTAAATCATGTGAGCTTATAAATCACATATATTTACAGTAAGTTTGCCTAAAAGACTATTTTCCAAAGTACTCATGCAAGGAAGATGTTCACATGGTAGTCAGAAGAAGCAATTCAAGGACACTCTCAAGGTCTCTCTTAACAGCTTTGGAATGTATTTCTTGACATGGGAGATTCTGGCATAGGACTGCCCAGCATGACATGCTCTCATGAGAAAAGGGACTGTGCTTAATGAGCAAAGTAGAATGGAAATAGCTCAAAAGAAACATGAGATGTGCAAATTTAGAAAACCCATTCCAAATGTTCACCTGGGCTATTTGTACCCGATCTGTGGTAGAACGTTCATGAGCCTACTATGTTGGTCTATCAACCGTAGTCAGACACATTGTAACTTGACTCTAATGTTACATTACATTACATAAATGATATCATTTTGGTTCTCAACCCAAATGAAGGACAATAATCAGCCTAGTTAGTAAGGAAAGGATTTATTGACATTTAGTTCTAGTTTTATTTACATCAACTAAATTATATTCCCTGTGCTTTCGTGCTGCACCCATGACTTTCATAAATCTGTTCTACAAAAATGAAAATGATTAGAGGGTATATTCTGAAGACTCTACGTGGATTACATAAGCGATTCTCTACTTGACACCAATTCTTAGACTATTGGAACTTTTAATGTGGATGGAAGGGCTTTCTTGTCTTGTTAGTCTGGATACCTAAACTGTTGCTGCATCTGAAAGAGTGGATAATTAGGGGTGAATATCTCATCAAAGCTTGGATTACTATCACAAATTAATGCTGGCCTGGAAATCAGGTCACTTTTTCCCCATTTTCTCTGTCTGTCTCTCTTTCCCCCTCTCTTTCTCCCTCCTTTCTTCTCTCTCTCCCTCTGTTTCTTCATCAATTAGAGAGTATGTGAGCTCCCCCTTAAATGTTCTGCCTTCCTCCCCTAGCCTTTTCCCTCTGTCTCTGTGTCACTGTCGCTCGGTCTGTATTTCTGACTCTCTCTCTCTGGAATATACATTTTATTCACCACTGAACCCCATAGATGTTGATTAATCAGAACACAGAATATGCGTATTCAATGAGAATTATTATCCCCTTCTTTCAAAGAGACCTGTATTGAACTCTCTCTGGTTGTTGCCAAAGTAAGCACTAAAACAGCACATCATCAGTTCACCCTGGTTATGAGATGCTTATGGTATGTTTGTAATTCACAGAATTTGGTATGTATTTCATTTTGTTTGTCATTTCTCCTAGTCACCTTTTGACACTGTGCAATGACTCAAACTTTCTTGTGATTTCAGAGAGGGTCCATTACTGTCAATGATTGGTGTGTCCAAAGTGAAATATTGCCCAAAATGGATCCTTTGTTTCCTAATCAATACACATCCATTTTTAACAACATAAGTCAGTCAAGAGATATGCCAAATGAGAAACCAATAAGCATTTATTAAGCACCTTCTACGTGGTGCCTGGGGACACAGAAACCAAAGTGAAATAGTCCCTTCTCAAGCATACAATCGAGGAAAAAATATATATGGATAGGTACATTAAAAATATAAATTATTTGCAACTTTTTTTGGGGGGGGCAAAGTGTGAACAACTAGGTAGTAGGAAAATCAGGAGAAAAAAGCAATGTAAGAGCTGAATTATGAAAAAAGCTAGAGATTTTAAGAGGTAGAAGTGAGGAGGTACTAGGGTCCAGGTCTCAGAGGGGATAAGTAACACAAAGGCACAGAGACATGAGTGGTAATGCTGTGTGAGAAATAGAAAGTTGGTTTGTTTAAAACTGTAGTGTACATGAATGTGTAATAAGGATAGAAAATTAGCTTGAATACTGATTATGAATGGCATTAAATGCCAACTAGAGTTAATTGTTCTAACCTAAAGGAAATAAGAAGCCTGTGGAATTTATTGAGAAGAGAAATGTCATAACTTGGGTTTTAGGAAAAATCACTTTGGCAACTTTTTAACAGATGGCTTGGCATATAGTAAGAGATGATATTTATATAGCACTTAAGAGTTTGCAAAGTGCTTTACCAGAGCAATTTCATTTGATTTTCCCAACAATCTTGTGAGGTAGACTATTATCCCCATCTTGCAGATGAAATATTTTGCAGAGGAAACTGAGGCTTAGAGAGATCCAATAACTTACCCATGATCATACAACTAGTAAGTGTAGGAGACACATAACATAGAAACCTAGTTTCTCCCTACTTCAAGTCTAGCATTCTTGTCACAATAATATACTGATTCTATTTTTTTAAAATGCAACAGAAATTAAATATATAAGTAATTTTAAAGAAAAGGAAAACTTACTTTAAAATATAATTTCTTGATCTTTTAATTTTAAGCAACAAAATCAAATAAGTATACAATGAATTGCTCTTAACAAATGAATTTCTGTCTACAAAACTGAGTCCATATCACTATTAGTTACTCATTTTGTCTTCTCTTTCTGTCTGTATTCCTATTTGTAAATGATTCCCTGTGCCTGGAATAGCTCCCTTATTTCTATCTTTTGAGATTCTTATTATCCTTCAAGAGTCAGCTCAGATACCACACTGTGAAGCTACCCTTCTTCTTGTCCTGCCCCTCAGCAGTTGTCACTTGTTTCTTCCTCATACGTTATTAATTCACTTTTCTTCGTCTTTGTTATCTCTCTTATTCCCAGCCTTGAGTTATGCTTCTTTATCTATGTACATATTACATTCCCATAGTAAAGTTGTATTCCCTGAGTCCAAAAACTGAGATATTTTTATCTACACATCTAGACCACATATGATCAGAAAAAGGAGGTGGGTCATTCAAGTGGTAAGATCAAGAAATAACAGATGATCAGTCTTTGTACTTTTATAATAACTCTTTTCTTGCTTAACTCTTTAATCAATTCATGATTCTTCTCATCTGGATATTCTCTTTATTAGTATAGATGTCAGCTTATTCACTTTTTTAAACTGTAGAATTCTATTCCATGATCTCTTGTAAATTTTCTTTTCTTTTTTTGTGAGGTAATTGGGGTTAAGTGACATGTCCATGGTCACACAGCTACTGTGTCACCTATCTGCAGCTGGATTTGATCTTAGATCCTCTTGATTCTTGCTCTATCCACTGTGCCACCTAGCTGCCTCATTTCTACATTTTCTATAATAGATACACTAACATACCAGAGGCCTTCCTCTAGGTCATGGGTTCTTAATCTGGAGTAAATAAAATTCTTTTTAAAAATTTGATGAATGTTTTTCAATTTAAATGCTTTCTTTTGTGATCCCATTTATAAATTTTATGCATTTCAAAGCATTATTCTAAGAAGGGATATATAGGTTTCACCAGAGGCCCACAGGGATCCTTGATAAAAAATATTGAGAACCCCTGTACTAGGATTATTGGTGGTGAGAATGAGTGCAGTTCTTGTTCTATCTCATTTCCTTTACTTTCTTTATGTAACTGGCCCAAATCTATTTCCAAATATTTATTCCCTAAACATCCATTATGTCTCTTTTTGTCCATAGTTCATCACTGAAAATATGTTCCAACTCTATTAGAGAGCTTACAAATGCTAATCGATTTTTCTCCAAATTCTCAACCTCTGTTTGCTGAATGAATGGCAGATTTTTTTTTTAATCAAGCAACCACTTAGTCCTATATCATAAAAGTTAATTATGACAATTATACCTCCCCATAAAAAATGTCTCTAAGGTAACCAAAATCTGTCTTTGGAGTTAAAGCCCAATGTACATAATTTATGTACTTAGCATCTACATTAACATACACATTGTGGAAAAATAGTATCATGACCTTTAATTAATGATAACCATTACTATGTATGTATATATGTATATATATATCTTTATATGTATAGAAAATCTTAGTTACCTAGCATTCTACTAATTGAATAATTTATTTCTTATAATTATATCACAAACATAACTGATGTATATAATCATGAACTTGAAATGTCTTCTGAATAAATAGATTCATCATCAATTTTCATTGTTTACAAAACTTAATTTTTAATCCATGAATTTTGTATGTGTGTATAATTTGTCATCCTATTCACAAACAATATTAGATAAGAAATTTTATTTTATTTTTTAAAAAATACTTTCATTTCACAAACTTAAAAATTTATAGAGGAATAAACATTGAATCAGATATTGAAGAATAAATAATGATTAAAAGGGTATACAGGAGCAAAGGGGGAATTTGAGTCAAGTGGAGTAAAGGCACAGAGATATGAATATTTAAATTATGATTTAATTTAAATATTTAAATTAAAGCGAGGAATTGGGGAAAAACATAGACGACATATTAATCAGAACTGGGAGGGATAACTAGTAGGTTGCCAAAAATAAAAAGCCAGAAGTCAAAAAATAAAATGATAATGGAATATAAAAACACTGAGCAAATATAACAATATGATATTCCAGAGATAAATATGAAGTCTTATAGTTGTGAAATGCCAGGCTAGATGAATCAAAGGCTAGAAGTAAGGTTTCCAGGAGAAATATCAATAATTCCAAATATGTAGATAAAGTGAAGAAGAGTTAAGAAGTCTTTTGTTGATAGTGAAGGAAGAATATGCAAAAGCTGGTTGAAGTTTAACATAAAACAAAAACTAAGATCTTGACAACTGATTTCCTCACTTCCTGGAAAATAGAGGGAGAAGAAACGGAAGCAATGTCAGATGTTATTTTCTTGGTCTCTAAGAGCGTTGCAGATAGTGATTGCCCCATGAATTTTTTTTAAATGCTTGCTCCTTGGAAGGAGAGCTACGGCAAATCTGGACAACAGGTTAAAACAGATGTCACCTTGCTGACAAAGGTCCGCATAGTCACAGCTATAGTTTTTCCAGCAGCAATGTATGGATGTGAAAGTTGGATTATAAAGTAAGCTGAGTGCTGCAGAATTAACACTTTCAAATTGCGATGCTGGAGATTTGTAAGAGTCCACTAGATTGCAAGGAGATCAAATCAGTAATTCAGGCCATTCACTGGAAGGTCAAACACTGAAGCTGAAACTTAAATACCCGGCCACGTAACAAGAAGAGGGAACTTGTTAGAAAAGACCCCAATGTTGGAAAAGATTGAAGGCAAAACAAGGGCATGGCAGAGGATAAGATGGATGGATAGTGTTATGGAAATAATGAACATGAATTTGGATAGACTTAAAGAGAGTGGAAGACAGAAGGGCCTGATGTGTGATGGTCCGTGGGGTCACAAAGTATCAGACGTGACTGAATGACAACAAAAAAATAGTTCTGTCAAAAATTCCAATAGCTAATTCTTGATTTGTTGCATACAGAAAGGAATGAGTTATTAGTGGACTAGAAACTACAGTTAAATTCACAGTGATATATAGTTGCTGAAAAGAACTTTTCTTACGTCCCGTTGAGAGGCATTTGGGTACATAATGAAACTAATAAAACTAACTCCATCAAATGTTTAGTTTGTGTCTCCAAAAAAGTGTCTTCAACTGCTTTCATTTATCACAAAAATGTCCGTAGTGATGTGATTCAGCTCTCCCATTAGAATGTCAGTTAGGTGTTAAACACAGATCTCTCACATTTAATGTACCAACAGTCAATATCATATACAATAAAAACTGTGGGGTTATCACATGTCACCCCATTTCCTCTCATGCCTTTGCTATTATCTTCACTGTGTAAGCAAGAAAGGACTAAGGGCCTCAGTGGTCAGAGAATTCATCACCTCATGGCCAAAGTGCTGGTGATGAAACTTGCCATACTTACTTGGGTTGATTCTTAAATAGCAAGCAGTGCATTTGTGGAACCATATTTGGAGACCTTCAAACATAGTAGAAAGTGGTAAATCTTACAGTATGATAGAATGACTTTTAAGGGCCTACGTAATTACCGTGACACTATCAGGCACCACAATAAGAATTTGTAGGTTAATCTTGCAATATTTAAAGACTCAGAAGAAATCTTCCAATATTTTGGGTAAATTCTCCATGGAGAATTTGTGAGAGTACTTAGAAAATAACATCATTGAATCAATCAGTCAATAAACATTTTGAATGAGATAACATGGGTGGCTTTTGATATTTTCTATTAGAGAGAATATCCACATTGATGAGATCAAGGCTCCAATGGACTGTTGAAATATTGCAATGCATCTCCCACCCCTACCTGAGTACCTTGAGCATCACAGGCACTAATAGCCTTCACTAATAATGGACAGAACCAAGGAATCGTAGAATGTCAGAACTGGAAAATGTCCCAGAGGTCATCTTGTCTTAACTTTTTCATCTTTGTATCCTTAAAAAAGGAAATTTTCAGAAGTGCCATAATAAACATGCTAAATCCTGAAAGCATTTTGTGATTTCAAAAACATTTCTTTTGATGTCTTCATTCTAAAATTACACAATGCTATTGTAGAGTTAATGGAAACATTTGCTGTTAATTAAATTAAAATATAAAATAAGCTTTATCAGGTTCTAAGATATTCTCTGAAGAGAGCATTTGAATAGTAGAGATTCTTTTTGAGTTTATAACTTATGTTTATAAGAGTAACCACTCACATGCTTGGAGTTGAGAAACTATATTAAGAAATAACTATAATATTTTTTAAAAAGACCAATAATTTTTAAAAGAAAGAATATGGTCTAAATAATTATTAAATCTATCCCTTCCCATGACAGAGGAATAGATACAGATTTATGGAAAACAGACTATTTTTAGTCAAGTTTAATGTTGTTAATTAGGTTTAATATGACTAAATTTCTAATTTATATAAAATTAGAGTCTTTGAAAGAGCCAGCAGAAATAAATATAATTTAAATTAGTAATATTCCTCTTTTGTTTAAAACCATCTAGACATGTTTGACTGTGGATTTATTGATTATTTTTGTCAAATATTTTGTTAATTTCTTATTGAAGCTTTCTCTATTCTCTTTAAGTCTGTAAATCCAGCAAGAACATGGTAAATATACTTGCAGGTATCTTCCTCTGGTGATGAGTACTGTGACTGCAACAATATAATTATACTCCATACTATATCTTCATCTTTTGTTGCACCAGTTCTTGTTATATGATGAACTTATCTCAACTTCCAGTTATAGTTATTGAATCCCTAAACTTCATACCTACCAAAAATTTGGGCAGCCCTTCTTGACAAAGCTAATCTTTTCACTTATGCTCCTGGTATCCAACCATCTACTCTCAGATTATGTCCTGTCAATAATTATCCCTCTCTCTGCCCCTGTGTCTTCCTGTCCCTCTCTCCCTTCCCACTTTCTTCCTTTCCCCTTACTTCCTTCTATTCCTTTCTACTTCCCTCTCTTTTTTATCTATCTTCTTCCTTTCCCCCTTCCTCTTCATAGGGCACAAAAGAGAGTTCTTTGAGTTAGCTACAGTCTAGTAGGGAGCGACAACACATAAAAAGGAACTGAAAAGAACAGCAAAAGGAGTAGCAGGCACAGAGCCAAGAGAAAGTCTAGAGGAGTGCAAATGAGTGGGAAAGAAAGAGATGGATGACCTGAGTATAGTCCTTAAATGGAGAATCTGTTGTGGGGTGGGGGGTGCTGTTCTCCCTTTACTCTTTCCGATTAGACAGGTCTCAGGTGGCAAGGGTAAGGGATATTGACCAGGTGTGAGTTGGAGGAATGATGTGATCTTGTAAGATGGTCCTTGGGATGTGAGGAAGTCCCCATGAACACAATAAGAAATGAATATTTCTGGAAATTTTGACTGGGGAATGGGTTACATATGGCATATGAATGTGACAGAATATTATTAGGTACGGAAAAATGACAAATACATTGAATATTAAAATGTGTGAAGGTTAGCATGAACTAATGCAGAATGTATAAGCAGAACCAAGAGAAGAACACAATATAATGTAATTCAATGTAAATAAAGAGATCACTAAAAGGAAGTCAAATGCTGACCAATTGAAAAACCAGAAATGAAGCTAATTACAGAAAGGCAAGGGTCTAATACCAATAAAATAGAACATGTTACATGTTATTAGATGTCATCACTGGGAGGTGTTTTTGTTTGTTTTTCTTGGCCCATGGGAGGGTTCAATCTAGGGAAGGCAGTAGGAAAATGAGTGTGATATAAAGAAAAGAGGCATAAAATAGATATATGGTCAAAATATAACAGCAATAAAGATGCTTCAAGTTTTTCAAGAATTCAAGCTAGAAGGCAGAATAATATCCCAAAGAGAGTGTTGGATGCAAAATTAGGAAAGAAGAGGGAAGAAATGCTAGCTAATTATGTGCTAGTTTTATGATCTCAAAGAAATTATTTAGCTTCTCTGAGATTTGGTGTCCTCAATATTTAAAATGAGTGTAATAATATTTGGAATACCTACTTTATAGAGTTGGTTTCTTAAAAAATATACTTTTTGGGGGGTCAGAGCCATGATGGCAGAGTAGAAAGATGCACATACTCTAGCTCTTCCCCCACAGCCCATAAAAATACCTGTAAAGAATGATTCTTAATAAATTCTAGAGCAGCAGAAGCCACAGAATGACAGAGTGAAGATTTCTAGCCTAGGGTGAACTGGAATGCCAACAGGAAAGGTTTGTTGCACTAGATGCAGAGCAGAGTGCAGCCCAGCTATGGCTGCATTGCACTGGAAGGAGCAGGTCTCAGGAGTGGACTTCCCAGCAGCAGTGACGGATCACAGATCCCTCAACTCACAGGTGCCAAAGGCAGCTTCAAAGGTCAGTGAGAGGGCTTTTTCAGCTGTGTGAGAAGGGAGCAGGGTCCCCCTCTCCCCCCAGTTCCAACTCCAGGAAGTGGTGGCAGAAGCAGAAGTAGCAGCAGCAGCAGCAGGCAGTGCCTACTGTGGTGGCCCTGGGCAGGCAGCAGCCAGCAGCCAGCATCCACTAGTGGAGCCCTGAGCTTATAGCCTCTGGGGGAATTGAGCAGCTGATCTGAACCTCAGCCCTGAGTGGCACCCTACCCTCAGCCTAAAACCCGTGGAGGAATTGAGCAGCTAATCTTAATCTCTGTCCTGAATGCTGATGTGGAAGAACTGGAGGCAGTTGTGGAGAGGGAATTCTACTCCTCTCAAATTCTGGGCAGAAAAGTTTCTGGTTACTCCCAGACCTGTGTGCAGGCTTGATTTTGCCATCTTGGAGGAATTGAGATCTTAAAGGTCCCCAGAGTATACCCTACTCTTGACAAAGGACCCAAAAGTCAAGTAACTGCTTGGGAAAATGCCCAAAAAAGGGAAAAAATAAGACTATAGAAAGTTACTTTCTTGGTGAACAGGCATTTTCTCTCATCCTTTCAGATGAGGAAGAACAATGCTTACTATCAGGGGAAGACATAAAAGGCAAGCCTTCTGCATCCCAAACATCCAAAATAAATATGCAATGGTCTCAGGCCATGGAAGAGCTCAAAAAGAATTTTGAAAATCAAGTAAGAGAGGTTGAGGAAAAATTGGGAAGAGAAATGAGAGAGATGCAAGAAAATCATAAAAAGCAAATCAACAGCTTGCTAAAGGATACCCAAAAAATGCTTTTAAAAATAGGCTAACTCAATTGGCAAAAGAGGTTCAAAAAGCCAATGAGGAGAAGAATGCTTTAAAAAGAAGAATTAACCAAATGGAAAAGGAGGTTCCAAAGCTCACTGAAGAAAATAGCTCTTTAAAAATTGGAATGGAACAGATGGAAGCTAATGACTATAAGAAACCAAGAAATTGCAAAACAAAACCAAAAAAATGAAAAAACAGAAGACAATGTGAAATATCTCATTAGAAAAACAGTTGACCTGGAAAATAGATCCAGGAGGGACAATTTAAAAATTATGGGACTACCTGAAAGCCATGATCAAAAAAGTGCCTAGACATCATCTTTCATGAAATTGGCAAAGAAAACTGCCCTGATACTCTAGAACCCCAGAGGGCAAAATAAATATTGAAAGAATCCACCAATCACCTCCTGAAAGAGTTCCAAAAAGAGAAACTCCTAGGAATATTGTAGCAAATCTCCAGAGTTCTCAAGTCAAGGAGAAAATATTGCAAACAGCTGGAAAGAAACAATTCAAGTATTGTGGAAATACAATCAGGATAACACAAGATCTAGCATCTTCTGCATTAAGAGATGAAAGGACTTGGAATATGATATTCCAGAAGTCAAAGGAACTATGATTAAAACCAAGAATCACCTACCCAGCAAAACTGAGTATAATATTTCCAGGGAAAAAGTGTTCATTCAATGAAATAGAGGACTTTCAAGCATTCTCGATGAAAAGACCAGAGCTGAAAAGGAAATCTGACTTTCAAACACAAGAATCAAGAGAAGCATGAAAAGGTAAACAGGAAAGAGAAATCATAACAGACTTACAAAAGTTGAATTGTTTGCATTCTTACATGGAAAGACAATATTTGTAACTCTTGAGACTTTTCTCAGTATCTGGGTGGTAGGTGGGATTATACACACACACACACACAGAGCAAGCACAGGGTGAGTTCAATAGGAAGGGATGATATCTAAAAAAATACAATTAAGGGATGAGAGAGGAATATATTGGGAGGAGAAAGGGAGAAATGGAATGGGGCAAATTATCTCTTATAAAAGAGGAAAGAAAAAGCTTTTTCAATGGAGGGAAAAGTGGGAAGGTGAGAGGGAAAAAGTGAAGCTTATTCTCATCACATTTGGCTCAAGAAAGGAATAACATACATACTCAATTTGGTATGAAAATCCATCTTACACTACAGGAAAGTAGGGAGGAAGGGGATAAGCAGGATGGGGGGATGATGTAAGGAAGGGCAAATGGGAGGAGGGAGCAATTAGAAGTCAACACTCTTGAGGAGGGACAAGGTCAAAAGATAGAATAGAAGAACTAAGGGGCAGGATAGGATGGAGGGGAATATAGTTAGTCTTACACAACATGACTATTATGAAAGTTATTTGCAAAACTACACATGAATAGCATATATTGAATTGTCTTCTTGGTAGGGAGGGAGGAAGGAAGAGAAGTTGGTACTCAAAGTTTTAGGAACAAATGTTCAGAATTGTTTTTGCATACAATTGGGAAATAAGAAATACAGGTAATGGGGTATAGAAATTTATTTTGCCTTACAGGACAAAAAAAGAAGATGGGGATAAGTGAAGGGAGAGGTGTTAGAAGGGAGGGCAGATTGGTGGAAGGGGGTGATCAGAATGCTAGGCATTTTGGGGTGGGGGGAGGGGAGAAGTGGGGAGAAAATTTGGAATTCAAAATTTTGTGGAAATGAATGTTGAAAACTTACAAGAAACAAATATATAATTAAAAAAGAAAGTATAGTAGATGTTCAAGTAAAAAAATAAAAATATACTTTTCTATGTTTTTTATGAAAGGCAATTAGGTACATTTTTTGACATTTTTATTAAGCATATTTTCACATTAGTAATTTTGTAAAGGATAATTAGAACAAATGGGAGGAACCACAAGAAAGAAAAAAAAAACAAAAAGAGAGCAGACAGTATGCTTCTATCTGCATTCAGATTCTATAGTTCTTTCTCTGGATGTGGATGCCATTTTCCATCATGAGTCCCTTCAAACTTTCTTTTCATTGCTGAGAAGAGTTGTCCAGCAAAGTTAGTCATCACACAACATGGCTGTTGCTGTGTATAATGTTCTCTTGGTTCTGCTCATTTCACTCAGCATCAGTTCGTACAAGTCTTTCCATTTCATTTCTTATAGCACAATAGTACTCCATTGCATTCGTGTATGGAAACTTGTTCAACCATTCCCTCAATTTCCAATTCTTGACCATCACAAAAAGAGCTGATATAAATATTTTTGTACATGTGGGTCCTTTTCCCATTTTAATGATCTCTTTGAGATACAGACCTAGAAGTGGCATTGCTGGGTCAAAGGGTATGTGCATTTTTATAGACCTTTGGGCATAATTCCAAATTGATCTCCAGAATAGTTGAATCAGTTCACAACTCCACCAACAACATGTTAGTGTTCCAATTTTCTCACATCTTTTGCAGCATTTATAATTTTCCTCTTTTGTCATGTTAGCCAATCTGATAGATATGATGTAATACCTAAGAGGTGTTTTAATTTGCATTTCTCTAACCAATAGTAACTTAGAACATTTTTTTTGTCTATTGATAGTTTTAATTTCTTTCTCTGAAAATTGCCTGTTCATATCCTTTGACCATTTATCAGTTGGGAAATGACTTGTATTCTTATAAATTTGACTCAGTTCTCTATATATTTTGGAAATGAGACCTTTATTAGAGACACTGGCTATAAAAATTCTTTCCCAGTTTTCTGGTTCCCTCAAAATCTTGTTTGGATTGACTTTGTGGAAAAACTTTTCAATTTAATGTAATCAACTCTATCCGTTTTGCATTTCATCATTTTGTCTATCTCTTGTTTGTCATAAATTCTTCCATTTTCCATAAATCTGACAGGTAAACTCTTCCTTGCTGTCCCAATTTATTTATGGTATAAGCTTTTATATCTAAATAATGTATCCATTTCGACTTTGGTGTAAGATGGTAATCTATCCCCAGCTTCTGCCATACTATTTCCTAGCAGTTTTTCTCAAATAATGAGTTCTTATCCCAGAAGATGGTACCTTTTGGTTCATCAAAGACTAAATTACTATAGTCATTGACCACCAAGTCTTGTGTACCCAGTCTATTCCAATGATCCACCACTCTGTTTCTTAGCCTGTGCCAAGTAGTTTGATGATTGCTGCTTTATAATATAGTATAAGATGTAGGATGGTTAGACCACCTTCATTAGCATTTCTTTTCATTAATTCCCTTGATATTCTGCACCATTTGTTCTTTCAGATGAATTTTGTTTTTGTTTTTTTCTGGCTTAATAAAATAATTTTTGGTAATTAGGTATGGTATTGAATAAGTAAATTAATTCAGGTAGAATTGTTATTTTTATTATAATAACTTGACCTACCCATGAGCAGCTAATTTTTCCCAGTTATTTAGATCTGACTTTATTTGTGTGAAAAGTGTTTTGTAATTATGTTCATATAGTTCCTGGAAATGTTTTGGCAGGTAGATTCCCCAATATTTCTTAATGTTGACAGTAATTTTAAATGGAATTTCTCTATTCTTGCTATTGCGTTTTGTTAGTAATATATATATATATATATATATATAGAGAGAGAGAGAGTATAATATATAGTATAATAATATAGTATAATCATATAGTGATATATATATATATAATTGGCACACATATATATATATATATATATATATATATATATATGTAAATGCCAATTATTTTGTGGGTGTATTTTATATCCTGCAACTTTGCTTACCTTGTCCATTATTTCAAGTAAATTTTTAACTTGATTCTCTGGGATTCTCTAAGTATATTATCATATCATCTGCAAAGAGTGATAGCTTAGTTTCTTCTTTGCCTATTCTAATTCCTTCAATTTTGTTTTCTTCTCTTATTGCTAAAGTTAACATTTCTAGTAACATGTTGAATAACAATGGTGCTAATGGACATCCTTGTTTCACCCTGTGATCTTATTGGAAATGCTTCTAGTTTATCCTCATTACATAAATATCTTGCTGATGGTTTTAGGTAGATGTTACTTGTCATTTTAAGGAAGGTTCCATTTACTCCTATGCTTTCTAGAGTTTTTAATAGGAGTGGATGTTATATTTTGTCAAAAGCTTTTTCTACATCTATTGAGATAATTATATGGTTACAGGGTTGTTTTGAGGAAAAGTTTTTAGATCTTAAGGCATTGTATAAATGTGATTTTTTTATTATTACTACAAGGAACAAAATTCATTACTATTATTACTCACTTCAGCAAAATATATCACACCTAGACTTACTTTCTTTATCTTATTTCTTTTCCATACTCACACTAATTTTGGTGGCCCATTGATGTCCAATTTAGTATCTGTCACTCCCACTCCAGCTTCAGTCAACTGGTAGAGGCAGGGTTATACTGATTTAAGATGATAATGCTAAATTCTAAGTTTTAAGCAATTGAACTATAATAAATTTACTCTTAAAAACAGCTTATTTGTAAATTATGAACAATTTATAATATATGTATATATATTATGTATGTATATACATATATACAAAATCTTCTAATAGCTATTCAAATCATTGTATTTATATCAAACTTTCTTCTAATTCTTCTACAGGTTTATGTGACTAGATTGATATTTTATTTTTAATATTTTAGGTCTCTTATGAGAGTGTTACCATGCAGATTGACTACATTTTATTCACTCAACTATAAATTATAGCATTCTCAAGCCAGCTTTGAGAGTGTTTATAGACCCAACCTCTGTAGGAAATGTAAATATATGATTTCTGTGTACATTGCAATGACTAGATATTTGTTGAAGTAAAAATGTAGAGTCTTTCCTACACTACATTTCAGATTTGAGTAGAATTGAATTTATAATGTTGAGTTAAATCCAAACCTATACTTGGTAGAGTTCCACATTTCTGTTAGAGATCATAGGATCATAGTATTTATAACTATGAGGAACTATAACGATCATTTTATTCAATGCCTTCATTTGTGGAAATGAGTAAATTAAACCCCAGAGATGTTAAGTGACTTGCCCAGGGTCACAAAGTGTGCCCCATCAAATATGAGTCAGATATGTAGATTGATTAAGAGGGGATCATTGACTATGAAGGACATTTCTGACTTTTTTTCTTCAATATATCAAAAATCACTTCTTTTACTTTTTTTTGGCAATCTCACTTTGTTGATAATTCTTTATCCAACTAAAGAGCTAATGCAGTTCTTCTGAAATCTGGTTCATTTCAGGATCTGGCTATGGGATTATTTTTACTGACAGTGTTTTCTCACCCCTTCATTGTTTAAAAGCTTTATCCCAAAGTCCAGACCTTACCCAAATTTTTCACTTTTCAGAATAGGGACTGATCAGAAGGTAATTTCCCCCCACAAGCTTGACAGAGGAAGTTTTAAGGATAGTGGAGGGTAGGAACTATGGATGATATGGAAGAATTTTTAAGCCCTGTGTGAACAATAGTCAACCAACTGCAAGTAAAGGGTGTTAAATCCTTGAACTGAATTATAGTAATTAACAGTTGAAGTCTTATATGGCTCATTGATCTGCTTAAGGAGTGATTTGCCTAAATAGAATTTTCTATTTTTTTATAATTATCACCATTATGGGAACCTAGTAAATTAATGTCCTCTCTACTTCCTCTCCTATGCCTCATCAGTGCCTGAAAAAAATGGCGTCATTTACCTTTTGTAGTCTCCTCTTTAAACTTTTATTTACTGCATGTATTTTTATAATGGAATGTGGCTACAAATAAAGATGAGGGGATTTTTATTGCATTCTGAGCAAGTGTTTGTTATAGAGGAGTGAATTATACAATAAGGAAGGAAGAAAGGGTACCCACAGACCAATAGCCCTAGGCTTAAGTGGGGACCTGTATTGAAGTTCTCTCCTTCTCTCTCTCTGGAGACACAAAAAGGGGCTTTATTCTTTTAAACTGAAATTTTTGAAAGCATTGACGATTGACATAAAAAAAGACTTCAGAGATCATGCAAGTTATTTCTCTAAAAGCTCCCTCTGCTATATTAGTGAGCTGTAAAATGTTTATATATTATTTTTACATGTCCTAATGATAAAGCTTCTGCCATTTCCTACTAAGGTTTAGCACCAGTTTTCTAAAGCCTCTTTTTCTCCCTCCTACTGAGTCTATTGCTGCATTATTTCTAATTAATTCTAGCCTTTAGTGTTAGGCTGTGTCTTCCCAATCCTTTTCTGTTAGCTCCTTCGCATTTTTCTTTGTCTCCATTTAGTTGTTTTCTCAGATGCTCAAATGAATCCGTGAATTCTCTGACTTGGATGATGAAGCTCACAGTCCATCTATGTTTGCCTAGTCTCTGCATGCCTCTTATCTGTAGCCTCTCAATAGGGGGTTCACCTAACATTATTGTTTCAACCAACATATGTTTACTTCATCCCTTTCTTTTCCCCCTTTTAATTGAATGTTTATGTGTGCATGAGTGTGTGTGTGTATTACATATAACCTCAGTATTACATATAACATTTTATATTACTGAAGTTGCCCAAATTGAGAGCCAAACCAAGAATTATCTCACAATAAGTATTTAAAAGATTATGCTTGCTAAGTAAGTCTTTAACTGGCACTTTAACAGTATCTGATATATAACTTATAACTAGCATTTTTAAAGTGCTTTACATATATCTTGTTTTATCCTCATAATAACTGTGAAGGATAGGTATCTGTCTTTTATAGATAAGGAAAATGAGACTGAGAAAGGTTATGTAACTTCCTCAGAGCCACACAAGTGAAGGAGGTTTCTGAGGCAGGATTTGAACTTAAGTTTTCCTGACTCCAGGTATAACAAGCTGTTACCTAGCTAATGAATTCTAATTGACTGATTACTATTTTGAGGGGGGGATTGGGTTAAGTGACTTGCCCAGGGTCACCCAGATAGTAAGTATATGAAGCTGAATTTGAACTCAAGTCTTCCTGCCTCCAGGGCTGGTGCCCTCTCCACTGCACCACCTAGCTGCCCTACCTTACTTTCATATCCATATTATGCTTGCTCCACAAAGTCCTATATAACCTCATCATAATGTAGAAGTGAATATAAAAGCTCTGGGGACAGCAACAGGGAAACTTCTGTTCAAACCATGCTTCTGACACTTATTTGCTATGTAGTCTTGGGCAATCCATTTATCATCTTTGAAATTCAGTTTCATTTTGTAATATGGGGATTATATCTGCAGCAAGAAAGCTCAAATGAGAATAGATAGTGCTTCACACACTTTAAAACTCTATGAAAATATCAATTTCTCTCTTCCTATCTCTTCCTCTTTCTTCCTTACTGAAATGACTTTGAGTATAATCCTGGCAATGTAATATATGTGCCTTCTAAGCACCAAACTTATAAAGCATCTTAGTACAAAGAGGATCACTATCAATATACCAGCAACTTGGTGAAAAATTCTTTGTCAACCATGAAATCAAGAAAAAGACCAAATTGACTTCAGTACTGTTAGCTTCCTTCCTTCTTTGCAGTGATGGTGATGGACTCACAGGAAAGGGAGTAGACTCAAGGAATCAAACCATTTTTTATGCTACTTATAAACATTAACTAATAAACATTTTATACTACCTATAAACATTACTGTTTCAAATCTAAATTTGAAAAAAAGACATAGTATTATAAGGATCTAAATTGTAAAAGTTTTACGTTTTTGTGAAAAATAAAACCAGAATTCAAAATAAATTTTTAGTGAAATTCAAAGTTGACTCAAAAGTGCTCCTTAAAAAGACAAATAGAAGAATTTCCTGGGTTGATTTTCATTGCATGTCCAAAGACAACAATAAGAATGGTTTCACAGGACACTTGGTCATGTCATATTGTAGTAATGATGATATGTATTTACAAGAAGAACATCATGAAATGATTGCAAATTAAAATCCAACAGCTGTTACAGAGGATGAAGGGATAAAATTTATATGGAAACTTCAGTAAGATCTTTCCAATCAAATCAACATATACAAATATGTGTACATATATATACATATATATATTACACACATTTATATATACATATGTATAAATGTACATATATATACATATGCATGTATAAATTTTTTTTGTGTGTGTGTGTGTGTCTCATTGCTATCAGAGCTAGGTTTTGAGGCCAAGTTTTCCTGTAGTTGGGTGAAACAGTTTGAGTTAACTGATAAAGTTCTCAAACTAGGTACATACAAATATGTATGCATATATTACATATCTCTGTGTTTGAATATATACATCTATAAACATACACACACTTGGATACTCATGTAGATATGGCTATAGATGAGGAGGGAGAAAAATTGGAATTGAAAATAGTTGAATCAATTTATTTAAAAATAGAAAAAGTAATAAAGTATAATACTAACTGCTAGGCTCTCAATATTTTTTCATTGATTTCCTTGATATTCTTAACCTTCTGTTCCTCTAGATGAATTTTGTTATTGTATCTTTAGCTCTATAAAGTAGTTTTTAGTAGTTTAGTATGAATAATTAAATTAATTTGGCAGTATTGTCATTTTTATTAAATTAGTTTGGCCCACGCAGAAATATTTTTCCAATTATGGAGATAGATTTATATTCATGTGAAGTTTTTTGTAATTGTGTTCATTAAATTCCTGTGTGTATCTTGGTAGGTAGACGTCCAAGTTTTTTATATTGTCTTCAACTATTTAAAATGGGATTTCTCTTTCTATTTCCTCCTGATGGATTTTGTTGGTAATAAGTAGAAATGATGATGATTTGTGTTGGTTTATTTTATATCTTGCAATTTTGTAAAAGTTCTTAATTGTTTCCACTGGCTCTTTAGTTGAATCTCTAGGTTTATCTAAGTAAACCATCATATCATCTGCAAAAGGGGTAGTTTTACTTAATCATTGCCTGTACTTATTTTTCAGTTTTTTTTGTTGTCTAAATGTTATCACTAGCATTTCTAATACAATAAAGCATAATCACGGTGATAATGGACATCCTTCCTTACTTTATCCTTGATTTTATTGCAAAAGCTTATAGTTTATTGCCATTACTAATATTACTCCTTTTTTTTTTTAAAAAAAAATACAAGCCAGGTTCTTTTGACCTGAGTGGCTCATCTTCTGGTGCATGGGGTTTTCTTGGCAAGGAGTTCATAGTCTAATTAGGGCAAGGGGATAATCTGCAAAAATGTCATGTACAAATAAGAGGTAGTAAAATGTAAGATGACTGGAAAGTTCAGAAGAGGCCAGCTAAAAAGGACTTTGAAAGTCAAAAAGGGAGAGGACTCTCTAGACATGGAGGAGAGCTACCGAAAATGTACAGATTACAGAATAGAGTGTCTCATGGAAGGAACGGCAAGGAGGACAGTGTCATTTGTTTGCAGAGTACCTGATAGGGAGGGGATGGAAGTTGGATGTAAGAAGACTAGAAAGCTAAGAGGTTATAAAGGACTTTCAATACCAAAGGATTTTATATTTGATCCTGGGGTTCATAGGAAACCATAATGAAATTCACTAAATGGAGGATGACATGGTCTACCCTGTGCTTTCAGGAAGATCAATTTGATAACTGAGTGATATCTAGATTAGAGTGGGGAGAGTATTGGGGCAGGAAAATAAATCAACATGGTATTGCAAGAATCTAAGCATGAGGTGATGAGGGCTTATACTAGGATAATGGTGATATCGGGAGAAAAGGGGGCATATACAAGAAGATTAGGAAGGTAGAAATAATAGGACATAGATACTGATTGAATATAGAAAGCAAGAATGAATGAGACATTGAGAATAATACTTACCATGGTATTATTGGTGACTGGAAGAGTAATAATACACTAGATAATAATAAAGAATTTCAGAAAAGGAACGAGTTTGGGTGGAAATGATAATGAGTTCAAATTTTGGACATGTTCAGTTTAAAATGTTTGTGGGACATGCAGTTAAAGGTATCTCAGCCAAAATAAATAAGAAACATAGCAGACAATCAATCTAGAACATATGTTGGGAATTTTTCCAAAGTATTAGATAGTCTTTAAAAATAAAGTACACATTTGGAACCTGACAAAACAGACATGTAAAATAAATTTTCAGTAAAGGAGAAAAAAGCAACAATTTTGAAAGAATAGATGAATACTACCAAGTCAAACCAGTTGAACTGATGTCAGGGTGCACAAAAATAATTTAAGGATCATAGGTTTACCAAAAAGGAAAAAAATACATGATGGAGGAAAAAATGTTAAATATCATATTAAGAAAATAATTTAAGAAAATTTCTTAGTACTATTGAGTAAAGCAAAAATAAAATAAATGAATATTCAAATCTATAAATTTCAGTTACAGGAAACCTCTATACTTAAAAATGTGCTCCCAAGAAAATAATCAACATAAAGAGATGCCAAAGAACTTAAAAGTGATGCCTGATAGCAAACATTGAAAAAGTATTCTGTCATAAATACACATTTGTTCTTGTTTTTCCTTTCTCTCCTTGTTGTATGTTTTAAGCTGAAGAACTTCTCTTTTTATTATTAATGAATTTTGCTTTGAAACTTCTAATTTTGATTCAAACTATAAAGCAATCAAGTATACACCCACACAGCTTTGTACAAAAGAATGTTTTAAACGCATTGCAATAAACTACAAAGTATTGTTTTAAAATGTTTTCCAAAAAAAAAATCAGTAGTTTCAAAGGTTAAAGCTTTTGGACTAAGCACAAATTTGAAAAATAATGAGTTATAATGCCTTAAAATTAGACATGTAAAAGCATTATTTGGAGTTTCAGAAATAGAAATTCCAAAGTAAGTTATTATTATGTATTCAAAATCAGAGTTTACTAGCCTAGAAGAATATTACTAAACTAGATATTTTGGCAGTGCAATTAGACTTTAATTTTATAATTTATTAACATTTGAAATTCATGCTTTAAAGTTGAGTACAAATACAAGAAATAAGAATAGATATATTTTCAAAAAGTAGATCTCATGCTCATGTAAACATTCCTAATCAGTAAAGAAAAAAACCTTCTTGGTTGGATAGAATGTAAATGATATTAATTATTTATGTTAGACTATCACAATTACCTTATTAAATTATATTAAAATATTTTCATATTATGTCTACAGGATTACAAAACAGCTAGTCCAGTTGCTGAATATCATCAGTCAATGCATCAATTCACAGGAGAAAAAAGATAAATTTCAACAGCCACACCATTTGTATTTTATACACATAGCCTTGGTAATACCTTGTAAAATCCTGAAATTAACCATAAACCACTTTTTAGTTAAAAAAAGAAAGAAATAGAAGAATTCTGATACAAAAATGTCTCTAGAAATGGCTACCAGATCAAATTTCAAGAGTCATTTACCAAAAGAATTAAACAACCCTCCCCACTCCACCCCCACCACCTTAGAATGTTTCCCATTTGGAATATAGGAAATAGGAATAAGGCTATTCAAATAATATCATATACCACTGAGTGTTATATGGATTCTTTACAGTGGTCAGTAGGGATAGGGAAAGTACTACATTTCCCAAGATGCTAGGGCCCAGTGTGGGAACACTTATTTCCAATTTCCTTGAGGCTCTGTGTACTTAATGGAACAGATTAATTCTGTGCAGGGGCAATTCTCTCCATATGGTTGCAGACCATCTCTCCCTCTTCATGGTCATGAACCCCCAAAGAGACCCCCTTTACTTCAACTTAAGGGTATTTTTCCTAAGTTTCCCCTACCCCAAATAGAATCCATTTATTCAGTTCATTTATATTTTTTTTGCCTCAACTTCTTCCAATTAATTCATTAATACCTCAACTTGATTTTCCAGAGGAATTTTATCCCTTAGGTATTTACATTGCAGAACATCTTCTGTTGCAGATTGATTTATTATTTTTCTGTTCATGTGTGGAAATAGTAAGTGCCCTAGGTGTGAGCTGGAGCTACTGAACCAGGTACTGGGTAGGACGTTTTTGGTCCTACTTAGAGGTCGAGGAAGATTTGCAGTTGCCTATGGTCTTGTGGGTAGGGAAAGCATGGCAAGTAGTGTCCTTGCCTTTTGGGGGAAACAGGGAAGGGACCAAACTATTTACAAGTGGTTGAGAAGGACTTGTCTTGATTAGGGAGTTGTTCTTGACCTTGCCCAAATTCTCTGGAATGTAGGACTGGGAACATAGGAAGACAGATTGGATCTCAACCCCAAGTCAGTGCCCACTTTTTCCAAATTTGAGGCTGAACTTCCACAGCAGATGCTCAGTGTTATGTCCCTGACTGGGGGAGTGGGGCTAAGCAGTGACATAGTGATGTTTGACATCTTTTAGCACCTAGGCTAAGGGCTAATTTAGTAGGGTTAGACCTCAGGGGTGAAAGAGGGAAAGGGGAGCCAGTAATTCCCTGGACATTGATCAGTTGGGACCATACCTACTTAGGCTCAAACCAAGCTGTTCTGAGATGTCATCATTAGTAAGCTCTATGGATCTCACTGGAGTTATCCTGAACCCTGTAAGCTGGAGGACCACAGCCTTGGTTTAGGCCCTTAGATGCAGGATGGAGGGGGAACCCTGATTCCCCCAGGCTTCACTATTTGGTCCTGTGCAGAGCTAATAGTGCCTATTGACCTAATGATCTAAGGTAGAGTGGGAAAGAGTACCAACACCCCCATTCTCCTAACCCTATCTGTTAAGAAGATAGGAAGGAGGGGGTAGAGCCAAGATAGCAGAGTAGAAAGACACACAAATGCTGGCTCTCCCCACACAGCCCATAAAATACCTGTAGAGAGGAACTCTCAACAAATTTGGAGCAGAAGTGAACAAGGAGATAGAAAGGAATGGGTAGATGGAGGAGCTTATGGGAGGTATTCTCTAGCGCTAGATGAGCACTAGTTCTGAGGCTCCAAGGTTACCTTCCCTCGTAACTCCCTGGATCCAGTTATTCTTGGGGTCACACCCTTCCTGTTTCTGAGTGGTACTCAAGTTTTTCTTCTTTATCATCCTAGGTGGTATTTGCTGTCATGGGGTCCCAGCACAAGAGGATGAGCTATACTTCAATAACGTTAACAGTCAGAATTCAGAACTAAGGCATATAATGTAATAATCAGTTTTAAAAGCTGGTAAACCCTCTATTCCAGATGTTATGTTCTGAGTCAATAGAGGAAGTGTCCACATGGATGAAATCAGGACTCAAATTATTTATGTAATTTTATTTTTAACTTTGTGTATTAAATTATAAATATTGGACAAAATTAGGTTTTGTATATAAAGCTGAAATCAACTTTATGCTTTTTAATAATGCTTTCTAAATTCCCCTCTGGCATTTGAGCACTTTCACATTTATATGTGTATATATACGTACATATATACATATGTATACATGTAGTCAATGTAGTTGTAATTCTACTAATAGCTTGCTTTGTTTCATTTTGTTGTGGATGTTTTCAAATTTCTTTATAGCTATCCTTCCTCATGGCAAGTTTTAACTTTATGTTAGTTTCGAGTGCCATAGTTTTTAAAGATTAAAAGTGTGCCTTTTGGCCACATGTTTAGATTTGAACCCCCAACTGTGCTTACTGACTCTGGAAAGAAGTACATGTGACCTTTAGGTGAGTCCATTGATCTCCCTGAGCCTCACTCCCATCATCTATATGAAAAGAGGAGGGATTAGATTAGATGACCACTCCTAAATATATAATCTTATGATCCTGTGTGTACCCAGAGGTCCATTCTTTACTTCTATTGAATTACCTGGGAAAGAAAACAATACTTTCTTCCCATGTAAAATGTGATGGAGGCAATATTGAGGGGCAAATGTGTGAGAGAAATGTCAAGGAAGGAAAGGAACCAAGATAGGAAAAAACAGTATTAAAAAGAAATTCGAGGTAGTGGAGAGATTTTATCTGCCACGTTTTCAGCATGAGGGAATAGCCGGGAGGTCAGTGGGAACACTATCAGTAACAAAAGATTAAAGCCTTCTAATCAGTGAGCTAGTGCAGTAGAGGATGACTGAGCTGTTTCCCAAATTCTATTTCTGACATGGAACTTCTCCATAGCCCAGAGGCATCCCTTTGCTGAGGATCTGCCTCTCTATACTCAAGTCCTCATCTCCTCCAACCTAATTTAGCCCCATCGCTAACATACCACCAATTTTAGGATGTGGAGGCAGGAGACTCTCCCACAGTGGAGCTCACTTCTCCTACATGATATCGTTTCTGATCTGCACTGCCCCCCAACTCACTTTTGCTTTATTGCATCTTTGTGTAAGGGGTGTTTGTGAAGGGGAACCTTTTGTTGCCCCATAGAAAACAAACTTATTGAAAGTAGGAACTATTTTGCTTCTATCTTTGTAGTCTCTGTACCCTACGGGGCTGGGGAACCTGTGGCATGATACCTAGCACAGTACCTGATATATTGTTTGGAATTGCTGTTCAGTCCTGTTTTCATGACCCCATTCGGGTTTTCTCTGCAAAGATATTGGAATAGTTTGCCATGTCCTTCTTCAGCTCATTTTACAGATGAGAGAACTGAGGTAAACAGGGATAAGTGACTTGCCCAGGGTCACACAGCAACTGTCTGAGGCTGATTTGAACTCAGGAAAATGAGTCTTACTAACTTCACTCTATCCACCGTGGCACTTACTAAATGCTTGCTAATTGAATAATGATCTAATACAGTCTAGCTCCCCGTTTTGCCTGTGAGGAAACTGAAGCCCCAAGTCAGGTTACTTGCCCAAGAATCTTGGGCCAGGATCATTCAGGTAATCAGTCTCTGAGCGGAAAGCCTCAGAACAAAATTCATCTTGGCTCCATCTCTGACCCCAGCAGAGGCTCAAACTACTCAGTTTTGTCCAGGACTTCCGAGACTGGCACTTTGACCCTGTTTGCTTTCAATGCCTGTCCAAGGAAGCAAGGGTGAGAAGGGTCCTTCACCAAAAGAAACATGGCTCACAGACCACTCCAAGTACCATGCCAGAAGAGGCAGAGCAAAACCTGGTTAGGGTCTCTATTTTGGGGGAGGACAAATACAGTTTCTACTCTTGTCCATTTGCGGGGCTGACAGGCAGAAAAGGGGAGGGCCTCAGAGTACACGCACGCCCTCCTCCCCCGCCCCCCAGTCATCCTGTCCCAAGCCAGTCCGCAGGGTCTCCTCCGCTCTCCACCTCTCTCCAGACAGACAGCCGACACCCCTTCTCTGCACAGACCCAGCGAAGGGAGACAGTGGCCGCTCAGGAGCAGACGGAGGCGAGGCACGATGCCGGGGCACGCCTGGCACTTTTTCCTTCTGCTGTTCACAGGGCTAGGAAGTCCTGAGAGCATCGGAGCCCAACAGCAGCAGCGGGCCCCATCCCATCTGCAGCAGACTCATCAGCAAAGAGGTATCGTCGAGGCAGGGGCTCATTACCATCTTTTCCTAAAATACCACCGCAGGCTGCCCACACCCCCACTATCCTATCACCACCACCACCCCAGCTTAGCACCAGTCTTCTAAGGATAGCAGAGGGTGGGGGAAAGAAGGATGGGTAGTGTCGACTTGAGGAAAGAGAGTCAGAAAGTTTCCCAATGGGGAGTAAGTTTTGCAGAAATCCAGACCTGGTGGGTGTGGGGAAAGGGAGAAGCCCCTAACATGTTTGCTTCTCTAATAATCCTGAGAAGTCGTTGGGGTTCTCCCTCCCTGTTCCCCCCCCCTCCATGAAAATCTAATACTTTTGAGTGTCCAGGCAATACTCAAAGGGCTCCCAATGGTCTCATACATCCAAAAAACTGATTGCAACAAACATGATACAGGCAGGAAACTTTTCCAAGTTCAAAAAGTTTTAGCAATCCAGTGAGATGCCTTGTAGAGAAAAGTTCCGAACTCTTGTGATCTTTCCAAGGAGCTTCGGAGGAGCAATCGAGACTTCCTTTCCATTTGAAAGGGCTTCACTTCTAATGTAGTCTAAAGCTGACAAACTTTTGGATCGGAGTGGTAGAGTTATGAATTAAAATCCTATTTGCCTGATGGTTTTTTTAATTTTCTCTACGAAATGATTCTGAAGAGTTTTTATTCTTTTTTTCTTGGAAACAATGCTTTGTTCCACACCCTAGTCTTCATTTATAACCTCCCTCTTCTCCCCATCCCGTCTTAGTTTTATAGTGACATTCCTATTGTCTTTTGCTAAATGCAGCGGACTGCCTTTTATGAAATGCATATTTGAGCAAAGTTCACAGTAGACTAGAAACATGACTTCAGAGCAGTTTGGAAAACAATGGCAATTAAATATAAAGCGGAATACTTAAGAGCTGGTCTTAGGAGCATTGTACAATAATTTGTTTTGAAGTTTTTAGAGCCCCTGTGAAGATATCTTTGTTCTTGGGTTTTGTTTATTTGTTTAAAATTGCCATGATTCTTAAATCAATGCCACCTTCAGTATTTTAAAATACAATTGATGAACAATAATATTTCCAGAAAGTTACTTTGCATTTTCTAAAAAGAAATGAAAGCACAAAATATTAAAAATTCACAAAATAAAAACACTGAAACTCTTTCAAGTTTGTCTTGTGACCTAGAAAATGTTACCCTCTCACTAAGAAAATCAAGATGAGAGGCTTTTGAGAGGGTGTGATTACTTTTAGCTTACTAACATCATAAAATTACAAGAGGGCTTTTCCTCTCATTTTCTGGTACATAGATTTGTCCTTATAGTCTTATATAGTCTGTTACACCTTAATATTTATAGCTTCATGATTGGAAAAAAAAACTTGTAAGGAGATACCCTGAACTTTTTGCTATAATAATAATTCAGTGCCTGAAATTCCTTGAATTATATTGACCCTGATCTCACTGTATAACTTTTTGGATCTTATCTATCTCTGGAGAAAAATTGAGATTGGCACAGACTTAAGCCTAGAGTTTACAATGACTACAAGAACATATTTAGCAGCTGGGCTCCCAGATGATCATTTTAAAATCATGTAGTTCTCTGAGAGTTGAGTACGTATCTTAATAAAACTTGAATACCACTGTGGTTGTTGAAAGTGTGAAGGACTTGAGAAACAATTCATTGAGCTAGTTTGAACTAGAATAGAAAAGGATTCAGCTTTCAACGAAGGGCAGGGAGGATTTATTAAATGGATTCTTAAGAATTTGGTCCAGTCTTTGAGATGGGAGTATGTCTTTGAGAAATCTCTTGAACTTTTCTATAAATTTTATGTAAAACAACATTTGGGAAACAATCCAACTCAGATCATTTGAATACATTTGGAAATGAGCTTAGAGGTAAGCCATCAAGTCAGTTAGATATTGACTTTTAAGCTTTTTTATGTAACCAAATGTATAATTTCATTTCAAACTGTTGGATTAATTTCCAGAAAAAAAATCAATGCTTGTAGCAGGTTTCCTTTTCTGGGTGTGCCAAGGTTTCTTTTATTTTGTTTTTGGAGTACAAGGCCATCTTTCAGCCAAAGTTATAGTTTAAAAAGCCTTGGAGCTTCCTGTAGAGGACTGCTGGATATTACTTTGAATGAAGAAGTTAGTCCTTAGTTTTGACCAGTTTCTGTATTTTAAAGGTGTCCTAGTATTGAATTTGCTAGCACGGCTCTACTTTGCTCAAGAAGGAGGGCTGTTCTGTCTCCTTTTATGTTAGCCAACTTTGTGTAGTGTAAAGAGTACAAGACATGGAGAAAGAAGATGTGGTTTTGAGTCCTGATCCCTCTACCTATTAGCTATATGATTGTAGGTAAAAGTCCAAGCTCTAGTTTCTGTATAAATAAAATGATAATGAATAATACATAAACTACCTAACTCACTGGAATGTTGTGAAGTATAACACATTCTCTGGGACATCTATCCCAACTCTCACTCATACTAACCAGTTGAGTCTCTGGAGAATAGAGAGGGTGGTCACAGAGTCCTCAAGGATCTAGGGTTAACTCTGGAGCACGAAGAGATGTCTTTTCTTATGTTATATAGCCCGTAAGCCTCCATCTGATATCTATCCCAGGATTCCTTTCTTGATTAGCAGTTAATATTAATTATTCAGCCATCTTTAATTAGCTTTCAGAAATGGATATCACTATGGTGTCATACTTTATACAGAAAATCACATTCCCAAGTTCATGACATATACTCTGCAAGTACGTAGAGTCCAGGGGGAAATGGGCTGAAGAATTGATAGCATAGCTTCTGGAAGTCCTTTTGCTGGAATCTTCAAGATGTTCCCCCTTGGGTATGATGTAGCAATTTTTCTGGGTTCATTGTAGACCTTTAAATCTGCATCCAGTCTGATCTCAACTTCCAACTCCTGTTGAAGATATATCCCATCACTTGTCGCAACTACACTGCTGCAATAACAAATCCATCTCTTTCAAACTTTACAAGGGGAGAAGTTATGATGCTGTCCTCCATAAAACCCCTAGTAGTTTCTTCTCAGGAAGGAACACTCTCTCTTTTATATTTGTATTTTGTATTTGAATCTCTTGAATTCTAGACAATGTCATATAAAACAAGCCCCAAAGGTCAAAACCAAATACCTTAGCCAATCCAGCGCTCCTCTCACACCTAGAGATGTGCGCATGCCTTTGCTTTGTTAGCGAATGATCTAAATATGTTTTCACCTGATAAATGTGTCAGGAAATAGCATCATATAACTTTAAGTGGATGTAGTAATTTGATTTCTTTACTCAGTTGATGTCAGTCTTCCCACCTCATACCCGCTTATAGAAGAATGAACTTTGTACATTTTTAGGTGCTTTAGATTGCTTACGTGCTCTATACCTTAGAATACTTAGAAAAATAATTCTATCCTTGGAGTTGTTCTGGTATCAGAGTAATGGAAACTGATTTGGGGGATTTTGTTTTAATTCAACAGTTCAAATGAATGTAGAATCAGAGATTAAAAATTAGAAAGGAGCTCATAGGTGATTTAATCTAATCCTTTGTTAGGAGAAAAAGGCCCAGAAAATTTAAGTGACAGCATCAGAGGTGGGATTTGAACCAAGATAGTGTGACTCCAGAGTCAGTTCATTGTACTGACTGCTTGAAGTTTCTTCCCTTTGCTTTCTCTTGAGCAGGTTTTAAGACTACAGCACTCTCACTAAAATGAATCTCTTAAAGTATAGGTCTGATCATGTCATCTTTCCTTGTTAATAAATTCCAATCTCTCTCTATTATCTCCTGGATCAAATATAAAATACTTTTTTTGACATTTAAAGCCCTTCACAACCTGACCTTTTCCTACTTTTCTAGTCTTCTTGTAACTTACTCACTGCCATATGATTTACAATGCAGTTACAAAAGCCTACTTGCTAATTCCTCAACTATGATGTTCCATCTACCAACTCTGTGTGTTTCACTGGTGGTCCCCCATACATGGAATGTTTTCCCTTTCTTCTCTGCCTCCTGGATTCCATGACCACCTTCAAGACTCAAGTCAAATCCCACCTTTTCCAAAATAAATTTCCCAGTCCCCCAACCCCCCACTGCTAGTACCTTCTGAGATTATTTTCAGTGTACACTATATATTCCTTATATGTACATAGTTTCCATAGTTCCATAGTTTTCCATCTTGTCTCCCCCATTATAATGTGAGCCTCTTGAGGACAAGAATTATGTCTTTTTGCTTTTCCCTTTCTCTGTCTCCAGAACTTAGCACAGTGCCTGGCACATAGTAAAGACTTTATAAATGCTTGTTGACTAACCTCTGTAATGACTTTAAAACACATTTTCTCTTCATGTATGTACTTCATGCCACTAGTTTCTGGGTTTCCTTTTCCTTTATTTTAGTTGTTCCTTGAAAATTTGTTCTACCTTTACAGAGCAATATGTTAGACAGTAAACAGCCTAGATTATCAAAAGACATGTCAGAGATATAGATCCTAAAATTTCATAGCTAGACAAGACCTTAGAGATCTTCATGGAAAACAAACCAGCCTAGGTTAGCATTGTTAGATTGGTAAGACAGAAGAAATATGAAACATATTTCATTTTATTTTAGCAACATAGTTTACAGAAATCTCTCATTATCTATGTGATGAGATGGAAAACTAATGGATTGTACCTGGTTTGCCTAATTTGAACCCGTTCTCTCTCACACTCCCCAAAAATATTCTGGAAGACATGTACCAAAGAGTTCTCTACTTGTTTGTCTATTATGTATAGTTCAAGTTTCAACAAATGTCTGGAGCTGAAGACTTTGAAGACAAAAAATTCAGATGCCAGAACACTAGGAAAAATAGTTAAATAATGGGATGATGAAATCAAGATTTTAAAATTTTATAGACTAGAGTGATAGGCAGAAACCAACAAGATGAACTCTAGTAGGAATAAATGTAAAGCTGTCACTTACAGTTAGAAAACCTGGAACAACAAGGGAAGAAACAGGACACCTGACTTAACTGGAATTAAATGATAAAGGCAAAGAGAATGGAGTGGAAATCTATGAGGTAATGAGGATGATAATGGGTCTAGGAACTATGTCATATGAATAACAATTGAAGGAACTGTTTATTTGAAAAGACTTAGAGAGAAAATGATAACTTAGAAATATTTGAATGGTTACCTGGAGTCAGGAAGACCTAAATTCAAATTCAGTCCTATATACTTCATAACTGTATGACATTAGGCAATTAAGTTAACCTCTGTCTGCTTCTGTTTTCTCAATTATGAGGTATAGGTAACAACAATATCTACTTCAGAGGTTTGCTGTGAGGAATCGAATGATGCTATTTTGAAATGTTTAGCACAGTACATGGCACATAGTAAATGTGTATTTGTTCTTCTTGCCTCCTTCAATCAATAAGAATTTACCAAGGGCTTTTCATCTAGAAGAAAAGAAATTCTGGGTAATTTTGAGAAGTATACTTAATAACAATTAACCTTGAATTATTTATACAAGCTATTGAAAAAGTTAAAATGGGAAGTGGACAACAGAAATGCCATTAGCATCAATTACAGTGATTTTATCCAGAAGAATATACCCTTATTATAGCAGGAAAACCACAAAATCCCAGACTGCACTTTAGTCAATAATAAACTTTTAATTTACTTGCCAAATAGAGAAGAGAGGTGGCTTACAAAGGTAATGCCAGATTACAATATAAATTCATCTGTCAAAACTTATGAGGAAGATGACAGATGATTATGAACAGTATTTCATAAAACAGAGAGAACAGTGGAAGGTAAAACAGAACTAAAGAAAGCTTGGCAAGACATTCAGCTAAAACAAAGTCATCCCAAGGGCTTTCAAGAACAAATATGGAAGAAAAATGGAAGATTTGCAAAAAATGATTTCAACACATTTTTCTCCATCAAAGAGGAACCATCAAAGATGAACTCTAAGACATTCTTAAAGAGGAAAATTCATGACATTTAAGACAATAAGGACAGGAAAGAGAATTAATTTGGATCAATCATATGTATAGATGATACAACTAGAGGTCATACAACTGTGAAAGCATGAAGAGATTGATTTAGAAGGTATTTAAAGGAGGAAAAGTTACCTGAGATGTGTGGGTATGGGGGAATCACAGGCATTGCTGACTTTTTGTAAAGGTGACCAAGAATAAAATCACTATGAGGTATCATCTATAGCAAATCTATATGAAGATTGTCTATAAATAAATTGAGGGTGTCTTCAATAAGAGTATTACCTGGGAAATGCAGACTTTTGCAAACAACATAAACAATTGGCCAAATTTCTACCATTTCGCAATTGACTGAAAACTTTAGAGAATAAAAGATCTTATTTCGCTTATGGTTTGACTGTGAAAGAATAGGTTTAGTAGAATAAAATGCTGCCTTTGAGGCTCTTTTACAAGAAGTTATTTCTTATCTTTTTATGAAGATCATTCAACATTCCTTGGAAAATATAACAACAGAAATAACCCTTTTCGGTGACTCTCTTCTGATAAACTTAAGGTGAGGCATAATACAGGAAGATATATGGCACTGTGATGGAGGAGGTGCAGCACAGAATCCTGGCCAAAAATGATTAAATTACTTTTCCAAGGTCATACAAGTAATAGAAGAACCTTGATTTGACCTCTGATTCCACAAGCAGTACTCTTTCCACTGCCCCATCCTACCTCATTCTAAGGAAGGTAATTCAAACAATGAATCACTCATAAGTAGAATGATCTGATTTGTAAGATAGTGAACTCCCTGTCACTGAAAGTACTCAAGTCAATGACTAGCTGTAAGGGATATTATAGCCTAAGAATTTCAACATTATGCTAAACTTCTAAATTTATTTTCATCCCAACTCTAAGAGGAACCATGTCCTAAGAGCAGCTGAGTGAAAAGTGTTCCTCTTGAAGACTGAAAACATGCCTTTATCATTTAAATATTTCTCTATGAGCCACATGTGCAAATCACTGTGTGTGATAAATAAAAGATAAAACTTCACTGTGAACTTTGGAGCTTATGTTGGTATTCAGCTTTCTTGAATATATTTTTTAATTTCATGAGTAACATTGAGAGCATTTTTGCAGGATGCTTTTAGCAACATTCTGAGATTTTTAAAAAACGCATTCTGGAAGCTTCCTCAGGATAGCTAGATGATACAGTGACCCTGGAGTCAGGAGGACCTGAGTTCAACGGTGGCCTCAGACTCTTAATAATTGTGTGACTCTGGGCAAGTCATTTAACCCTGTTGACTTCAGTCCCCCATCTGTAAAATGAGCTCGAAAAGGAAATGACAAACTACTCCATTATCTTTGCCAAGAAAATCCCAAATGGGGTCACAGAGAGTTGGACTGAAACAACTCAACAACAAAAGGAACCCTTCTCACACATTTTTGGCAAATATATTTGAAAAAATGCCTGGAATTTCCACATCACCTTCTTCTACTGCGCAGTTATAAAACATCATGTCCCACCAAACATGAGAACAGTTTGTAATTTTACATCAGAAGTTTCTCAGGGATTTATTGTAGTCATAAACCTGGAGTTAATTTTATGTTTTGTTTTCTTGGTACATATGTTGCTTGTTGGCTTGTTGACCAAACGCTGATCAAGTAGTTTTGTACAATACTTCATCGACAGGAAACAGATCTGGCTAAGAATATGAACATTGTTCATTGCTGGCTTGTATTGTTTTGGATATGATATGATTCCAGAAGGGAAAAAAATTAAATAGGACACAGACAGAAGAAAGAACTTCTGTTCTTTCGAGAGTTATATTGCACATTATGAGTTCACATTCCAGAATATATAGATTGCTAGCCTTTCCTGCTCCCTCAAGGTTTCCTCTCTCCCTTAGTTCCATGCAAAGGCACGGACTGAATAGATGACAAAAGTTCTTAGGGATTCTGAAACAATTACCTGAGCTTTGCCCATACTTCCACGCTTCTCTTTTATCTTGGGAGTTACTAGAGAAACAGGATCACCTTCATCTATGTTATTTATGGATGTTATCTATCATTTCTTTAATGGTTTCTCAGCTATTATAGGTAGTCCCATAAGTCTATCCATATAGAAGTAAGAAGAAAAATGTATTTAAAGTTATAATAAGAAGGATTTAGGTAAGATTTAGATAAAATATTTACTCATTCCCCAACTCATAGGGTTTGGAAGTGCTTGACTCAATTCTTAAACTTCCCCTGTATTCTGTTGTAACACATGGTACATAGAGAATTTACATTTTGGTAGGGCAGAATTTGTGGAACAGTATTTTCCTAGGGAAAGAGAAAAAAAGGGTCTCATCTATCTGGATGCATTTTTCTCCCTACTAATGTACCATAATTTGGACTCAGGGTGGGGAACCTGTGCCTCAAGGCCATATGTGGTCTTGTAGGTCCTTGAGTGTGGACTTTGGACTGAGTCCAAGTTTTACAGAGCAAAACCTTGTATTATTATTATTATTCTATGAAGTTTGGATTCAGTCAAAAGGCCACCCTTGAGGACTTGGAGGGTCACATGTGACCTTGAGGCCACAGGTTCCACACTTTTAATCTGGACTATTGAAGGGGATGTGGTCCCTTCAGCACAATCAGAGGTAGCAGCAAAGGGCAAAGGAGAACTCACTGTCTCTAGCTGTAGACCTTTGACTGAAGTGCTTGTCTGGCAGCTCTCTTACCTGTGAGGTAACATAACTAAAGCAATCATGGTAGATCCTTTTACTGGTTTGGTCTCACATTTCTTAAGCTCAGATAAGCCTTTGTGACAAATTATTTCCAAGTCATCTCAGAGCCATGACTCAAGGCAGGCACTCTTAAATTTCCTGAGCCCACACAAACTTTATCCGTGCCTTGCCTCCAAACCTAAAGCATTAAAAATTCTGACCTGACAGTTCTGTCTTTCAGAATCAAATATTCTTAGTGTGTGTGTGTGTGTGTGTGTGTTGGGGTGAAGGGGGAGATAGGTGATGATTTCTTTGAGAACTGTTTCTGAGAACTTGACTGTTTTTTTTTAAATGTAATATTGGTGATGTCTTTAAAAAAAAGCTTTATTTCCATTTCTGTGCAGATATCTTCCATATTCCCTACCCAGAGAGTCATCTCTTATAACAAAGAATTGAGGGAGAGGAGGGAGAGATGGAAGGGAAAAGAGAGGGAGGGAGAGGGGGAGGAAGAGGGAAACAGAGAGAGACAGAGATACAGACAGAGATAAAGAAGGACAGAGAGAGACAGAGAGACAAAGAGAGAGTGCCATACTGCCAAATGAACCCATCACTTGAGTCTGAAAATAAATTCAGTGTTGTATACTCACAGGCCCTCACTTGTGCAAAGAAAGGAAGGTAGTCTTTAAAATCTCTTCTTTGGGGCCAAGTTTGGTTTGTCTGTCTTTGTATCCCACGTGCTTAGCACAGTGACTAGCATAGTAACTGCTTGTTCATTATCTACTATATCTTGCCATCTCAATCAATACATCACTTTTCACTTCTGCAGCATTTTTTTTTTTCATTCTCTGTTGCTATGTCCTCTGTACTGCAGGACAACCAGAGATTATACCCTGGGGGAGTTGACTTAATTTTTGGAACTCCAAGTCTGGGATTCATAGTGTCTCGATTGGTGAGTGTATGGATACATACTCACATGACTAGTTGCTTCATTATATCTTGACAACTCCATTTATGCTGAAGCAACTGGTGGCTTAGTAAATGGAGTGCAAGACCTTGAGTCAGGAAGACTTGAGTTCAAATATAGCCTCTGCTACTTACTCTGTGATCCTAAGTAAATCTTTTAATATCTGTTTGCATCAGTTCAAATCAGGATAATAATAGCACCTTTCTCAAAAAGTTGGTGTGAAGATCAAATGAGATATTTGTTTTAAAAAACCAAAGTATCATAGAGCCTGGTGTGTGGTAGGCACTACATAAATGCTTATTCTAACCTTTCCATTGAATCAACTTTTCCCTTCCTATGCTTCGTTTTCTGCTTTGGTCACCTTTTAAGCAGTCATCATGGCACGTTTTCCATTTTCAATTTCTTCTTCTGCAAGCTGTTATGAAATCAGTATTGCCACTGACATTGAAAAGGGAATATCTATCAATTTCATCTACCATGCCTGTTACATATGAAACCAAAACATCCCTCCCTGGAAACCAATCCCCTTCTAGAAAGACTCCCCCATTAGAATATGAGCTCTTTAAGGGTCAGGGACTGTTTCCCTTTAACATTTTTATTCCATTATTGAGCATAGTGCTTGACACATAGTAAATGTTTAATAAATTCTTTTAATTCATTTTGATTCATTCATTATTTCATTCAAAACATTTCATTTTGTCATTCTTTTCATTTATAGTGTTATATTGTATATATGTTTTTCACCTGATTCTTTTTACTGTATGTTGTATCAGTTCATTTAATTCTTCTCATGTTTTCCCAAATTCTTCATATTCATGGTTTCTTATGATGCAGTGAAACTTTGCTATTTTTGTTACTTTGCTGTTCTTGTACCATAATTTCTTTATATATTCCCCATTTCTACTTTGTTTTGAGTTCTTAGCTAGTACAGAAATTTCTGTTGTAACACTGACTACCTTGACCTCCACTCCCTGAAAGTCAGGTATATGGTATTTCACCCATTCCACAAAGTCCTTTGGCATAATTAAGAATGTTGGGAATGTCTAGGCTTTCTGTCATTGGCTTCAAGCCCCACCAATGTTGTTCCCCTGGTTATAGAGGTAGGTCCTGTGCCATCCCAGAGGTAATTTAGCCCCTAAGAGTCAGATTAGATTTTACATAGGCATGTTTATTTCAAAGGATATAATAACAAATATAAAAACTTACCCAACATGTGTGACTTAATTCCACCCACACCATCTTGTCCTTTGGGGAAGAAAAGGGAATTAGGTTTATAAGTATCATTCAGTTCTTTTATGAGAGTTACAAGTCCAACTTCCCCTTCCCCTTGGACTGGACACCCAGGCACCTTGGCATCTTAGGGGTTTCCTCCTAGGCTCTCTGAGTGCAACAACTCTCCCAGAATCCTGGCTCCATCATCACCATTTCTTCAGCTCCTGGGTCCAGTGGGCTTTACCTCCTGTACCTGAAACTGAAAATGGGCAAAACAGAATAGAAACAGAAACACTCCAAGTCACAGGGTCTAAAGGGAAAAAAAGAGGGGGCTATCTTTTCTTCCTGGTTCAATTCATGGCCCCCACTCAGTGAGTGATCCGACTGTGATCTTGACCCTCTGGGCACAGTAAGAAAGACTATACAGGAAAGAGAGAGAGATTGTGCCAGTCTAGCAGTTTTAAAGATGCAGCTTTTTCTAGCTACACAGCTAATCAAAGGACAGTACTTACACTCACATGGCTGGAGAACATAGGAAGTCTATTTCCAGAGGCAGAGTGTTTCAATGTTAGGTAATCTGGGCATAGGAAAAGTAAGCCATTACATTGCTATGAATATTTTGCTTTACACGAGACTCTTCTTTCTCTATTTGACCTCTTTAGTGCATATGCCTAGGAGAAATCACATGATAATATTTTAAAAGAAATAATTCAAATAAGTAAACTAGCCCCAGACTTTGTAGAATGTATGTATCTCTGACATTGTAGGGTGAAAGAGACCAGAATTAAAGTTAACAAATCCGTGTTTGAGCATTTGCCCTGCAAATTACTATCTGTGTAATTCGGCCAAATCAGCCTCTTTAGCTTCCTAAACTATCAAATGAAGGGGTCAGCATAGGTAATCTCTATGGTTCCTTGATGTAATGCTTCATGATTCTGATGTTTTCTGCCCAAAAAACTAAGGGTTAAAATAAAAGACTCTCATGATCTCAGAACTAGATGCTTTGTCATATATAAGTTCTTATATTTGGACCACAAGTTGATAAAAGAAAAAAAAAATCTAGTTCCTCCCTTTTTCTTCAATAATCTTATGTACTCAGAGGTAGAATCTATTAGTGGATAGAGAACTAGTCTTAAAATCAGGAAGAGGTGGGCTCGTATTCAGCCTTTGAGATGTGCTGCTTGTGTAACCTTTGGCAAATTGCTTAACTCCCTGGAGCCTCAATTTCCTCTTTTGTAAAATGGGGAGGTTGGACTATATTGCATGGCCTCTGAAGTCCTTCTGTATCTAAATCTAAAGAACTTTAGAACCCTGAGCAAGATACTAAAACTCTCAGTACTATAAGCAACCATCAGAGGCTATCTATAAAAAAAGGAGTCACTCATCTGTTTTGGTACTTTCTACCAAGAGTACACTGAAGATAGCTCTAACCCTGAATTTTCAGCGTGAGCATGCTAAAAATCAAGGTTTGAATTATTGTTTTGTGGATTGTCTGGACTTAAGAAAGTGCTGGGAAAATGTTAATTATTCAAATTAAACATGAAAGCATGTCTGGCACATCTTTTTTCTCAGAAATCAGGTTGTTAAATATTTACTAGCATACCATTGTAAATCTACACACTGGTGAAATCATAAATCTGGACTAAAATTCTTATTACATACGTTTTAGTTAAAAAGCTCTATTCTCCTTAACATTTTCTCTCTTCCCTAATATATGCATTTTAGAAACATTATGAGGGATAGTCTAGTATTACCATGACTCTGGGTTTCTACGACAAGACTAATCTATTTCAAATAGGCCTATAATCTATGCAAATTCAGATTGATGATGAATGGAGGAGCTGTTTTGTGCCTGGCACTTAGGGAAAGGCACCTTGCATGAATTCTGGAAATCTTTCTTCACATGTAGAACACTCAGTTGACCACTGAACACTATTGTATACCTCTGAAAGGCAAAGTTCTTGTGGTAGGAACAGATGGACTTGGAGTGATTTAAATTTAATATTATTTAGTACATTATAGCTATTAAGTAATTTGTCCACATTTGTCCCGTGTGGTAGGTTAGTATAATTAGTGTCACTTCATAGAAAAGAAAACGGATGTGTAGCAGCTTGTTCAAGGACAAATGGCAAATCTGCTGGTGGTGTCAGAATTAGAATTTAGGATAATATGTTCTTGCTGCTTATCTTTTGGCTCCTGTCAGCAGGCCAACATCCCTTTTGGCGCTCACTGCCCTCATCACTTAAAAACTAACCTTTAAATAATCATGATACCATCTGTAGGCTTTGTTATGAATATAATTTGGTGCTAAGAAACAAGGGATTGTAGATGGGGAAAAGGTTGTAGTCATCATTCCATCCCCCCTTCTCTCCTCAATAACATATAGACATACAGACAGACACAGAAACACAGAACACACACACTCACACACACATACCATCACCTATCTATTTTTTCCTCTGGTATATAAAAAATCAAAAGTTTGCAAGATCCTAATACATTTTAAAGTGGCTACAAGAAAGTATTGATGTTTCCTAAGTCACTTTGAAAGAAGTTACTTATACCAAAGTTAGTAATTATTAGACTGAAAATAGTGGCCTGGTGAAGAAGACGATGGGCTCTGTCTGGAGTCAGAAGTCCTGACCAACCAACTTTTTAACACTGGGTAAGCAAGATCTCTAGAATTCAGTTTCTTTATCTATCAAATATGGGGATTGGGCAAATGACCTCCAAGTTGCCTTTTATCTTTAGAGTTGTAATTTTGAACATTCATTAAGAACCTACTGTGTGCGAACCATCAGGAATACAAAGATGGATTTGGAAGAGATACTGTTTTTTTAGGAGCTTACAAGCTAATGAAGGGAATGAGAGGCAGCTATGTAACATCGTAACTTGGAGTCAGTAAGACCTGAGCTTGAATCTCATGTCAGACTCTTATTAGATATGTGACTCTGGGAAAATAACCTTTTTAAGCCTCAGTTTCCCTATCTTGTAGAATGTGCATAGTATTAGCACCTACCTCAAAGGATTGTTGTAAAGATTAAAAAACATGTGGAAATCCTTTTGTGAACAGACCATGAAATATTGCGTAAACATTAAATGTTATTATGAACTACTTATGACATAAGATAGAGGGAGATGAAGGCAAAGAAGAGAGGTAGGTAAAAAACCATCCGAACCCAAGAGAGGGAAAAGGAGAGGGATCATTTTCAAACATGTCTATAGGGGGTTAAAGAAAGCTTGATAGAGGAGGTAGTATTTGCATTGGATTCTGAAGAAGGGAGGGTAGTCCACAGACAGATCTAGAGGGAAGGAGGTCAGTCTATTCTAGATTTAAGAAAAGCAGATTACTTCCTAATTGGTTGCATACAATTCTTATGAAATTAATGAAATAGTCAATGCATGAGGTGACAGATGATTTTGAAAATAGATGCTCAAACCCCAAATACCTAAGTAGACATATTCTCAGAGTTTCACCCTCAAATTCTACTGGAGGTGGGGGAGCATTTAGTAAGCATCTAATATGTGCCAGACACTAGGCTAAGAGCTTTACAGATATTATGTCATTTGATCCCCACAACCCTAGGAGGTAGGAGCTGTTATTATTCCCATTTTATAGTTGAGGAAACTGACGCAGGCAAGTTAAATGACTTGGCTTAGTCACACATCTAGTAAGGTCCTGAGTCTAGACTGAAATTCATTCATTCCTGACTCCAACTTTGGTGCTCTATCCTAGGGAAAATTTTAAAAAATTCTTGAAGTCTTTTCTCAGTTAAGAGTTCATTAGTTATATCATAAAAGGTTGCAACAGTGATTGTATGGACACGTGTATATAATTGTGAGAAATCATGCACAGACTTGTTATGTATATGCCTTTATTTAACCGAAGCACACAGCCAGGTTGGGGCGGGGGCAGGTGGGGGGAAGGAGAGGGAGAATTTTACTTGCCTTTTATTCAAATCAGAATGTTTCCCATTTGGATTTATTAAAATTGTGTAATCTAGGAAACTTAAGATTCAGTGTCCAGAGAATCATTGTGACCCTGATGTAATGGATATTGATGAAGTAATAAATTGTAAATGGAATCATTATCTTTCTCATTAGTCAAACTTATATGACTTAAGGTATAGGCTAGATTCCTTTTTAATCTACTTGCATACCAGGGGTCTCCTCTCAATGGAATGCAGTACTTTGCAGAGTACTTTAGTACTTTATTGGCCATACATCCTTTTTAAAAACCATAGGAGGAAAGACTGCCATGGTTTGGATCTGCCACCTCTTCTGTGTCTTAGGGTAGGGAATATAGTTAAGATAGACTACAGTAGGGAGGATTATCTATGTGTACTAGGGAGAGAAGAGGCAGACAATAATTACAGAAGATCTCTTATGTTTGAATATAAAAAGAGAAAAAAATAAAACATTCTTTGTCCTCAAGGAACTTCTACGAGATGCCTCAGAGGAATAGCCAGTAGAAAGTTTATGATAGCAGGTAAAACGTTAACAGTTAACAGTTTAAAAAAGGTTTTTTTGTTTTAATACTGGTTGTCTAATTAGATATAGGGTATTTGACTATTTTTCTTTGAAGTTCCCTTCCTCATAAAATTCTTTTCATTCTGGACCTCAAAGTGCAATTTTCATTACAGCCAGAGCTAACCCTCACAACCTTCTGAAATCTGCTTCTCTGGCCTCCAATGTGGCGTACAGAGGGTCTAGATAAGGAGATATAGATAGGAGTACATATATCTAGATAGAAATTTCTATACCTAAATATTTTTGTCTGTATTTAACTATAAAAATATGTCTATATAACTTTACTTCACATATCTGTCATTTCATAAACTAATCTCCTCCTACACCTCCCACCCCCAATGGTCTGGGAGTCTCTATGCTTTTCTTCAGTCTCTTGAAGTGAAATTTTACTTAGGAGCAGAGGAGAATGTATTCTCATCTAACTCGAATCTAATTTCCTATTCTTGTGTCCCTAGAAGGATATTTCTCATCACTTTATAATGCAAAGAGGCAGTTAGATGGTGCAGTGGATAGAGAATTAGACTTGGAGTTAGGAAGACCTGAATTGAAATCCATTTGTTACTCTTTGCCAGGTCACTTAATATCTCAGCCTCAGTTTCCTCATAAATTGGACATGATAATACCACCTACTTACCTTACAGGGTTGGTTTTTATTTTTGAGGATGAAATAAGATAACATTTTAGAAGCTTTATAAGGCTTAGAGCTGTGTCTTATAAATTCTAGTTATTGTATACAGGATTGAATATTGTATACAGTCTAAATTGCTAGCTATTCATAGTAGTATTTACTAAATTCAAAAATATGTCAAACTGTTTGTCAAAAATGTTTATGCTTGCCTCATTTTATGTATGTATCCTTAAAGTAGAAATTTACATTAAGTTGTTTGAAGGCCAATTCTTAAGGTCCAAACTTGGCACGGTAATGGTCACTTTTGCCTCTTTAAATGTGTCCAGCTCTTTTAACCAAAATTAGTGAATGCAGCTGTATCTATGTTAATTAATCTCATTAACAGGTATATAAAGCTTGTGCTCTAAAAAAAAGAAGCAATAGCCTCGAAGGTGAGTAGAGTTCCTATTTAGAGAGAAGCTGAAATCCCAATCACATAGGTAGAAGTCAGAAACTAATTGTTGATTCTATAAAAGTTTCTCCAAGGACTGATAACACCTGAACAGCAAAAATCCTTACCTTTGTCTAATATGATACCTAGCTTCCTTCAAAGCTCTGGTGAAGTGTGTCTTACTAAATAAGGCCATTACTGTTCACTGTAGTTTTTAATATACTCTTCCACCAAAGTTACTTTGTATATATTTCGTATTGATTTATCATAGCTAAAGAGCTGGCAGAAACCTTAAATGTCATTTAACTCAATCCACCTCTACAGATGAAAAAACTAAGGCCGAGGGAGAGTTAAATGATTTGCCCACAGTCAACAAGCTTAAAAGGCAGAAACTGAATGCAGGTCCTTGGACTTTAATGCCAATAGTTTCTCCATTTTCCATTTACCATGTCACCTCAGTTGATCAGCAAATGTATTATTTCTCAGCCTCTAAACACACATAGGATTGTAGCTCCTTAATCAACAAAGGGGTTGGTGGAAAATATGGTTTTTCTAAGCTAGAAGGATAATCTAAAAGATCATAGGGATCTAAAGCTCCTGGACATCCATGATCCTTCATTCCTTCTTTCCAGGTGGGAAAATTATATTTGCTATCAGTCAACCATAGTCACTAAGCTTGTTATTAAGTTACAACTATGTGCCAGGTGCTATAGAATACTAAGCTCTGGGAATACAAAGAAAGAAAAGCATGTAAGGTGAATTTTCGTCTAAGTAAGGTGGATTTTAGCATGTGTAAAGTGAATTTTTTTTGTTGTTTCCCAAGATCCATAGCCATAACAATCTCTAGTTCCCACGATTATGGTTCAAAACATCTCCACCATGCTTGTGCAGCACTGTATAATGAGAAATAATAAAAAAATCCACTGTGACTACACAATGAGACATAGGGATGAGGTGATGTAACTAGTGAGGCCATTGCTGGCTGATGCCCTAACATTGGTCAGTGAATAGGAACCTTAGGAATGAGTTCACAAGTTGGAATGGTGTATGTGCCTTGGTCGTCCCCCATCAAGGCTTGGGGGGATTCTGTGTTTGCCTCAACTGGCCCCCCTTGAAGCTGGAGGGAGTTTAGGGGAAGCACAAGTTGTGCCTGTCCTAATTGACCCCATCAAGACGAAGAGATAGTTGTCTCTCCTTCTGGCGAGAAGGGTGATTTGGGAATGCTGCAGGAGTTGTGCTCCTGTTATCAGTAATCGTCCTCTGAGAAAACTAGGCTAGAATAAAGTAAGATTATTAACCCCTTCTTAGGATCTCTCCTGCCTGACCAGATCAAGAGCGAATCTATGCTTGCAGGCCTCCAGTTTGCTGTGTCTGTCTGTTTTACAGCATCTCGACCCTCAAAGAACTTAATTCTAATGGGGAAAACAGCACAGAAGGAAACTAAAGGAAAGCAGAGGCAGACAAAGACATCTAATGAGGGTGTAAAGGAAGTCTAGAGTATCGCCCAGAGATGAAGGAGACATGACTGGCTTGGGTGCCCTTTTTAAATGGAGGTTCTAGGGGAAACCATCCAGTCAGCAGGATAGTTTGCAGCGGCAGAGACTAACTTCCTACATGTGAATTCCTGGGCTGATGTGAGCTTCAGGAGTGGAGAATGTCCAGAGGACAGCCTGGAAAGAAACTGGCCCCCTTACCAACAAAGAGCTATGAAATATAAGCCATATGAAAGCAGAAACTTTTCCATTTGGGGATTTTGTATCCCCCGAAACCAGAAGAGTGCCTAGTACCCAGCAGGAACTTAATAAAGCCATAAAGACTTCTTGAACACACACACATACACACACACACACACATATACTATACTATATATGTATAAATGTATGTGCATATATATATATGTATGTGTGTATACATATATAGACATACACACATATATATGTATACATATATGAATCTCTGCCCATATACCTTTCTTAAATAAGAACCCCTCGGAGATCTCCTTTTCTTGGTTGTTACTGTCTTTCTCCAGTGGTTGGCAGCTTCCCTTTCTCTAGGGCCTACTGCCATGTTTCTGTTCCTTGGAAGAGAACCTAACCCTGAAGGGATGAAAGACAGCTCTTGTTCAATGGTGAAGAGGCCATAAATCTGATAAATTCCTGGTAATAAATTAGTAGTAGAATTATGCTGTCTCCAAAGGGCTTCCAAAGTGAGTTTTTGTGTTATATAAATAAAATATCCACCTACATATTATAGTTATGCAAAATCTGTCACCAATTGAAATATGTGTATCCTAGTTTTTCATGCTTCTACCCTCCACAAATTTAAAGATCCTTTAAAATTACTTTTTAGCTTCAAAAGATTGTGGACCCCTGTCCTTGGCAAATTATACTATGCCTCATCTCATCCAACCCTCACTTCTCTGAATATTTTCACACAGGTGAAGTTGTGTTAAAACTAACATCAAAGGGTAATCTTGAAAGGGAAACAATTTCCCCAAAGTGAAATGGGTTAAAATTAACAAGCTGCTATCTTGAAGGGGAGGCACGTCCCTGGAAGAGGGCTTGAGATGAGCATAGAATTTTTTGCTTATAAACAGTATTATTCTTTGCCATAATTCCCATGGCACACTATGGATAAGAGACCTGATCCTACGCATGACATTTCAAATGGAAATTTCATATAATTAACTATTAGGCCTCAGCTATTCCTAAACTAGTAATAAGAAGAGGGGAATGGGATTACAATTATAAGTTCGCTGTTATTCACAGCACAATCAACCATCAACACACCCTTTGGGAATCACTGGTTTACCTTGAGCTTTGATGATAGGTGGGAGGGGAATTGATGGGCTAAATAAATGTATACAGACTTTTTTTGTTTTTGTTTTTGTTTTTTTTAACACTAACTGCCAAAGAAAACTCTTTCTCTCATTTTGTCTGTTTTGTTGCCTAACTACTGGCTGTGTAAGTTCCCCCATAATTTGGGGTTGATTCTGCCTGTGCACAGAATTATACAGGTATGAATATGACCGATAGATGCCCCCAGTAGTTTCTATTTTTTTCCAACCTTTCTGTAGAAAATGTTTGTTTTGTAATGAAGCTTTCTCAGTGGGGAGGGTTATAGGGCTGCTTCCTTCAGGGAAGGAAATATTTCTAGTACTATGTAAAACCTCAAAACCAGTGACCCAGACACTTTGCACAGAGGCTAGTTTCTAGTGTTCTACCATTCCATTGGATCTGTGAGCTCTTTTATGTGGGTTTTCCCTCCAGTGACTCAGTGCATCAGTATCTGTGACAGTTTATTTGTGCCAGTCCATCCAGTACAACTCTTGTCTATGTTCTCCTTTTAATCCATCACATGAGGGGCCACCCAACATGCTAGAGAATTCCTGTGTTTTCTTTGACATAGTGTGACTATTAATGGAGCATGTAGACTGAAAAATTAGTTATCGTTCTAAGTAATCTATTTTTTCTATCATTTCTTTTCTCCTGATGACGTTCTTCATGTTACTTCTGCACAATTCTTCCTTTATAATATTTGCAGTTTTGTGCTTAAACACAAGTTGGTTCTCCCTCGCCCTTTAGAGGATTCTCATCTTTTGTACTTTAGGCATTATAATAATTTATAACTGGAATCTTTATAACCTCATTGACTTTTAAAACAGCATATTTCATTTCAGGGAGAAACTTGGAGTCATTAAAATAACTCTGCCATTTTCTAAAGGCAAGCCAGTCCTTCTCTTGCTTAATTCTGAGTCCAGTACATTATCACTTGAATTCCTTTGGTATATCTATCCAGTTCCATATCATGGTATGGAAAGTAGGCATTCTTCATCTGCTTGTTTTTTCTTGTATAGAGAAGCCAAACTCTAAATTGAGTGTCTCATTTAGGAAGCTTTGTCTTGTAGTAAACTTTGCAGCCAACAGTCTCATATACAAATAAGAGTATCTCTTGTTTAAGGATCTTGCCACGTACAGGACCTCACCATCTATCTACAGGGAATCTCTCTCCAATTGGGACTGTCTTTTGGCTGTACTTCCAGTATAGTCCACATCTCTCTGACTAGCATATTTTTTTCATTTTGTTGCTTTGCTTAATAAACATAACAATAATTACAATAAACATTTACATAGTGCTTTAAAATGTATAAAGCGTTTTATAAATATTATCTCATTTTATCCTCACAACAACTTGGGAGATAGATGCTATTATCATGCCCCTTTTACAGATGAGGAACCTGAAGCACACAGATGTGACTTGCCCAGGATCACACAGCTGATAAGTGTTTGATCACAATTCAAATCTACCTAACTCTAGGTCTAGCTCTCTATACTTTGTACCACCAAGCTGGCTTGATATTAAACATCAGAGAGTTACCAAATAAAATTATCTCTGTTGTTTACATCTGACATCTTGTTATATATGATTTTTACATGTGCAACTTCAAACAAGTTCAATGAAAGCTTAGCAAAAAAAATCATCTAAACAAAGTCCTGTGGAGGATATTTAAGAGAAAAACTAGAAGAACAGCAAACAGATGAAAGCAAGGAAAGATTTGCAAAGATTTTTATTATAAACTCTTTCCTGTCAAAAACAGTGGAGCAACAACATTTTGACTCCAAATTCATTATCCTAGACATCCTGTTTGAGGAGTGGAGATAGCATTGAAGAAAACAAACATGGAAAAATCAGGTCAATTTCCACTCTAGGGACATAATTTTGAGATAATCAAAGGGCCAATTGTCAGTGCATCTGAAAGAATTTGAAACAGGGAAAGATACTAAGTACACCGAGTAGAAAAGGTAGGCTCTATTTTTCAAGAAGGCAAGAACCAAAATAATATTAATAATTAACGAGCAATATGATATTGATAGAAAATATTAATAAGAATAATGTAACATATAGTGAGGGCCTCCCATAAACATATGAGAAAAAATCAGGCAAGTCTGGCAAATTATTTGTTTTGTTTTTTACATCACCTTTATTTCCTAACGTGTCACTCTTCAAATCTGAGAATCATCCCTCATAATAAATAAACAAAAAGACAATTCAGCAAAATTAACATATCAACCAAGTTTAATGTTAAGTATGGCATGTCACATTCATAGTCCCTAACCTCTACAAAGAAGCAAAGAAAATCCATTTTTCTTTCTCTTCTTTAATTCCAATCTTGATTATTATAGTTTATCAGTGTTCTTTTGACTTTTTTGGTGGTGGTCTTTTCTTTCAATTTTTATTGTTTTAGTCATTGGAGACATTTGTTTACTGGTGCTGTTTACGTCACTTTGCTTTACTTCATGTAAGTCTTTCCATGCTTCTTTGTATCTCCACAGTTATCATTTATTAAACTGCAATAATATCTCATTACATTCAGGTACCACAATTTATTTATCCATTCCTCAATTGATGGGTATCTACTTTTGTTTCCAGTTCTTTGCTACTGTAGGAAGTGATAATATAAGTATTTTATTGTATGTGGCATCTTTTGTCCTATTATTGACCTCCTTGGGGCATGTGCCTTAGCAAGAGGTTCTCTGGGTAAAAGAATATAGTCATTTTAGTCACTTTCTCAATGCAATCCCAATTTCTTTCTGGAAAAGTTGAACCAATGCACAACTCTACCAATAGGCAAGTTTTTGTAAATGAAATTCCATAGTAGAGACACAATTGACTTAAAGTTGTAGAGAATACATGACCCGACTTGCCATTAATTGACTATATTTGTATAAATATCTGTCTATATATGAAGAATTTGATAGATAACAATGTTGCCTTAAAGACACATCTCCAGGATTGATTAGATGCAAAATTAACCTTGGTCAATTTTTTAATCTCCTTTTGTCATTCTCATGACTTTTTTCTAGTTTGTTTAAAAAATTCACAGGAATACAAATTTCCCTCCACAGTAGTTTTTTAGTATAAAGTGGGTTGTAATTAAAGTTCTGTCCTAGTATTTTCTCTGTTTCTTATATCAGCTAACTGATCTATAATGTACAGGACTTTATCTCATTACCTGCTTGGAAAAATATTTAAAATCCTCTCTTAATCCCTCGATTTCTTGAAAGTTTCTAGCCATTCATTATCCAGCTAAGCTCTTCTACATATGTCTCGCACATTGATGCTTGAAACTCATGTGGCATGTATGTTCTTTATCTAAATGAACAAAATATTCTTATTCCCTTAGAACCTAGAATATGCTAGATGGCATACACTCGCTTGTTACCGAAAGACCAAAGAAATCTGCCAAGGTCATCTAATGAGTCAGCAACATAGATAGGAATAAAATCAAGTTTCTATTCTTAGCTTATAGATATTTTTGGTAGAGGGTGGTAAGCATTATTTGAATCAGCTAGCAGGATGTAGATTTTAGCTGTAGTTGGAAGCTAGTCATAAATCACATGTAATATAGTAAAAACTAAAAAGTTGGTGGATTTTTGTTTGCTCTGTTTTTCGTAGAGTATAATGGTATAGTAAACACAGATGTTTGCTTTATGGATGTTGTTCATGAGGGTTCTTACCCAACTCATTATTTTTAGAATTCCTTGAGGGCTTGCATCCACACTGCCCATCCCTACATTTATATGATAGATGGGGTACACCAAAGTTCACTTTAATGCTGGTGTAGTTCTGAGAAGAAATAAATAATATCTTCTATGCTTCTGAAATGAAATAAACACTAATATAACACCTCCTATATGTCAAGCATGATGCTAAGCACTTTTAGCAAATATCTCATTTGATCCTCATAATCTCATGAGATTACAAGTGGTTGCCTATATATGTGGATGTCAAATCAACATGAGTCAAGAGGTATCATGGAAGTTAACTACAGTATCTTCTTCAATGGCATGTATATCTGGGTACCAGGAATGCATCGACTTTAAGAAATTGACTTTATTTATTCTGCATCAAACATGGGTTGATTAGAGTTGGACTAGGGTGAGTACATTATCTTAATCTGAGTATGATCAAGAAGGAACGAGAGCGTCTGTGCAGGTAAAGATGTAAAACATACAGATATCCATAGCTGTATAGCTGTGTGGACAGGTCTTCAGCAAAACTGTGAAATACATAAAATTTGTCTCCATTCCCTTTTCTCTCCAAATGCCCACCACTCTTGCAGAAGCTTAGTCTTCATGGTTCTTCCCAGGGACAGAGTATGGGAACCTATAAAATATTGCAGATAGTTTGTATTACTTAACAGCATGTGCACATATGTAAACACTTCTCTATACCAACAAAATTACAATATGGCAAACTTTTTTTATCATTGTCTTATAAATAATAACACACTTGTAAATACTTAACAAAATGACAAGGGTTCATTAGTAATCACTTTTCCACACCATCTGGTGTAGATGCTACTTACAGGATGATATCCAATAGCTCAAAGTTCTCTCAAAGCTCAGAGAAGCTTGAGGGGAGGGGAAGGAGGCAGTGCCAATCTTTCTCCTTTCTTCAGGGTATTCCTCTCTGAAACCATTAATACTTTTGTTTCAATAATTTCTAACATTAAGATAGTGCTTTATGGTCTGTGAGGTTCTTTATGTGAATTACCTTATTTTATCCTCACAACAACTTTGTGAATAGGGGCTGTTATTCCTGCCACTTCATAGATGAGGTCACTGAGGTTGAGAGTGGTTAAGTGATTTATTCAGGGTCACTTAGAGTTAGGAGGAATTACAGTTAGGAGCCAAATTGCGGTCATATTCAGTGACACTGTCTTTGTTTTCCCCTCCTCATTTTAGGTGTAAAATTGTTCTTTGTCTGATAAAATGCTACCTATGTAGTAAGTGTCTTGGTGTAAGTAGAAGTTGTGGCTACTGCAATTATTTTGTTGAGGACATATTATAATCAATGACTTTATCCAAATAGATGTTTAGCAGTTAGCTTTACTTCCTCTGAAGCATATGTGACCCCTATAACTTTCAATCCCAAGTTTTTATGAGATAAAGTAGGGTTGGAGATTAATACAAGTTAATATTAAAGTTTTACTCTATGAACATTTCGTTGTTGATCAGTATTTTTTCAGTCATGTTTGACTCTTGGTTACCCCATTTGAGGTTTTTGTGGCAAAGATATTGTAGTCATTTGCTATTTCCTCCTCCACTCATTTTACAGATGAGGAAATTGAGGCAAACAGAGTTAAGTGACCAGGATCAAGCAGCTAGTAAGTGTCAGGCTAGATTTGAACCTAGGAAGATGAGTCTTCCTGACTTCAGACCTGGCCCTCTGTCTCTTGCACCACCTAGCTGCCTCCTATGATGTTTTACTCTATTTTATCCTGGGAGTATCCAGTTCAATTTTAGATTAATCCTAGGCTCATAAAGTGTAGTTCATCTCCATGAATTTATCTTTGAATTGTGATTTGTGGTTACTTTAGTGGTGCTGTCTTGGGCCAAGATCCACTGGCAACTTGGTCCCGTTCTTTATCTCTAGGGTTGAATAGTGGCATTAGCCACTAGGCCTGGGAATGAATAGTTGGAAAGAAAACACAAGACAAAGTGAAACTTACCAGGGCATTTGCTATAAAATGTTTTGTTTTCAATGTTGGGATGCCACTGTTTGCAGCAAGTGGCAGAGGATGTCTCATGAGTAGAGTTTTGCTTCAAATTGAAGATCCCATACTAGGAAGGAATCAATTCATCCATCTCAGCTCCACTCTTCAAAGGAGGAAAAGGCCTTAAATTGTATCTATATTTAAATTCTTTGATGCTGTGATGGAGATTAGTCAGTCAGTCAGCAGCAGCTGTGCTTATGTGTAAGCGTTTAGATTGAATTTCAGTGGGATACTCCTCTAGCCTCCAAAGAAAATGTGCCTGGTACAAACAACATAATCACAAATGAATTCTTTTCTTTCTTTTACATACCCACTATTTGTGAGGGAAGTATAGACAGAAAATTAATAATGCAAGGATGCAAATAATAATAATGCATATTCTTCCTTTACATATACTAGTAGATAAATCAGGATAATAACTTTTCCTTCTAAAATTTTCATATTGTTCCTAATTTGAACTTATTGGTTCATGTTGTAGGGGCTGCTATCTTCTCTGTGTGCAGAATGGTTTAAACCATTTATTAGGGAATTCTAAAGTAGAAACTATCAAATTATAGATGTTTTGTGCCTTACTCTATCTAGGGGAAATGATTTATTTTAGTTAATATCTTAGTTAATTTTATTGGACAATTTTCAAACCTAAAAAAAAAAAAGTAGATGTTTCTTTCCAGACAAAAGATTTGGTATACTGGATTGTCTATTTTATTTACTTTCTCCTTAATGTTTCCTAGCATTCTTCTGGGTTCTTGGCTTGTTTCACTATGCCTCCTCCTTGCAGTCATTTTTTGCATAGACATACCATTAATGGGGCAAATGTTTGCTCATATTGGCGTGGGAGGGCCTTTCTTACAGGGAGAGCTTTCTTACATGAATACCCTGCATTATTGATTATTCATACAGATCTGAACTTCTCTTTACAGCTTAGATTTGGGACAGAAGCAACATTTTATGATAAAAGTTTCCATCCCTGCTGCCTCCCCCACTCTGAAATGCCTTTCCAGACATCATTAAATGAGCATCCTTATTCATAAGCTGTGCCTACATGTTATGATTTGCGGGTGTAGCAACAAGCATACTCACACATGCCGGATGGCCTGCTAGCACAGGTTCTTAGATTTGCTTTTCTAAAAGAAAAGCAACTTTGGAGGGGTCAACAATCTACTTTAATCACATATACCAACAAAGAAAATACAAGCAGAGAAATAAAGACCAACAGACAAGGCTTCTAATTGTCTGACTATAAGTAATACATATATTACAGATCAATAGACAGATCCAACTGTCTGACCATTACATACATACATAGTTACCAGAGAGTGATGCACCAACATCTGGATTTTAAAAGCTGGGTGATTGGTGCAGGGGGCTCCTTAACAGGTGGTGGGGTTTGGACTCTGGGGGCCTCTCTGAGCCCCCTTTGAATCTCCCCACTTAACCTGGCCTTTCATGCTCAGATTTACAGATGGGTTCCCCCAGAATCTTGCCATTTGGTCTGGCCTTTCCTGCTCAGGTCCTCCTGAATTTTTCATGTTCAAATCTGTTGCCCTTGGCCTGGCCTGGCCTTCCATTTTCTGTTGCCTCTGGATTGCCCCACCAGCTTCCCACCCAAATTCTCCATTGTCTGCCAGCTGTTTGCAACCTTTGACCAGTCCCATTGGGGTCCTCCTTGGACTTCTCCTCAAGACCCTCCCGGGGTCCCTTCTCCCATCACCCTGGACTACGAGGTCACCCCCAGATCCCTCCACAGTCATTTCTGTATTTGAGTTTCATCTTGCCTCCATGAGGGTGCTCAGATTCAATCCAGCTCAGACTCTGTCTAGCTGAGATTCTATCTGGCCTGCTTGTGAATACAAGCATTACAAATGCTTAGGCTCCTTAAGAGGCAACCCAATATAGCGAATCTTTAATAAACTTTGTTTTTGTTTGACTTTAAGAAGGCTTGTGTTGAATTCATTTGAGTAGGACCTGGTGGGTCAGTATTTTGGGGTCCCCAGCACCCCTAAACCTCATCACAGCTACCCAGAGTCTCATCTGGCACATGGGCCTTCTTCCAAAGAGTAAGTCCTCAAAGCAAAACCTCACCTCAGAGAATATATACACTTTTCGGAGCTGGAGGGCATCACAACTCCTGTGACCCAGTGCCTTATTAACAGTTAACAAAAGGTGTGGGTCTTCCTGCAAAACAAGCCTCCCCTAATCAAGTTTCCCTTAATGGGCTCTTCCTGGGGCCTATTGGGGAAGATCTTTTAACTCACATTAACATTACAGTGGGGTATAGAAAGGTCCCTCTCTCTTCAACTTCTAAATTGTTACAGTGTTGAAATTTCATTAATAGAGCTTTGGTCTTTAGAGATTCATGATTTGGTGCTAAGCAGAGTCATCTAGGTTGGACTCTGTCTTCTCCAGGCATACATAAAAATGTAATTACTCTTGGAAAGAGTAGAAATGACAGTAATAAATAATGCTAATAATTATATTTATGTAACATTTCACAGTTTACAAAATACTTCTCACATCTCTCAGAGGCTCTGTGCCCTTTATTGTTGCACTTTTACAAATAAAGAAATTGAGTCTTGGTGATGCCAAATGGCTTGTCAAAGATCATGTAGCTAGTAAATTACAGAGCTGTACCTGGAATTTTACTCTTCTGGGGCCAAATTCCATTTTTTCATCCATTACACAATGTCAAGTTCTACTATATCAGCTGCTTTTTATCAGTTATTTGTCCTTTTGTTGTCACTTCATGAAAACCCAAGAGGAGGGAAAGGTCATCAAGCAATAGGTTGCATCATCCAGGACATATATGATTAGAAAATAAGGTGAGAGCAGTCATTTAACAATAACCGGTGGTAACATATGAGTAGCCTGAACATTATATTGGTTCCTTGGAGAGTAATAAAAAAAAGAACACAGAGAATCTAGGCCTCCTGGTCACTTGAGTATATCCTTTATGAGATATTTGGAGAAGACAAACATAAGATGTTGCAATTGTGATTAAGAGATGGAGTAAACATATCAATGAAACTTGTATGGTGTGTGTGTGTGTGTGTGTGTGTGTGTGTGTGTGTAACTTCATTTTTGCATAATACTAGGGGCAGAGAAATCTTCCATCACTATGGGAAATTCTTGTGATGTCACTTAATATATACTCTGGATAAGGAGGGCTGGTGTGTGAGAATATTAAAAAAAAAAGGTGTTTTGAGAGCCAACTGAGAGAGGAACAGGAAGTGATAAAACAAAATGTAGGGATGTGGGCCTGACTGTGGCATTCAAAAACATCAGCATCTGTACCAAGGGGCTTCAGTATTTATTTCTATTTCAATTTATTTATTTAGTTCAAAAAAATTCAATATTCTGTAGACTTGTAAGGCAAAACATGTCCACTCTCTAACTGCCATGATCAGAGCTCTACACTTACAACGCTACTATGTTGAGAATGAATTACTGATGTACATAATAGCTGTCAACAGGAGTATATGAATGGTATGTCAATATAATAATAATAAGAGCAAGGATTTACTTGAAAAACACTTTATAGGGATCATCAATCTCATTTTATCCTTACAACAAGCCTGTGAGGTAGGTGCTATGAATATCCCAGTTTTACAGATAAGGAAACTAAGGCAAAGAGAGATTTGTGACTTGCCTAGGGTCACACAGCTAGTATGTATCAGGAGTTAGATTTTAACTGAGGTCTTCATGACTACAGTTTGGAGCTCTAGCCATTGGACTACCTGGCTGCCTGTGTTCCTTTTCTTCTGTGTTGAGGAGACAAGATATTTAAATGAAAAATTAATTATCACCCCCTTGGAAATGTGAGAGATGGCAGCCATCTAAGGCAACATCCTAGTTATGTACCATACTACTGTGTTTCATTAAATGCTTTTTGCCCTGAATTCATGTCATCTTGCAATGTGTGACATAGAAGTATATTGGTAGGGACTTGAAGCTGTGTATTTGGACAGATGATGTTTGTCTGTGTGGATAGAGCACGGTGCCCAGTATCTAGCAAATGCATTATAATTTTTTGTTGAATGAGTGAATGGCTATATAAAGTCTTAGAATAGTACATTTACAAGATATAAATTTCTACCAGGGGTGAAATACCTATGTTAATGAGAAACAATATTTTTATCATTAATACTTATTTTACACATAAGTTACATTTGAAAGTGATTTCTAAGTTTACATACATTGATGCCAAAGATATACATCTTCTCGGAGGATCTAATGTTGACCTAATAGCAGTACACTAATACAGCACTCTTTGTTACCCAATAAGTACTTCTCTGAGTGAGTCAAGGTTGCCTATGGAATATTTTAATAGATGAGGCCCTTTGTAGAGGGATTACTCTTCATAAGATAATGTCTCAATTAATATCATAATTCTAGAAGAAAATGCCAGAGTCAGAAAGAGTAATTTTTTTCTTTGTTTCTCCTTAAAGGTCACTCACTGCCCCTTTAACTGTAGGAATAACTCTTCTTATATGGTCTTTTTAAGGGTAATAAAAATGGAGATTTTCTTACAATTAAAGATAAGAAATAACCAATTTGAGAAACTTGGCCAGAGATAGTGAATCCTCCAGATTTCAAGTCTAGTATATACTATCATATAATATCACTTGTATCATACCCCTAAAGAGAAAAATCAAAATATATAAAAATATGTATTAAGTATTTGAGAGGCAAAGGCAAAAAAATTGTGGTTAATCTTAGATTTTATTTTTTCTGGAGGGTGGAGTGAAAAGTAAAAAATCCCACAATAATATGATGCTATGTACAACTGGGTGAAAGGGAGAGAGAGAGACAGAGAGAGAGAGAAAGAGAGAAAGAGAAAGAGAGAGAGAGAGAGAGAGAGAGAGAGAGAGAGAGAGAGAGAGAGAGAGAGAGAGAGAGAGAGAGAGAGAGAGAGAGAGAGAGAGAGGAGAGAGAGAGAGAGAGAGAGATACAAGTCCAATATATGAAGAAATATTGGAGGCAATAAGCAACTCTCTCTATTTGAGTTGTTCATAGACAACATTTTCTCTTGTTAAGTCTACGAAATTACTTAGGTAATGACAATTTTCAGCAGTAGTGGAAAAAGATTTCTCTGAGACTGGCAGTTAATTTTAAATACTTTTGACAAGCCTCTTTTATCTATTGGCTAGTATAATGTTCTTAGATACTAGATCCTTTAAGCCAAAGGTTCTCAAGTTAGATGACTATAAAATTTAGCTATTGTTATTAATACCTCAGATATAAGAATTAAATCCTATCTGATCAATTTGCATGCCAGTTTACTCTTTCTGATATATATTGTATTTGCAAAGCATATTCTTTAAAGATGTTCACCGTACGTTGACACTGTTTTCACAATACATTTAGAAAATGTGCGACATATTGCACATATTCTTTTCTTAGAGTAGGAGGCATAGTGATTGGCTGGTTCCTCTCTCAGCCTCCATTTATGGAGGATATTCAGTCTAACCATGTCTTCATTCTTCTCCACACTGTACTCCTGCCTCTCCATATCTCCTCCTTCATATCTACCCCATTCCTTTTATTTGCTTTTCTTCTTGGTAGAATATAAGCTCCATAAGGGCAGAATTTGATTTTCTGTTTGCATACGTATTCCCAGCACTTAGAACATAGTCAGGCCTTAATAAATGCTTGCTGATTGGTTGACTTGAGTGGAACTGAAGCAGAGAGCAAGGGGTTTATTCTACAGCAAATAAGTTGGGGCAAAAATGAAACTCGAGTCTTCTCATTTTCAGTCTTGTGTTCCAGTTGTGCTCCTTTTCTTCAGCATTACTGAAAACATTTCTCTTCCACAAGGACAAAGTTTACATGAAAACAGCATAGTTAAAACCAGCTTTAGAAAAGAGGTGATCACAAGTTGATAGAAATTATAACTCAAATTTGTATAATGTGTTAAAGTGGACAAAATTCTTCCCTTATAACAACTCTTCAGGGGGGTTAATACAAGTCATTTCCTCCATTTCACAGGTGAAAAGAATTGTCAGAGAGGTTAAGCACAGGTTAAGTTAAAGATCCATTGGCTAGTGTCAGAGCTAGAACTCAAATCTTAATCTTATTTTATTCTTTTTCTACTGTGCCATTCACATGCACAATAACTAATATATTTTTAGCTTTGCCACATTTTGAAATCAAATGGTTCTTTAAAAAAAGGGCATCCAGATTTTGGTCAAAGAGGAAGAGTAACTATTCCTTCAATGAATGAGTTTCCTTTTTGGCTGTTTTGCTTTCTTCCTGCTCTTAAAGTGAATAATCATGCTTTATATTCTACCTGTAAGTACAACTAAAGGCAATTTAGAAGATGTATTCTGTGTTTGTTTTTATTAATAGAGGAATATTTTTTGAGCTCTTTGGATAAATTCAGTTATCATTTCCAGTGTTTAAGAGATTTTAGAAAATGGTTCTTGATAATTCTTTCAGTGAGGTTGATAGACTTTAAAGGGGTAACAGCTGTGTGCCCAAGGGTATACAGCTGTTTGTAGTTGTCTGTTGCCTTCTGGGCTATAAAGGAGTGGTCAGAAAACTTTCCTGATGATGGTAATTAGTAAAGAATCATGTTTGGAAGCCTGTCCCTGGATGTTTGTAACAGAGTACGGAGTTGTTACTGAGTGCTTTGTGAATCAAGGAAACAGAAAAATAGTAGGAGAACAGAAAGGAAAGGAAACATAATTGGATGTGATTGTATAGAAGTTAATAAACTGGGAATCATTGTGGGCATTTGTGGAGCTTGTTCAAGTATATATCACCACAGGATTCAAGAGTGTATTTCAAGTGTGAACCCTGATGATTGGTGGATATCTTTGAGTGTAAAACTTCAGAGGTTTCAGGTGATCGGTCCCCATGGTGTAACCTAAGAAACGGAAGAAGAGTGAATAGTAAAGTACTTGCATAGATAGAGGAACTCTTGGGTTATTCATCTAGTTAGTAAGACTGGCTGCATGAGGGACCCAGTACCTCCTCACAGAGCTAGACTAGCCTTAGAGGAATGGTGGTGACAAGCTCTGATGGATGCAAGAATTGAACGGCATGGTTCTGACCTGTCCCCTTTATCCCCTGCCCCCACCATTCTCTACCTGAGGAAAGTAATATGGTAGTCACAATGAATCTAAAGCTATTTTAAGAGAGTCATGGTACAGAGTTAGGGAAGTGATTCTCCTCCACTTTGCTCTGTCAGGCTATATTGGGCACCACATCACAGGAAGAACAAGAACTTGAATGTATGGCGAATGATATTGAGGTCATGGCGTATGCAGATCAGTTTAAAAACTATAGAGGAGTGATCATGTGGAAAAGTAATTGTGTGGGTTGTTCCCAGAAGCTAAAACTCAGAGCAATGGTCTGCAGTCACAAAAACAAAACAAAATCAAATAAACAAAATTTAGATTTCAGGCAAGAAAAAAACTTTGCAAAATTTATACCTATTCCAAAGTGAAATTGGCTTCCTTGGGAAGTGGTTTATCACAGGCTGGATGACCCCTTGTCATAGATATTATAGAAAAGATGATCTTGGGGAAAGAGTTCTGGCTATGCAGTCAGAGGACTTGGATTTAAAGTCATCTTTCATCCTAATATCTGTATGCTGTTGGACAAATCACTTAAACTTTCTAGGCCTCAGTTTTCTCACCTGTAAAATGAAGTGTTTGTACTAGACAGCCCTAGTTCTGTGTGTATGTCTCTACGACCTCTGTTGTCTCTATGACTCTCTTGTTGAAGTACAAATTGCACTAGATGACCCCTAAGGTTTTGTTGGCTCTTGAGATTTTGTAAAGGAAAAATCTAGGGCATGAATTTAACCAGGAAGTGGGGTGGCATTTAAAGGGGGAGAAAGAAGGTCAAACAGTTCCCCAGTACTGGGTTGTGAGAGTGGGTCTGTGACATTAATATTGATATTAAATACTAAGATATGCATTGGCAATGTCCTTTTGAAAATGGAATGGAAAACTTATAGTCAAGTCATATTTTCACTGGGACTTCATTCTCAACAGTATTCATTCCCTTTAACTGGAATTGCACTTTGCACACTGAACCGCATTCCTTTGACATGATTTGAAACTCTCATTCTATTTAACTATAAATGGAGATTCATTATAGCTGACTTCACAATAAGTGGGTTCTAGTGTTGTTGGCATTTAGTAGAATCACAGATCTTTGTATCTTTGTATCATACTACTTTAAAATGAATACATTCTATGTGCTTTCAATTCTGGTTCAAAGAAACTACTATTGAATTTTATAGTAATTGCATAAAAAGTTCTGTTTAAGTTCCACTGTTTTGATTTTGTGATGGAATTTCTTTTGCTTTCAGTCATTTGGAACTTTCTCTCACTTTAAACAAAACTATTGGTTGTAAAATGATATAAAACTCTAGGATTTTAAATCATTTTGGGACAGTTTTCCATCACCATAACCTTTCAAAAGCCTTTTTGTGAATTTTAAACTGTTACTGTAGTGATGGCTTGCAACTATCTATCTTACATTCAGCACTCTGATATAAAATCCCTTTCATAAAATTTATAGTATTTCAATCAGTGCATAGAATATTTTTCTTCACAGAAGATTGAGTCTAAGGTTTGTTTATTTAGTTTCTGTCTTCCACTGGGGAAAGGCTCAGTGAAAATGGAGTGTATTCCTTCCATCTGGATTCTTACAGCAGAAGGAGAGGGGAGACTCAGGATTATATTCAGGTAAAGAAAGGAAAGAAAGCTGAGGAGGTGGGTTGAGGGTGGAGGGAGGCTAGCAGATCTGTCCTGATTTTGGGTAGTCTCCAATTCAATTCAGTTCAACAAACATTGATGAAAGCTGAGATTTCAAGGAATACTCAGCCTCAGCAGAATCCAGGGATAGGCCTCCAGGCAAATTTAGGCCAATATCCTTGTTTGCCTTCAGCCTTGGGGTAAGGGTACAGGCAAGTACTGTGGATGAGACTACTCTTCTGGCTATTCTGTTCTAGCCCCTAATAGGTATCCCAAAGCACTCTTGCCTGGCTCTCTCTGACAAAATCCCTCAAATTTATTTTAATCTATAGACAGACTTTTTAATTCAATATTAAGGGTGAGGCTTAACATACATATATACTTGAAAGTGGTAGCATCTTGACTTCCATCACACTCCGAAGTGCAAGTGGCCACTCTGGGCATGTACAGCTTCGTGGAGCCGGCCTTGGCCTGTACCCTTCCATTGTGCTCCAAGCAGGACAGTGTAGCCACCTCTTCTAGTAAGTGCCTTGTCCTTTTATCCAACTGGAAATTTTGTGTTTCCAAATCCCAGCTTTGGATCGCTCCCCAACATCTGATGCCTCCTTTCCTGCTCAAGGTTTCCTTAACAAAGCTGGGAAATCACCAAGAATTGTGCTGAGCCCATGACAAATTGATAGGCCCTCCCTGCAGCAAAGAAATCCGTTTTATATCCTAATCAATTGACTGTCACAATGGCTTTTCCAAATTCTTTTGAACCTTTTCTTTGAACCTCCCACAGTTCCCCTTCCCTCCACCCTCTTAGCTGAGAACCTTGTCACATACATATTTCAATGGAAAAAAAAATGGAATCCAGTTGATAAGATCTTGCTCTTGTCTGTTGTTCCCCATCTCTCATCACTTTTGGTGCCTTTTGCCATCATCTCCTCCACATAAAGAGGCAGCTCTTCTTTTTTGCCAAGGCAAGCCCCTCTTCATGAAATAACGATCCCATTCCACTCTGTTTTCTTTAGCAGACTGCCCCATTCTATCATCCTCACTGTCACACTCATCTCCAGTCTCTCTCTGCTGGCTGCTTCCCCCTCCTGACAAGTGTATCCATGTCTCATTCATCCTCAAAAACCTTTGCTTGATCTGTCCATCCCTGCTAGCTATCTTTCCATATGTCTTCTCCCTTTTGTGGCTAAACACCATGAGAAGGCCATCTATAATGGGCCCTTCTAACTTCCTTTCCTTTCACTTGCTCCTTAACTCCTACAGTCTAGAGGCAGCCAGGTGGTGCACTGGATAGAGCACCAGTGCAGGAATCAGGAGGACCTGAGTTCAAATCTCACCTCAGACACTTGATACTCATAGCTCTGTGACCTTGGGCAAGTCACTTAACCCCAATTGCCTCATCCTGGGTCATCTCCAGTCATCTTGATGAATATCTGGTCACTGGATTCAGATAGCTCTGGAGGAGAAGAAAGGTTGGTGACCTGCACAGCCCTCCCTCACTCAAAACAAAGTCTAGTGCAAGTCGTGTCATTACTTCTCTGATGGAATGGTCTTCTTTGGCACACACAACTCCTACAATCTAGTTTCTGACCTCATCAATCAACCAAAACTATTCTCTTCACTTATTGGTGATCTCTTAATGGACAATTCTATTGGCCTTGTCTTAATCTTCATCCTTCTCAATCTCTTTACAATGTTTAACCACCCTTTCTCCTTGGTACTCTCTTCTCTCCAAGTTCTGGTGACTGCTCTCTCCTGGTTCTTCTCCTATCCCTGTGATTACTCTTTCTCTGTCTCCTTTGCTGATTCTTCATCCAGGCCATGCCTTTAAGTATGAGTGTCCTCCCAGGCTCTGTCCTAGGCCTTCTTATCTGCTTCTATGCTATTTATCTTGGTGGCCTCATCAACTCTCCTGGTTTTAATTATCTTCTCAATGAAGATGACTCTTTGACTTGTCTAATTCTAACCTGTTCCCAACTTTCAGTCTCACATCTCCAACTAGGTTTTGGACATCTTGAACTGGATTTCCCATAGACATCTTGCAGTCAGCATATCTGAAACTGATGAAACCATTTTTTCCAGTCAACCAGGCTTGCAAGCTACGTTTCATCCTTGATTCCTCACTGGATCTCACCCTCATAGCCAATCAAGTGTCAAATCCCTTTCTTTCTACCTTCAGCTTTGCCCCTTACTGTCCTTTGACACAGCAATCACCCTGGCACAGGCTCTTGTTACTTAGCATGTGGATTCTAGTTTGGTGGGTCTCTCTGCCTTAAGTTTCTCTCCACTCAACTCTATCATCCACTCAGCTGACAAACTGATCTTCCTAAAATGAAGGTCTGACAATATCGTGTACCTATTCAATGAAACACAATGACTCTCTATCACTTTCAGAATCAAATATAAAATCATCTTTGGTGTTCAAAGCTGTTCCTATTCTGACCTTCTCCTAACTTTCCAGTCTTCTCATTCCTTATTTCCCACCATGTACTCTCAGTCCAGTGACACTGGCCTCCTTAATATTCCTTGCACAAGATTCCATCTTTCCATGCATTTTCATTGACTATTTCTCATGTCTGGAATTCTCTTCATCTTTATATCCACATCCTGACTTCTGTGGCTTCCTTCAAGCTTCACCTTCAGTCTTTAATTCTGAAATAAGTCTTTCTGACTCCTTCATTTTTATGTCTTTCTTCTGTGCTTATCTCCCAATTATCCTGTTATCTTGTTTGTACAGACTTATTTACATGTTGTCTCTCCCATTAGACTGCAAACTCCTTGAGAGCAAGGATTATTGTCATCACTTATTGTATCCCCAGCACTTGGCACAGTGCCGGGCATATAGGTGCTTAATAAATGCTAGTTGATTGACAAAAACTGATTAATTCTGAGATTTAATTAATATCATATTCTTTTCTGAAAATAACTTTTGATAGGATAGGAAGGAGAGGGCAAAGTATTGCTTATGGTCATCCTCCTTCAACCATGCCAAAAGAAGTAGAAACTGTACAGAGTTCCAGTAATTCTTATTATAAAGTTAGAAATGTGAAGTGGGATACATTTTCAACGAGCCATGGTGGAACTAGGGAATTGAGCATATCAGAGTACTAACGGACCTGCAACCCTGCTAACTTCCTTTGTTCTCAACACTGGTATACTGTCCTCCACTGCTCCATTCATGCAGAAGGCAATCAGTTCAACCTTATTTAGTATTAGAAGTTAACAGTGAGAAACTGGTCCATTCCTGAACACTAATCCTTCTTCTGAGGAGCCTGTCTTTCCCTCACTGATTGAATAGTAACAAATGTGGATTTTTTTTCACTATGGGATTTTTTTTAAAAAAATCAAGGAAGCAAGACTTTATAGTACTACTTTTCAAATAACATTTATTCCCTTTTTCATAAGTTCCATAAGTTCCAAATCAGTTATTAGGTAGTCATTTGTTGTTAAGTTGTTTTCAGTCATGTCCAACACTTTGTGACCCCACATTTGGGGTTTTCTTGGCAAAAGTACTAGAGTGATTTGCTATTTCCTTCACCAGTTCATTTTACAGATGAGGAAACTGAGGCAAACAGAGTTAAGTGACTTGCCCAGTCAGTCACACAGCCAGTGTGTGAGACTGGATTTGAACTCAAGAAGTTGTCTTCCTGAATCCAGGCCTGACACTCTATCCATTGGACTACCTAAATGCCCTTTAGGTAGTCATATAAAAATTAAAAGATTCTGTTATCTCTAAAAGGCACTTTGCAGTCTCTTTTCACACTAAGATTATGTGATTCTATATAAGCATTTGCACAGATTAAGTGGAAAACATATGGTCTCAAACAAAAAAAAAAGGATCAGCCAACAGGCTTACTTTTTCTACCAGAGAGTTAGATAATGAATGGAGAAATTAACTCCAAATTTTATGTGAATGTGCTGAAAAACCAACCCAGAAGAGAACACCAGAAAGCAAAATGTCTATTTGTTCTGCTGCCTCTGAGGACTGGTATAATTCAAATAAAGATCCCCAGTGATGTGCATCCAGAAAAAGGGGATTTCTCTACAATTGAAAGGAACCATAGGAAGTCTATGATAGATAAGTTAGTCTAGTTCTAGAGTTCAAGGAGTAGAAATGAAGCTACAAATTCCTTACAACTAAATTCTACTGGGTTTGTTGATTAAAATACAAACTATTCTTGATACCTATAGAAAGGACACAAGGAAGAATATATGTGCAAGTTAGCTCAGTCCCCAATTTTTCAGCTGTCTACTCTGTCTCCTGGAAGAAAAAAGAAATATGTGGCAGGGCCAGGCAATCTATCTAGAACCTGCGCTAGGTTGTAGCAGGGGCTCTGAGTAATACAGTCTTGTACTCTGGGGAGCAAAGGGAAACTGATACCTCTTTTAAATGTATTGAGAGATCCCAGTTAATTTTTTAATGAAGATATCATGAGCAAGCTAGATAAGGATGTACACAACAGTCCATAAAGTTTCCTTGCTGACATGAGGGGAAGCACTGCACATATACATCCACTTGTCATTCTATTTGTTTCTATTTATATGTCTTTATGAGGGAGGAGAGATAGATGGGCTTATCAGATCATATATTCAGATTGTGTTCTTCCTCAGTCTTAATAATCTTAGAAAAGCTGGGCTAGATCTGGTCCAGAACTAACTTCCCTTTGAATTAAACCTATGAATTAAATGAAGATTTTCCCACAGTGCCTCTTGTTGTTTGCCCCTCATTCTCAAAGAGGACCATGACACCAGAAAGATGATATCCTTATTTACAAGTGAATTGAATTTAAGCAAGGGCGCACTGTGCAAGGTCACCAGCCTCACCTTCTCCTCTGGAGCCATCTGGGTCCAGCTGCAAGATATAGATCAGGACAACTGGAAATGTGCCCCCACCCCCAGTGCATTTAAAATTGCTGCTTAAGACATAAAACTACCCAGCCTCTTAGAGCTTGTGGAACTGGATCACACAAACTAGGCAAGATTGGCCATGGCTTTACTAAATAAGACTAATTCCTAAATTGCCTTGACCTAACAGAGATTTTTAGCCTTTTTTTGTCATGTACCCTTTTGGCATTCTGGTGAAGCCTATGAACCCTTTCTGAGAATAATGTTTCTAGATGCATAAAATACAATGGAAACTCATTATACTGAATTATCAATTCAACTCAATTTCCTAGACTACAAATTAAGAATCCCAAATTCTAGATAATACCCTTAGATCAAAACTGAAACTTAAATAGTGCATTCACTTACTAAGAATATTTTTTTCTGTCTTCAAGGCACTATGCTAGGTAATGTGGAGAATGCAATAATAAATAAAGATTTTTAAATTTTCAGAGAATTTACAGTCTAATTAGAAAAATAAGAGGCATACAAATATTGTTAGTAAGGAATGAATAGGAAGTCCATCAAGAAAAAAAGAAATACAATATTAAGAGAGTTCACAGGAGAAACTTTCATCAAGGAGAAACTGGGCAAACTTCATGGAACCAAGTGATTTTTGAATAAGACCGTGAAGGATAATAGAGTTTCAGGAGACAGAAATAGAGGAGGGTCTTTTTAGCAGAGGCTACCAATTTGAGCCAAGTTACAGAAACAGAACACTATAAGTGCATGTTTAGGAAATATTGAAGAGTCTATTTGACTAGAGAAGGGAGTCTCTCTAGAAGACAGTAAAGTAAATAAACTTGGCTTCCTCTTTTTGAGACTTTCCCCTGATTTATAATACATTAAGAGAGAAAATAGCATTTTCTGTCTTCTGGGACATATGCTTTTCTTTTTACAGTCCTACCTTGCTTTTGAGGTAGCTAGGTGGTGCAATGGATAGACTACTGTGCCAGGAGGCAGAAAGACCTGAATTCAAATACAGCGTCTAGGAATTATTTACAATATTTGAGGATACCCCTTCTAGATGTTCTATAACCTAGATCAAATGTGATAACTGTCCATGAGGACAGACATATAGTCAGCTTTCTTTCCTACAAAAAATTGGTCCTAAGAGTCAGTTTCCTGAGAATCTGGAGAATAGGTTTCATGCTGAGCTACTCAATGTTGCTGCCAGGTCAAAAAGTTTGCTCTGTTAACAGAAGACAAGCTGTTTTCCAGCAGAATGCCAGCTTTTAAGAAGCATTGTTCATTTCATTAGCTTACAAGTCAGCTGTTTAAGATTAACTTCCCCTTAAGTGTAGGAGTTAACAGAAAAAAATAGCTTTTTCCCAGAAAAATATGTATTATATCCTATTTGTTAATAATTGTAAATAGTTTAGACTCAAGTAAATTAACTCGCTTGCTTAAAAAAATCTCCTTGCCCTATCTGAATTCAGTATAAACTGACTCATTCTGTTAGAATGGCAATATAGATTCTGAAAGCTCAGCGCTTCCTAAAATTTTTCGTGGTTCATTGAGGCTGCTTGCATCCTGATTTTTCAATTGTTACTCGAGTCAGCTTGAAAACCAAATCTGTTAGGTGCCAGTACTCTCTGGATGTTCTGATCAATGGCCACTAGGAGACCTGGGCGCTAAACCCAGCAAAATAAATGCAAGAAGGAGAGAGGAGGGGGAAAGACATGGACAGAGAAATAGACACACAGAGAGAGACAGAGAGAGACAAGCAGAAGCACACTGAGACTGTTCTAAGGTAAATGGACCAGGGAGAGCAATTTTTAGCTCAGTAGAAACAATCTATAAAAGTTGACTCATAATAAAAATATAATTGATAACAAAAATCACAAAAATATAAGACAGTTATTTTTGAAAGGAGGATGGCAAGGAGGCTCATGCCCGAAGGCATATAGACCTTGTATTGGTGATTGTTCAGGTAACTCCTCCCCGCACGCTAGGCTGACAGCATGAAGCAGTGGTGGAGAAAAGGCATCTTAGAGAGGGGGCTGCTGATCTTCTGACTTGAAAAGAGCCTTACTGAGACCTGTTGTACCTCGCAGCAGACTGCTATCAGCTGTTAACTTTTCATTGCCAGGGATGGCTACATTGGCTAGGTTTTGCTCCTATAATGACTTGATGAACCTATCAGCCTGCCAACGCAATGGCTAAGTAGGCAGATTCTTGCTAGAACAGCAGGCAGGCTGGCTGGTAACAACAGTTTCCATCAAAAATGTCTGGTAAACCAGAGAAAACCAAGCTTCCTGTAATACCCTCTGGAATAACCAGTCCTTTAGCCCCTTTCTATAATCTGGCTTAATGTTGATGTTTGCTTTCCTGAATAAATTCTTGTTCAGTGGCTTTCAGTTGTGTCCAACTTTTTGTGACCCTGTTTTGGGTTTTCATGGCAAAGATACTGGAGTAGTTTGTCATGTCCTTCTCTAGCTCATTTTACAGATGGGGAAATTGAGGCAAACAGGGTAAAGTGACTTTTCCAGGGTCACATAGCTAGTAAGTGAGGTTGGATTTGAACTCAGGAAGATGAGTCTTTCTGCTGACAGGCCAGGCACTCTATCCACTGCACCACCTAGCTACCCCCTAAACTGGAAACTTCCATGTTAATAATTCCTCTAAGCCGCCTCTCTGGGCTCTTTGGCCTCCTCAACACTAAAGATTTTCATCTTGGCTCTATTTCAGCCACGCACTTGCCAATGACTCAGAGCTTGTGCAGCCCAGTATATGTACTCACCATCTGTGATCTTTGGTTCTTTTTTCTCTACTCAGACTTCTAGGCAAATGTAGCATCAGGGAATGAGAATTACATAAAACCAAATTTCTCCTTATCACCACTCTTCCTTCACAGGAGTTGACATTTTAATTTTAGTTAATTTTATCAAAAAGTGGAGCTCCTACACATGTACTTTTGAAGTCGTGGACTTAAAACTACTTGGAATACCGTGGCTAGGACAACTTGAGCTTTGCTGCTTGAAAACTGATTTGTGTGTGCATTCTATACACACTATACATCTTCCGGTAGTAATCAGACTTTAGTTCTCCAAGCAGATTAATGGATGCTTATTAGCATCAAAATATAGTCAAAATAGACCGGATGTAAACATATTTTTGTGCAATGGTATTGCCATCAACATATAGTTAATCTAAGTTGAATGACTTCATAATTGGAGTTTTGTGTAAGGGGAATGAAAATTCCTCTGTTTATGGAGACTGTGCTTGTTTTGATAGAGCAGCTGTAAGACTTAGGTGTCTGCTGAGAATAGGTGGGGTGCTTGCTTATATGCAGCTGCTCTGTTCTGCTGTGTGACAAGGGCGCTTGTGTGACAATGAGAACTTGGAACTTAGTTTAAATGAGCAAAAGAGAAAAGGTGGGGAAAATTGTAAATAGTATGTGGTAAGAGAAAAACAGTGAAGGAAAGAAGTGAATAATTTTGTCTTTTTCTTTTTTTTTTTTTTACATCACCTTTATTTTCGGATAAATCTCTTTCTCCTCCTTTTTGCAGACATACCTTGTGTCAAAGAATAAAAAAGAGATGGGCAAATGAGTTCGGCAAAATCAATCAGCATTATCAACAATGAATAGCAACATTTTTAAGGTTCTATCCAGGGGTGGGGAACCTGCAGCCTGGATGACACATGTGGCCTTGTAGGTCCTTGGGTGCCACCTTTTGACTGAGTCCAAGTTTTACAGAACAAATCCTTTTATTAAGGGAATTTGTTCTGTGAAGTTTGGATTCAGTCAAAGGGCTGCACTTGAGGACCTAGAGGGTCACATGCAACCTCAAGGCTACAGATTTCCCACCCCTCTATCTATACCCATGATGTTCTCATCTCCTTTTTTGCAAAGAAGGAATTTTTTCTTTTTTGCCTTTTTCTTTTTTCTTTTGCAGGATCAAGTTTGATCATTCTAATTACTTAATATTCAGTTATATGTTTTTGTTCTTTCCTTTCTCAGTGTTGTGGCCATTGTGTCTTGTTTTTCTTGGTCTTGCTTACTTTATTTTTTAACATTTGCTCTCATAAACTTGTGCTTGGACTATTGTGATAGCCTTCTAATTGATTTTCCAGACCCAAGTCTCTCCCCACCCTCATCCATTCTCTACTCCTGGCCAAGGCATTTCTTCTAAAGCATAGGTCTAACTACACCATCCCCTCTGATCAATCATCTCCAGTGGCTCCCTGTTACCTCCAAGAGCAAATGTAACCTCTTTGGTTGGTGTGTACAGGACATTTGGTTCTATTTTTGACCCACTTGGGATATAGAGCATGCCTAGCAGTGGGCTCTTTTGAGTTAAGAGGAATTAAGTGATATGGACATTTCAGTCACTTTCTCAGCATAGTGCCAAATTACTTTCTATAATGGTTGGGCTAAATCACACCACCACCAATCACTTGTTCCTGTACCCATCAGTCTAGGACCCCTTCAGCATTGACTAGTCTCATCTTTGAATGAATAAAAAAATTTAGGATTATGATTGTTTATTAAACTCATCAAGTCCCATGGGGATATAAATACAAAAGATGAGAATGTAAATAGAAAAGAGCTTAAGAAGCTGATCTTACAATTAGGGGAGGCAATACATAAGAGACATTTTAGCAACAGAGAAATTGGGAAAGTTATAAAATCCTAAAAGTATAAGGATAGGGTGGGAAGGCAAGGGCCAGAGGTCATTAGGTTATTCAAGTTAAGAGGAAGATGCTGGAGGACTGCAGGGTATAGAAACAGGGCAGCAGATAAGGCTTAGTACATTTTGGGAGACCTAGTGGTCCTCCATCTCATCAGATGAATGTGTTATTGATTTTCCATCTTATTCCCCTGTGAGCAGCAGTAAAGCATCCTGAGTAAAGGACAAGAACAGGACGGAATGCCCTCCCAGTTGCAACCATTCTGACTATCACGTGGTCTGATTTGCTAGTTGTAGTCACATATCAGAGTTAACTTCATTTATATTTCTCATAATGAGTGATTTGGAACAATATTTCCATTGACCACTTCCCCTTTTTTTCCCAGTTGCATTGATTTTGTTCATGAAAAAACTGAATTGTTTATTCATTTTTGATTTTTCTTGATTCTTAAGCCAACATAATATTGTTCCCAGTTAGAATGTTTTCAGTGTTTAAAAAAGAACAAAGAAACTGCTTTCCTACCTAATTGTTCCTATAAGTATTTTGGTTCATGTTTCTGCCTCAATTCTGTCATAGTAACAACTCCCCAAATCACGTGATCTTTGACTTTTTTGTTGAGGTGAAGCTGAAAACAAGTAATTTGAGAGCTACCTGCAAAAGAAGGTAGAGAGAGAAATCCAATTAAAAAGCATTTAACTTCCTTTACTCTAGAACTAGGCAATTGTGTACCAATGAACTGGAAATGGAAATGCACCCAAATCAAGTGTGATAGCAAGTGAATCATACATAATAAAAATATACGATTAGGGGTGATCTGGATTGCTTATAAGATATAACACATTATCCGTTAGATTGTAAGTTCCTTGAGTGAAAGGAACTCTTTTTTGCCCTTTTTTTTGTAACTGTAGCACCTAGCATAATGCCTAGCACATAGATAGAAGTTTAATAAAGCTTTATGGATTATCTTTTTGCTAATTCTTGTTTCATACTCAGGTTTGGTTGCTGAGTCAATACATATGTCTAATTCTGGAAAAAAGTTACATAAAATGTATAATTCTGAAAGAGAGATGTAGTATGGTGTAATGGATAGAGAGGACCACTAACCTCTGCATTGAGAAGATCTGGGTTCAAGTACTGCCTTTAACTCTGTGACAATGGGCAAGTCACTCAAACTCTTGTTGATTCTATGAACTCAGTAAGTTTGTAAAATCTCTAGCTAATCTGTTCTGGGAGAGGAAATTTCCTCACCAAGAATTGTCTACCCCAAAGAAGTTACAAGTGCAGCGCTTGCTCTGCTCGCTCCCAAATTCTGAAATAACTACAGCATGCTGACTTCATGAGAAGAAGTTGCCATGGTGCTATAAATTTTGCCGCCTGCTTTAAATAACAGGCTCTTGACTCAGATGAACTCCCTTGTCCAGAATAACCTGGTGAGGACATGTATTTTTGCATGTGAGGGAGGGTTTGCATGTCTGTATCAGTCTTTGATCTTTTTTTCCTTCAGTTTTTAAATGGAGACAGTCGGACATTCTCAGACATTTAAAACTGAACATGACTTAGTCATCCACGAGTGCATTGTCAGCGAAGCAAACATTTTGAAATTGTAGGGTCCCTAGACTTTGGCCACGAAATTCAGTGGAGCATTCATAATGCTAGTGCCTAGGGCTTTACAGATTTGCATCAAACTTTCTCCAATTCTTTGCATTTTCTCCCCCCAAAGCTTCCACATCTGCTAGATCCAATCAGTGCAGAGTGACAGCCAAAACAATTTAAGCAAACAATTTGCCCTATTCTTTGGCCTGCTTAGAGAACAGTCTGGTACTATTCCCAGTTGTATGAATGTAGGTGAAGGGAAAGTAAAATTGAGGAACAAGATTAGAAATAGCCTTAACTCAGGAAAGATCTTGTCTGCTCTTAAGAGTTTCAACTTTACAAATAGCTTTGACCAAATACCATTCCCATGTGTTAGTATTTGGCAGCATGCTTAAGGGAGATAATCAACTCAGCCCTGATGTACAATGTACATTTGCCTGCTGTCAAAACAGCTTATAAACATACCTCATCAAAGCACTCATAAGTAAGATGGAAAAGCTATAGAGAAAAAAAATCAAATAACCAAAATATTCCCTTCTTCCATTGTGCCTTTCCCCATTTTATTCTCTAATCAGTTTTTAAGTTTTTTTAAATAAGACTGGTTCTAAGCTTTGAAAATTTATCCCTGATTAACACTGAATGGATCTATTCCTTCTCTAAGGAGAGAAGGAAGCTCATGGGCATATTTGAATGTAGTTATAGGCAGTCAGAGGCTTGACAGGAGGAAGTAATTCTATCCTGTATTTCTCATTCCCAGTTTTCTCTTACAGAGCAGCATGAGAGATGTCTCTCAATATTATGGGATAAGTATAACTCACTGAACACTGCCTAGCAGCAGTTTACCACAAGCTAGTTGCACTGTCAAAAACTAGGTGCTTTTTCTTATGCTCTCTGTTTGAACACTGATAAATGTAGTCATGCTGGGTGAGAGCTAGCAAAGTGTACTTCTCTGCAGGTAAGCTTGGCAGTGTCATGTCCAGCTCTGGGGTTTGGAAGTATTGCTTACATAGTGCAAAATACATTCTCTGGAAAGAATTGTGCCACATTGTGTAATGTTTATGGAAATGGATAATGTAGCAGTCTATTTGTGATCTTTAAAATGGAACTGTAAGGCCAATCTCCTCTTCAATAATTGGTAGCAATAGCTGCAATTTTTCCTTTTTGAAACATAATTGAAGATGTATTTGATTACAGTTCATGCAATATGGGCAGCTAGGTGGCACAGTAGATAAAATGCTTGCAGGAGGACCTGAGTTCGAATGTGCCCTCAAACTTATACTAGCTGCATGACCCTGGGTAAGTGAGTTAACCCTGTTTGGCTCAGTTTCCTCATCTATAAAATAAGCTGGAAAAGGAAATGGTGAATCATTCCAGTATCTTTGCCACGGTGCCCCTAAATGGGGGGATGAAGAGTTAGACACAACTGAAGAACAACAACCACACCACCATATGTTAGGTCAATGACTACTTGCTATTTCCATTTTTTTTTCTGAAGTCAAAGGCATAAACTAGCGATTAGTTTGTTTTTTTTTTTTTAAAGAATCACCTCATCTCCATTGGACCCTATAACAAGAGTAACCAATAAACAGGTATCACATTTGTATGTTGCTTTTCTGACAACAACCCCATTTTAGAGATGAGGAAACTGAAGATCATGAAGAAGAAGAAATTTTCCTAAACTTTCAAAAATCATTTCTGCCAAAGTCAGGACTCACAATTTAATTCTAACGACTACAAATTCGGTCTGAGTAATCCTCCAACTCTTCAGGATTATTTAACTACTGTCCTCTGGGGACCCAGCTTGCCAGTGTGAGTGAGGAAAGTAGTCCCAGAGGAAGTACTTACAGAAATGTGACCGGTTATCTACCTTTACAATTTTTTCTTTTCTTTCTCCACCTTGATTTAAAACATAATTATATTGTATTTTGTATCAGTTGCCTGTGATAAATAAAAAATAAAAGCTGTCCAATTTGCTTTTGATATCTGTATATTCTTGTCCTCCATATTTGGCAGTGTGGTATGGTAGATAGAAATAGCCTCAAAGAGAGTAAGACATGACTTCAAACACAGCCTATAATATGCATTTATGTGTATTATTTATATGTATGTATGTATCAGTACTGGCTGTATGACTCTGGTCAATACTCTGGGCTGTGCATAAGTTGCAGAGAAAATGCCAGCCTACGTCAGAAGGAATTTCCTAATCCAGGAGTTCCCTATACCAAGGTCTGTACTCTTCCTTTTCCCTTTTTTCTTTTTCTTCTTTTGCTTTCCTTTTAAAAGTCCAAGAGAACAGATGGTAGTAATCATGGTTGGAGTTGTTAAGGATCACAGTCAGATGTATGGTCCTGTCTCCTAATTAATAGGAGATGTTTCGTTAGTTGTTCCCCCCAACTCAAGGCCCAGTAGTGTGAGCAAAAAGTCAAGGACACAGTCTGATGATTCCTGAATTGCCAATTCAATTCTCTTGGCCTTGAGTCTTCAAGTTAACCCTACACTTCGATTTTTCCTTTAGTTTAGTAAAGTTATCATTCTGTGTTTTCTTTATAAACCTTTTGAAAAATATTTTCCATATATGTTTGAGAATTGAAAGTATAACCTCCATCATCTGTCTGTGAAGGTGGACACTGAAGAAAAGTGGGAGCTTTCTTGGCAAGGCCTGAAAGCATATTAATAAACACCATGAAACAGGCACGATAAGGAAAGGCCACACTTATTAGAATAGATAAAAAAGCTTTATTGTTTGGACAAAGGATTAGTTTGTTGTCTCAGTGCTAAATACTCTTAACGGCATTTATTCATCTCTTATTTTAATGAGACAATTTAAGAAAAACAGACCAATGTATTGAGAAATGAGATTTTTTTTTCCCCTGAAAAAGCAAAAATAAGCCAAGGAAATAATTTTCTTTGAAATGTGAAAGACACAAATGTGCTTGTAATTACTCTATAGAAGGAAAATGTGACATTTTGTTTCTTAAATATAAAATTAATTAAGTTTCACTGCACTTTGAAATTCCTAGAAACGCATCTCAAGGCCACAGTTGATAATATCTCCATTATACTTAGAGCAAATGTGGAATACTCAGAGTCTACTTCTTAGGTTGGTGAAGACAATCAGACAGAGCTCAAAATGCATAGCTCTAAAAGTTGATGTCCTGAGATATTCTGAAGTGATGGCTGCTTGTGAACCTAGTTCTGGTGCTTATTCATTCCTTTGTCTACCTAAGTTTGTGATGCCAGTGAACCACCCTGAAGCCTCTGGTACTTTTCACCTGGTACAAAGGGGAAGCTATGTGGTGCAGTGGATAGAGCACCAGCGCAGGAGTCAGGAGTTCAAATCTCACTGCAGCCACTTGACACTCACCAGCCATGTGACCTTGGGCAAGTCACTTAACCCCAATTGCCTCATCCTGGGTCATCTCCAGTCATCCCGATGAATATCTGGTCACTGGATTCAAATGGCTCTGGAGGAGAAGTGAGGCTGGTGACCTGCACAGCCCTCCCTCACTCAAAACAAAGTCAAGTGCAAGTCATGTCATCATTTCTCTGATGGCATGGTCTTCTTTGGCAATGAAGGATGAACACACACCTGATACAAAAATGAGCAATGACTTTATCACCCTGAATTGTCTTTTTGCTAGTCTTTTGTGGCTTTGCCAAAGGTTGAGAGTGAAATTTTCTGAACTGATAAGTGAATGAAAAAGCATTTATTAAATACTTACTGTGTTCCAAGGACTCTGCTAACAGTTATAATACCTTTTACCACCCTACCAACCCTTTTCTGGACACTCTTCAAACTGTGAATTCTTTCCAAAAATAGCTTTCCTAAACAACCCAATATTTACAATGTAATTTGACCAGGTTAGGGTAAACTGTGGTTATCACTTATCTAATCAATAAATAAAGTATTTATTAAGTGCCTACTTTTTTCCAGACATTGTACCAGGCACTGGAAACTCCAAGGCAAAAGTGGAACGGTCTAGAGGAACTGACAGTCCTAGCAAGGGGAGTCAAGATGTACACATAGGAGTATATACAAAATAAAGTATGTACAAAATAATTTAAAGGGAGCGCACTAGCAACTGGATGCATTGGGAAAGACTATGAAGAGGGCAGAGCTTGAGCTGAGCTTTAAAGAAAGGTAGGGATTGATAGAGAAGGAAGTAGGAAGGCAGTGTATTCCAAGCATGGGAGAGACAGAGAGTGAGTACGAGGATTGGAGATGGAGTGCTCCGTGTGAGGCCATGTATATGAATGGGAGCAGTGTGGAAAGTAGACTAAGGAACGATGGTGAGGAGCTTTTTTGTGATAGAAGAGTTTATATTTGATCCCTGAGATAACAAGTAGCCATTGGAGTTAATTGAATAGTCATTTGACATGATCAAACCTGCATTTTATGAATCACACTTTTGGCAGGTGTGTGGTGGGATGGGTTAAAATTGGAAGAGCCTTAAAGTTGGGAGGTTAATTAGGAAGCCTGAAATAAGCCTTGTGAGTGGAAGGAATTGGATGAGTGTGAAAGGTGTTGTGGACGTAGAAATATTTTGGCAACAGATTGGATATTTAGGATGACAATGAAGAGTTAAGAATGATGTCAAGCTTTCAAACCTATGTGACTGGAAGAATGGTACTGCCTTAGATAATTACAGGCAAGCTTGAAGGAGGAGTTGGATTAGGGAGAAAAATGATTTCTTTTTTTCTTTTCTTTCTTTTTCTTTCTTTTTTTGATATTCTGAGTTAAATTGACTCTGAGACATCTATTTTCAAGGCCTAACAGATATTTATGATAGGTGACTGGAACTCAGGACGGAGAGAGTAGAATTGGGTATATAGATCTAAGAGTCATTAGCATAGCAATTACAATTAAATCAAATGTATGTATCCTGATGATGTGACTGAGAGAGGGCAGAGAGAAGATGACCCAGGACATTTTAATTTTCTAATTCAGCCTAAGATTGTATTAATTTTTTTGATTGCCATGTCACATTGCTGACACACATTGAGCTGGAAATCCATTCAAATTTCCAGATCTTTTTCAAATAAATTTCTTCCACATACCTCTTTCATTTGGTACTTATGACATTGATTTTTTGAGTTCCCATGGAAGTTTTTTCTCCATTTATCCTTATTAAATTTCACCTGTGAATATCATTGTTCAATAGAAAGAAAACATATTTGAAGGTGAGATAGCTACAAAGCAGAATCTAATCTGAGGCTTGTGGGAAGTTAGAATTGTGAGAGGTAGAGAGAGATAACTGTTTTTATAGAAAATATGATTTTCATTTTTACTAGTACCTTCAACTTCCACTCCATACTTATAAACAAGTATAACTCTTGAGGACCTAGCAAAGAACAAATGGAAGAAAATGAAAAACATTGTAATGACACATTGGGATGGATGCCCACATCCTGATTCTGATAATCTGGTCCAGTCTTTTATTGCTGCTGGCAATTTCCTTAGCAGGGGTGCATAAAAAGCATGAAATACATTTTTTTTTTTTGCCTGAAGCACACAATATCTTAGGATATCTTACAATAACGAAATCTTAATAAGGACAGAAAGCAATTAAAATTGAATTCAAGGAGGCCACGCACTGCCAGTTTTCCTTTTTAAAGTTAGCAAGTGGTACGTTAAAAACATTAAAACTGGTGATGAAAAATATGGAGTGTTAAATTCTAATTTAGAGCACCTGTATCCAAAAGTGCCACAGGGAAAGAATCACTTTGATTCAACCAATATTTATTACTTTTGGGGTACTGTGATGGGTACCAGGGATACAAGGATTAAAAGTGGGATGGAGTGCAACATACACACTGGCATCATACAAAGTAGAGATTAATAGGAGAGATGAATAAGTGAATGTATGAATGAAAGAAAATAAGTAGTTATGATGTGCAACACATTAGGAATGCATATTAAAAAGGTGACTCAGTCCTTCCACAGGACTCTCATTCTGTTAAGGGATATGCGTGGTTTGTCCTTCGTTCTTGAAGAGGACCATGGCATCGGGAAGATGATTCCGTGACTTTCAATGGAATTACATTTAAGTGAGGGATAGCTGTGCAAAGTCACCAGCCTCACTTTCTTCTCCACGGTCATCTGGGTCCAGTGCCCAGATATAGATCAGAATGACTGGTGATGGCCCAGGATATAGTGGGAGACCTTGGCCTTTTCAAACTAAAATCTTTCCCAGTTCTCACTTTGATTGAGGCAACACCCATTCAGTGATCAGAGCTGTTTGTTGTGTTTGTCCTTCATTTTCAAAGAACATGACATCAGAGAAATGATGACATGACTTGTACTTCCCTTCCAGCTTGATTTAGTTATTTTATCTTTTGCTCATTAAAGAGGCCATCCCCTGATTACTTCTTAAAGAGGCCTGTTCACTGAATGGGCATTACCTCCCTCTAAGTGAGTATCTGAAAAGGCCAAGGTCTCCCATTGCATCCTACCATCTCCAGTCTTCCTGATTAGAGCTGTTTAAGAAGTGAGCCAAGGAATGGATCCTTTGATTCCCACCCACCCACCCCCCCAAAAAAAGAAATTAAATAGGAAGAGGAAGACCCTCAGGGTTTCTGGTCAAGAGAGAAACAATTACCATTTACATCCAAATAGGCCCAAATAATAACTGCTAAGTGAAGCTTGGGTAGGGACCTTTTGTTGTTCAGTCAATGACAGCAAGAGTGAATTGGGTTTAAGGCCTAGTCTTTAGGAAAGAAACCTAGCCAAGTAAACCCCAAGATATCTAGATAGGTTTTAGCCTTCAAAATTTACCTTCCTTTGAGCAGAGCACACTCAGGCAAGGGCATATTACCTCATGTGCAAAGAGGAGAGAAGAGGAGGTAACAAGTGTAGAAAGTTTCAACTGCAAGTTGAAAGACCCAGTGACCGTTAGGCTATGGCAGCAAAGCAAATGGTATTGCATTTTCTTTAATGAAATTTCCATTAATAAAATCTTATCAGTTACTAATGTTAGAACATATGACAGAGTGGTAGAAATGTTCTTTTCCTTGACTTTCATAGTTATGGATGCCAAGGAGGCTGGAACTACATCACCTGTAGAAGTACTTGATAGATTGCATTTCCACAAGGAATTGTTCCTCTGGACAATAGTTGAGGGGTGGTCTGGCAGCAGATTGGCGGCCTGGAGAACACTGCTATTCCCAAAGTTCTCGGGCTTACCTGGAAGTCAGTGTTAATTGCTAAGCAGCTGTTGGTTGTGGCAGTGAAAATGACGGACCCCTTTTTAGCACAGGTTGGCTGTCTTGATGATGGTTGGTGAGGTCAAACTAGACACCAACTTCAGGTTTGAAAATCTGTGAGGAGGGATAGAATATTTTACATTTAGAAGCCTTAGCTTCTTCATCTGTAAAATGATAGCAGGTTGGGATAGATAACCTCTGACGTCTGGTCTAGTTCTAATCTATGAAATGGTACTTTTCACTGTGAAACTGGGTATCCTGGACAGACAAAAGAGAAGGTGATGTGACCTTAAATGAAAAAGGATGGGTTTCAACAGGAGGAAATAAGGAGGTAGTGAATTCTAGGCATGGGCATGAAAGGCACAGAGATAGGAGAATAAAGGGCAAAGATATAAGAAAAAAGTAATCAAGTTTGACTGAAATGTAGACTCTATGAAGGGGAGTTATATATATTAAGACTGGGAAGGTGGGCAGGAGTGACATTTTGAAGGTCTTTAAATGAAAGACCATAGAGTCTGTATTTTATCCCATAGGAAACATGGAAGTACTGAAGTTTTTGAGTAGGAGATTCATATGGTGAATACTGTGCTTTATTTAAAAAAGATTAATTTGGCAGCTGTGTGATGACTAGTTCAGAGAAGACAGAGATAATCACTATTCTATAGCATTTTAAGAAGTTTATAAAGTACTTTACAAGGATAACTTCAGGTCATCCTCATAACAACCCTGAGAAGTGGGTCGTACTATTCTCATTTTACAGTTGAGAGAATTGAGACAGAAAGAAGTTGTGACTTGCTCAGGAGCACACAGTTAATATGTGGTGGAGATTGGATTTAAATTGGCATCCATAAATTCCTGACTCCAAGTCCAGTGCTCTATCCACTCTACCATCTGTTGGGGAAGCTATTTTAATAATCATAGAGTCACAGAATTTTAGGGTTGGAGAGACCTAGGTGATGAGACCTTGAATAGAATATTATTGGTGGTAGGGGGAAAGGTATAGATACAGAGACAGAATGAACAATATTTTTAACATTGTGAACCTTTGTGACTAGGAGGATTATGATTCCAATGTCACAAATAAGAGAATTGGAAGGAGGGTTAAGTTTAGGGGAAAAGATAAATATTGTCTTGAGTGCATTGGGTTTGAAATGCTGCTGGTATACAGTTAGAGATATTCAGCAGGGAGCTGGAATGTGGAATTGGATCTGAGGGGAGAGATTGGCACTTGGTGGAGTTGGTAGCTAATTGCACAAATATGAGAATTGAAACTGTAGGAGTGAAAGCAATCAGAGAAAAAGAGAGTGCAGAGAGAGAGACAGAGACAGAGACAGACAGAGACAGAGACATTGGAAAGAGAAAATAGAACAGGCCAAGGTCAGGGCTTTGAGGGACACTTACACTTAAAAATGAGCCATCAAAAGAAACTGAAAACAAATTGTCAGAGACGTAGAAGAATGAGAAGGGGTAGAATTATGGAAGTCAAAGAGGATTTATTTTATCAAGAAAGGGGTCAGCAGTGTAAGGTTTAAAGAAAAGTGAGGGAAGATAGGGGATAAGTAAAGAGTACTGGATTTGTCAATTAAGAGGTAATTGTTGTACGTGGTGAGAAAAATTTCAGAAAATGCTGAGGAGAGGTGCTCTAGTCAAATGATCTTGCTAGCTCCTCATCATACTTTCTCTACTTGGACCATGATCTTTGACTCCACCCCACTGGTAATCTACACTTAACCTCTGGCTCCCTCAGATCTGACAAGTGAGTTTTTGCCTTCTTTTGTTTGGCCCAGACCTTCACATCACTTTCTGGATGTCACTTCGCTCATCAAATGCCTTCTTTAGTTAGAAAACAGCCTTCATTTCCTTCACACCAGAAAATTTGACTTTATCCCTGAAATTACCTTGGTTTGATATGCCAGCTTTGACTTAATCTTAACCATATCTAGACTTTCTTGTCATTTCCTAAACATTTTCATGCTATGCCACCAGAGTATACCTCCCCTAGGCCCATGTGCTTTAAAGCTCCACTTTATGGGTTTTCTTCTCCCATTAGAATGTACACTTGAAATCAGAATATATCTCACTCACTTATATTTTTAGCCAGTGCTTGACACAATAACTGTCACATAGTAAATGCTTAGCAAATGTTCCATCTATCTATTTCAGCCATCAGCCAGGTAATGTGAACATTGAAAAAGATTTTTGCAAAGCAACTAAGTCATACTTTTTTTTAAATATTTATTTATTTATTTATTTAACTTTTTACATTTGTTTTCACAAAATTTTGGGTTCCAAATTTTCTCCCCTTTTATCCCCTCCCCCCACCGCAATATACCAAGCAATCTAATTTTCCCTACCTCCAATCTGCCCTCTCTTCTGTCATCCCTCCCTTCTCTTGTCCCCATCTTCTCTTTTCTCCTGTAGGGCCAGATGACTTTCTATTCCTCATTAACTCTGTGTCTTCTTTCCTAGTAGCAACAACAATACTAAACAGTTGTTCCTAAAACTTTGAGTTCCAAATTCTCCCCATCCCTCCCTCCCCACCCATTCCCTTTGGGAAGGCAGGCAATTCAATATAGGCCATATCTGTGTAGTTTTGCAAATGACTTCCATGATAGTCGTGTTGTGTAAGACTAACTGAATTACCCTCCATCCTATCCTGCCCCTCATTGTTTCTCTTCTGTCTTTTGATCCTGTCCCTCCCCGAGAGTTGACTTCAAATTGCTCCCTCCTCCCTTTGCCCTCCCTTCCATCATCCCCCCCACCCTGCTTATCTCCTTCACCTCCACTTTCCTATACTGTAAGATCGGTTTTGATACCAAAATGAGTGTGCATTTTATTCCTTCCTTTAGTCAAATGTGATGAGGGTAAACTTTTTTTTTTCTCAGCTCTCCTCTTTTTCCCTCCACTAAAAAGTCTTCTACTTGCCTCTTAAATGACATATAATTACCCCATTCCATTTCACCCTCTTTCCTCCCGCTACCTTTCTCTCTCACCATTTACCTTAATTTCTTTTAAGATATGGTCCCATCCTATTCAATTCACTCTGTGCTCTCTGTCTCTGTGTGTGTGTGTGCTTGTGTGTATGTGTACATGCGTGTACATGTGTGTGTGTGGTCCCACCAACTACCCAGATACTGAAAAGTTTTAAGAGTTACAAATATTGTCTTTCCATGTAGGAATGTAAACAGTTCACTTATGGTAAGTCCCTTAAGACTTCTCTTTGCTGTTTACTTTTTCATGCTTCTTCTCATTCTTGTGTTTGAAAGTCAAATTTTCTTTTCAGCTCTGGTCTTTTCATCAAGAATGCTTGAAAGTCCTCTGTTTCATTGAAAGACCATATTTTCCCCTGAAGTATTATACTCAGTTTAGCTGGGTAGGTGATTATTGGTTTGAGTCCTAGTTCCTTTGACTTCTGGAATATCCTATTCCACGCCCTTCGATCCCTTAATGTAGAAGCTGCTAGATCTTGAGTTATCCTGATTTTATTTCCACAATACTGGAATTGTTTCTTTCTAGCTGCTTGTAAAATTTTCTCCTTGACCTGGGAGTTCTGGAATTTGGCCACAATGTTCCTAGGAGTTTCTCTTTTTGGATCTCTTTCAGGTGGTGATTGATGGATTCTTTCAATACTTATTTTGCCCTCTGGTTGTAGAATGTCAGGGCAGTTTTCCTCAATAATTTCATGGAAGATGATATCTAGGCTCTTTTTTTGATCATGACTTTCAGGTAGTCCCCTAATTTTTAAATTGTCTCTCCTGGATCTATTTTCCAGGTCAGTTGTTTTTCCCATGAGATATTTCACATTCTCTTCCATTTTTTCATTCTTTTGGTTTTGTTTTATGATTTCTTGGTTTCTCATAAAGTCATTAGACTCCATCTGTTCCATTCTAATTTTGAGAGAACTATTATCTTCAGTGAGCTTTTGAACCTCTTTTTCCATTTGGCTGATTCTGCTTTTGAAAGCATTTTTCTCCTCATTGGCTTTTTGAACCTCTTTTGCCAATTGAGTGAGCCTATTTTTCAAGGTGTTATTTTCTTCAGCATTTTTTTGGGTCTCCTTTACCAAGGTATTGACCCGTTTTTCATACTTTTCTTGCATCTCTCTCATTTTTCTTCCCAGTTTTTCCTCCACCTGTCTAACTTGCTTTTCAAAATCCTTTTTGAGCTCTTCCAAGGGATCCCCCTGGGATGTCTGGGGTACCAAAGCCCCGCCCTCCCCGTCTTTCCCTGATGGCAAGAATATGCCCTCATCATCAGATCCGAAAGTTGGGATCATTTGCATCTGTTCAAAAAAAATTCTCTATAGTCTTATTTTCCTTCCCTTTTCTAGGCATTTTCCCAGCCAGTTATTTGACTTCTGAGATTCCTGTCCATCCCTGCCTAGATCCTCCCAGCTAGTGCTTGGGGTCTGAGATTCAAATGGGCTTTCCGCAGCTGCTATTCAATGTGAGCTTTAGTTCTGGTGCTGGAGTTGGGGCAGGGCCACCTCCCAGGCTCAGCCCCCTCAGGGGCTTTATGTAGAGACCTTCAGAAATGGAGCGGGTGGTGCAGGGTCACGTCCCAGGCTCAGTTCCCTCAGGGGCTTTATGCAGAGACCTTCACAAATGGAGTGGGTGGGGCAGGGCTGTCTCCCAGGCTCAGCTCCTTCAGGTGGTTTATGCAGAGACTTTCAGTAATGAAGATCCTGCCTGCTTCTGGGGGGCGGTGCGTACTCCGCCGCCGCCCCCGCCTCTGCCTCCCCGCTTCCTCCTGAGGGGTCCCGAGCCACGGAGACACCCCGTTCCCCTCTTGGTCAGCCCAGGGGTGTCTCTCACTGACCTGTACAGTCTGTGGGTGGAGGGACCTTCCAGGCTGCTGGAGGTTCCGTCCCTGAAGCCTGCTCGGATCAGCTTCTCTGGGGCCGTGACCAGGGCAGCGCTGGGGTGGGGTCCGCTTTCTGGGGTGCGATGGACCCTGGGGATGGCTCTCCAGGGCTCTCTGGAATGGAAATCTCTTCCACTATGTTTCTGCACACCCTGCAGTGATTCAGAACTTCTGGGGAACTCTTCTTATATTAAATCTATGGGCTGTGGGTTCGGAGCCCGCATATGTGCATCTTTCTACTCCGCCATCTTGACTCCCTAAGTCATACTTCTTATGACACAATGGGCTGCTAACTTTCTTAAATGTGATTTGAAAATGAAAATATTAAAAATGTAATTATAAACCAATACCCAGAATACTAGGTACTTGCTCCAATGAATTTTGTCACCGTCTTTGTTTTCCCAAGTCTTTTTGCATTTACCCCACACTTATTTTAGATTATGTGACTAATATATGTAGGCACTTATTTGACATGAATGCAATTTGCAAACAAAAATAAATTTCTGACAAGGTTAATGATTGCTAGCCCAAAATGTACTTCTAAAAAACATTCATTGATTTATAAATTATAGATACTTTATTTTATATAAAAATATTAGTTTCACATGTCACTCACTGACCTAGTAGATCCACTGAGAAAAGTCCTTTGTCTCAAATATTCTGACATTTTAATTATGATACTTTGTGGAGCTATTGAATTATCAGTTAATATTTAGTTTCCTTTTCTTGAAAAATTTTTTTAAAATCCCACCTTATGTCAATCTCCCTTTATGGAGTGCTGGTCATCAAGTCCTTCTTGTTCATACATTCTTTGTTTATAACTGTAAAAATCCCAGCATTTTACATAGCCTTGGGATTATTGGCTGGTAAGCAAGTTTCCTTCTCTTGCTCCTTTGAAACACTCAGGGAATTATTACTGCCTTTTAAAAGGAGGTCATAGAAAAAATGAATATTCCCTCTAACTTTGAAAGCACCTTTTTAAAGGTAACAACATACTTTTTTTGTACTTTTTAAAAGTATATAATTAAAATTGTTCAAGATAAGGGCTGAGGTAGGAAGTTAATTTATCAGTATGATGTAGCCAAATACTCATGAAGACTGACTACCATTTGGTAGAACTTTTTGAACACAGCAACACATGAAGAAAATTAGGAAAATCATCACAGGATTGACTGATAAGTTGTTTCTGTGATTGGATTTTGATGCATTTGCCTACAGATAGGTAAGCTACACTGTGGATAGAGTGCCAGATTGGAGTCAGGAAGACTTGAGTACAAACTGAGCCCTAAACATTTACTAGCTGTGTGACTCCAGGGCAAGACTCTTAACCTCTGTCTGTTTCAGTTTCCTCAACTCTAATGCAAGAATACCATTTACTTCTCAGAGCTGTTATGAAGATAATATTTATAACATGCTTAGCACAGTGCCTAGTATTTTCTTTCTCCCCCTATTTCCTTTGGCATTTAAAAGATCATGTGGTTCAGCAGAAGGAAGATTGAATTTGTAGTATGAGAACCTGGGATGTGAAACCCAGCTCTGCTGTTTTCTATTTATGTTATGTTGGATTTAAGCTCTGATCCTGATTATCTTTATCTATAAAATGAGGGGGCTAGAGTAGGTTACCAGTAAGGCCCTCTCCAGTTCTAAGTTCTGTGATCCAATCTCAGTCCTTCCAACAAGTCAGCACTTAACCCCACCTCTTATGCTTTTTATAATGCCATCTTCTAATATCTACCCACTTAAAATCGTGGGATCAAAAAAAGAAACTGAGCTTCAGAGGGGGAAAGTTCACATGCCCAAGGTCACACAAACAGTGAGAGATGGCAGCATTTGAACCCCATTTTTCTGAGTCTATTTGACTTCCTTAGAAGGAGAACAGCTACCATTTCTTTAACAACATTGATGCATTGGAATAACCACACATTCAAGATGTCCCAAAAGTCTTATTGTAGTTTAAAGCTATTAAGACTTAAAACCGCACTCACTAGGACTTGGGGATACCCCGTACGTATGTTTTATGGAACATTTGTAAAACATAAGCCTTGTCCTCAGTGAGTTATATTTAAGGTAATTTATTTCCCTGGTAGGGTAGATTACCTTATTGGCACTCATGAGGCTACTAAAGCCTTGTGTTTGAAACTCATACTCTATTCAACTTTACTCAGTTCTACGGCAATAAGATACACCCCTGCAGTCAGTCAGCTTTCTTCTGGTTGGAAGCAGAATTGTGCTTGTGTAAATCTGATTCACCTCTTCTGGAAAAGTAACTCAAAACACACTCCTGCCCTGTGAAAGGATATTATTTAGGTAACTAGCTAGTTAGCTCTATAAGAGCTGTGTCTATATTAGGAGAAAGCTGGTACATCTTTGTCTCCCCAGGACAGCCTATTAATATTACTGTAAGAAGCTATTGCAATGTGTCCAGTCTCTGTAGGTCCATTAAATTTGAATAATTTGGATGCATTTTAGATAGCTTCATCATCTTAAAGCTTCATTAAGCTCTTCTTACTTGAGCTTTCTAGTATCTCATTATGAAGTACAAAGACAAAACTCCAAAATTATCAGTATAAAAAATTAGCACAATTTAAAAGCTCAACAGCTTTAGTTCATGATAATTGGAAATTATTTAGGAAAGGAGTGGAAAAATCTTTGTTTTGTGGGCTGTCTGGCCTATGGAAAATTTTCTTAAATGCATTGTCTGCTAGGTACCTCAGTGCACTCTTAGCTCATTTTTCAGCAGAGTGTCTTGCACATAATGGGCACTGAAATGATTGAATTGAGATGAATTTATGTCTATAGTTGCAACAACAACAAAAGAAGATGACAGATTTGAAAACTTTTAATGGCAAGATTCTAAAGAAGTCCTAAGATGACTGTCATTCTATGAAAAGGAGTCTTTTTCTCTTTATACTGGTCATTACATAAGAGTGAACATAAGGGAATTACATATTAAGTCTTTACTGAAGAGGGGAAGGGAAGGAAATCTATACTGATTCACTGGAAGCATTTAATCAATCAGTATGTATTTATTAACCCCCAACTACACACTAGATTCTAAAGTGGCAAATACAAAGATGAGACAGTCTCTTCCTTCAAGGGGGCTTATATTCTACTAGGGAGATAAGTATATACAAAGTTGATACTGTGGCTAGAGAGAGGCACTAATAATTGTGGGAACCAAGAAATAGATTTAAGGAGCTCTATAGGATGACCAGCTGTAAAGGATGCTGTTGGAGATATTCTGGAACATTATTCTATATAGTCATTCTGTTATTCTATTATGCATGCTAAATTTGAAGATGGTTTGGGGGCAGGGCAAGATATAAGTTCTTATGTTATCTGTTAGTTCTTGAAATTATTTATATACCTCTAATTTTTCACTGAGTGCAGCTACATGGTGCTGTGGAGAGTGCCAGGCCTGGAGTCGGGAAAAGTTATCTTCCTGAGATCAAAACTGATATCAGGACATTTATTAGTTGTGTGACCTTGGACAAGTCCCTTAACCCTGTTTGCCTTAGTTCTTCATCTGTAAAATGAACTGGAGAAGGAAATGGCAAACCATTCCAGTATCTTTGCCAAGAAAATGCCAAATGGGGTCACGAAAAGTCAGACATGACTGAAACAACTGAAAGACAACAATTTCATTTTCTTTTTTTGAAATTCAGATAATCCAAATAAGCAATTGGTGAGAATGCAGCAGTTTACATCATTGTATCTTCATTAAGAGATGACATCATAGAATTTTAGTTAGGGACATGGTTCTGCTGTTGTTTCCTAGGTAATAGTTTTATTGCAGGACTCAGATTGGGAGAAAGGGTTTCTCTTTTCCTCCAATTAGTAAAGACCCCTTTAACTATCTGTCATCATACGTAATCACAATAATTGTGCGAGTGGGAGCAGAAAGAGGCTTTGATATTCACAAAGATCATTTACAATTTTATTGATAATTCGGTAAAATGAATCTCAGGATACATTGGGTTTGTTCACACATTGGCAACGAAATGGAGCATTAGGCAGTTAAAACTGATTCCCGTGATCAAATTAGATAAAATACAGAAAGTGCTTTGTAAACCTTGAGGTGCCGTACAAATGGCTAGCCATTATTCCAGTTGTTAGCTAATCGGAACAATCCCTAAACTATGAGTTTGAGCATATATTGGACTTTCCAGGTGGGGGGAGGGTGCAGAGGGTCAGAATGGGATGTCCTTCAAAAGACTGGATAGATTATTGGGCTATAGAAATAGAATCAATTAAGCTTTACGATATTTGCATAAATTTGCTAATTATGAGCTCTGATTTGTTGTATTTCTAGACTGTAGGGCATATATCAAACTTTCTATCTTTCCACTCACTTTCCACTGCTCCCACCCCCAGTTCTGTGCTCTGTATGCTGGAGAAAATGCTGCTTCCTTTCAATCCATACATTTCCTTGTGAACTCCTTCCTCTGCCCAGACTGCTCCGCAGTCTTCCCACCAGAGATGTCGTCGCTTTACAGACTTGAGAAAGTCAGTCAGTCAGTAATGGACAATGGAGTGATGAAAGAAGTGACCGAGTCTAACTCCCTCATTTTAAAGATGAATAAGCAAAGGTTCCTGGAAATTCAGTGAGCTGGCTGATATCACAACGATTTAAATCTTTAATTTCACAGGTAACTTGCATCAGAGGGGGGTCATTTAAACATAGGTTCTTTGATTCCAGAGTCAATGCTTTTTCCATGGTACTAACTACCATTTGAGGACTTGGGGAAGATGTGAGTTGATTAGAATATTGCCTCCAATGACTGCAGATTCCTAAAAATTGGTACCCTTGAACACTATACTCATTTTCTCCTTTTTGTTTTTGATAGGCTTTATTTACTTTAGCCTTATTGATATCTAAATAGATAAGCCTTCACTTGTTACTGAAGGGGTATTTGTGTACTTATATAAAATGCTTTTAATGTGACAATAAAAAAATTATGCTGGGGCAGAAAATGAAAGAGGGACCCTGTTCTGACATTGTGTCATCTATCTAAACTTTAGTCCTCTGTAACATCCTTGCTAATCTTCAGGATTCTCTTTGGAGGTAGATAAATGAGTCTTATCACCACTGTTAAAACCTGGCAATTTTTGACTTTGTATGCATCAGTTCATTTCCAAGGATGGTTTTGATAGCTTTATTAGAAAAGTCAATAGCAGACTCCTAATATCAAATATACAAATACCTCTATATTCAATGGACATAAAAAGAACAGCATCCCTTGCCCTCAAGCAGTCTTTCAGGGGCTGGCCTAGAGTGAGCATCAACACTTTCACTACTAGCTCAGATTTGGCTGGCCTGGCAGGCTAGCTTAAGGATATGACATCCCCATGGCTTCAACTATCACTTCAGTGCAGACAGAATCCAAATATTTATCTCCAACTACAAACTCTCTTCTGAAATTCCCATTTTCCAACCTCATTTAGGACCATAGGATTATAACAATGATATACTGGTAAATGTTTAATAGCTAGCTCTCTTCAAAATCTGTATGCACAACAATCTTTTAAGCTAAATTTGTATTCTTAAATTTTCTCCACTACTATCTTACATCTGAATATCCAAAGAAACAATATGTAAGCCCTGATTTGTAGCATTTGCTAATTTTTGAGGTGTAAATATGCACACTGAACAATTAATGATTGGCTTGTCTCTTTTGAACAAGCTTGAGCTGACTCCTGAACATGCCTGATTGTAAGTCTAGAGTTGAAAAGAACCTCTGAGGTTTTCTAATCCAAACCCTTCAGTTTACAAATGAGGAAACTGAGATACCTGGGATTAAGTGATTTGTTCTTAGTCACCAAGGAAATAAGTATCTCAGATGCACCGTAGGGCAGTGTTCTTTCCATCAGATCTTCATTTTTCTCACTAGCATCTCAACCTTTAAATATTCAAAGCTTGTCTTCTCCTCCAAGTCAGTTCTTTTCTTTTTTACAAAAGCTTTATATCTTATTTTTAAAACAAATACTATTGATTTTTGGGTATTGCTTGCATTTCCCAATATATCCTCCCCCTTTCCTATTTCCAGACCACTACCCCCTATAATAAAGAATAAAAAAGAGGGGGAAAATTCAGTAAAACCAACATACTGAAAAAAAAATCTGACATTATATGTTGTATTCTGTACCAAAGTCAAAACTGATGCAAATAATTGGGGGAGGTGTCAACATAAAAAGATTTATTGATTCTTTTAGTATTCTTTTTTACATCATTGTTTCTTCTTCCCCACTCTCAGAACCTCTCATTATAACGAAGAAGAAAAGCTAGCAAAATAAACTGACTCGTCAGCCACATCTGACAACATTAGCAGCACTCTACATTCGTAGTTCACCATTTCTCTATTTAGAGTCTCTTTTATAGTCCTTGGTATCAATACTGATCATTGCATCAATATGAATTTTGATGTTTTTTAAATTTTTTTGTACTTTATTGTTGTCTTTGTGTATATCACTATTCTGGCTTTGCATTCTTCTCTCTCATTTCATGTTTCCCCATATTTCTATGAATTTATCATGCTTGTTCCTCATCATGGTGCAATGAAGTCCTGCTACAGCCTATGATTCAGTTTGTCCAGCCCTTGCCCAACTGATGAATACATATTCTGTTTTCAACATTTTTGTTACTACCAGAAGAGGCACCATCATTTTTCTTCCTTGTGATTGAGATACTTTGCTCTCCTTTATTCTCTCTGATATTTCACATTTTACTCCATCACCAAGTCCTATCAATTGTATCTCTGAAGTGTCTCTTACAGTTATCATGTTCCCCCATACTTACCACTTCCACTGTCATTTAGTCCCTCCTTTTCAGAATATGTGCTCTCTGTCTCTCTCTGTTTCTCTGTCTCTGTCTCTCTCCCTCTCCTTCTTTCTTTCTCTCATATACACACACATTCTCACATTCTATTTCTCTCTCATATTCTTTCTCTATGTGTCTGTCTCGCATGCTGTCGAGTCATTTTTAGAAGTGTCTGACTCTTGGTGACCTCATTTGGGATTTTCGTGACAAAGGTACCAGAGTGGTTTGCAATTTCCTTCCCCAGCCCATTTTACAGATAAGGAACTGCAACTAAGAGAGTGAAGTGACTTGCCCAGGGTCACACAACTATCAAATTCAGTCTGAGGCTGAATTTGAACTCAGGAAGATGAGTCTTCTTGATTCCAAGCTGAGTATTCTAGTCTCTTTCTCTCTACATCCCCATTTTAAAAAAATCTCTACAATACTTAACGTGGTACTTGAAAAACACAAAACACTAAATATATGATCATTGATTTATGGAGTCTCTAGTTTCAAGGCACTAGTCCTGGCAGGATCAACAACGGTGGAGTTTATTAGAGCAGCTTTCTAATTAGTCTTTTCTCTGTCCCTCTCTGATACTGCACCCACAAAAGCCATTGTACATGATGGTGCAAAATTCATATTCCTAAAACATTGTTTTTGATCACGCTATGCCCCTATTTAAAGCTCTTTAATGGATTCACATTGCCTTTAGAAGAGAATTCTTACTACTCAGTCTGGCTCTACCCTATTTCTCTGGTCTTCCCTTATACTTTTCTAAGATATTTGTGTAATCAAATTAGACAACCCACCATTTCTTAAATATGCTGATATTTTCTCTCTTCTATGCCTTTATATATGTAATTCCTTTAACCTAGAATATGGTCCCACTGCACTTGCTCATGAAAAGCCTACCTGTCTTTTAAGACCCTGTTTAGAATGCTGCCTCCTACACAGACTTTCTTAATTCTCACCTAGGAAGTAGTCTTTCCATCAATAAAGCATTATTTTATTCAGCAAACATTTATTAGGTACCTACTCTGTGTCAGGTATTAGGGATACAATAGGGACTATACCTGTGAATTGGTTAGAGGGAACTCTAAGGTGAGACTACCACTAAGGTGACTTACACTACCAGTGTAAGTCACATCCTTTTCCTAACTCATTTTAGTGTTATCTAGAGCATGGAGAAGTTAAATGATTTGCCCAGGGTTGCAGTCAGTAGACTGAGACATGGGACTTGGAACTCAAAAGTTTCTGCCTCTGAAGCCAGATTATGGGTTACCATGATGCCATTCTGCCTCTAGTGACACTGGTTAGAAAAACAAACTATTTCTTGCACTTAGCTTATATTTTGCTGGAATTCTGCATTGAATTTTGTGCCTCTCTTTTGGCAGTTATCAATTTAACCTTACATTATAGTTAATTTTACATGTGCCTTATCTTTATTAATAGATTGTAAGTTCCTAAAGTCAGGTCCCATGCCATATTTATGCTCCCCAGGGTATTTGTCATAATGCCTTATACATCATAGAAATGCAATAAATATTTGTTGAAAGGAAGAATGGATAAAATTAATCACATTTTTTTTTTGCCTTTATAGTAGCTACCTTCTGTTATGTGATTATGGGTCAATAGAATGAGGGGAAAAGTACTGAAGAATAATTATTTTTGAAGTTTGTGGATTATGCATATAGTGTTTTTCCCTCAAATAGTCTACCTTTAGCTCTTCTATTTTTATAACCATCTCTCTCACTATGACCTTTACTTCATTCTCTGGCATTCAGTGTTCAAGTATTTCTTAATAAACTTGGTTTTTACATTTTAAAACAAACAAAAAATATGCCAAATACCACTTATGCTACTACTCTATTATTAATATGAAATCTGTGTCCAATCTCTCGACTATTTTGTCAATTATTTTGTTAAAAATTAGAGAAAGCATTTTTCTTGTCTGCCCAAATTTCTCTAAATGCACCAATCATCATCCTTTAGCAAAATATGTGAGTTGTTATTAATTTTTTTTTATTTTGCTAATGTAGTTACTCAGAATAATGAAAAAAGTTACTAGTAAACAAATTCAGCAGATTTACTATTATTTTTCTTTAAAATGATCATAGCTCAACTCATTGGATCATTTGGGAAAATGGCTGAATAAGTTGTGCTCTGTTAATATAATATCTCTGTACAGTAGATGTGAATACAGAGAAATATGTGAAGACAGAGAAACATGAAGAGATTATTTGAACTGATGCAAAATATAGAAATGGAACTTGAAAAGCAGTATACATAATTATTATGATAGCATGGATTTAAAAAAAAACTATAAAATGATCAAAATTCAATATGAAATTATAGTCACCAAGCTTGGACCCAGATAAGAGATGAAAAGACCTGCCATTCAGAGGTGGAGTAGTAGACGTATGGAACGCTGTATATAATGTTTTGTACCCACAGAGTAGGTGCCCAATAAATGTTTGCTGAATAGAATAATGCTTTATTGATGGAAAGACTACTTCCTAGGTGAGAATTAAGGAAGTCTGTGTAGGAGGCAGCATTCTAAACAGGGCCTTAAAAGACAGGTAGGCTTTTCATGAGCAAGTGCAGTGGGACCATATTCTAGGTTAAAGGAATTACATATATAAAGGCACAGAACAGAGAAAATATCAGCATCAAATCAATTATTCTTTATTTTTTGTGATAAGGACTGACTGGGGGAAAAAAGAGAAATATAGATGATAATAAAAGCAAAAGATGCCAGTCCATGAAATGATTTTTTTTTAAAGACAGGAATAATTGGGAGAAGAATGAGTGACAAGCCTATTCCTTTCAATCCATTCCAAATATCCTGATGTTGCAGCCAAGATACCATTGCTATCATTATTATTATCATAACGCTACTACTAATAATAACAAGAGCATTGAGGTAGTGATTTAAGACTTGTAAAGCACTTTTCAAATAGTATCCCCAAATAATTTATCCTCATAACAACTCCAGGAGGTACTTATTATCATTCCTATTTTACACATGAGGAGGCTGAAACAGACAGAGGTTAAGGGGTTTGCTCAGGGTCGCCCAGCTAGTAAGTGTGTTAGGCAGATTCACACTTAGGCCTCCCTCACTCCAAGTCCCACCCTCTGTCCACTGCGCTGTCTGGCTACCTTTGTTATCCTCACAGATGGGCATAGTTACAATGTCCTATCACCTTCTAAGGAACAGGGTTGGTACTGCAGTTTTTAGTGGCAGAATCATGTTTGTTGATCTCTCTACTATTAATGCCTTGGATCCAGACATTTACTCCACTGAAAAATATATATTTAAAGCAGGTAGGTGTCTGAGTGATAGAACACTGGGTCTGGATGCAGAAATATCTGAGTTCAAATGTGACCCAAGATACTCATTAACTGTGTGAGCCTGGGCAAGTCACTTAACCTCTGTTGACTTTTGACCACTGGTTAAGGAAATGAAAAACCACTCCAGTATCTTTGCAATTAAAGCTCCACAGACAGTATGGTCCATACAATCATGTACAGTCAGTCAGACATGGCTGAATGACTGAACAACTCTGTGTGTGTGTGTGTGTGTGTGTGTGTGTGTGTGTGTATTCAACATCCTCTTGTGGGGATTTGTGTGTGTGTGTGTGTGTGTGTGTGTGTGTATTCAACATCCTCTTGTGGGGATTTGTGTGTGTGTGTGTGTGTGTGTATTCAACACCCTCTTGTGGGGATTTGTGTGTGTGTGTGTGTGTGTATTCAACACCCTCTTGTGGGGATTTTTTTTAAATGAGATGTAAGTCATGTCCTCAAGAAGCTTAGAAATTTAGATAAGGAAATATCTATTTTGATACAGCTTTGGTCCTAAGGGAATTCTATTGGGCTGAAACAACACATACAACCCTGACTTTCAAAGACTGTGGCATGGTCTATCACTGTGCCAAGAATTTAGTTAGGTATGCCAAAATAACATCTATAAGTAATTGTATTTGATATAAATTTTACTCAATAGATCTAGTATGTGTTTCATATTTTCACAGGATGACACATGTACAAAACATGTGAGACTTTACTGACTATTCTTCTTATAGGGAAACTATACACACACACATATATACATACACACATATATCGCTTCTCCTGATTGTCTCTCTCTCTCTATGTGTGTGTATATATATATATATATGTACATATATGTGTGTGTGTGTATGTATTTAGTGTGCCCTGATCCCTTAAAGAATAGTGTGTATTGAACAAAGTAAAATAAAAAATTAGAATCACTGATGGAGAGGTACATAACATATCATAAATGAATATAACATAAATAAGGAAACAGGGAGAACATTAAGACCTGGGGGTATCAGGAAAGATCATAGTAGGGAAGGTATGTGGGAGGGTGAGCAGTGATATTTGATTTCCATTTTAGATATGTTGTGTTTGAGATGATTGGGAACTTCCAGTTGGAGATATCCAGCAAGCTGTTGGTGGTTCAGGAAACAGAACTGAAAGAATGCATGTGGCTGCCATCTGCAAAAATACGTTATTGAACCTGTGGGAACTGATGATAAGAGTAAGGGAACAGAGAGAAGAGAGGCTAGAACAGAAACTTGAATTAAGTTTATGTTTAGGGATAAGAATATAGATTAAGATGTAACAAAGATCCTAAAAACAAGTAGGTAAATGGTAAGAGAAACAAGAGAGAAAAGTGCCAGATAAGCAACGAAGAGTGGAGAGAAGTAGGATTTTCGCCGATTCCTCTCCCACACCGAATGGATTACAGTCATATGACTTTTTTTTTTTTTTGCTGAAGTTACATTTGATGGCAATCCTATCCAGCATATAATCTTTCCAAATGCTTTGATAATATTCATTTTCCCTAGATGTAATCAGATGTCTATTACCCATTGCAAGTGTTTTGCATAAAAGAGTGGTAGATAGTAAATACATTGTTACTGAATGGATATCTATTTAGTCTTTTGTGAAAGTATACAAGGAATTTGGGAAAGGAGAAATAGAGAAATTACACAATAAAAATAAATTCTAGACCTCCTGAATTATGTTTACTTCTGATATAATTTTCTGGAGATATTTTTGAAGTATATTTACATATTACTAAATGATAAGAAATCTCAGTTTAAATGCAGAGGGCAAAGTTGTTAGCAAGTTATTCAAATTAAAACACACTCTGTTCTTCTGTCCTAACTGATGGGGAACTGCAAAAGGAGAAAGCTGTATATAACATAGTCATAATCATTCTATTAGTTGGCTTTCCTTAACTGCTTCTGGAGTTTTGTGGGGGCTTTGTATGAATGTTTTGGGGAATTGTCTGCAGAGTCAAAAACAATTCGGTAAACATGTAGATCAGCAGTAGATACATGTAAATTAGACAAACATTTTTGAAATGTATATCCTCAGTCTGGTATTTATTGATCACTGCCATATGCCAGATTTTACAGAGAATATGAAGTATAAGAAAAGATACAGTCACCGTCATAGAGAAAACTTCAGCCTAATTACAGAAAGGCAGATAAAACAATGAAGATACAAAACAGTATTAAGTAGATTTTACCCATGTGATGCAGACTATAAATCTTGCAGGAGTTGAGAGAGCAAAGATCTAAATGAAAATTTATGGATGTTTAGATAATTAATGGTATAGGAGTAAGGGAGTGAATCCTCTGTACTTCAGGTCCAGAGGTGTCTATGTCCTGGAACAGATCCCATTCTGGGACCTGCCATGGTATGTATGGGCCATAGGGAGGAAAGAAGGAGAGAAGGGAAGAGGGAAATAAAGGAGGAGGAAGGGAATGAAAGGAGAAGAAAGAAAGGAGGGAGGGAAAGCAGGAGAGAAATAATGGAGGAGGAAGGGAATGAAGGGAGAAAGGGAGTGATGGAAGAAGGGGGGAACACGGGAAAAGGGAAAAAAGTAGGGAGAAAAATAAGGGAAGGAAGGAGGGAAAGAAGAATGGACGAAAGGAAGGAGAGGAGGAAGGGAAATAGAGAAAGAAGAATTTATTAAACACATACTATATTCTAGGCAATATACTGAGTGCTTTACAAATATTGTCTCTGGTTCTTCACAATAACGCTGCATTAAGTGCTATTATTATCTTCATTTTACAGATGAGGAAACTGAAGGAGAGGTTAAATGACTTGTCCAGGGTTCCACTGCTAGTTAGTGTCTGAGGCTGAATCTGAATTCAGGTCTCTGAGGGTGTAGGTAGACATCTTGTTAGGGAGATAGGAAAGGACACAATTGGAAAATTCTCACTGAGGAAAAGACAGAAGTATGAGGTTGCTTAAGTAGAGCCAGAGATTTGTTATTAGAGATCTGGAGCAATAAGCTGAGTAAGTGGACACATAGAAGATGGGGTCTGGGTTAGAGGTCTGAGCCATTATCAGATAAAGAGTCTGGAAACCAAAAAAAAAAAAAAGACAGTTTTTAGGATCAGGCCAAAGGATCCAATAGTTAATCAGCAGAGAATGTTGGAGTTTTATAAGGAGTTCTGCACAGTTGTAGCACTCAGCTTCTTAGAATCCCATGAGTATTTTTATTACAGGGTGATTTCAGCTGACCTTGAATTCCAGCTTGCCCTAAATTAGCTGTAACTGACCTGCTTCTTGCTTCTGCTAACGCAGTGTTAGGCAGATATTGGTTGTCTCAAGCTGTGTTAAGCTTTCAGCATTTGAAATTAATTTCTTATGGTTTGAAATAGAAACTAATTTTGAAATTAAGGTAGTGTTGACCTTGGTCTTGGGGGCACTGATAGTGCATAGGATCGGAGTTTAGTTTGGTCTGATTCATGCTGTGATAACCTCAAAGGAACCTGAGCATATTGAGCTGAATGGAGAGAACGTAAGAACAGCTTTGTCAGCAAGCACTTTGGAAGATTGTACATAGTTTGACTCACTGAATACTGAAAGCCTAGATTCAAGTCCATAGAGTTTAAGTCATGAATAGACTGACCCACCTTGGTCAGGTAACTAGTTAAATAGGTTTTAAAAATTTACAATGGACTATATTGCACTGGGGACCGTACTAGACATTACAAAAATACAGAGAAGGATGCTATTCAATCAACAGGTATTTATTGAATATCTGGTATGTGCCCTGCCCTCTGCTGGAGCTAAAATGGCTCTGGCCTTCAACCAGTTTATGGTCTTGCTTTCAGAAGAAAATCAGGATTAGTCATCTCTCTCCCTGTGTCTTATGAAAGTTGAGATTTGATTTTTTCTGTCTCTTTTAGTATGAAAAGAAACCAAATATTTCTGCAATAGATCAACAGTGAGGCATTGTAATGAAATAAAAAACCTTCTAAGATTTTAACATTGCAGTATTTGAAAAGTGATCAAGTAATATCGTGTCTACATCTAATAGGACCTCTTCTTCAAAACTCAGTTCATATTAATTGGTTTTACTAGGATTTTCCCAATTAGCCCAAAGGCTAGATTCAGATGAAAGAAATTAGTAAGGTCATGAGCATATTTGCATATACCTTGTTCATTCTTACATAAATTGTGCAATATGTCCTTTGATTAAAAAAGGTATCACTGGTCCCCTTAAACTTTTGATTTCTGGATTTGTCTCCCCCTGCCTTTTTAAATTTCCTTTCTGGCAAAAATAGACAGCATAGTTGGACCAGGAATCCCAGGCAAGATAGTCACAGAATTAGGAGGACCATAGTGACACATGAGTGTTAGGTGACACCTTTCCTAGACCAAAGTATGATGATTTATATCACCAAGGTTCTCTCTCCCCTAGGCTGGCTTTCTATACTGTTTGCCCCCAAAGTAAGAATTTGCCCTTATTTTTTCTTCATTTCTCTCTTCTCTTGTTTGATGAGACAAACTCCATCTGTTCCTCTTTAAAAATATAGATTTATCTTTGTTTACAAGCAGCAGAACAACCAGAGGGACATGAATCCTTTGATCACTTCAACCCCAGAAAGCAAATTTCAGTAAAATAGTAACCTTGAGGAATTTGGACAAAAAATAAACCATTCCCTTGTAGGGCAAACCATTAAGTCATTCTTCTGGTGACTGTGCTAGAATGTACCTATTAATTTGCATTTTTTTGACTGGCTGGAATTGGGCTGATCCACATACCACTGATTCCTTGGTGTTTTTAAATTAAACACAGTAAGTGTTTCAATGTTGTTTTTTTTTATAAGGCTGAGATCAAGTGCTGAAATGACATATGAGGAAAAAACATAATGTATTGGAGAAAAAATAGAGATGAATCACATGACGTGACCCATACTAATGATCTTTATTAATGATTCCTCATAACTCCAAAATATTATTTACATAGAGTGAATGTTAGTTTTTAGAGTTATTGATTCTCAATGACTTTTCATACATGCTCTGAAGCAAGGAGCCATCACGAAGTCCACATGTTGGCCAACAACATGAGATTCTGAAGTAGAAGATGACGGGGCTAATTTGGAACTTAGTTAATCTCAGCCCAAAAAGAGCATCTCCAGAGACGATTAAATTTAGGTATATTCAAAATGCTACACTACAGGAAGATCAGGAAAAAAATCTCATTAGGACAAGCTCAGAAAACAATTCCAAGAGAAATGATTAAAACCAAACAGTTGAAGCAAGTCCTGACCTTCGCTTGACTTCTTACACACACACACCTTTCTCTCTCTGTCTCTTTCTGTCCCTCTGTCTGTCTGTCTGTCTGATTCTGCTTTGGTTGGACACTACGCTTTCTTCAAGACTAGCTCTACCTTGGGAGGTCATTCATCCACCCTCTCCAGTCTTTTAATCTCTTCTATTTCTTCACTGAATTCTCTCATAGAAGTCTATTTTAAAAAGTGGTTTAAAACAAAGGCTCTCTGTATGTGTGCCTTTGAACTAACAGTATTTCTGCTGCATAATGAAGAAATGTCTGGTTTGACCGTCACCTAAGTTACGGGATATTGAAACATGATTGGAGGCCGAGGAAATATTTTCCTCCTAGTTCAGCTTAAAAGGAGAAACAGAAATAAAAATAAGTAGATTTGCCAGAAAAAAAAAGCTGAATTAATTTTAATCCTTCGCAGATGACTTAAAAATCATGTATTGACTTAATTTAAAAGAATTTTAGATGATTTTATTTAGTAGTGAAAGTTTCTTTAAAATAAAATTTCCGTTGTAGAGATATGTATTAATGAACTTGCCAATAAAGATCTATTTTTGTTGAGGGTTCAAAACTACTTACTTAAATATTACCACGTTGTGGAAAGTACTATGAAGTCAACATGTTTCAGAATATTGGTAAATATATACACATATATGTATATAAATAAAATATTAACAATTAAATATATATTCCTGTATAGGGATATTTATGTTCATGTGTATCTTTACACATTAATATAGTCAATCTGATAGTGCATAAAAATCTGGCTTCAGAGAGAGAAAGACACTGAAATGCAGAAAGATCCACTTGTAACACATGCTGCATGTTAGCCTGGGCAAGTCATTAAGCTCTCCTAGACAAATCTATAAGACTGTAACTTCCTGAGAATGTGTTGGCCTTCCTTGGTAGGAGTTCCTTCGTCTGAGAGTTCCTAGTATCAATCACACGTACAGTTTATTTTATATACACACATACAATATGTATTATGTGCATGTATATACATACACATGTACATTTCTACACACATTTATAATGGGAACATAAGCATGCACATATTATAGGGTTATTGGGGAAACACTTTGAAATAGTTATGCTTTTGAAAAGTTATTTGTAAACTGTATTTTAGTAAATCAGGTCATCGTTTTGCAGATGCTCTTTATAATTTTGTAGATTTATTTTCATGGAAAATAATCTAAATAATCTACATCTAAGTTACATTTGCCTCACTTAATTGTCCCATCCTGGGCTTTCCCCTTCTCCTCTCTACAGAGATACTGACTGGCAAACTGGCTGACTGCATTGTCTGCTAGAGTCTGTGAGCCATCAGCTCAAAGCAGTGAGAAGGCAGCAGCTGCCGCTCCAATCTCATCCTCTTCCTACCTGTCATCAGATCCAGGTGGGAAGAACAGGCAATGGAGCAACATTTGCTAACACCAGCTGCTACTGCTTCTTGTATTTCACATCCTGTTTCCCACAAAGCAACAAGTACAGCCCTGTCAAGAATTCAGTCAATTTCGATGTTTGGTAGCATCTAAATTAAATGTATGAAAGTAGCTAAATGTTTGGCAGAGTTGAATGAATCTTTTAAATTTTTGTATATTGTTATATAATGAATGTTTAGGTTAAAAAGACAAAGAAAAAATTTGTTAGATATTTGACTACAGAGCACATTTATAGTCTAGTTTTATGTTTTTTAAGAAAATTTACCAATTACTTTCTTGACTTAAAATCGAATTGCCTAACTGAGGACATCACTGTCTTTTCTCCACCTTATGTGGGACTCTTCTGCTGCTACTCAACCTACTGAAATTCTGGAGAAATCTGAAATCTTTCACTAATCATGGACATCACTGGGGACACCCTATTACCAATTTGGTATGAGTCATTGGTGATAGAAAGAAAACTGATTAAGAGAATAGGAAATGCAAAGTGTTTTGCAAACCTAAAAAGTGCTATAATAAGTCCTATAAATATTATATATATATATGTCCTATAAATACTTAAGAGTAGTGTTGCCCTGAACATGCCCTGTCCTTTTTTTTAACCTTTCATCATGCCATTCCTTTTTACTAGAATGACCTTAGACCACATCTCTGCTGCCAATGGAACAGAGAGAACAACCGTGATACTCAGGGGCAGGTGGGGATGAATTTTGATGGAGCAGTAGGCAAGTATCTTCAGGCAAGTATTTGGTCTCAGGGAGTTGTCATGCATTGGCACTGGATACAGAAATAAAAGTGTCCACTATAAAGACCAAGCAGTGAGAAGCACTGGGGCTATTCCCTTGTACATATATTCATTTATCTGTATGAGTAGTATTAGTAATAATGTTCATTTCTAGTATTTATATAGTACTTTAAGATTTCCAAATTAAGATTTTTATGTGTTAGCTCATTTGATTGAATGACCAAAAGAGGTATATAGGTGTGTACATAGAGATATATAAGTATATGTATATGTGTTTATGTATACACACATGCCTAGACGTATATTTATACAATATATGAATATGAGTATATGTGTGAATACATACGTACATGTACACAAACATACACACACACATACATATGAGAGATTGTTTTGATAGTGCTATATACTACTTCTAAAACATGGCATCCATAATATGGCCCAGGACTCCAGAATTCTTTTTTGACCAGGTCTAGACCTTATTTTCTCTTACTCCGTACATTTTACTAGATAGAAAGTGTGTGTCATCCATTTTCTGATTCCCCTTAGCACAAAACACAATGCTTTTAAGGTAGTTAATAAGTATTTCATAAAATTGAATTGAGTTGTCCAGGGACCAAAGAAAAGAGTTTGACAAAAGTATATTTTTCTTTCTTTTGTGCTTGGAAATATATCTTCGAGTAAACAAAGGAGAAAATTAGGAACATTTTTTCTGAGATCTAAAAAGTTAGACTAGTGATTTGGCATGATTCTAGACCTCATTAATGAGATAATAATTTTAAAGTGCTTAAGACAATGTTGTTGTCCTTCATCTTCAGAGGACCAAAATGGCGTCACCATGATAAAGTGAAATTTCAGTGTGTCTGCTGTAACTGAACAAACCAATATGAGCTCAAAGGCTCTACCACAGATTGGGCATACATCGTCTGTGTGAATATTTGGGATGGATAGACCCTGAGAATTTCCTTTTGTCGTTTCTTCTGGCTACCGTATGTTCCTGCCTCATGTGAGTTCTCCATAAAATAGTCTTTTTGGCAAGCTTATATTTTTCATTTGAACAATGTGGCTAGTCCATCGGAGTTGCACTCTCTGAAGCATAGTTTGAATACTTGGCAGTTCAGCTCTAGCAATGACTTCAGTGTCTGGTACCTGATCCTGCCAGGTGATCCTCAGAATCTTCCTAAGACAGTTCAAATGGAAGTGATTGCGTTTCCCAGCATGGCGCTGGTAGACTATTCATGTTTCACGAGCATATAACAATGAGGTCAGCACAATGGCTCTGTAGACCTTCAGTCTGGTAGTCAGTCTAATACCTCTTCTCTCCCAAACTTTTCTTTGGAGCCTGAGCTTCATCACTCTCCTGTCACCACAAGATTTTGAGTCATAATAGAAAAATGGTATGGGTGATGTCTTTTGATTTGTGTGTAAATTGGATTTAAGTGAGGCAGAGTTGCTTGAAGCCATCTGCCTTATTCTCTCCTCCAGAGTCATCATAGTTCAGTGGCAGGACAGAGTCAAGATGCTGATGATGGCTCGGGATGCAGTGGATGACTTTGTTATCTTCAGTGTCTAACCAAGCTCTAAGTGCTCCATGTTGCCTACTTCATCTGCCTTCATGGCTGTTGGAACAAATTGTTCTTATCTGCACATTCCACCAGATGAAGTCTTTATATGCTTGGGGTAGACACCCCCTAACTCATCAATGGGTTTGAGAACCCTTGGTTACTCTCAACCTGGTTTGACCTGTCTGTTGAAAAGGTTTACCATGGCTGCTGCGCATGCTGCAGTTTCTTGGAGCCACAGGTGAGAGTTCGGTGTAATAGATGGATACCAAAGTTGGAAAGAGTCCCTAAAAGGGCTCAGCAGCCATCACACCACAGGTACTAGTCCTCCCTGAACTCATCCTACACCCCTTAATACATACTTAATAAATATTTGCTCCGTTAATGAGATAACTCAGAAAAATATGGAACAAGTGGCTACCAATAATTTTTTTAAGTGCAAAACATTTAATTGGGATTTTACTAAAATTTAAAAGATGCTTTGCATTCAGTAGCAAGTGGCTAGGTAGTGCAGTGAATAGAGCCCTGGGCTTGGAAACAGGAAGACTCATCTTCCTGAATTCAAATCTGCTTTATGAGTTCAAATCTGGCTAGCTGTATAACCCTGGGCAAGTCACTTAAGCCCTTTTGCCTCAGTTCTTCTGTAAAACGATCTGGAGAAGAAAATGGCAAATCACTCCAAGAAAACCCCAAATGAGTTCTTGATGAAACAACACGGCTGAATTACAATAATGCAGGGACTAAAATGTGTGAATATAGGCCCCTTCACTTGTTTCTTTAGGATCAGAGTATTATAGACTTTGAGAGGGAAGGGACCTTAGAGATCGTCTACTGAGATCCACATCTTCATTTTATAAATGAGGACACAGAAGGGCCTAGGGAGGACATATATCCATTACCTAGAGCCCTACAGAGAAAGTAGGTAGAAGAGTTGGGAGTTAAAGAGTTACATCTTCTTACTCTAGTAGTACACTTACACAAATAAGATTTAATCACATATGTGTAATGATTTTTTAAAAGAGGAATTATTTTTGTTTTAACTTCCCTTTTCTGTCAAAAATTTTGAGTAATAGAAGGAGAGGGGAATTCTTGTTAAAACTTTCAAAATGTTCAATTTTAACTAAAACATGTCTATTTTTAACTTCAGAGATTTATATTATGTGTGATAACCTAATATTTACCACCTACTATTACAGATGTGTGAACCAAATTCAAGAAAATTTAAAAAGTTTTTAGAGCTATTTGTAGTATTTTCATTACTAATAAAAAAGCTTTCATTCCTGTAAAGTGACTCTAATATAGACATAAAATAAAGGGAAATTGGAATAGATCAAGTATTTCAAATCCACTATCTTCCCCTAACCTACCTCAACCATCATTATATTACCCAATATCCTCCCTGAGGAAAATCCAATTCAATTAAAATATAAGAATATAAGTTTAGAGTTGGTCTAGTCACTGAATCACAAAATTTAAGTTGGAATCGCAGAGATTGATTAGCCCAGATCCATTCTGACCTATTACAACACCCAATCTATATAAACTCCAGGTAGGGGAAACTCACTGCTTCCTGAAGTAGTCCATTCTACTTGTGTATAAGTCTAAGTGTAAAGAGGTTTTTCCTTTTGTTGAGTTGAAATCTACCTTAGCAATTTTTACCCACTGATCTTAGTTCTGTCCTCTGGGAACAAGCAGGAGAATCCCCTTCTTACAGGAGCCCAAACTCCACAGAATCCCAGAAACTGAATTGGAGAAGACCTTAGAGGCCACTTACTCCAACCTGTATCTAAAAAATAATCCCATAGCATGACACTTCATAAATGGGCATCCAGACCTATCAAGGGGAAACCTACCTTCAGAAGCAGCTCTTTCCACTTTTAGAAAGCTTTAATTGTTAGGAATTGATTTCCCTGCCATCTAATTGAAATATTCCAGGTTCTAGGCATTGATTCTGTTTTAGCCTCTTCGGCTAGCTCACCTGCAGAGAGGTATAATGTCTGTCCTGCATCTTTTCTTCAGGCAAAACATCTTCATTTGTTACCAATCCTCACGCATTCCCAAGAGCCTAAAACATCTTGGACATCTTCTTCCCAAACTTCCCAGTTTATCAATGTTGTTACTAGATTATAGTGCCCAGAGCTAATCACAGCAGCCCAGATATAGCCTTTCCTGGGCAGAATACAACATGATAATAACTTCTATAGTTCTGGATATTATGTGTCTTTTAAAGCTAAGAAGATTTTTTTTGCTTCTATATCAAGATCTATAGATTCATATTGAGCTGGGAGTCCATGAACACTTCCAGATTTCTCTTTTATAAGACTACCATCTAGCCTCACCTCATTTACCTTGTCCTTGTGAAGTCAACATTTTGAACCCATTTAATATATTATTTTATAATATTTTATATTACTATACTGCTATTATTGTATTACATTATATTAATCCCATTAATTAGATAATAATGTAAATAGCTTAGAGTTTAAATTTAAAATAGGCAGCTAGGTGGTAAAGTTCTTAGAGCCCTTGGACTGGAATCAGGAAGACCCAAGTTCAAGTTTGACTTCTGACCCTTACAGCTATGTGACCCCAAGTAATTCATTTAACCTCTATCTTTCTAAATTTTTCCAACTGTAAAATAGGGGAAATAATAGCACCTACCTCCCAGAATTGGTGTGAGAATAAAATGAGATACATGCAAAGCCTGGCACATAGTAAGTGTTTAATAAGGATCACCCCCTTTATTCTTCAAATAAATGTGTAATCTCAGGGTGAGAAGAGTGGCATAGATGATTGCTATAGTTTAATATTCCTTTTGGTACAGAAGTTAGAAGGTTAGTATTATAGATATCCCCAGAATCAATCAAATATCACTAGTATAAAATGAATCAAAATGTACAAAATAGTCATTTTTACTAATCTAATAGATACCAGAATTGAGGAAATGCCATACAAAAAAGAATCCTGATTCCCCAATGAGAAAAGTGCCTTTCATGAGATAGAAATAAGCTCACAAAAATCCTCGTCTGGTTCAACAGTTCAAAATAAGGAATATTCCTCTCCAAAAGTTAATAATAGAATTACTTGGAATGAAGTTGCCGATATATTAGATAAATTCACTGAAGTATAACTTGTGGTCTATGCTACAAAACAATTTTCTACAATTCTCAGCAGCATAATGAAAAACTCAAAGCAATGTTTTATGTTGAATAAATTCTACTGGCATTTCCTCCTTGGTGTCATGAAGACTAGTTCTCCTCTAGAAACGGAGATATTTCTCCTCTCTCCTGATAGCTGCTGATGTACAGTTTATTTCTAGTGTCACAGAACTACTTTTTTATCCGTTTCGACTTTTAATATATTTGAAATTTTTAGATTTTATGGTGTCAGTGTCTGATGAAACAGCTTAGATCCAAAAACCAATTGTTAAAAAATGCACTTCAAATATTGTAGCTTCAGTACCTGCCATGCAGCGAAAATCTTTGTTCAAATGTATGAGAAAGTCAGTATCTTCTCATGGCACATTACCATTAGTGACGACTGTATTCAGTTGGATGGCTTCCTATTGTGCCAATGTATGGAACAGCTATTAAATGGATGTAAATCCATTTCACACTTAGAGAATTTCAAAGGTACAAGTCACCACACAGCTGTCAACTCTTACCTCAAGCATGGATTCCATCTACAATAGCCATGAAAAATAGTCACATAGCTTCTTCTTGAATTCCTTTAGTGAGGAGGAATTCATTGCTTCTCATGAAATTCCACTCCATTGTTGAGCAATTCTAATATTTTTTGTTGGGATGATTATAATCTTTTTGTAACATATAATTATTGGTCATAGTCCAGTCCTCTCAAACTATATACTATTTTAACAACTCTTAAAATATTCAAAAAAATATCCTGTACCATCTGTATCCTTTTCTCCTGAGTTCATTATCCTTAGTCCTTTAACTGCATATTAAAGACCATAGTTTCATGTGTCTTCCTATATACTGGCTGTCTTCTTTGGGATGTTCTCTGATTTATCATGGCTCCTTAAAAACTGCGGTTGTTGTTTTTCGGTCGTTTCAGTCATTTCTGACTCTTTGTGACCCCATCTGGGGTTTTCTTAAAGATATTGCAGTGGTTTGCCATTTCCTTCTCCAACTTATTTTACAGGTGAGGAAATGGGGGAAACAGTTAAATGTCTTGCTTAGGATAACACTGGGCTAGAAGTGTGTGATGTCAGGTCTTTATGACTCCAGGTCTGGCACTCTATCCACTCTGCCACCTTGCTACCCTTAAAAAGTGATACTCTGAACTAAAAGACATTTCAGGTGAGCTCTGACCTGACTATAGTAGAGTGGGCCTATCTTGCCTTTCATTTTGGAAATTTTGTGTGTGTATAGACACCATTTAATTCATCATATTTGTGTACCCTGTGACTGACACAATGCCTAGCACATAGTAGGAGCTTAATAAATACTATGAGATTGATTTATATTAATATTGCATTGATTAATATTAACATATATTTAATCTTATATACATTTTCATCACCACTATAATAAAGAAGTAGGTAAAGTATTATTTTTCCATTTTAAAAATTAGGGGAAAAATTTAGATAAATTAAGTGACACTGGCTTATGGCTAGTAAATAATCCTGGTCAGACTGAATCTACTGCTTATTCCATTGTACCACAATCAACTCAAATTGAACTTGCAGTGAGCTGAATGTCATGGGTCTTTTTACAAAAAAAACTACATTTAAGTAGCTTCCCTCATTTTTTAATTGTAATTGATTTTTTAATCAATTTTAGGCCATCCTGATTGTATAATTTGACCTATCTGTTATTTCTTCAATGAGGGTACTGCATCCAATAATACAGATTGCAGCCAATCTGTACTTTCTCATTCTACGCAATACTTGTTCATGTTTTCTAATGAATACTGTGCAAAAGGTCCACCCAATGCATAATGTATCTTTTTCTAGGTCTCTTGAAATCACATGACTAAATACAGGATACAAAGATATCAACTGTCAATTTATTTTCTGATTATACAACTCTCTGATATATTTTTTATATCCCTTTTCCTGCATTATTCTTCCTTGGTAATAGGTTATAATCCACTTTTGTCCACCATGTACTTCACCACTGCCTTTTGTATGAACTATAACTTTGAAGACTGTAGCCACTACCATATAGTATCATTGAAAGAACATTAATGTTAAAAGATGGATCTTTGTTTTTAAGGAAAATATTAGATTTGTTAAAAGTAATGTAGGGGAAAGAATTTTTACAATTAGCATCTGTGATAAAGATCTCATTTCTAAAATATATAGAGAACAGAGTCAAATTTACAAGAATATAAGTCATTCCCCAATTGATAAATGGTCAAAGGATATGAACAGACAGTTTTCAGAGGAAGAAATTCAAGTTATCTGTAGTCATATGAAAAAATGCTCCAAATTACTATTGATTAGAGAGATACAAATCAAAACAATTCTGATCATATCATACCTATCAGATTTGCTAACATGACAAAACAGGAAAGTGATAAATATTGGAAAAGATATGGGAAAGTTGGAACACTAATTGATTGTTGGTGGAACTGTGAGCTGATCCAACAATTCTGGAAAGCAATTTGGAACTATGCCCAAAAGGCTACAAAAATGCACATACCATTGGACTCAATAATACTACTTCTAGGGCTATATCGCAAAGATATCACAAAAATGAGAAAAGGATCCATGTGTACAAAAATATTTATAGCAACTCTTTTTGGTGGTGGTCAAGAACTGGAAATTGAGAGGATGGCCATCAGTTGGGGAATGTCTGAACAAGTTGTGGTATATGAATGTAATGGAATATTATTGTGCTATAAAATCCTGGAAAGACTTACATGAACTTATGCTGTGTGAAGTGAGTAAAATCAGGAAAACAATGTTCACAGAAAGAGCCAGTGTCTGATGACTGATTTTTACAGACTTAGCCCTTCTCAGCAATGCAAGGACTCTAATTCCAAAGGACTCATGGTAATGGTGGTAAATGCCAACCACATCCAGAGAAAGAACTATGGAGTTGGAAATACAGAGCAAAGCAGACTATTTTCTTTTTTGTTTTGTTATGTTCCTTTTTTCTTTCTCATGTTTTCTCTCGTTTGTTCTATGCAACATGACTAATGTGGAAATGTGTTTAATAGGAGTGTATGTGTAAAGCCATATCAGATTGCATACTGTCTTGGTGAGGGAGGGGGAGAAAATTTAAAACTTCTGGAGGTGAATGTTGAAAACTAAAAATAAAGAAATTTAAAAAGTAATTTAGCCTACATTTCTTTTCCTGATCAATTCAAAAAATATAATTGTCCATCTGCATTCTATTTTCAAAACATATCTGTATATATATGTCATGATGGACTAACTCTATAGATTATTCTTGCAGTTACATGTCATAACTTGGACAATTGGTATTCTACTTTCACTTAATTTTTCCTCCTGTGGATGTTTAGACTGGACCTCTTTGAGTGATCATGCATCTCACTTGGGAAATGGCAGGGTTCCCAGGCTTGGTGTAATTAGTTTGTCATCTTCGAAGATGGTTATCTAGAGAACTTCACTATCTATGAAAACTTATCCATTTGGATTACACTCTGGCAATCCTTCATAATGGTAGCAAATACGTTTGCAAGACTTTTTTTTCTCTATTGAGCAAAACTAATAAGAAGACAATGAAGAAAACTTCCGAAGTTTTGCTCAGGTGCAGCAAATCATTCCTAGAGCAAAATTTTATGAGCATAATCATTTTAAATGTAATTTTCTTAGTTTGGTTCAATAGATGAAAATACTTTGTTAAAAGCTTCCCTCCCAGGTGCATATCAATATCATAAAAGATTTCTTGAATGATGTAGGAACAGAGATAATTTAATTTGACAACATTCTTATTAAAACTCGTCATTATTTAAGCCAATAAATCCATTGTGTTGGAATTTTTTTTTCAGTCTTGATTCCACCATTCAGCATTAGTTAATCATTTCAGTGTTATGTTGTCTGCAAATTTCAGAAACATGACTTCTCTTTCCTCATCTTATTAGTTGATAAATACATTGGCTATGATGGGAACCAGCATGGAGTTCCAATGCATACAGTTAGACATCTGTCTCCAGGTTGACATCACTCTGTAACTTAGTATATTATTTGTTATTTTTTTGTTTAACTGCTTGCATATTCCTGTAAAGGTGATATTATCTACCTCGATCTCTCCAATTTGTCCACAAGATTAACATGAGAATGAACAACGTACCAGCTTTTAATCCCACCTCCACCCATCCCTAACTATGTTGCTTTATGCAAACTATTTAATCATGAGGTGATAGGTAAATAGTTGATCTGGACTTAGAGGATCTGGGTTTCTCTCTCTCTCTCTCTCTCTCTCTCTCTCTCTCTCTCTCTCTCTCTCTCTCTCTCTCTCTCTCCCTCCCTCCCTCAGTTGAATCCTCTTTAAATTGGTAATCTCTAATTTCCTTTACAATTTCAAATCTGTGATCCTCTCTAGCCTTCATTTTTCTCAATGATGAAATGAGGAGGTTGGACTACATCATGTTAGAGGCTTCTTCTACATCTATATTCTGTGTTTTATATTATTTTTAAATGCAAAAGATATATCAAGATATATTAATAACTTCCTCAAATCTACTAGCCTAATAGTAATGTTATTTTTAGAAACATAAAATAAGGTGAGTTTTGCATGACTTGCTCTTGGGTTTCATGTGTTCTCCTAGTGATAACTATTTTTAAAGGCTCAGCAATCATTTGCTAAGTGAATTCTTTTAGAATTGTTACGAAGAATGGCATCAAACTCATGATTTATAGTTTCCAGAATCTACCTTTTTTGCCATTTGAAGTTGGATACATTTGGTTGCTTTGGTGTTCTACTATTTAAGTATGGAACATCTTTTATTATGGTAAATATTCCCATCCACTACTGCAAACTCTTAAGATGAACCATCCCTGTCTCTTTTTTCGAAGGCTTCTATCACTTCCTTCGTATCATCCCATTCCTTCTTGTCAGTCAGAATTATGTCTAGAAAAGTAGATCTTCCTTGCTTTTCTACATTCTGAGATAACTCTGTTAACAAGACTAGTCAATAATTTGTAAGACTTAAACTAATAGATATATAAATAGTTGTAATCCCCTATATAAAATAACTATACTTTGCTTGGGTTATAATTATATATTTCATAATGTAGAAATCAGTCCTCTGTATCCTTTTAGACTATGATTTGGATTATATTACCAAGATGAGATAGTTTCTATTTCTGTTTATCTGCTCTCTGTTCTATTTATAACCTCTAGTTTATTGATTTCTACAGAAATATGTACCTTATTGCTATGCCATATACCATACACATCCTATTTCATGTTTCTTCTGAAAGGTATATGCTTATATTGAAATGTTTCATATATGAGCACTATTTTGTCAATCTTAGTGATGGCTATCAGATAGTGTATTTTGTGTTAAAATTTCGCATTCACTCATGTTCAGTTGACTCATATTTTGTGCATTGTTATGTAGACATCTGAATCTATCAGCATTGTGCCTAATCTTCTTCCTTTATATTTTCTTCTAAAAATTACTAAGTTCATCTTGTGCTCTTATTATTTCTATGTGATATCTATATAATGCTTTGATCACAGATTTGGAGATAGAGGATCTGTTTATCTAACTAAACCCTTTTTATACTGAGTCTTGTTAACAGAGTTATCTCAGAATGTAGAAAAGCAAGGAAGATCTACTTTTCTAGATATAGATTCTAGACTTCTGAAAGTCACAGAAAGGTGACTTTCTCAAGGTCAAATAAGTAGTAAGTTGAAAAAATCTATGATTTGAACCTATTATCTCTCTCCAAATCCATCAACCTTTCAATTGATTCACTTTGTATCCTATTGTAGCCCATAGAAGTTGAGGATATCTTATCCTAACTCCTGCTTTTGTGATCACTTGTGCCCATAGAACATGGCTAGTTCTGCTCAATATTGTGGGTCAATCCCTGAACAAGTAGGAATAATTCTCTAAGGCTTTTTACTCCTACAAGTTTGCTTTCTGAAAAATTTATCAGTTGAAAATCTTTCAGTTAGACAACTCTAAGTAGCTTTTAGATAGAATGGTAAAAGAAGAACAGTTGGCATGACATGTCCCCAAATGTCTGTGATAAACTCTCCCATGAATCTATGGGAAAGTGGATAAAGTTTAGAGAGCACATGTGACAAAGGGGTAGCTCACAGCTCTTGGTGACTGGAATTTCTTTTCTACCATATATGGGATGCTAATGAAATTTTCAAATAAGCATAGTGGATTTTTGTTTCTCTTTCTCCTTAACTCCTGGTGGAGATATTTCCACCAGAATGATAAATACTACATACATGGGTAGATGGGAAGGCCAATATCCTGTAGACTCTTTGAAGCTTGGAAGGTTCTCTTCCAGTCAGTGGATAGAAAGGAGATCTGGCCAAGGCTGAAATTGAGGCCACACCAATTTCTCAAGTTCCCCTTTTCCAGCTAACTCAGTGCTTTTAGTAGAGGGCCCAGAGGGTGTAAGGAGAGCCCACAGCTGATTGGAACAGACCTCTTATTTAAGTAAAGACTTTTCTTATTCAAAGTCCTTTGATTGAGAAATGTTCTCACCTAATAATCAGGGTGATGTGAGATAGAATGGTTTCAGTCTCATTCTCAGATGTCTCTTTTCCTTTTCTCTCTCCCATGTACCACATTCATCGACTCATAACCTCTTCATACTGGTTTTGATTTCCTTATACTTCCTTTGAAAATTTTTTTCTCTTGATTTTTCTGCCTTTAATTTTTTGTTATTCTGTCTAAGAACCCTTTATCTTCTCTAAAAGACAGAATGTCATAAACATTCCATAAACTAATTTGCCTTTTTTTTTTACTGTGGCAGGAAGAACAATTTAAATTTATAGTATTTAAAGCCTCCCACAATTTGGCTTGAACCTATCTTTTCAACGTTTATGTATTTATTTCATACTACTGCCCTTTTCCTGATGTACCTTACAGCTGAACTAGCTCTTTCCTTATAGTTATTTTTCTAAATCTCTACCTTTTCATACCACCTTGTTTCTACATGTACTATTCACTGTCCCTGGGATGACTTGTTGAAATGTTCCTTTTAAGCCCAGGTTAAGCACAGCATCCTTGATGAAGGTTTTCTTGCTTCCTGCTCCCATCCCCCAGCCATAATTGACTCAATCTTTCTTTCTTGAATTTTTCATACTTTAACTTTTCTCTACTCCATCGTTGTTATGTTATACTTGTATTGTAGCTGTTTGTGCATTTGTCTTATCCATCTACTAGTTTGTAAACTGTTTAGGAGAAAAGACTCTGTCTTGTTTCATCCTTGACTCTGGCACCTTACTCAGGATACTACACATAATAGACAATATAAATTATATATAATTATGAAATATATTGTTTATATGTATGTATGCATATATACACACGTAATATAACATATACAAAGGCTTGCAATCCTTAAAATACTGTAAACATGTTAGCTATTATTAGTATTATGGTTATCATTTAATTCAGGTTTGTTGACTTCCTCATACGAGGAGATAAACATAGTATATGCCAAGTGATTCACAGGAACTGTTCTTTTGTCCATTCCTCCTGCTTCATAAGTACTGAGGTCCCAGGAGGCATAGGTAATCAGCATCAGTCCCTCTTCTTTAAACACCATAGATGAGACTTCTTGCCACAGCACATCTTGCTTTTACTGTCTTTCATGTTTTGGTTGTTGTGAGTCAGGTATTTTATAAACCTTAAATCTACACATAAACAGAAATTAATCATTTTCTCTCCTGCTCTATTTTTTGTTCTTCATGTTTACTTTTTTTAAGGCTGGCTTTTCATCTCTGTCTCATTCCTCCCTGCTTTTTCTTGCCCCACTCCTTGATCCATCTCTAACATTTCTACCCATTTCAACCCAACGTGTGTGTTGGCTACTGCTTCTGTCCCTGACACGTCAGTTCATTTCCCCTTTAATCCCTCATTCCTTGCTACAGAGAGACTAGGACACGGTTAAATGATAGTCTATTGGGGTTCCTCCTGACTCCATCCCTGGATACTGCCATGGAAAACTATGTTAGGCTGTGTGTGTGTGTGTGTGTGTGTGTGTGTGTGTGTGTGTGTGTGTGTGTGTATTTTAGAGAGAGACAGAGAAAGAGAAATTCTATCTTGTCTGAGTGTTAAATTAATTTTGCAGCATATTTCTTTTTTTCTCTTTTAAATTGGTAAAAAGACAATTTTGGTTTTAGGAAATGAACTTCTTTCCTCTAGTGAGTGCAGTTTTCAGAACTGTTCATTTCTCAAACATTTCTAGTAGGAATGACAGAATCAGAAAAGTACATTTGCATTATTTCTGATATATTGTATGGAGTTATCCTTTAAGTGTTGAATGCTAGCTGATTTTAGTTGGTCTTCAGGAAGTACAGGTTTGAAGTTATACCCTACAGAATATTTTCTTATGCTAACACACACTTTTCATTGCAATCTTCCCCACATCTTTTTAAGAATGGTAGGTCAAGATGACTGTAGGGTAGCTTATAGTTTTGAAATTTATTTTTCTTTGATTAGTGAAACATTTTCAAATTACTTAAGAATTCAACTGCTATATTAAAATAAAATTAATTTTGAACATTAGTACATTGTAAATAAGAATTACAGAATCAGTCATTTTAAAAAATAAAATACATACTTTGGAATTTTACAGTATAACACTGTCAGTGTGGAAGGTAGTTATTTTAGCTGTTAAATAAAACAAGAATCTTCGAGTATCAGAAGTGAGATCCTATACTTGAAGTAACATAATAAATAGAACATAAGAATATTTAAATCAGGATATTTTTTGCCTTCTCTGCAAGAATTCACAAGCTCTAGCAATTTTTTGTGTCTTAGAAAAATGCAGGAACTTACAAATTTTATTGCTTTCTTCAAATAAATAGATGCATCTTTGGGAGACTGTTAACAGTCATCACATTCGATCTTGTTTACAATTTTTTATATGCATACTAGTTGTATGTATATTTTCCTGGTTCACCTTTTTTTACAGTCTTCATGGCCTGGTTTGATTGTGAACAAGCTGCTGACCTGTCAGATACTGTAAATCTCTCCTGTATCAAAGCTCTAAGTTGCTCAGAGAAATAGCATGAGATAATAAATTCTCATGAAAAACTTGCAACATCACAGAAGAGGAAAGCATTTTAATATGACTTTTTATCCCAGGAAGAAAACTAGTCTACATCCATACAGGAGAACAAATGCAATAGCTTGAAGGACATTCTAATCTCATTTTCTGGAATTCCTGGATTTTATGAGTAGATACTTAATCATCACTAATATTGGAAGGCATTCTTCAGTGTGTCAATGGAGGTAAAAGGACCAGATTATAATTCATGAGACATAGAAACTTATAGGATAAGATTGGTGTATAAAGAAAGTGTTGCACATGAAAATGACTATAAATAGATGCATAACAAGTTTTTAAAAAACTCATTGGGTAGAAGTTTCATTTGAAATATTTCTATAGTAATTAGAAATCAGAATTCATTAGAAATATTTTCTATAGTTTATAGAATATAGTATTTTCACCTTTAAAAGGAGGACTATTTTAGCCATCATTGGATGGAGTTGAGTTTAGAAAGAAATCATTAATTAAGAGTGATGACGGTTATTGCTTTTCAGGCTTTACTATATTCCTCCCTTCTCACTATGCTTGCCCATCCCAAAACACCAAAAGAAAATGGTCAGTTGGTAAGAATGTCCAGCTTTGGTTAGAAACATTACTTCAAAACTCAAAGTTGAGTTGATTATAAGTACACAAGATTAAATACACTTTCTTTTTGAGTTGGCAGCATTTATGAACATAGTTTTCTTATTCAATTTTTCCAATTTGGATGCATTTTTGAGTTTTATGCTTTCAGATTTTCTTAAGAGCAATATTAATTTCTATGTAGATAATTGACAGTATATTTTGGGGATAGACTATCATAGGCCCAGAAGCTTTTGACATGTATGTATATAAGGATTTATTCTGAGCCCTGAAGTGCTAAAAAAAAATTTAAATAGTGACTTAGGGTATGATGCAGGTAGTGTAATCATTAATATTGTCTGGCCACAAAATTAGAAATAGGCTCCAACTCATGAATGTTGGGTGAGATTATCTGTTTTTGTAGTGTGTGCGTGTGTGTGTGTGTGTATGTGTGTGTGTGTGTGTGTGTGGATGTGTTGAACTATGCCATGTACCATACATCTATGTTTGAAACCATGGCAGCACTGAATCAGTAAGGGATGGGGGATAGCAGGTGACTCTCATGATGTCATAAAAGAATAATTTTTCTGGTTAAAAAATAACAAGTTGAATTGATATCTTGCCAACTCTTCTAAAATATTTACCATTGTCCTTCACATCTTGTCTCTCTCTTTCTGTGCTAACTTCCAGGTTTTTGATCCTTTCTTTCTATAGGGTCTTTTCTTGCTCTTTCCACACTCCTTCTCCCCAATTCTTTGTATTTGTTTGCTAATACACTGACTTGGCCCAACAATAACTTCTGCTTCATTATCCCTCTTCAAAGACTAATCACATCCTGGGTTAACCAGTTCCTTCCAAACATCCTTCCTCCAAGGATCTTTCCCTGTGGCCCTGTGAAATGATCCATATCATTTTCACTGGTCCTGCCTTCCATTTTCTCATAATGATATAAAATCATCTTAAAAATTTTTAGGAAACCATAAAATGTGTCTTGTTAGCAATCAGGCAACAAGCATTTATTAAGCACCTACTGTGAGCCAAGTACTGTGCTAGATGCTGAGAATGTAAATACAAAACATGAATAATCCTTACTGGTTAAAAGGTGACATTCTAATGGGATATCTCTTCAGTTATGGGCTTGACCAGCTGGCTTCTGACTCTGATGATAAATATATTTTTAATGGAAAATAATCCCTCATGCTAGATTTGTCTTTATTATTTAATTTATGCTGATTTATATTAACCATAATGTAATCACAAGAAAAGAGAATAATTTATTGTGAGATAGTCTGAGAAAATGAATTACTGATGCGTAATAAATGTATGTCACACATTAAGTAATAGTTTATAAGGCACAATAATGGAAAAGTGTGATTTTGCATGGCTTTCTTCCCAGTTAAATAGAATTCCTTATCTGGATTGTTATTCTAACAGTAAAGATACTGCGGTCAATTCCAATCAGTATCATCCATTGCTTCCATTTTATTTGATATGTCATATAAATTCATGTTCAGTCTTCAAGTAATATTGTTTCAGGAGGTCACAGAGCAACAAAATGACAAAAACAAAACTATGAAATTGAATGCAGTAAGAGGCTAAGTCTGTAGAGAGAAGGAAATAAAAAACTCATAGCAAGTTGCTGTGGATACTTTATTGTTTGCAAATACAAAAGGAGTGTTCCCTTTCTCCCAATTGCAGATAAAATGTTAATCTATCTATTTTGACATAAAGAACATGAAGTTACTTTATTGTTTCTGGTACATGATCTGTGTCTTCCTACAGTGACAGAAAGGGGCATTGTGAGAAGATATGATTGGTCATCATGAAGTCAGCCTTTCAATGTTAGGAAAGTACTACCTAAAGATTCAATTCAATTTCCCTTTAAAAAAAATCCATTTCCCCCTTTTAAAACCTTTTATTTATTTTTAAGTGTATTCCTAATAGTTTACTTATCTAGCTAGCCATTCCTTATAACAAGGGTTTTTAAAAAGCAGGGCAGGAGTGGGGGAGGGAAGAGAAGCAGTTAAGCAAAGCTAACATATATATTAACCTCATTTGTCCAATAACAGGATGTGTAATATTTCACATTTATGAGTCTTCCACCACTGCAAAGAATGAAGTGAGACACATTTTCCTCAATTCTAATTTGGGACAAATTGTGGTCATTTTCATTTCCCAATTCTTAGTTTCATTTTTTATTCTTTCCACTTATTTTGATATAGTCATTATGTTTATTCTTTCGTAGTTCTGCTTACTTAACTTTGTGTCAGTTAAAATAGGTCTTTCTACGTTTCTGTGAATTCCTAACATTTATTATTTTTTTTGGTTTAGTGACAGGTCACTTTATGTAGCATAGCTTGTCTTGTCATTCCCTAGTCAAGGGAATCTGCTTTGTTTCCAATTTATTGCTACCATAAAACGTACTGCTGCGAATGTTTTAGTATACATGGCAACTTTCTATCTTTAATATCCTTGAAGTACATGTAAGATCTCCAGGACAAAGGGCATAGATGTTTATGACTTAAACTATCATTTCAAATTACTAATTAAAGTACATCAAGAGTACATTAAGGTCATTGTCTTTCTAACATCCCTGGCTTGACCTTTTTTCCTATTTTTGTCAATTTTCTGACACGAAACTTCAGTATTATTTTGCTTTGTATTTTTCCTTATTATTAGTCATTTGGAGCCTTATTAATATGGCTATTAATAATTGACAATTCTGTTATGGAGAACAAATTATTCTTGTATTTTGACCGCTTACGCATTCAAGAAAAGATCTTAGTCTTATATATTCGAGTTTGTTCTTTACATATCTTTTATATTAGAACCTTATAAGAGTTATTTAAAACAGGTTTTCCCCAAACAACAATGTCCTTTCTTGGCATACATTGATTTTTTTGTGTGTGTTCAAAATGTTTTCAATGTCATAGGATTTTTAAATGGTTTTCCTTTGTGGTCATGTGCCTTTTTTGTCTAAGAAGACTCTCTCTATCCAAAGTTATAAATAGATCTCAATTCATTGTCCTTCATTTTTAAAAATGATATGCTATTTTGTATTTAAGTTGGGAATTCAGTTGGATAATATTTTAGTACATTGCATAATGTGCTTGTCTAATTTTGTTGTTTTTCTTTTTGCCGATAAGCTTTCCAATTTTCTCAGCAGTTCTTGCTAAATAGAGACTCTGTCTCCAAATAGTTTGTGTTCCTGGGTTTGCTGAAGATTGTGTTGTTCAGCTTGATTGTTATGATAACTGCTTATCTAGCTACTAATCAATTTTTCTATTATTTAGTCTATATCAAATAATTTTGATCATTAAACAGCTAGGCGCTAAGGATAGACTGCTAAGCCTGGAATTAGAAAGATCTGAAATCCAGTGCAGCCTCAGTCACTTATTAACTATATGACCATGGGCAAGTCAATTAATTTCTTTTTGTCCAAGTTTCCTCATCTGTAAAATGAGGATTAAAACAACCCCTACCTTCTAGGGTTTTTGTGAGGATCAAATGAGATAGTATTTATAGAGTGCTTACCATAGTGACTGCCTCATTAGGCACTATCTAAATACTAGCCCATCATCATCATCATCATCACTACCTTAAACATAATTTAAGGTCTGGAGTTAGTATCATTTTAAAACATGTGATTGGTTTGGCCCAAACATGGACATGTTTTAATCATTCTCGATTTCTTTAAAGAATGTTCTGTGCTTGATTTTATGTAAGTCTTTACTTTGTCTTGATAGATTGAATTCTAGAGATATAATGTCTTTTGTAGTAAGCTTTAATTAAATTTTTTCGACCATATATTTGTTATTTCTCTTTAGAAAGGTACATTATTTTTGTGGATGTCATCTTGGGTTTGTTGTTTTCTTTTTTCTATTCTACAGTGACTTCTAAGTAAACCATTGTGACTTCTGAAAAAAAAGTATAATTTTATCTACTCAATGCCAATGTTTATTCTTTACTCTTGTGTTATAACTGGCATTTCTAGACTATGGCAATTAAAGGAGAGAAGATATTATTACTCCTGTGACAATTATAGTTCCGGGTTTTAAAATTTTTTTAAATATAATTTTATTCTAAAATGGCCTTTTTTAACTTTATATGTTTTGATTCAGTTAACAAGAACTTATTAAGCATTTACTTAATTCAAGGGTGATGAGTATATAAATAAAAGATCAAAGGTATTCTTGCTCTTAAGGACTTCCATTCTACTGCAGGAAATAAGGTACAAACATAAATAAGTATTTTGCAAGGGAGGAAATTAAGGTTGCAAAGGAAAGATGACCTTAAAGAGCTCTGAAGAATATTTCAAGAGCTAGAGAGTGATTTCATGATGTGAAGGGGAAGCAGAGAAGCCAGACAATGGAGAGAGAAACTGAACATTGGAGAAAGATAAAAATTCTGTAAGGCAGTGACTGCTATGCAGGGAAGGCATTCAGTGCATGAGGGAAAACCTGTGCAAAATTCAAAGGAGCAAGGATGGCAATTCCAGTTTGGACAACAATTAGTAGATCAGTCTGTATAGAACCCAGAGTACAGAAAGAAGCATAATGTAAAATAAGGCTGATAAGTTAGGTTGATGCTGGATTGTAAAAAGTCATATTCATATTAAATTAAATTTATATTTATGTATCAGGTAAAAGGGTTAATAGTTTATCCTAGAGGCAACATTAAAGATGTTTTACCCTGGAAGTAACTGGCAGGATGGTGATACCCTCAAAAGAAAGAAGGAAGTCTGGAGAAGGACCTAGTTTAGAGAGGAAAAATGATGGTCTCGTTTTGGGACATGTTGAATTTGAAGTACTAGAAGTGTAATTTGGAAGAGAAATAGCCATAGTTTCCTTTAGCTTTTTTTATTACTTGTCTGATACCTTCTTGAGCCTACTTATATTTTCAGCATACATCACCTCTTTCTAAGTAGAACTCCATTTTATTGACACTACATTTCTCTTCCAAGCCAAAAGATACGCATGCTAATTCTTTTTAGGGAAGGTTGGTGTGCAACTATAAGTTCAGTCTATGCCTTTCATGTTTTTATAGACCTCGGTTTACATCCTTTGCCCTCTTGATCATTTTAATTGCCCTTGCTTGGACCATCTTTGATTTCATTGTTTTTTTTTTCTTTCTTTCTGATGGTTTTGCATGGGGGAAAAATGTTTGTTATATTTTCTAGTCCCCTTATCCATAATGTCCTGCATAGTAATGGTTAGTATTTTTAAGCAAGTTTTGACTGCAGCAGCACACCAATGGGATTCTTTACAGGGCAAGCTATGACTCCTAGAATCTTTTCCAAGGATATAAATCATAGACTCTTATTCTAATAAATTGATTGTATGGATATATGGGGTATTCAAGAGGAACAGCACCTCTGGTGTGAGGGCTTATGAAGCCATTTTGGGGGCTACTTGTCTATCTTTGGTATATACCTGTGACCCATATCTCACCTGTGACTCTAAGAAGTCGTAGCATATGCAGTGGTAATACCCTGACAAGACAGGTCCCAAAATCTATTGGTAAATTAAGGGGATGTCTACCCCAAGCATCTGAAGTCTTCCCCCAGAGGAATGGATGGATAAGAGCAATTTGTTCTACTGGCCATGAAAGTGGCTGAACCAGGAGCTGTGGAAGGCTTAGAGTTTGGTCAGATATCAAAGATGCCAAGGACATCCACTGCATTCTAGGCCATTGCCAGTCATCTTGACCTTTCTCTTGCCACTGGACTTTTATGACTCTGGAAGAGAGTGAAACTGATCACAGTTCTGCCTCATGAATCCAATTCATGCACAAGTCAATCTATCACCCCATGATATCATTGGTCCTCTGTGAAAACAAAGGACAATCAACATTCCAGTAAGTACACTTTGGATTCTTTTCTCCTACAAGCATTAATATACACCTGTCCATATTGCAGTATTCTTCCTTTTTGCAAATTCTTAAAATATTTCCTCTTCAAATTCACTACTTGAAATTTTACTTCATAGAAGAGCTTAGTGTCCTTGATAAACATGGTGATTTCATTGTAAACTCACCCTTGAGATCAGTTCCATATAAGGAGATACCTCTCCCACTGCCCATTTTAATTCTTTGTCCTTTTTATTTCTATCCTTTATTTCCTGTTTCTAAGTTATTTCTAAAATACTCAATTTTTTCCTCCTGCTTTCTTATAATAAAGTATTACTTCTATATCATGATGAGTGGTCCTCCTCATTCTCTACTTGGATATATTTTAAAAAATTTATTGAATATATTTAAAAAATTTATTATGGCAATTATTATTATCCAACATAGAATCTTCTACAAAATGTTCAAATTCTTCTTTGACTTGTCTAAATTATAGTGTATACCGAACCTTCTATACTTTGAGGCATCTCCTTTTCTTCTTGTTTAGACAAATTTCCACTTCATAAAAAGTCTTTTTCTTCTCTGTGGCAGCCCACTTAACTTTGATAGTCATCCACACAGGGGTTCCCTGTATTTTGTTTGTTTTAAGCCCCTGGTACTTTTGATTCACAGCACAGATTTTCGTTGAAGTTCTAATAAGTTGTTCTTCAATAGTATTGAGACTTCCTGTAGATTGTTTACTGTTATAACTTTTTTTTAGAAAGTTTTCCTAACTATAGTTATCCCTTCCACATCCATGAGGGGATAGGGGTCTGGTGCTCCCGTGATCTGAAAAAATTTGTGTAAAATCTTTTGGCCTTCCCTTAGTACCAGAAAAGAAGTCTGACTTTTCCCCTTTTTCTTTTAGGGGGTTTTTGCAGTACCTTATTGTAAAATTTGGGTTAAGTATTTGGTCATAGATTCTGCATCATTTACTGGCCTTCATGTATCATCTGCAAGTTCTGCAAAACTCACAAAACTCGCATTTAATTTCTTGTGCCATCCAGCAATGTATTAGAACTGTGATGGGGAAAGTCATAATGTGAAAGGGAAAACTGTAATGTTGATGTTTCTAATCTCAGTTTCAGAAAATTGAGTATTTTCAGGATTTGTTTTTTTACCATATACTTTTAGAATATTGAACTTAATTTTGTGGTGATCATCATTACAGAGATATCTATGTATGGAGAGGCAGTATGGCATGGTGAATAAAATGCTGAGTGAATTAGGAAGACCCAGTGTTCTGGGATGATTATGTCTCACACCTAAAAGATTAGGTCTGATAGTTGAATGAAATGACACAATGGTAGGTTATTTTACAGCTAACAAAAAAACCCCAGAGATTTATTTAATCAAAGTAAGTGAAGGATATTCAATAAGGATATGCATTGATAAGTGATACTTCCCTGTCTCATGAGTACCAGTCAAGTGTCAGAGAACTCAGTTGACAAGGAAGTGAGATCAACATCTTGAACCTTTCATCCCCTGAAACAATTGAACATCAAGGTTGGTTTTAATACATTTTATGGAAAAACAGTATAATTTGCATGGAGTTTGGGGGAAGTTAGAATCCTGCTTCTTCTGTATCTGGGTTCATATCTTGCCTCTCACTATTACTGATACTGTATGACCCCAACCAAGACATTTAAAGTAAATGTGCCTTAAGTTTTATCTACTGATTTATAAACTGAATTTGGTCTTCAATGATGGAAGAACTTCTCACAGTGAGAGTCAGTAAGTCAATAAACATTTATTAAGCACCTACTATGTGCCAGTCACTGTACTAAGCCCGGAGGATACAAAAAAGGGTAAAAGCCAGCCTTGCCCTCAAAGATCTGATCGTATAATGGAAGATATAACAAGCAAATCAACACATACCAACATGCTATAACAAGTGATGCCTGAGTTCCAGTTCTGTGAGGGCAGCCACAAGCAGCAGTTTTGGAAACCTTTCAGTCTGCTTCCAGGTTAGCTTTCCAGGCTTCCTCCCAAATTCCATCTTCCTGCCAAAATGGCTAATTTCTATTCCCTACTTGACAGTACATATCCTGTCTCTGTCTTTGTACAAGCTCTTCCTCTCATGCCTGTAATATACCCCCTTCTCAATCCTCCCTCTCAGAGTGTCTAAGTTTCTTCAAGGCTCAGTTCATATTCCATCTCCTAGGATAGGACTTTCCTTAGAGTTCTTTCTCTTAGAGTTCCCTCCTTCCTCTTAGGAATTTTTGTTGTTTCTGACTCATTTCAGTCCTGTCTCACTCTTTATGACCCTATTTAGGGTTCTCTTGCAAAGATACTGGAGTGGTTTGCCATTTCCTTCTCCACCTCATTTTAGAGATGAAGAAATTAAGGCAAAGAATTCAGTGACTTGCCCAGGGTCACATAGCCAGTAAGTCTGAGGCCAGATCTGAACTCAAGAAGATGTCTTCCTGACTCCAGGCCCAACACTCTATTTGCTGTGCCACCCAGCTGCTCAACACATGGCAGATTTTTAATAAAATTCCTATTGAAATATTGGTTGTAGTCTTTGCACTACACCATGTTTTCTCACTATTATTGTCATCTAGAATTTTTAACTGACTTAAGTTACAGCTACCTCAATTGATTTTTAATATTTTCAATTTAGCCTTATGTAGACATATAGTAGTATGCTTTTTTCTGGTTGCCCGTTCCTGTGATTTTATTGGCTAAGAAATTCCCAGTCTAGAGGGGAGGAGCCAAGATGGCGGAGTAGAAAGACTCACGTATGCTAGCTTAGAATCCACAGCCTATATATTTCCTGTAAAAAGAACTCCCCACAAATTCTGGAGCAGAGCAAGCCATGTACCAACGCAGTGGAGGAAATTTCTGTTCCAGAGAGCCCTGGAAAGCCATCCCCAGGGGTCCGTTGTGCACCGGACAGTAGAGCCCACCCGCCAGCAGAGCCCACTCCTGCGCTGCCCTGGCCACAAGCCCCCAAGAGGAGCAAATCTCAGCAGGCTTCAGGGACGGCATCTCCAGCAGCTGCGAAGGTCCCTCCGCCCACAGGCGCTTCAGGTCAGTGAGAGAGACTTCTGGGCTGGCTGAGAGGGGAGCGGGGTGCCTCCGTGACTCGGGCCCCCTTGGGAGGCAGTGGGGGAGGCAGCGGCAGAGGCAGTGGCAGCCCAGGACTCCCGGAGCAGGCAGGACCTCAGGGCCATTACCGAAGGTCTCTGCATAAACCCCCTGAGGAACTGAGCCTGGGAGGCAGCCCTGAACACCACCCCCCCCAGCACCAGAACTTAAGCTCACATTGAATAGCAGCCCCACCTGCCACTGAAAGCCCTGAGGCTGGGGAGTAGCATTTGAATCTCAGACCAAAAGCACTAGCTTGGTGGATCTAGGCAGGGGTGGAGAGGAATCTCAGAAGTCAAGTAACTGGCTGGGAAAATGCCCAGAAAAGGGAAGAAAAATAAGACCATAGAAAGCTACTTTCTTGGGGGACAGATGTTCCCGCCTTTCATTTCTGATGACGAGGAACAATGCTTACCATCAGGGAAAGATGTGGAGGTCGGGGGCCCCTGTATCCCAGACACCCAAGGTGGATGTCTGGTGGGCTCAGGCCATGGAAGAGCTCAAAAAGGATTTTGAAAATCAAGTTAGACAGGTGGAAAAAAAACTGGGAAGAGAAATGAGAGAGATGCAAGAAAAGCATGAAAAACGGGTCAATACCTTGGTAAAGGAGACCCAAAAAAATGCTGAAGAAAATAACACCTTGAAAAATAGGCTAATTCAATTGGCAAAAGAGGTTCAAAAAGCCAATGAGGAGAAGAATGCTTTCAAAAGCAGAATTAGCCAAATGGAAAAAGAGGTTCAAAAGTTCACTGAAGAAAATAGTTCTCTCAAAATTAGAATGGAACAGATGGAGTCTAATGACTTTCTGAGAAACCAAGAAATCATAAAACAAAACTAAAAGAAGGAAAAAAATGGAAGAGAATGTGAAATATCTCATGGGAAAAACAACTGACCTGGAAAATAGATCCAGGAGAGACAATTTAAAAATTATGGGACTACCTGAAAGCCATGATCAAAAAAAGAGCCTAGACATCATCTTTCATGAAATTATCAAGGAAAACTGCTCTGAGATTCTAGAACCAGGGGGCAAAATAAGTATTGAAGGAATCCATCGATCACCCCCTGAAAGAGATCCAAAAAGAGAAACTCCTAGGAACATTGTAGCCAAATTCCAGAATTCCCAGGTCAAAGAGAAAATATTGGAAGCAGCTAGAAAGAAACAATTCCAGTATTGTGGAAATACAATCAGGATAACTCAAGATCTAACAGCTTCTACATTAAGGGATCGAAGGGCATGGAATAGGATATTCCAGAAGTCAAAGGAACTAGGACTCAAACCAAGAATCACCTACCCAGCAAAACTGAGTATAATACTTCAGGAGAAAAAATGGCCTTTCAATGAAATAGAGGAATTTCAGGCATTCTTGATGAAAAGACCAGAGCTGAAAAGAAAATTTGACTTTCAAACACAAGAATGAGAAGAAGCATGAAAAAGTAAACAGCAAAGAAAAGTCATAAGGGACTTACCAAAGATGAACTGTTTACATTCCTACATGGAAAGACAATATTTGTAACTCTTAAAGTGTTTCAGTATCTGGGTAGTTGGTGGGACCACACACAGACATATACACACACACACATGCACACACACACGTACATGCATATGTGCACACACACATACACACATGCCCGCACATACAGAGACAGAGAGCACAGAGTGAATTGAATAGGAGGGGACCATATCTTAAAAGAAATTAAGGTAAACAGTGAGAGATAAATGTAGTGGGAGGAGAGAGGGTGAAAAAGAATGGGGTAAATTATATGTCATTTAAGGGGCAAGCAGCAGGCTTTTTAGTGGAGGGAAAAAGAGGAGAGCTGAGAAGAAAACATGAAGTTTACCCTCATCACATTCGACTAAAGGAAGGAATAAAATACACACTCATTTTGGTATGAAAACCTATCTTACAATACAGGAAAGTGGGGGAGAAGGAGATAAGCAGGGAGGGAGGGATGATGGAAGGGAGGGCAATGGGAGAAGGGAGCAATTTGAAGTCAACACTCAGGGAGGGACAGGATCAAAAGACAGAATAGAAACAATGGGGGGCAGGATAGGATGGAGGGAAGTACAATTAGTCCTACACAACACGACTGTTATCAAAGTCATTTGCAAAACTACACAGATAGGGCCTATATTGAATTGCCTGCCTTCCCAAAGGGAATGGGAGGGGAGGGAGGGATGGGGAGAATTTGGAACTCAAAGTTTTAGGAACAACTGTTTAGTATTGTTGTTGCTACTAGGAAATAAGAAATACAGTTAATAGGGAATAGAAAGTCATCTGGCCCTACAGGACAAAAGAGAAGATGGGGACAAGAGAAGGGAGGGATGATAGACGAGAGGGCAGATTGGTGATGGAGAAAATTAGAATGCTCGGGGTATTGGGGTGGGGGGAGAGGATAAAAGGGGAGAAAATTTAGAACCCAAAATTTTGTGAAAATGAATGTAAAAAGTTAAATAAATAAATTTATATATATATAAAGAAATTCCCATTCTAGAAACTCTACCACTGATCAAGATCAGAAACTCTTGCAATTTATACTCTTAGATTAACTTGTCTGTTGAGAGGTCAAATGATTCAGATCACAGTATGTGTCAGAAGTGGGGCTTGAATTCAGGTTTTCCTTAATCTAAAGCAAGTCCTCTCTTCATTAGACCACACTGACTTTCAATATATCTATTACTGCTTTTTGTTATTTAAGTACCCAAGTACCACTTATAAGATTCTTTTTCTTGTAATGTGGTATACAGTCTTATAATGGGCATTCATTAAATACTTACTGATTGATTAAGGATAGTGTTTTTCTTTATATTAACTCATATCAAAGGCTCTTTGGTCATACTCCCTAATTAACTTTCATGCCCAGCCTTCCCATAAAACTTGTAGCATGGTAGCCCCTAACCCTAATAACATGTTATAAAATTCTCAGGGATTTATAATGGAAAGCAAATGAAGTTTCTATAGCAAGCACAAATGTGTATACATTTTGCAGAATCACATAATTAAAAATTTGAAAGAGGAAAGGGAGCTCTGTTACCAGTCAATCCAATGTGTACCAGAAAGTAAGCCCCGCTGTAGCAACCTAATATTATACTTGAAGACCTCTAATGAAGATGGGTCCACCACCCTTCAAGCTAGCCTTCTACCAGTTTTAGGCTGGGCTTTCTTTTTTCCATGACAAAGACCAAAAAAGAAGTTAAAATATTTCAAAAGACACATTCAGTTGCATATGCTTTACTATAAAAATGTGTTAATGAAATCGGTGAGAAACTTCCTAACTGTAAGAGTAAATAATACCTAAATGAGAGCTTATTAGAAGAGTTGTAAGAATCCCTGTTCAATAGAGATCGTTACAATGGAACCGGCAAACATCTGTCTTGATTGTTTAATTCTTTGCCCACTTGGTGGAAGGTGCAGAACCAATTAGCAGGTTATTTTCAGTTTAATTATTCTGTGTCCCTTGATTTTGATACAAGACCATCTGGAGCTAAGAAGAAGAGGGGACGCTCTCTGAAGAAATTCCTGTTGGTGGATCAACATACCTAGACAATCACCCAATATTTTCTTTCCCCTATGTAAAACAAATTATCAGAGTTCATGCTTATTATTTTCAAGATTTGTTAACCATTTTCATGTTTTGGATATGTTAATAGGATGTACTCTTTAATTTGTGTCTTCTTTATGATGAAGTGGTCATTGAACTAGGGTTTAGTAGACCCATATTATAGCCCCTGTTTATTCACTAATTAGCTATGAAATCTTAGGTACATCCCTTAGCCTCTGGGGTCTTCTATTTTCTCATCTATAAAATGAAGGCTTTGGGCTAGAAGATCTCAAAGGTCTCTTTCAGCTTTAAAAAAATTCTTTCCCCCTACTTGCCTCAGGATTGAAGTTCTAACCTCTTCTCTAGTAAATATAATATTTCCAGTCTTGGGAGAATTAATTGAAGTGGTATCCTAGATTACTGGTCTTTGCATTTGGCTATCTTTATCCATTTTGTTTCATAGAAGCCAACTGGTACTTTTCTATGAATGGTTTTATTTATTGCTATAAAACCTCAAATAAAAATGCTGCATCAAATGAACCCCTGCCAATAACCTCTGGACAAGCCAAGCCCCTCACTCTTCTGTTTAAATCATTAGGAAAGGCAGTAATGTAATGACACTATTTTTGCCTGTGTGCATGTACTTTTCTTCTTGCCAAGATGCTCACGAATTGTTAATAAATGCTGGCAAAGAGAGGTTAAAATCAGACAAGTGATTGCATTTTAGCTGACAAAACATTCATTGAAATGCTATCTATGTGAAGCACTGGGAAATTCATCATGTGAACAGACTGAGTTATAGTACAGGAAGAATGAAATCCAGTAGGGGTAATATACCTTCAGCATTTTACTGGTTTAATTTAAACCAAAGTGCAGATGTTTTATATACTTATTGTGCGGGGTCCCAGAACAAAAGAAAATGAGTTTGGTTTAGTTACGTTTCTTATTTGCTTTCTTACTCACAAAGGGGATTATTTGCTACATGTTTTTCCCACAAACTATAGGGTTTATGGGTGAGTGGAAAGGCAAAGTATAAAGGCAGCTAAGTGGCACAAGATCTAGAGAGCTGGACTTGGAGTCACACAGACTTGAATTCAAATTTGACTTCATTTACTAGTTGTGTGAATCATTTAACCTGCATTTGCCTTGGTCTCCTCATCTGTCAAAGGAGAATAACAATAGCACCTGATGTCAGGGTTATTAGTGATCAAATGAAATAATATTTATAAGACACTGTGCAGAGCTTAAAGTGCTATATAAATACCAGTTTAGTAGTAGTAATAGTAGTAGTAGTAGTAGTAGTAATAGTAGTAGTAGTAGTAGTAGTAGAAGTAGTAGTAGTAGCAGCAAATGTTGAAAGATGGATTGACTGTTCATTGAAAGAATATTTTAAGAGATACTGCAACTTCTTCTCAGGGTTCAAGGTTCATACAAACGTGGACCATACTTCCATGAAGCTTAGGGTTGTTTTCTTAGGACTTGTAAGTAAGTAGTTACCTGCTTTCTATTATTGTTAGTATTAGAAGACAAATGGTTCTGTAAGGCATGTTACTTCCTTCTTATTGGTATATTCTACCACCAATGCCATAGGATCTTTGTGGTACAGTTGAATGTCATAGTATCATAGTTCTAGAAGTAGAAAGAACCTCAGAGACCATCCAGCCCCCTCCTTTTTACATATGAGAAAAGTCAAGAAGCATTTGTTAAGTGCCTACGCTGTACCCCTGTATTCACTGGGGGTACAGTAGAAAGGCGAAAATAGCTCCTGCCTTCAAGGAGCATTCAGTCTAATGTTAGGGATGACAGATAAGCAACTATGTACAAGTAAGATATATCACACACATATGATAAATTGGAAATAATTTCAAGGGTGAAGTTACTAGAATTAAGGGAGACTCAGAAGCATTTCATGCGCAATTGAATTTTATTTAAAATTAAGAGAAGCAAGGTGATTTCTCTAAGATGATACAGGCAGTAAATGATAGAAGCAGGATGTGAATCTTTAACCAAAAAAATGTCAATATGGGTGTCAAGGACTTAGCTTGGATGTCATCTTTGAATGCTATGGTTTTAAACAATCAAGAAGCTTTCGAACTTCATAATATTGAATAGGGTTGAGGGCAGATAAGCAACTTAGCGCTTTATTGGATTACATACTGTCTAAGTATTGACCTGGAGTGAGAATCCTAGGACCTTTTTCCATGTTGTTATCTAGGATCCAGGACTTTGTCTTGTTTCTGTTCCAGTGTCCCCTCCCTAGTCTCAGTTCTCCTCGTTTCTTTTGTCTTTCAAGCAAATTCTTGCTTCCTTATAGGAAAGGGCATGAGTTGTGGCCCCTCCATTGGTACTCTTATGGTAAATCCTTCTTTCTTGATGGAGTCCTTCCATGTGATATCACTCTACTTTTCTCCTGATTTAAAAAGACTCTCCAACTCTAAGAATAAGATGAAGATTAGGTTACCAGGTACCACAGTATTCACATCTTTAACTTATTTTATATCAAAATTACATTTATAAGTAACTTAACAAAAATCATTATGAAAACAAAACCACAAACGAAAATTGAATTTTGTGCAATTAATGATGGCCATGCTTGACTAAAGAGAAACCATAACGCTTCTTGCTATGCAAAAGTAGGTATGTGGAATACTGCATATACTGTCAGACTTGGTTGATAACATTGGTTAATTTTGCTGAACTGCCTTTTCTTTTCTTCTTAAAAATTTATCAAAAGGGATGGCTTGCTGGGTAGGAGAGAAGGATGAATATACAGAAATGAGGGTGATTTGAAAACAAAAGACAAGAATTAAAAAAATTTAAAACATCAATGTGAAATCCAGTGAAAGCCAAATAATTTTCTTACTGAAAAGGCCTCAATCCTTCAGAACCTTTGTATTTTAAAAGTTGTGAAGTGAGATGAATGAATGACTCTCAAATGCCCTTTTTTAAAAAAAAAATGGGAGTGGTTATTTCTCAATATACATTTCATAAAATCTCTGCTCCTGAAGGGGAATATTGATGATCAGGAAGTCAGGTTGAACTTGGTTAACTTTTACAACTGTCTTATTTTCTTCTGAAGTCAGTTCTATTGTTTATTTATACTTGTTTATCTTTCTGATGTGTTCTAATTGAAGCTTGAAGGTTCATTACACAGTTTCTGGGACTATGTTGTCAAATACAGTTCACCTCTCCTAGAGTAAATGTTGGCATAATGTTATAGTACTGTGAACTCCTAGGTGCTCATCTGTCATTGAATTTAATTCTCAATTCATTCGTCTTGAAATTGAAGTGTATAATCCTGAATTCTCTTATTTTCAAGTATCAATACACTGAAGCAGAATTTAAAGAATGAGCTAAAATCAAAATAAAACAAGGACATCTATGTACCTTTTTATGCTAATTTGTGTGTCTCTTTGTTACAGGGGGATGATTTTTTTTTGAGGGGGGAAAACAGAGAATCGTCAATATGATACTAATTGGCACTTCTTTTGAAATTTAATCTTAGTTACCCAGGGTGCTGAAAAGTAGATGACTTTCCCGTAATTACAAAGCACTTTATATGCCCTAGGTTTATACATTCAGATCTGGAATGGAGTGCAAGAACTACCTAGTCTGGTCCTCTCATTTTACAGATGAAGAAACTGAGGGTAGGGTAGGTTAAGTGGCTTGTTCATGATCATATAAATATTAATTATCATAGATAGGATTTGAATCCAGGTCTTCTGACTCGAGACCCAGTTTGTTCTTTCCATTTTTGTGTCAGGAACAGGTCTCGAACCCAGAGTTTCCTTACTCCAAGGTTGGCCTTCTCTCCACAAAGCCATTACCCTTTAAAATGGTGATGATGCATTATTTAAGTGTCTCTTAAGTATAATGGCTCCCCTGGAATCAGTACAGCACAGTCTATTATCTAAGTCACTTTTGTTTTAGGTTATTATGAAAAAAAGTTTAAAAGGGATGTTTCTATTGTACATCTCCATTTTCAGGTATCACTACATTTCTGATTATATTTGGCGAAATTGATGATCTCTTTAGTGGTTTTGGATTGCTTAGTAAATGAGTACATATCAGTTCAAGCATCTTTTTTATTAACAAATTTTATAACCGTACTTACTGGCTTCTAGTTCTGGTGCTATGAAAGATCTATCATAATAAATTTGTAATATAACTGTGCAGAACACATTCTGGTTTCAGGAACCTTTAAGAGGCAGCCCCTCATTAATGATTTGTATGAGAGGTTTGTACCATGATATTCATCAGTAGCATAAGCTACTGAACTGCATATTAAACTGTTTTAAATAATGTGGGGGGAGGGGATTATATTTTCAGGGATTCATTAATCTTAATCCAAACATTTTTTTAATATAATGGAAACAACTTTAAATTTTGTCAGAATTACCAGTCTAGCCAATGTTATTTTGAAGTTAAATCTAGCATGGTTTTTTTTATTTTTTATGAAAGAATTGACCCTATCTTATAGAATTAAAGCAGGAAAGAAAATGTTTTTTTGTTGCTCTATTTCCAGTCTTGATTCTGATAAACTCTTTTGTTTATTTTTTAAAGGATTGGAATGGAGAGTTATTAGAATTTCTATAGCTAAAGTATAAGCTGTAGAAAATCATGATTGGTCTAATACTATCTGCCATTGACCTAATTATTCTGTCTTTCTAATCATTTTGTTTAGACAGCATAACAAAGGATAGTGGACATTGGAACACTTACACTTTCTCCCAGTCTTATTTATTTTAAATAATTCATTTCCTCCAATTACTTCTTCTCAATAGTAATGTTGTTCTCATAGACAATGAGAGCTGAAGTTGTGAATGTTTCTTCATATAATGGAAATATTAATTTTTAAAAATTTATTACCTTTCATATTGTATTTAAAATGTGTTTAAATAGATTTAAAGTGTCTAGTATTCAAATACACATGTTTCATAATTTACTAAGATGTGAAGCTTCTGAATCTCATATCATTTTCTCCCCTCTAGGTAGGAAGTGATTCCTCTCTAGTAATCTTTTTCATTCCATTTCCTAAGCAGAGGCAAAAAGTGAAATGGAAAAAGAAATAAAATCTTTCCCCAGCTTTATCTCCCTTCTTTTTTTTTAGTGTTAAAAAAAAAAAACTGACCTGAGAAGTTGACATGCAAATGGAATTTCCCAGGATGCTTAGTAAGAACTGAAGACTTTAATATACTCCTGAGATTAAAGTTAATCTCAAAGAAGAATGGAGAAATTCAGGGGAATTTATTAGGGACATGAGAACTTCTATTAAAGAAGTTTAATTCTTAAGAGAAGTAGATCAGACACAGATTAATAAATGACTTTTCCAGTTGTGACTTTCCCACCTGATTCAAGTTGTTGTCTGAACTTCCACTCACATCTTCTTGATTTTAGCTCAGTTTCTGCTAGACACTAGCAGATTTCCATTTGGAAACAGTCATTTTCATTGCTTGGTACACTGCACTTTAAGACTGGAAGGGCAAGGATCATGAGAACAAAATATTTTTGGATCAATTTCACTATCTCAGCATAGCGTGATCAGCATTTGAATTGTACTATATGGATTCTCTCCCCCAACTAGGAGCAAGTTCCATGAGAAGAAGTGTTATCTTTCTTTCCTATTAGTGTCCACAGCACTTAGCAGAGTCCTTGGAACACACCAAGCAGTTAATAAATGCCTTTTCATTCATTCATCAGTTCAAGAGAACTTCACAATCAACCTTTGGCAAAGTCACCTAAGAGCAGCAAGAAGACAATTCAGGGAGACAAACCCATTGCACAGATTATGAAACATTGAGGGTGACCTCTGAGGTCTGGGTACTGCAGAAGCCTTGAGAGGTTAGGTGTTTTTACATAAGAATATTGAAGGTCAGGGTAGTTTCTTCTAAGATAAAATGCTAATAGTCCCTGTAGTTTGAACTTTTCTTGCTCAACTTCTAGGGTACCCTTTACTGTTTTTGGTTTGTTAATCTGGGAAAATATGTTTGAACTGCGAGTTTCAGGATTTTTTTAAGAGGACTTATAGGAAGAATGTAGACACTGAAGAAAAATCATTGGAACTCAGGGGAGCTTCCTTGGCAAGACCTGAAAGCAATATTCCTAAACTCTATGAAAAAGGCATTGTAAGGAAATTATTAGAATAGATCAAAAATCCTTATTATTTGGACAAAGGATTCATTTGTTGTCTTGCTGCTAAATACTCCTAACAGCATTTATTCATCCCTTATTTTAATGAGACAAATCAAGAAAAGCAGACCGATGTATTGAGAAATTCGATTTTTTTTCCCTCTGGAAAGAACAAAAATAAGTCTAGGAAATAATTTTCTTTTAAATGTGAAAGGCACAAATGTGCTTACAATTATTCTATAGAAGAAAAATGTGGCATTCTGTTTCTTAAATATAAATTAATCAAATTTGACTGCATTTTGATTCCTAGAACACATCCCAAGGCCACAGCTGGTAGTATCTCCATTATACTTAAAGTGAATGTGGAGTCCTCAGAGTCTAACTCTTAGGCTGGTAAATGCAATTAGACAGAGCTCAAAATGTACAGCTCCAAAAGTTGATTATTACCCTGAGACATTCTGAAGTGATAACTGCTTGTGAACCTAAATATGGTGCTTCTATTTTATCTCCCAAGGTTTGTGATGCCAAGGAACCACCCTAAAGCCTCTGGTACTTTCCACCTGGTACAAAAAAGAGCAATGGGTTTGTCTCCCTGAATTGTCTTCTTGCTGCTCTTAGGTGACTTTGCCAAAGGTTGATTGTGAAGTTCTCTTGAACTGATGAATGAATGAAAAGGCATTTATTAACTGCTTGGTGTGTTCCAAGGACTCTGCTAAGTGCTGTGGATACTAATAGGAAAGAAAGATAACACTTCTTCTCATGGAACTTGCTCCTAGTTGGGGGAGAGAGTCCATATAGTACAATTCAAATGCTGATCACGCTATGCTGAGATAGTGAAATTGATCCAAAAATATTTTGTTCTCATGATCCTTGCCCTTCCAGTCTTAAAGTGCAGTGTACCAAGCGATGAAAATGACTGTTTCCAAATGGAAAGTTTTATAATATCTTTCTCAGCGTAGTGATGTTATTTTTATTTTATTTTTAAATCACTCTTTACATTAAAAATTTAATAAGAATCATGCCATGTATTATCAATCTATATAGACACAACTGGAAAGCTCAAGTCAACAACAAATAGTAAGCCAATGAAGGGAGGTTATACCTATGTAGAACATGTGGACAAGACCACATGTGGAAAGATGTACTTGGAATCAAGTGACAATGCACAAAACTCAAATCTGGCATTATTATTATTTAAAAATAAATACATACAACATAGTAATAATAAGGATAGTAACTACCATATAAATAGCCCTTTAAAATTTACAAAGCACTTGTCATATGTTGGTAGCTTTTCACAATAATCCTGTCAGTATTTTACATAAGAAGCAATTGAGACTAACAGAGGTAAAATAACTCTGTCATGTCATAGTCTTAATAAATGTCTGTGGCAGGATTAACACTCAGGTCTAGTGGATTTTGAGTCCAGAATGTTATCCACTGTGCCACCTAATCACTGTGTACTACATCTTTGCATAAAACAGTGATACTGCCTTACCATCCTCATGAAATCATTACAAAAATAAAATTGGATAATGTATTGGTGAGATCTTTGAAATATACTGAATTCATGATATCAAGATGAGGTATTTGGCATTATAAAATCTCTGGAATGTCCTTCTACATCTAACTTAGAAACGGGCTTGAATTTAATTTTATGTGAACTCCAACACAAAGTACAAGTGCATGTTGTATTTTATATTTTCTTCTGGAGAAAGGTGAGACTAACACCTGTAGTAAGAGACAAAGCTTGGGCAGCAATCAAGAGAAAAATGTTATATAAAAAATGTTTTTATTTCATCTTTGAATTGAACTCATGTAGAATGCATAAAGATTTTTGACTCTGAGCAAAGTTATAATGCTTTTATTTCTTTTGAATGCAAATAACTTGCATAAAGGGGAAAATATATCATTCAAACCAGTCATATTGCCGTACTGGTAAATCAGACATCTTAAGTGTTTTGTATTTGAAGCAAACATCTGTGAACCTAAAATAGTGTCTTCACCCGCCATGGGGTTGTTTTTTATCTTCACATTTTTGAAAGGGAAGTAAAATTGCAGTTTCTAAAAAACTGACTTCTCTCATAGCTCAAGGTACATATTAAAAATTAGGTTTGAATAAAACACTGTGTAGCCTGGATGCACAGCTGATAGTGGGAAATTAAAGTGTGAACATCCTTCAAATGCTCTGTCACTTTTAATAGTCCTATTCTACATTACATGACCTACGAATGTTAAGAGACTGTAATAGTATTTCCAGTTGAATTTAATTTCAACAGTGCCCTATGGGTGCTGTTGGGAAAAAAACGTCTTCTTTGGGGATTTATGGCTGGAAATTAATTGGGTTCACAAGATCAATGAATATCAACATATTTTAATTAAAATATAATATTTCAGAATTTTCTCAGTTACCTTTTAAAATTTATTATTGAGCTTCTTTAAATAATCTTATGTTACATCATTGAAAACCCAGTTGTTGGCAGTCATCTTAAGTATATTCCAATCAATTATTCTTTGGAACCCAATTAGGATGTTTTTCTTAAAAGGTGTGCCCTCTTGTTGATGACTGAAGCAGTTCTTTGACATAACTCTTAATCAGTATGTTTATATTAACTATCTTTGGGGGGCCAGGAAAGAATGAGAATCCATTCTAGACCAGTTCAAATACACTTGTGTAGGAAAGAACAGCTGGCTTCACAGAAGCAGCTGTTTACATGGCTTCTCTAAGAAATATTAGTCATGTTCTGTGGTAGGTTGTCTGCCTGAGCCACATTATTCTATTGATATTTGGGTTTGGCCCAAGTATCCTAACTTTGTTTCTGAAATACAAAACTTTAATTGAAGGGAAACTATGCAAGAACTGAAAAATGCACAGAAACAGCAATAAATCACACATTAAATAGCTTGCATATTAGTTTAATAGCTGTTAGAAGCCAATTACTATAATGCAATGGAAAGAGTCATTCTTCTAAGGACAGTAATTCAAAAATTGCTATCCTAATGTCTAATGTCATCCATGTAAGGGGCAATCCTAAATCAAAACCTCTGTAAGATGCTACAGGGCTCTTAATAGCTTTGTTCCAGTGCTAATGAGCCTAGGACATTAGAGTTCATTTTGTATCCAGGCTCAGGGTTCTTTTGCTGTGTGGTATTCTTGCCTCAGGTCCTGGCTTATGAAACACAGCAAAGGACAGTGATAATAACAGACTTGGAAATTCTTTATTATTATTTCCCTCAGCCAGGATAATTTTCTAAACTTTAGATGAAAATGGAATGAGAAAAGTCACTTAAAAGAGAGACTGAAGGATTTTTCTTTACTTCTTGTGACTCTATCTTGTATTAATTATGTGAGATTTTTATATATGTATATATACATATATGCGTACTTGTGTATGCATGTGTATATATGTATAATATATGTATATATGTGTTTGTGTTTATATGTATGCATATATGTATGTGTATATGTACATATATAGTCACTCAGAAAAGAGGATGCAACAGTGGTAATGGGGGAAGGAGACATGAAACTTGTGTTCAAGGATTTTAAGAGTTGTTATGAGGAGAAGGAATTACAGATTTTATTTCGACCAAGTGGGCCCCACAAGAAGTAATGGGTGTAAGCTGCAAAGAGGGAATTGTAGGTTTGATGATGACTTCAGGTTTGTTAGGAAAAAAAGAAAGGAAAAAAAGCTCCTGGATGAATAGAACTGTCAATCAATGACTTCTGTGTGAGAGGTGGTGAGTTTTCCCTCCTTAGAGGTCTCTGGTCAATTACTGGACAATCTCTTGTCAGGCATGTTATAGTATGGATTCCTTTTGTGTATAGGTTAGACTAAATGGCTTCTGAGATTCTGTCTGACTCAAATTCTATCGTTCTGAGATATTTTTAGATTATTGGGGGTTATTTGTTACTCCCTCCCCCATTTTGTGTCTGTGTGTCTTCAGGGTTGCCTTTGATGAAAATAACAATAATAAATCATATTCCTATGGTGGATTAAGGTGTGTAAAGGGTTTATTTCACAAGCATATATGATAGGTGATGCAAGTATTAATATGTCCATTTTATAGAAGAGGAAAATGTCCAGAGTGATTAAATGAGTTTTGCTCATTGTCTCATAGTCAAATTCATTAGTTTTAGAATTGGGATATGAATCTGGGTCTCTTGACAGCCAAGTCATGAACTTTTCTTCATGATATCATTGTGATATAGAGGCCATAGGTAAGGAAGGAAAGGTATACTATTTATGATCAGATACACGAAGGTTGGAAATAGTATCTTTCTTCCCAGAGACTATTCCACCGACTTCAAATTATTGGAAGAACTAGGATTTAAAGAGGCAAGACTAAATGAGAGTTTTCCACATAAGAAAGAATGGCAGTAGCTACTGCTTCCAGAGCTCTCTTTACAGTCTTTCATTTCCAGTTCTCCAGGTGAAAATCAGACAACTGTCAACCCTACTGATCATATTGTGCCTTCTAAGCAGTTTAAGCAGTCCAGGTATTTGCCAAGAGGTGTTGTTCAGTCATTTCCATTGTGTCTGACTTTGTGGTGCTGAGAGTCTTTCTTGGCAAAGATATTGACATTTCCTTCTCCAGCTCATTTTACAGATGAGGAACTGGGGGGTTAAATGACTTGCCCAGGGTCACACAGTTAGTAGGTGTCTGAGGCCCCCTAGCTACCCATAGTCATAGTGATTCATAGTCACATAGTGTAGATCACCGGGGGCAGAGCTAGCCCAAGATGATACTATAAACAATAAAAGGCTGCCTTTTTTAGAAGTCCTGCTTTGCTGGACACTGGATTTTTATCATGTCTGTTCAGCACAGTATAAGCCAACAAAGGTGGGACCTTGTTTGTTGTTGTATAGGTTGTTTCACAGTGAGATGTTGCTGTGGAGTGACTACAGGACTTGGAATCAAAAAGAACTGAGTTCAGATTTGGCCTCAGGCAGTTATTAGTTGTGTGACCCTGAGCACTCACTTAACACTGTTTGCCCCACTTTCCTCCTTAATAAAAATGATGCCAAAAAGTTGAGTATCACAGCATTAGAGAGTTTCAAAATTATGGGCAATCTGATGTCTGATTAGAATGGTCAATGAAGGGCAACTGTGGGAAGTAGGTCAGGGAAGGCTTCTATTTTGGTTTGTAGCAAACAAATATGAGAAACTGGAAGAGGCATGGTCTGCTTTTAATAGTACAGCATCTATCACAATTATTGGTAGAAAGTAAGTTTTTAATAAATTCTCTTTCACTGATTGGAGCTGAAATATTTGTTAAAATGATATTAACCATCATCTTCTGCTTCTTGTAAGACATTATGAATTTGTAAGATTTCTAATCATACTCCTCATCAACATGTTCATTATAAGCATTAAAATGTCACAAATGGCCTGCTGAGAGGATTGTTGCTTTAAAACTGTGTTGTTTTTTTTTACTTAATGTTGCATTTTGGGAGGGTTTATAGGTGACATCACAGGATCATAGACACACAGCTAGAAGAGACTTCAGGGGCCATCTTAGCAAAATCCCTTAACTTATAGGAGAAATTATGGCCCAGAGAGGGTAAATGTCTTACACACTGTCACAAAGATGGTAAAGGTCAGATTTTGAACCCAGTTTCCCTGACTCCAAATCTAATGGTCTTTCCATAATAAAATCCCTTCTGAGGCTCCTTCCTAATTTTCTACTCACATTTTAGGACCACAAATTGTGGCTAATACTACTAGTCTTAGGATTCTAGAGGTTACCCTGAGAAACCAGGGTTTCTGGCACCATCACTCGTAAGCTTCCAACCAGTATGCTTCCATTTAACATTTATATTAATAGTCAGACTTCAGTTAGTTTTTGGAAAAGGGATTTGCTAATAAGACTCTCCTCTTAACCTGGGGGCTTCCCTACTAGAGATAGAAAATGTCCTAAAGACAAGGGGCTCAAATTTAGAGTAAGATAGCCATATATGTGAGGCCATACTATGTGGCCACAGGCTAAACTTACAACTTCTAGTTCCTTCTCTCCCTTTGTGGAGTCTTCATAATGTTCATGTCATAATGTTCACAAGGCATTGTGATTACCCTAAGTATTGCCCTTTCAGGGGCTTGCCTAGAGCTCCTGTACCACTAAATTAAACTGCTTTTGGAGTGTGCCTCCATTTTCCATCAGCAGCTCTGCTTGTTTTCCACTCTACAGAACATCATGCCCCCAGGCTGGGTGATCCCTGTTGATCCCTATCCCCATTCCTGTCCTCCCTTGCCCTGTTGTACCTTCTTTTTGTGTATCTCCTGCCGTTAGTTTGTAAACTCCATAAGCACAGGGACTATCTTTCTTACTTGCATCCCTAGCACTTAGCACACTGTAATTCCCAAACTGTTTTTGCTATTTTATACATAGGCCCAAAGGTATATCTTATTCTTTTAGCCAATCACAAGATGTTTTCTATATGGCATCATTTGTTTTTATCCCATAAATAACCTTTTTAATCCTCTAAATTTGATTAAGGAATTCTTCACAACTAGTTTACAGTTTAATTGATGATTCAGTGAGCTATCTGGGTTTTATGTGATTACATTAATTGGAATATGTGTGAAAAGTCCACTCTTTCATTTCTAATATACCACACTGATTGCCTTGTACACGGAGTTCAAGATGAATCCCCTTAAGGGAACCCTTTGAAACACATTTGACATTTACAGTGATCCAAGAAAAGGTCTGAGCCAGTGAGACTCCAGAAATGAAAGAAGTAGCTTCCGCTATTAATGCTGAGTCTAATATGCAGACCGCAAACTCTTGCCAGCAGGATCAACAGGACACAGGAAATACACATTCCCCAGTATCTGCAGATCAGTTCAGGCATACCAACCCCCGCTCGGTCTGCAAAGGATTACACCCCTGCTTTGCTTACAGATTCAAAAATGTGCAGGGCTGATTCTGCAAGGAGATCGTCCACCTTGAGATAGAATGTCTTTTAAAAGCCATCAGATGCAGATTTAGGAATTGCGTTAACTGGCATCAGGCCTACTAGATTACACCCATGAAGGCGAAGCCCAAGCATTATATCATATCCAAGTCAATGGCAAAGTGTTCAGTCATTTTTCAGTCATATCTGTCTCTTTGTGACTCCCTTTTGGGTTTTCTCCAGCTCATTTTACAGATGAGGCACTAAGGCAAAGAGTAATTTTCCCAGGGCCATACAGCTAGTAAGTGTCTGAAATCAGATTTTAACTCAGTAATATGTCTTCCGGACTCCAGGTCCAGCACTCTATCCATGGTACTGCCTAACTCCCCGGTGGTAAGATGCCTCAGTGCTTTGCAATATTTACAAAAGTATTTTTTAGTGGTTGTGAATGCTATGATAAACTTTGACTCCAGCTGTGGTATGCTGCTAATTGGTATAGAAACCCTCTGGGCTTTAAAACGTTTTTTAACTATACCTTTGCCACATTTGTTGTGCCATGATCCTCTTAAACTAATCTAGCCCAGAGGTTTTTTGCATAAGACTCTTCATCATGCAAGATTGAATACTCAATTCTCTTGGCCTGTTTGAGATGTGGAAGTGGAGAGAGCATGGTAGACGAGAGACCCTGGTTTTTATCAAGGAGAGAGAGAGAAGGAAGAGAAAGATTCTGGGAAGGAGACAATATATAGATGAACCAGCAGCTAGATCGTGTCTCTCTACCCAACTTCCTACACTAGAGAGTTCGGGAAATTTTTCCTTGGATGATATCTGAATATGATACATTGGCCTTTTAATAGGGATTTGGTTTCTACCATCAGGACTCACCTTCCAAGTGATTCATACCATTATAAAAGGGTTTTTTTTTTTTTAACATGGGTCGATGAATTTGTTTTGCTAATATTTTCATAACAGTATTTCAATATAGGGCAGTTAGGTGGTGCAGTGAATAGAGAGCCAGGCCTGGAGTCAGGAAGACCTGAGTTCAAATGCAACCTCAGACACTTACCAGATAGCTATGTGACTAAGCAAGTCACTTAACATTATTTGCCTCAGTTTCCTCATCTGAAGAATGAGCTGGTGAAGGAAATGGCAAACCACTCTAGGATCTTTGCCAAGAAAACCCCTGAAGGGGTCATAAAGAGTTGGACATAATTGAAAAAGACTAAACAATTTTCAAAATAATTGGTTTCATTTTAATCCTACATATTTTATTTTGTGCAGTTAAAAACATTCTGAGAAGTATTTCATACCCTGCACCAGACTATCAGGGGTCTCTGACAAATAAATAAGGGTTAACAACCTCTGCATTAAAAGAACCCAGCATTCCATTTGAATGGCATTCCATGGCATTTCCCATGGCATTCTCTGAGGAACTGGGGTGTTCTAAGATGAGGCTTAATAGCATTCCCTTTGGACTCAAGTGCTATATACCAATTCATTTGAAAGTTAGAAACAGATGTTGGATGATGTTTATTTTTTCAGTTAAAAGCACTGAAAAACTTGAACATTGAACTTGATCTCCAGGGTCTTTTCCCCTTTCAGCGTTCTTCAAAACACTGTTTCTTAATTACCAAGTGGTTTCATCAGAACAACCCTTTGACATAGATTGTGGTGAAAGTTATTATGGTTCTTATTTTACATATGAGGAAGCTGAGCCTCATATGGACCTATGTCACACAGCCTTTTTGATGTAAAGCTGGGATTTAAACTGAAATCTTCTGATTCAAAAATTTGCTTCTTTTCACTCAACTCTAGTACCATGGACATTTCACTTCATGCTATTGTGACAGTGCTTAGCCATGAGATGCCATGTGGCAACTAGACATAGATTGCTTAGTATTCATGTTCAGCATCATTGGTAGAACAGAACTGAATACAATTTGATAGAGAACTCCTTGCTATTACTGGAAGAGTCATACAACTGCAAAATCACAGCGCCTTTACAGCAACATCTTTACAATTTCTATTGGTCAAAAGCTACTTGAAGTATTCTTTTCTAAGTATAGATCCAATTACTTAATTATATTGGATTAATTTTCTCCATACTGGTGATGACATACATCTCTACAAACCTCAGAAAATAATTTTACTTATAAAAATATTGGTGTATTCCATTTAAAATTATACCTCGTTGGTTACTCTGCTTTTATAACACTTCATTCCCCAATATTTTCCTCTTCTATTAGCATAATCTCTTAACCAACAAGGGGATGGTCCAGGTAAACCCACAGGCTTCTGTCTGGGATCCTGATCTTAAGTAAAAGACCTCTGCTGCTGCAGAGACACCACACTCCTATCCTGCAAGAAACCTGAGGTGTTGATTATATCCTTTCAGGTTGAGAGATTATGCAAAGGGGAGATGTATGTTATATATGCCAAGCCTGCTAAGGCGGACTTATTTTTTCCCTTTCATCTTCATTTTGAGAGATATCAGGTGTACTTTGGCAGCACTTAAGGACTGTCTTCTTCAAAGAATGTTGTTTCATAGCCTGTCTTTCATTACTGCCCAACATACCATTACAAGAGCATTGATCATTCACAGTCCTGGGATAGCTCAGATAAATCATAGCACAATGCCTAAATTCTGCCTAAAACAGAAATGGCTATGTGTCTTGCTTTCTTGGTATATTGCTGTGGGATCCGGTGTGGCCATCTTCTCTAACAAGGGAGAACTAGCTTCCAGTGGAAATCCATATTGTCCTTTCAAACAAATAAGCTGATTTTTCCTATAATTTTTCAAAGTTTGCATTCTTAACATTGAGTTTCTACATTAATTAAATCACAAATTAATTTTATTTCTCTAGCTCCTTTACTCTGTGTAGCAGTTAATGTTTATATAGTGCTTTAAGGCTTCCAAAATGCTTTATGGATCATCTCATTGGTTTGGTCTTACAATAACCTTTGGTAGATGCTATTTCCACCCATTTTACAGTTGAGGAAACTGAGAAACAGAAATTAAGTGACTTTCCAGGGTCACATAAGTGTCTGAGGCTACAGTTGAACTTGGATTTTCCTGACTCCAGGTCCATCACTACATATACTGTACTACCCAACTCTAAAATAAAGTTTTCAGTCTCTGTAGCTTGTTTCCCTACGCTTGCTCACCCCAAGTTTTCATGAGAAAAGTCTTTTGTCTTGGCCAATGTACCAGTTCTATGCTCTCAGAGTCTGTCATACATTTTTAGTGAAAAATCACAAAAATGAATGAAGGGGAAAACCAGTACAAATAAACTCTGATCTTTCTTTTTTTTTTAAGCGAATCTATTTGAAAAAAAAATAATCACCTTCTGAGATGTGCTGGAAGCTGTTCTCAGTTGGGTTGCATATTCTTTTTGTTAAAAAAAATGACATACCTCCCAAAGACCTTTCTTTCCATACATGATGGAATTTCCCATTTGTGTTTTCTCATTCATTTTAGTTCTAGGTGAGAATGGGATGGAGAATACATACCCTTGTGAATAGTATATGAGCATTCAGATTAAGGCTGGAGCTGCTACCATTTTTCATGAGCATTTCTAGCTAAACTAGTGCAGTGATATTTTTGGCTTTTCATGCATAGTCAGCAAGCATGTATATACCTTATGCACTGAAAATTGGGTTAAGGGATAAAAAAAGTTGAGTCCCTTTGATTTCCTTTTGAAGTATGTCACAAGAATAAAGCTTCAGGCTGGCTGGTCTGCCAGGAAGATGAGCTTAAAAAGCAAAATGAAATGCCAGAATCTGGATTACTAGAGGGAATGAGTGCTGAGAAAATTCTAAAAAAGATTTCTTGAAAAGCAGGGATCACATGGGAGGTGAACTTGTTCAAAGAATGTGTTAACTCCCTTCTCATAAGAACAAACTCTTTTGTGAGACTAGATTCCAGTTTCTCTGATAGGCAGCACCTGAGTTCTCTGTAGACAACAGACTTTACTTGACAAGGGTTCAGTTCAGTTGTCATCATGCACTGAAAGATGAGTGGTCACAAATGCTGCTCAGTAAGTCTTGGGAAAAGTGAAATGCCTTTGTCACAGGACCTTATTCTCTTCTTTAATCATGGTACTAATTTCTTCAAGTCATTTTTATGAGACATCTTTTATATGAGAATATTGCCTTCTAAGATTGGTTTCAAGATGTCATGGAGGATTTACATCTTTACAAAAATCATCACAATGGAAGGAGAGGGCATCTGCCTAGTGTAGCCTTTTGACTCTACCCCAAACACCCTCAACTGATTACCTAATCATTCTTGAGGATCCCAAGCAATGTGAGGCTTAATCTCAATTACACTCATAATTCAGAGGTTCTACTTTCTATCACACCTTAAATTTTTATAGCTATAGTAGGAATAAGATCTTTCAGCCATCAGAACAGATCAGCTTTGAGAAGGTTCTTAAAGAACATTCATTCATCCCTCTATGTGTGAGCTTGGGTGGAGTTGACCTCCCAGTGGCCTCTTTAACCTTTTCGTGAGTTCCTGCCTAGACCTTTTCACAGGTAATCCACTCTCTGTTAGTGAATGCCTTTCCCTCCCCACCTCTCCTAGATTATCAACTCCTTTTTATATGTTTCTTCCCGCATTAGAAAGTTGACTCCTTAAGTGTGGGATTATCTTTCCTTTTGCTTGTTGTATTCCCAGAGTTTTGTATCATATCTAGAATATAGTGAAGTTTAATAACTGTGCTAATCTAATCCAATCTCAATTTGCTTCCTCCTATGTAAGATGAATTGAGGCTCCAAAAAAGCCACAAAAATATCACCTATAACCTTGCTTAGGGGATGGTAGGTGGTACATGAATAGAATACTGAGCCTGAACTCAGGAAGACTCATCAGTCTGACTTAAAATTTGGCCTCAGACACTTCCTAGCTGTGTGACCCTGGGCAAGTCACTTAACCCTGTTTACTTTAGTTTCCTCATCTGTAAATGAGCTAGAGAAGGAAATGGCAAACCACTCCAGTCATGACTGAAACAATAGAAGAATAACAGCGTAACCTTGCTTATGGTAAACTTCATTTTTTCAACCATGTTATTAGCATAATGAATTGTCTTTTCATATTTATTCTTCACTATTTGGCCATCACACTCATTTTAAGATGAAAGCGTGGTTTTATATGAGAACATTGGTGGTGATCTGCAGCATCCTCTCTTCCACCTTCCCCCAAGTATAATAACCAGTTGACTGTGGGTACCAGACAGACTTTTTGTGGTAGGGTGTAGTTGTACAAATATAGAGCTGGAAATATCTGTTTTGACATTTGGGCTTAACTTTTCTGTGCCCTAGTTTTCTCCTCTCTAAAATGGGCAAGATAGTATCTGTATTATCTCCTTCATAGGTTTGTTGCAAATCTCAAATGCAATAATAATATATGTAAAACATTTTGTAAACCTTAAAGTGAAGGAAAAATGCTAACTTATTTTTCTGGGACAAATCATTATGTCTAAAGCAACATCAGTTGTGTCTTTATCATGTTCATCCAAATGGAAAATATCCCTACCTTCTAAACATCATGTAAAACTGTCACTAGTGTAGTTCATGGTTATCTTATAAGTAAATTATATCAGTTCTAAAAATAGAAAGAGAGGATTGGACTTGATCCCTGGGATTCCCTCCTGCTCTAAATGAAGATCATGTCTATGATCTACACAGGTAGGGGGGATGGAGAATGTTTCTATTTTTGGTTTCTTGAGCAATGAAAATATGCTAGTAAGACAGAATGGCTAATGATTTTCCAGTGGAGTAGCTCATTTTTTCTACCTAATAGAATTATTTGTTTTTAATGGGAACAAATAATACAGATGTCTTAAGACTTCCATGAGATGCAATATCTAAGCAATGATCTAAAAAAACAAACTCTATCACTAATATTAACAAAATATTAAGCAAGGTATTTTTTTTGAGAAATTTTCATTTCCATTTTTATACAAGTGAGCTTGAGAAAATGAAATAACAAAGATGAGGTACATCTTACTTCCTACAGAGAAACTATTTTCAAAAGATTTGGAAAGTTTTAAGTTGCTCTGCTAAAATAGACTCCTTATTATAAGGGAAACCATAAAGGATGACAGATGTTAGAAGGTAGAATTGGATAGAGTAGCTACTGTTCATTTTATTTTAATCAGTTTTTTAAGTGGACCTATAATTTGATTGGTATAAGGAACTCTTAATAAGGAAATGCCTTATACCATTGTAGATGATAAATTTTAAACAAATTATAGTCTAAGAGCAGGGGTTCTTAACTTTGGGTCTGGGTTCTTATTTTTAAAAAATTAATATTCCAATATAATTGGTTTCCTTTGTAACCCTATACAATTTATTTTATGCATTTAAAATATTATTTTAGGAAGGAATGCACAGACTTCACGAAGTAGATGAAAACAACAACCAAAGAAAGTTGCCAAAGGGAAAACTTGGAATCATCAATTTAGAGCAATAAAGGACCTTGGAGATCGCTGAGCCCAGGGGCAGGGAATCTGCACCTTGAGAAGCTATCTTAAGTATGGCCCTTTGACTGAATCCAGACTTCAGAGAACCAATGCTCTGAATCAAAGGACTTGTTCTGTAAAATTTAGATGCTATCAAAAGCTGCATATGTGGCCTGAAGGCCACAGGTTCCGTGCCCCTGACTTAATCCAATCCCATCATTGGTCCTCTTCAAAATGAAGGACAAACAACTTGAGAAAGTTGATGTAGAGAAAGGGGAGATGACTTTTCTGAGGTCACACAAATGCATGTGTGCTTCACATGGTGAAACCTAGGTCCTCTCAGTGTAAAATCAACTCTTTCCCTGGGTCTTTCTGAATTGTAGGCCAGCTCCTTGTACCATATTCCCTTCTAATCAAGAATGATCACAAGTAATGTGGCATTTAAAATATTTTTTTTATTTACAAGTGTTGCTAATGTCCTAGAATATTGGCTTTTCATGTGGTATTATTCGAAATGGCAGTATTCTGTGGCTGTCTGCATTCCACAGATGGAAATAGCTTGGAGATTTCAGTTCCACATATCTCTAGTTCTTACAGAACATGTAGCTGGATTAACTGGAAATGCTTATCAGTGCTCATGTTTCGCATGAGATTTTGTTCTGTATTCTATTTGCTATGTGAAAAGAAAATCTCATCCTACTTTTCCTGGAGGGATTTTTCTCATGGAATAATGGGTCAGATTAGGTGAAGTTTAGGAAGCCTGTGTTTATTGAACTCCCTGCATATCCGCTGAAGGAGTTGTACATCTATAAATAAATTTACTTTTTTTCCCCTTGGTGTTAGGATGAAGATAATAAGATTTTTTATATAAAAATATTATTACCATCTGTAATATCATGCTTGTTTTTCCAATACTCCCTCAGCATATACTTTGTGGCATTTTTTTTTAGTTTCAGGAAACTGGTGTGTTTGTTTTCATTCTTTCTTTCCTTTCAAGGATTAATTCCAACAACAAAAAATAGTTCGACATGCACAAGATTCTGAGGTTGATTTCTTGAGATTTCTCTGCATTTGTTTCCTGAAACAATTTCCTCAAGGAATCAAAACTTAAATAAATGGTAGGAAATAGGGGAAGGATGTAAACCTTTATTAAATGCCTACTGTGTACTAGGCATTGTAATAAGCACTTTACAAATATTTACAAATGAACTTAAAAAATTCAACAAAACCTACTACTCTTATTAGCACATGCATGAGTTTCTGGACTTTATGCACAATGATGCCAATTTAAACATTCAGAATACTTTTCTGGAAGTAAAATCCTCTGAAAATCTGCCTATAATCCTACTTCTAATGTTAGTCAGGAAGATAAATGTTAGGAGTGACAGTGACATTTTGGATTGTGTCTAGTCCTCTTTAAAGCACATGTCCTACATTTTTTTTAGAAGCTGGTAGATGATGTAGTAGATAAAAGCTCTGTGCCTGGAATCAGGAAAACCAGGGTTTAAATTCAACCTCAAACACACACTAGATGTGTGACCCTGGACACATCATTTAACTTCTGACTACCTCAGTTTCTTTATCTGTGTAAAATGGGGATAACATTAATTCCTTTTTCTAGGATGGTTATGAGGATCAAATGAATATTTAATAAACTTATGTGTATGCATTTACATGCATACTTTCGTAAATTTGTATGTGCAGATATATATATATATATATGTATGTATGTGTATGTCTAAATCGATAGCTGCGACGTGTATGCAAATATTTCATTGTTCACGTTTCAGTCATGTCTGGCTCTTTATGATTCTGTAGGCCTCTGCTCATGGAACTTTCTTTGGCAAAGATACTGCAGTGATTTTCCACTTATTTCTTCAGCATCAAACAGAAGTTAAGTGGCTTGCCCAAGGTCACACAACTAGAAAATTTCTGAGATTGGATTTGAACTCAAAGTCTCCCTAATGGCCAAGTTTGTTGTTCCATCTACTGAACGATCTACTTAATAAATGCTTGTTAATACTTAGAAATCATGAATCCAAGTAGGCCAGATCACCTAATGTTCAGACTTTCTCTAGTTGCTCCCAGTTTGTATCTTTTATTCAGCTAATTTGGTTTCCTATGTGGCTCCCCCTTTAGATTGTAAACTCCTTGAAGGTTTTTTTCATGTAGTATTTGGAATATAGTAATGAATATATATATATACATATATGCATATCTATAGATAGACATACACATGCACATAGATATGCATATATTTAGCTGTTGCAGGGCAGTCAAACTTATGCTAGATTTGTAGTTAGGAGGCCTGGATTGAAGTACCACTTTGTTGCTTAATCTTTGTGTGGCCTTAAACAAATTGCTTCACCTGTCTTTGCTTCAGCTTCCTGATGAGGTCTCATTCAAAAGGCTGCACCCAAGGACCTAGAAGGCCATATGTTGCCTCAAGGTCACAAGTTCCCCACCCCTGATTGAGTCCAATGTCCTCATTATTATTCTTTTTCAAAAATGAAGGACGAGCAATAACTTGAGAAAGCTGAGGTACAGAAAGGGGAGATGAATTTTCTCAGGTCACACAAAGGCATAGGCAAGATGAAAATTACAGGGATTGGTTTAGGTCCCTTGCAGTGCCAAAGTTATTATACTATGGTGAAAATATTGCTCATGACCACTTGGATTTATACAATATGTTTCTCTTTTTCAATTCTGCTCTTTTTGGTTTTCTTAATTTTCTTACTTATTACTTAGCATTGAGAATAATACAAGATGTGAAGCAACTACCCTCAGTTCTCCCTTTCTTTGCTCAATCTATTTCTTCATTTTCTATAAGCATATCCATGCTATCATCCATCCATCCCAAGGTTCCCTGGAGAAGAGATGTCTTTCCTTCAAAAACTAGCTTTACCAGAATTACTGAATTGTTAAGCCTGTCAGAGTACAAGGAATTTACTGTAAAAGAAATAAAGTAGTTTTATAAAGATGAGAATTAAAACAAAAACCTGCTGTGGTAGAGAAGGGAAACAATTCAAACCCAACTTATTTGCTTCTACTTGAAAATTATACTGTAGTTTCATCTTAATTGTCACTTGCATCATGACAGCTGTGGTTTAGTTAAGTTTACACAGTACTTTCGTTTTCCTGAAGAAATACCTGGAGTGGTGATGTCTGTGTTACAAAACAACATAAATTGCACTTATATGCCTTGGGAATCATTTGGCTGTATTGATTCAGTAGAGCAAATAAAATAAAAATGTATGAATATTTTCTGATTTGCTAGAACTCTCTCCTTTTCTTCTCTGTAGATCTTCTGCAAATTAACTAGTTGGCAAGTTTGGAATACCTAGTTTTTATTACATATGCTAAAACTGAATATCACATTTTATTTCTCTAATATAAATCATAGTGCAGAGTCTTATAAGAACCACTTTTTAAGAAACTCTTGTTCACCACCCATTTCGTCCCCTTTAGATTTATATTTGCAATGTATGTGGTCATGAATGTAAAAAATGCCTTTCAGAATGAAAATGGGTCAGATTGTTGCATGTACGGATTTGGGAGAAATTGATGTCTTCTTTGATTCTTTTGAAGGGTGCTGTTTTAAAATATAGATTAGTCAAGGTTTACAGTTCTGTTACCAGATGGAGCACTTCAAACATGTGTGCAATTTATGCTATAGAGTGCTTACAGCCAAAATCTGGGCTTTTGATGTCAGGATAAAGGTAGAATTTTCATGGGAGGGTAGAGGAAAAAGACTATATACAAAGAGGTATGTTCTTGGTGTGTGTGTGTGTGTGTGTGTGTGTGTGTGTGTGTGTCTGTCTGTTCAAACCAAAATGAATCCCTTCTCAGAAGTGTTCCTGTGCATTTGGAATATTGAGGAAATTACTGTTTGGTCCCTGTTAGCCAACCAGAGAGTTTATCAGTTCACCTGGATGTCTGTGGAAGCTGTTGGCCATGGGATTGGGAAAAGACAGTAGATGTTCGTTAAGCATTTGGAAGGATTGAGAAAATTTCGGTGTAAAGGGCAGATAAGGGAATGCATCTTTCTGGTCCCCTGATTTGCTGCTGCTATGGTAGTAGAGGTGATGGTGAAATTGTCCCACTCCTCCACTTCCACAGGTAAATGCAATTCCATGCATGCAAATTGTGGGACAGAGCCTACTACTATCATCATGTGGTGTTCTTTACCTAGTAGGTTGTCAAGGATGGCTTGTTGGTAAGGAGTGATGCAAGTAGATCAAATGATGCATATGTAAAGTTGTGCCTTTTATATTTCAAGGACTATGCTGTTTTTGTCCTACTGAAAACTGGAATGCTAGCTTTTACTTGGGGCTTATTCTAAAGGTGCCCAGACTTTGCTGTCTATCAAGGATGAACTTAGTTTATAAAATAGCAGATGAGAAGGGGACCTAAATATCTGTAACCAGGCAGGATACAGTACTCCTGTTCCTTTAAGTGACTTCAGGTGATTGTGAATTCTCAAACCTATTGATAAAGTAAATTCCTAGACTGAGATGAAGGTTAGAAGTTGGGGTTCCTTTCTTGGAACATGAAATTAGACCAGGAAAACTTCTCTTGAGATCCATAGACTCTGAGGAACATTATAGGAGGTAAAATTGGGCTTGGGAAATAATGAGGCATAGTGGATGAAGAGCCATCCTTGGAGTCAAAAATATCTGAACTTCAATATTGCCCTTGGCACATCATAGTATGACCCTGGGCAAGTCACTTAACCTTTCAACACCTCAGGCAAATCTCTAAAACTACTCATTGTAGAGTAGTTGCCAATATGTATAAGTAGAGGAATTTTTTTGCAGGGAGCTCATTACTCTGATGAAATTACAGGTCTGGTTAAAAAAAAAGTTCTGGTAATGCCAGTGGCATTAAATCCAGAAGAGTTAATTTCCCTGTTCCATATATCTACTGGTGGGGCTCAGCTTGGGAGTTTTAGAAATGGGAGAGGAGCCAGCTCTTCTCGTTTTTAACTTTCTGCTTCTTGATCTTGTTCATTTATTTCACATTGATTGTTTAGAAATATGCACACTTTATGTTTCCTGTTAAAGGTACCATTACCTAATGGAAAAATACTATCTATTCCCATCATTGTTAATAAGTATAATAATGGCTGCCATTTAGAAGTCACTTAAACATCTTCAAAGTGATAAATGTTGCGTGTGTCTTATCTAATCTGATTTTTACAACATTTCAGTGAGGGAAGGTGCTATTATTATCCCATTTTACATAAGAAAATTGAGGCACAGAGATATTAAGCGAATTGCTCAGGGTCATAAAACTTGTAAGTGCCTGAGGTAGGGTGGAACCCAGATCTTCTTGGTTCCAAGTCCAACACTCTCTGATACATTATCATACTTACCGGCAGATTGGGATATATGAAAATTACATGTAGGAGTAAGCATAACTTGAAATCAGTTACAACTCTAGTGAGACTTATTGGTTGACCAGTAGCTATTATATTTTAAAAATTAAATTCAGTAATCATTCAACAAATATTAACATATGCACTTGGCAGTGTGAGACAAAAGAAACCAAGATGAGTAAGATATGTTCTCATTCAGAAAGCCTCCAATCCAGCTGGAGATTTAATATAGTTACACAAATTAGGACAGTATAGGTGAGTACAAAGGAAAGGTACAGACAAGGAAAGGATTTAATAGAAAGAGCACTCTGTCTGTTGGGAGTAAGGGAAGTATTTTGCAAAGCATGGTACTTAAGCTGAGTCTTATAGGAAGGAAACTATTAGATGAGGTAGAGATTTAGGAAATGAGAAAGGCATTCCAAGTCTATGGGACCACCTAGTATGGAGGCTAGGCCAGTTGGGGAAACAATGGAAAAGCCACTTTCAAGCCAAGTTGTAGAGGGCCTAGCCTTGAATGTTAAACAAAAGAATTTGGACTATATTCAGTCGGTAGTAAGGAGGTGTTGAAAGACTTTGAGCAAGAGAGTGATATGAACTGAGATGTACACTAGAAAGATAGCTCTGGCAGATTGGAATGGGCAATGAGGAGGCCCCTGAAGATCATTTAATAGTCCAGGTAGGAAGTAATGAGTGCTAGAGTGAGAATGTTCAGGGCTGGAGTGGGGAGGAAGAAAGATGTTCAAGAAAAGGTAAGACAAAGGCAAGAATATGAAAGGTGGGGAAAAGAAGCATTATAAAATTTGACACTGAGTTTTCAAGGCTGGATGAAGCAAGGACTGTCAGTGATCATAAGGAAGGAGAAGTAAGGGAGATCAGAAAGGGTTGGAAAGAGGAGGGCAAGAAATATTCAATTTTCTTTTAGAAATGATGCCCTTGAGCTACTTGTAGAACATCTAAGTGAAGATATCAGATAGAAATGTAGCTTCAGAATTTCGAATGAAGTTCAAGACATGAAACAAAAATCTGGGAATCCTTTATATAGATTCTTTTTTTTCTGAATCATTTGATTGTATTGGACTCTTTGTGGCCCCATTTGGGGTTTTCTTAGCAAAGATATTGAAATGGATTGTTATTTCTTTCTCTAGCTCATGTTAAAGATGAGGAAACTGAGCAAACAGAGTTAAGTGACTTGTTCAGTGTCAGGCTGGATTTGAACTCAGGAAGATGAGTTTATTAAAACATAATTTAGAACTTCGATATCCTTAATAGTTAGAACATACCTCTGTCCAGCAGAACAACTTAAAATTGAGAGACCTCAGACTCTAGAATGGCTCAGTTCAGCTTGAAATGGAAGTTAGATGGTTGAAATCATTCCAAAGTGCCTGGCCTATTTCCCAGTTGTTGCAGCTAAATACATACTCCAGGAGCACGGTATATCTATGTCACTATTCTGAATCCTATTTGTTTAAGAGTTAGAACAGAAGAGAGGAATGGAGGTAGAAATGAGGAAAAAGGACACATTGTCAACTCTTCTGCCTATAAGGGAGCTACTGGCACAGTCGATAAGCTGCTGGACCTGGAATTGAGAAGATTGAGTTCAGTCCAGCCTCAGACACATGCTGTGTAACACAGGACAAGTCCCTTAATCTCTGATTACCTCAGTTTCCTCAAGACTCCCCATCAAAATGGATATAATCATAGCACTTACTTTGCAGGGTTGTTGTGAAGACCAAATGAGATAATATTTGTAAAAAACACTGAGTACAGGGCCAGGCGCAAAGCAGATGCTATGGAAGTGCATTTTCCCTTTCTTTTCTTTCCCTTCCCTTCCCATTCCAGTACCTAAACACATATTATGTCTCCTTGTGATGGAAATTTTCAAACATTTACAGAGGTTTTCTTTCTGAGATTCTGATAAAAAGTCCCATCTCATCAAATATTAACAATAGAATATGTTTGTAGATGCTTTAGTATGGAAAATGGGGTGGGATGACCGTCAATGTTTGACATCATAAAATGTCATCTCCTCTTGTTCATTTATGCAAATGCAAATATACCAGACAGCTTTATGTTGGCAAGCCTTTGAAGAAGAATTGACAATTGCTTCAATGATACTTGCAGCTTATCAACATTAATTTATTCATTGCTTAGTATGGGAAGAATGGTAGCAAATGGAAATTTACTGAAAACGTCTTTTGCCAAGGAGTCAAATACCATATGTGGAGGATAATGCCAGCAATTATGATGAAAAAGAAAAGAGGACATTTTGATTTGATTTTTGACTTTGTTAGAGATAGAAAGTGATGTCATTGACACTCTACACTTTGGGTAAGAGAACCAGTCTCTAGGATCCTTTCCAATTCTAAATCTGTAAGCAAACCAGGCTACTGAATTGGCCTGCAGGCTCTCATTTCCACATATTGATGAAGGTTATTCCTCATTGCTGACATGTATTACTACTACATCTCTGTAAAAAAAATAGCCTCTTCATTCTAAGCTTAGCTGCAATCGATCAATCAACAAGTAATTATTATTGCCTAATATGTGTCAGTCTGGGCAGCGAGGTGGTGGAATGGTTAGAGCACCGGACCAGGAATCCAGAGCTCATCTTCAACAGCTCAAATCTGCTTTCAGATACTTACTCGCTGTGCGACCCTGTCAAACCACTTCAACTTAAACGTTTCCTCATCTGTAAAATGAGCTGGAACAAACCACTCAGCACCTTTGCAAAGGAAACCTAAAATGAGGTCATGGAGAGTTAGACGTGACTGAAAATGACGCAACAACAGCACCAATGTCTTGGTCATGGGGCTAGGTGCTAAAAAATACAAGGACAAAGAATAAAAAAAAATCCGTACTCAAAATGACTTTACATTCTAAAGGAGATAGACATATATATATATATATATATATATATATATATATATATGTAGCATAAATATATATACATATATTTATGTATATTATGTACAATATATATATTGTACATATATATGTAGCATAAATATAAAACTAATAAATACACATATGTAAAATAGCTAAATATAAATTATTTGGGGAGGAACAACATTAGCATTTAGGGCAGACTAGGAGAGTTTCCATATAGATGATATCTGAATGCATCTTAAAGTAAGAAGCCTCTGAGCAAATGGTAAGAGGGTAATGCAATCCAGACATAGGGGAAAGCTAGTTAAAAGGCATGGAAAGAGGAAATGGAGGTACATGAGTAAGGAAGAGAGGACAGTTTAACAGGATCATAGAGTGCTAGAGGAAAGCAATGTTCAATTGAAGTTGGAAAGATAGGTTGAAGCAAGGTTGTATGGGGTATTAAAAACTAAACAAATGAGTTGACATTTTATCCTGGAAGCATCAGGAAGCCACTGGAATTGGTTGAGTGAAGAGTCATATGGTCAGATCAACTCTTAGGGAAAGTTACTTCAGCAGTAAATTGTATGGATTAGAGTAGTGAAAGATTTGAGGCAAGAAAACTAATCAGGAAGCTAATGCAATAATCTAGGGGAAAACTTATGAGCATTTGAACTTAAGTGTGAGTAACCATGTGAGTAGACATCCAAGAATTTGGATGTAAGATTTTGTGAAGGTACAAGTGGAAAAGATTTGTCAAATGATTGTATATATGAGATAAGAGAGTGAGGAGTCCAAGAAGATGCCAAGATTATGAACCTGAAAAGTGAAAGAATGGTGATATCTTCAACATTAATAAGATGCCAGGGGCAGCTATGTGGTACAATGGATAAAGCACCAGTGCAGGAGTCAGGAGGACCTGAGTTCAAATCTCACCTCAGACACTTGACACTCACTAATTGTGTGACCTTGGACAAGTCACTTAATCCCAATTGCCTCATCCTGGGTCATCTCCAGTCATCCTGATAAATATCTGGTCATTGGATCCAGCTGGCTCTGGAGGAGAAGTGAGGTTGGAGATCTGCACAGCCCTCCCTCACTCAAAACAAAGTCAAGTGCAAGCCATGTCATTTCTTCTCTGATGGCATGGTCTTCTTCTGCAACGAAGGACAAACACACAATAAGATGCCAGTTCAACTGAAGAAACATACATTTACTTCCTCCCACAGTTCCCTACCCACCTACTCACCTCTCCCCAACATATGAAAGTATTTTGCTTTCTCCCAGAAAATTGTCCAGATCTCTCCTTTGCTTCCCTCATGTTCTACCTTGTATTACATTCATCTACCTTTCTTTTGAATTTCCTTGATAATGTATGGGTACCTTGAAAGCAGGAACTATAAATTTTCATCCTTGTAATTCCATTACCTCTCATTGTAGTTTTTAGTTATTTTCTCAGTCACATCTGACTCTTCATGACCCCATTTGAGGTTTTCTTGGCAAAGATACCAGAGTGGTTTGCCAATTTCTTCTCCACATCCTGTGATAGATAAGGTAACTAATGCAAGCAGGGTTAAGTCACTTGCTTCGGGTGTGTCTGAAGTGAGATGAGTCTTCCTGACTCCAGGCCCAGCACTCTATCCGCTGGGCCACCTGACTGCCCTCATACATTTCCCAAGTATTGTATGAGTTCCTTGAAAGCAGGAACTATAATTTTTTAATCACTCTAACCCCAATGCTTTACATTTAGGGAGTGCTTAATAGGAATTGAATTTAAGTGAAGAAAAGGAATGGGTATTTTTTTTAAACTTATGATTCAGTGTATAATTTGAAAAGATACCCATCTTTTAAGGGAGATTCCCTGAAGGGTGAAAAAAAACATATCTACTCTATCATAAATATTATTTTAAGTAATCATTATATGGAAAAGATAGAGGTAGCTTGATGTAGGAGGATGGCACATTCTGGAGTTAGGAAGGCCAGGATTCAAGTTGTACTTCTGAAGTGAACTAGTTGTGAGACTTTGGGGAAGTCACTTAATTTCTCAGTGCCAATGAAGCTATTTAAGTTGTTAAGTTACAGATAAGTTACCAGTCTCTATTTTTGGAAGGAATCTTCATGGCAAGACAACAAATGAAATGGCAGGTCTAGACTATACCCCCTCTAAAAGAAATACGTTTAAGGGAATTTCTGTAGCTAGGATGCTTATTTTTCCCGGAAAGTCTTTGTTATAGTTAGAGAAACGTTTACCCAGCATAAGGAGAAGATGCAAAAGAAGTTTTAGGAGCACTATCTACCATAGATACTTTGCTAAGGTCAGCAAAAAGCCTAGATGAGAAAGAAAACCCAGTCTAGCGAATTTAATTTACAATATTAGGATTGTTACTTATTGGAGCTGTCATGAATTTTTTCCATATGGGTTGAGACATTTTTAATATTTTTCACTTAAAATCTTCAGATTCGCAGTTCCAAGATCATTTTATTTCCTCATTTTTATTGTCCATGCTTGATGTAAGCTAGAACTCATGAGAGATCGGTGTCGGGCCAAATAAATTAAAACAGAAGCATGTCTTTCTGACATCTCAGAAATGACTGCAGGCTAGAATTGTTCATGTAAACAAGACTATTAGATTCAATTCAAATTAATAGCACACTGAATGAAAATGAAATTAGCCTTTCCTGGACAATTAAATTTATAAAAGAGACAAAATGATAATTTTATAGAGAACCTATATTGGATTTATAAAAGCAGCAAAATAATTATCAATCCTTAAGCATGCTTGCAAATGTGGATTTGGGGGGAGGCAATAAGAAAAATAATTTTCTACTAGATGGTATGCTTACATTAAAGTTTGTCTGGGTTCTATGATTCTGAAAATAGAATCTCTGTGACTTTTGCCAGGCAACAATATTTATTGGCTTAATGAATAGAAAACCCATGATGCTCCATTGGGATTTATTCAATGTTATGGTGTTTGAATGAGGGCCCACAGTGCTGTTATGTGGGGAAGAAGGAAACAAGCATTTATTAAGGGTTTACTATGTGCTAGGTATTGTGTTAAGGACTGGAGATAAAAATACAAGCAAGTATAAAGACCTTGACCTCAAGGTGCTTACATTTTAATGAGGTAAGAAGCAACCATATGTAAATCAACTGAGAATTGTCAGGATGGGGAGAAAGAGGAGGGATGTACCTGGGTGGAGGGCGTTGTTTTGAAGCCTAAAAAGTCTTGAGCAGGACCAGGCAGAGAATGAAAGCAGACTGGTCTGAGCCCTTTCACAAAATGGGGACTGTAGGAGGAACTTGTCAATGGAAGAATAGGGTCTAACCTTGCTGAAGAATATTCTCTAGGGGGAGCAGATTGGTATAGTAGACTTATTATTCTGGGATGAGGTGGTCTGAGGATGTTCCAGAATGAGCCAGTAAAGATTAAAGTGGTAGAAAATAAATCATGTTTCCTGCTCTCAAGAATCTACTGTTGAGTTGGGAGACAGAATATAGAGTGAAACAATGGAAAACCATAGGAAATCACTGTCACTAAATTAATATGGGTCAAATTGAAAAAAATATATATGAAAAGGATGCAAAATTTTTAGGAGTAACCAGTTTTCCTTGGATTAGTCAGTGAATACTTTCTGAATGAGCTTTAAAGTGAGTGAGGGATTATTTCATTTTTCTTCCTGTCTGTATATATCCAGTGAACAAAATTATCAATTTACAGTTATATGCTTTTCAAACGACCATTTCTAACTTCACCTATGACTTTTTGGCACATTAAATAAACCACATAATTTGTCAATGGTAGTCTGTCAACTTGCTGAGTGAGAAAAAGTAGAGACTTTCAGAGATGATTATAAATTGATTTGTGATACTTTATTATTGTCTGTAATAAATGTTATTACTAGCCATAATGAAGTGAATACCAAAGGAGTATGTAATAAGCTCCTATGGCACCTAAATTTGTGCAAATAGCTTTCCCTCCCATTATTCAGTGCCCTGACCTCTTATTATTCCAGAGAAACAGGGTTTCCCCTGTATTGCCTATTAGTTTCCTGTAGGAGCCAATTATTTTATTTATATATTTATGACTTGAATAGGGAATCGTTTTATTTTAATACGTAGCAATAAAATATCAACAAATTGAATGCATGGCCAAGGCATAAATATGTATCGAGCAAAGAAATCAAAACCTTCCAAATTTTAAAAAATGCTCTTAGAGCCTTCTTAAAGTTTTTCTAGATTCCTAGCTGGTTTCTGTCTGTTTTGACTCTTTCAGATTTTATATTCTGGAAATTGGAGCACTGGGGCTGCATTTAGAAACATCCTATAGATTTTAATATCTGTGGGGCAAAAGCTGATTTTTTGGGAAGCTGATTGAATATTGTCATGAGTGAAGGAAAGGGTAGAGGTGGGATTTTTCATACTGTTCAATGCAAGGTCAGTTTTGTCTTTATTTATCTTGTCTAACAAGGAAGTATGTATTTAAAATAAGTCTGGTTATAAAAATTTCCATGAGGGCTTTGTGCTGCCTCTAAGCGAGATGCCTTTAACTTCATGCTTTAGGTGCTGGCATGCAGGTATTGCAAAAAGCTGTATTTTTATTTAAATTGAGAGAGAATGTTTGTACCTATGTGTTTTCATGAAATCATATTCAAGGCAAATATTATCAATGTATAGAAATTAATTTTATCTCAATTTTTTCTCTAGCAAAAAGTACTTCCTTGAATAAGATATGGTATGTAAAACACTTTTAAAACCCTAAGTCATTGTCTAAATGTGGACTGTTACAATAAAAATTATTTTGTTCTCATCTTTCTGTTCAATGAAATTCAGGTAGGAATTATCCTGGGGCAAGTCTCTATCCTATTATTCCTTAATATTTAATGTTCACTGACCTATTGCACAGGTGGATAAAATGATTGTTTTTTATAACTACATGAAAGTAGTCTAAATTCAGACTCAATTTCTTGGACTTACTGAAAGCATCTTTGGGAAAACTCTAGTAGCAGAAAGGATTATGGGGGATGATATCCCAGGAATGTACTAGCAACAGAGTAATAGCCAGTGCTCAGAAAATGAATGACATGCCTTCAAATTTAATGAGCACTATTAACATTTTCTCCATCACCTTCTTAAGTCTAAGCAGTCAACAAAAGAGTAAATCCATCTCTGATTTATAGAATTTGATGATCTCCAAGGTGGAAATACTTAGAATGAAAATTTAAGAATCAGTTCTGAGGACTGGTTGGAGCTATCAGCTTCTAAAAATTTGGTTGAAGCTGTCTCCAGCACACTCCTTCAAAAGTACACTTCAAAAAGGTTTCTGCTTTCCTTAAGAATAGTTATTATTATTTTAGTGTTTCTTCTTTCTTACAGAATTCTGACAGAAGTGGTCCTGGAACATGTTGTTTTCCTCTTATTACCGCTTTATAAGCAGTGTTCTACAGACTACTATATAGGTAGAAAAATAACTTATTTATAGTTGAATAAAATTATCAGATTGTAAACTCACCCTCTGTGGGCTGACAGAAACCATTTTTAGAACAAATTCAGTAGCAGACAGGACAACATAGAAGATGTTCTACACCTCTTTCTGTTCTCTTGTGATTTTTGTCTCATTGGTGTAGAAGTGTAAATCTTTCTATAGCTGCTTGCGGCAATGAACCCTTGTTTTGTCAATTTAATTTATGTTTTTGTATTCAAAATCTGTTTATCCTTTTTATAATTCTGAAGGTGTACATTCATTAGTACTGTATAGCTGTTAATTGCTTTAAAAGTATTCTTCCTAGTTAGCCTTGATTATAAGATGCCGGTAAAACTCAAAATATTCAGCTGTAACCTGCTCCTTAACATCATTATACTTTCCATGATTAGTTTGGAGGAAACCAAAGTGTCTTCAGGGATTACCTTCATTGGTTAGTTTCATGTGACCTTCAGTCTTTCCTTGACATACTTTCAGAATGATATATACTTATTAAATATAAGTAATACTCTGATATCATTGAAGAAAATTCCATGAGATGAAATAACTGTTAATGTTTTAGGCACAGCCAAAGATTTAAGTTGCAATTCTCAAGCAAAGGTCCCATTTGACAGTGCCAAGGCTTTCGCTGGTGAGAGCTTTCATTATCTAGATGTTTAGTTAGCTTGGTTACAGCCCCTGTAAAAGCAGTTTCGAGGCTTCATTTCCATAGGAGTTATTTTTCAGTATGATGGCTGCAAGTACTGGACAAAAAACTTTAGTCTTCATGATGACCTGAGGGGAGTTGGTGACTAAGATGTTGGTGATTGTGGTGGTATGACTTGCCTGGTCTATACTACCTTCTGTGTCACTTTTAGATTTGCTTACTCAGCCTATGAAAGGTTGGTAGTTTGAGGGAACAGCTGATCCCATCTCCATAGAAGTTGCCAACCCAGATAGATGATAGTTATGAATTCTGGAGTGGAAGCATGACAGGTATTCTGCAGAGAGGCAGAGGGCTGACAATCCCAGGGCTCCTGTGATTTTCTGCTTGTTGTTGCTAGGTGGTCAGCTGTTGTTTGTGGTAGTAAAAAGGATGGTAGGACCCTTCCCTGCAATGATATCTCCCCATGGTGATAGCTGTTGGGGCTGGGTTAGAAGTAGCTCTAGTGATTTCAGGGGATGCTGATATTCCCAAAAACTTTGGGCTCAGGATCCTGGACTATATCCATTGGGATGTAAGGGGGAATATGAAGGTCAAGGTGTTAATCTCACTTGCCTGGCATATGTTGCTGCTGCCTCTCCTTCAGTTTGCCTTGCTGATTCAGTTAGGCTGGCATATAACTTGATATCATCCATATATACAAGTGGCTAATAAGATGTTTTGATTCAATCATTTCTATAATAGTTTCATTTAATAGAGGAAAAAATTAGATTTGAGATTAGGCAGAATTATAAAGGTTTTGAGCAGTCTTTCTGAAAAAGTGCCATGTTTAATATGAATTATTCTTATATTATTGTGTTTATTGGTAGTATGTTTTCAATAGGGAACAGTATTTCATGTGGATATCATATACTCTAACATTCTCATTATAGTTGGGTCTATTTTATGTATTTATGATACATGGATAGGTCATGAATGCAGAACTGAGTCAAAGGCTTTATAATGATAAATGGTACATTTTGGGTTAGTACAGTTTTTTTTGCTCAGTAGTAATTATACTTACACACACATATAAATTTCTTTATGTATTTTTATTAACATAAGCTGTGAATTCTTAATATAGTATACAATACACAAATGGTCTATATCTGGAGGTATTATTTGTATCCTTGTCTTTGGTAACATATTTGTGATGACATATTGAGAAAGTAGAGTCAGGCCTATATGTAAGAGGAAGTTGGGAGAGTATCTTGATAGTAATTCACATTCCACTATGAAGCATCAAGCCAATAATTATGGATCTCATTCAATTTGCCATTTTTTCTGCTTTGCAGAGGCTTTATTGTGACACCTCTAATGTGGCTATTGTTATTCAATGATGCGCAAACTTTTAACTTTTTTGTTTAATTCAATCTGTGCTTCCATTGTGTTAGCATTCTTGCAGTCATTTAGATACTAAAAGTTTTCTGCATCCTTCAGAAATTTGTTCTTACCTTTAATTTCTTTATTTCTCAAGTCTCTGTAGTAAAACTGTAGAACAATATTGGATTATGGGTTGGTTTGTTTTTACTATATTACATTGCCTTAAATTTTGGACTACTACTCTCAGTGATTAATTAATCATAAAAATTTCTAATTATTTCTTTCCAGATTCCTCTCTACATGCTTCTTTTTTGTCTCCTTTAATTTGCCTATATAGAATTCAGATTTTCTGTCACTCATCTAGGCAGAAAATTACGTGATTTTTCAAATGCCTTTATGCAGATCTTTAATACATTTTAAAGTCATTTCTATTATGATTTTTTTAACACCTGCTCTTAGAGATATTCCTTGATAGTTCCACCTTTCCTCCTATGGTTCTTAGCATAGCAACACCCTCCAGATATCCAGACTTCTATTTGCAGGTCCTGAAATGTTTGTCACTTTCTGTAAAATTCTGTTTTAGAATGTGTTAATTCATAGGGGTTATAGTTTTTGCCAACTTTTAAAAATCATTATATATTGGTATAATTGATTTATTGGTTGGGCTCATGTAATCAAATTCAAAAATGGCTTTTGAGAATTGTAGCATTTCTAGTCCCATTTTCCTTTTAAAATCATTCAAAACTTTGGTACTATTTTTGAATCTTTTTTGTTATGAGGTATAATTCCTAGAGTTTTCATTGATTGAAGGTTTCCAATGATCTGACATTCCTTATCTTTTCCCTCTTTAGATTTTAGTAGCTACTTGATTCTGTCTCTTATTTCATCTCACTTAGATTTTAGGATGCATTTATTTTTCATGATTATTCTGCTCTGGTTCATCAAAAGTTGATGAACAATTTCTCCTCCTCCTCTTAATCTTCCTGCTTCCCTTACCCCTTTCCTCCTCCAATCATTCTCCTTTTCTTCCTTTCCTTTTGTACTCATCCTCTTCTTTCTCCTTCCATTTTTTCTCTTTCCTTTCCCTTCTTTTTATCTTTCATTTTCATTCCTCTTCTCTTCTTAATGCTCCTCTTCCCTTTTCTCCCTTGTTCTCCTTCCCTTTCTTTTCTTCTACCATTTCTTATCTTCTTTTTTTAAAAAATATATTTACTCTCATTTCAGTTTTAACATGTGACTATTTTTTATGATTGCCTTGTTCTGGTTGGCTGTAAGTTTCCTTTCACTTTGTTTTCGTTCTTCCATTTTTTTCCTTTCCCCTACCACATTTCTATCCCCCCTCCTTTGGTATCCTCCCTCTACCTTGCAGTATATACTATTTTCCTTTGCTTACCATTATGGGAGACAAATTTAAACTTTATTGTTGGATGGAAGATTTACTGAACATTAGTTCAAACGACTATAATAAATGATGATGAGTTGCTTTTTTATTCAAATATTGATATCCTGGGACTTGGTACATTGTTCTACATGTGGAAGAAGAATTATTTAGTGTGATTTGTTTTTGTTTGTATGTCTTCCCCTTTTGTACAACAACCTGGAAAGAGTCTCAATTTATTTTCATACAGGGATTCCTTTAAACAAAAAGAATGACAAGTGGTTTATAAGTAGAAATTTGTATAAATCAGCATAACTCTCCCTTTTCCTTCTGAAATCAAGCCTATTTTTTACATCTAAAAACATGAAGCATTATTTCTGGAGTATTTTTGTTTGTTTTTGGTTACAGCTGATACTTTCAAAATTTAAGTGGGTGAAAAGTGCTCTAATGCATCTCCTGAAAACGGTAACTTCTTTACATTTGCTTTTGAAATATGCTAAAGTATAATGCAGTTAGGTTAATAATATTTTATAGTATCCAATTTTAGAGTTTTCCAAAATAAATTTTAAAAGACAAAATGATCTCTTTTAAATTTTAAAGGGGCAGTTTATAGAGTCAATCCAGGAACTACAGGGACTTTATTGAAAAACAGAAAAAAAATCTTTTAATGATCACAAACTTTTTAAGGAAGTCTTGGGTGAACTTGCAGTTGGCTTTGATTTTACATAGCTCTGAAGTCTGTTGTAAGAGGAAATGGAATGTAATTAAAATACTGAGCTTAACTAGATGGTAAGATACTTGGGCAGCCTGATTACACCACTGTGAATCCTCAAAATTATTTTAAGTGCCCTCCAACGTTCTGCATATGTCTTTAATTCCTGATGAAACTGAGTCAGTAGAATGAAGCATCTCATTTGAGTCTAAACTTAGGAACATATTTTAATGAAAGCCTCAAGTCTGAGGCTCTTATGTGACATAAAAGGCTGGGGCACAGACTTTTTTGGATTTATCATGTCCCTAGCTCCTAATTCCCACCCAGAAAATCTAGTTGGAAATTTACTGTATCACATCATCCAGTAAACACTCAGTTCTCAAAACTCAACGAATACTTTTTTTTTGGACAGGAGTTGAAGGATCTGGCTTCAAATCCTGATTTTATCACTTACTACCCAGTAATACTCAATACTTTCTGTACCTAGATTTCTTCATGTATAAAATGAGGGATTTTGACTAAGCAATCTCTAAAATTCCTTCCATCTCAAAATCTATGATTTAAAACAAACAGAATTCATAACAGAACTCCTATAAGTTAACGGTACCTGCCAAAGCAACCCTTTCCCAGAGACATATATAGCCTTAGTCGTTTACAATTATTTGATTACAATTATGAGATTTCCCAGAAATATTGCTTCTCATTGTTTCTTCACCAACATTATTGATCTTGGTAATTTCAATCAAATGACTTTTCTCTCCTTTATACCATTCTACCTGAAGTTCTGAGCACTTCCCAGGAAGTGGCTCCTCAGTCATTGTTGGTCTTTTTCTGAAGAAGTTGCTCTCTGTTGTGGCCCCCATCCTATAGAGGATGGTACATGTTAGGTTCTCAATAAATGTTTATTGACTGACTGACTGATAAAGTGTAGAAATATTCCACAGTTTCTTTATCTATTCAGGAGACACAGTTATCCCTGGAAACCTCTGTACCTCATTGCCAGTCAGAGAAATCTGCCCTCTGGGTTCTCTCCTCTGTGTTACAGTTCTCACCTGGCCACACAGTTCATGTAGAAGAGAATACATCTACAGTATCCTTGTCATTTTCAGGTGGGTCTCCTTTGCTGACATCAATTTGAGACATGATGACTCAAAAGTTTGATGTGTTTTTTCTTTCAGGAATATATCTTCTATTTTCATGAGCATTCCATGTACAGACAGTTCTCTTTCCATAAATTCACATTATGCAAATTCAACTATGTAAAGAATTCTAAAAGAAATCCACATTCCCTCCCAAAAAAATCCCACCTATATTAACTTCACTGTACAATGCTATGGTGTCTCTCAGCTCCTGCTCCTTGACTCAGCTCTCTGACGTCTCACCCATCACACAAAAAACCCTTAAAAATCCTAAAAAAAACAAGAACTCACTGCCACTGCAGCTGAATCTGGGGTGTGGCTTGAGACCTTCAGGTCTGAGAAAGGAGACTTTTGCTTCACTCCACCCATCTGTCCCATGAGTGAGGGGATGTTCTCTATTCCCTTTGTACAAATGAGGAGTATGTAAAGATTGCTTTACATAGAAGTCTGTATAATGGTCCCTTTAAATAAAGTGAGAACTATCTGTAGTTATGTCAGGAAAAACTCCCATTTTCAACTTGTACTCCTCCCCTTCCCTTCTCAATTACCTGTTCCTTTAGGGATATTACAATTACTGTGTTCTTAAAGTGTGCCATGGGCAGCCAGGTGGTGCAGTGGATAGAGCATCAGTGCAGGAGTCAGGAGGACCTGAGTTCAAATCTCACCTCAGACACTTGACACTCAATAGCTGTGTGACCTTGGGCAAGTTACTTAACCCCAATATTGCCTCATCTTGGGTCATCTTCAGTCATCGTGATGAATATCTGGTCACTGGATTCAGATGGCTCTGGAGGAGAAGTGAGTCTGGTGACCTGCACAGCCCTCCCTCACTCAAAAAAAAAAAAAAAGCAGTCAAGTGCAAATCATGTCATTATTTTTCTGATGGTATGGTCTTCTTCGGCAACAAAGGACAAACACACACAGCTTATCTGATCTAAACATTTTTGTGTAGTTGTGTAGTTTTGGCCATATTGGACAGTGATTTCAACACTAATATTAGTGCTGGTACAACACAAAGATAACTAAATAAGATGCCTGAGATAATCAAACTGACTTTATTTGATGTTAAGGTTTATACAAATGTGGTATAGAAATAAATATAAGACAGAAGCTAGAAATTGTTCCCTAGAAAACTACTTCTAATTGGAAATAACTAAATGGATATAATTTGAAATAACTATTTCTAATTAGAAACTCTGATTACAGTAGGAGAAAACCTTAAAGATCATCTAGTCTGTGTCACTTTACAGATAAAGAAACCAAAACCCAGAGTGATCAATAAGTCCAAAGTAGTTTTGGGAAGTGGGGAAGTCTAGACTAGTGATTTCACTTCCATTGGGAGCTCACGGTGAAGATGGCCTTTCTATCAATGCAGAACAGCAACTGCTCCTCAATTCATAGCATTAAAGAGTTGCTTGGGGCAATGAGAGACTAAATGACCTGGATCGTGTGTTAGAAACAGGACTGGAACCCTGGTCTTCCTTTCTCCAATGTCAGTTCTCCATCCACCATCTTATTACCTGTCTTTATGTCCCCAAAGGTTAAGAATGTAGTAAATAGCAGAGCTCGAATGCAAGTCAGGCCCTCAGATTCCAAATCCTTCATTCATGCCACTATGCCATGGAAATTCTCAAATCTCAGTGTGTTCAAAGAAGTCAACATACTATGATAATATTCTTTTTTTTGTTTTCCAAATAATTCTTACTTAGTTTAGCTGATGTCTCTGAACATCTTCAATGCATAGGGAAAGACAAAAGTGAGCAAGTCTAGATGAGGGAAATTAATCAGAAGATGGCAGCTGCTTTTATTTTTTCTTTTGTGAGATGAGTTTTCAGAGACACAGTGGAGACTTTACAGTCTCATCTCTGGTTGTTTTGGTTCTAAGAAATGGTTCAGTCAGGTCAATGGCCTTACTCCAAAAAAAAAAAAGTCAACGTAGAGTATCAATGCTTTGTCAGAGGCTAGATCTCAGCAGAGCTGGATGGTCCACTGGAGGTCAACTACTCAACTTGTGAACTCACATTCTGTAGAATTCTTCTTATTGTATTTTTGATGTCCTTGCTTAGGATGATCTGTTGATAAAACAGGAGTTTCGCCTTTGTTTAAATTGAATGAATGAATCAAGCATTTATGTAGCTCTTATTATATTTAAAGCACTATGTTAAACACTGGGGGTACAAATGGAAACATTAGTCCCCTGCTCCAAAGAAATTCATATTGTAATGGGGGAGACAATACTTATGAAAGATTTAAATTGCAAGTCAGATGGAAAGGTCCCATGTTTCTTAGGGTATAATAGCAAGGAACATAGTAATGCCTCTTCTTTAATGTTATTTCTGTTAATGAAATCATAGCTCATGTTGATGTTAAACTATTTGACTGTACCAATAACTTTGGTAGAAAGAATTTTCTTTTCTTGGTCTTTGGCAGCTATGGCTTTAGCATCTAGAGGAGCAGTTTTCAGTTTGCCTCTCTCCACAGGTATTGTTTCGCAGGATGATGAAGATAGGTACTAAGCTGGAATCATTGCTATTCTCACAGCTCCTTGGTTCAGAGTCCTCAGCTGTCTCCATCATGGTCTGAGGGTAGATGATGGTCAAGGTGGTGGTCATAATTTGCCATACCTAGCACTTACAGTCTCCTGTGTCTCTCTCAGGGTTCTTTGAGTGTTCAGTAAGACTTGCTTGCCTGCCCTTTGAGTCATCATTGGTTGAAGGTTTATGAGAATGATTCTTCACAAAAGTTGCCTCACCAGATGATGATGATGAAGACTGAACTATAAGAAAGTCTGATGATCTGGGGAGTGCTGCCACATCATGGGCTCTTGTGGTCATAATATGTGGTCAGCCATTATTAGCAGAGGTGGTGGTGTCAGGTGGTTACCTGACTTATTTGTTTTAATTTTACTTGGAAAGTTTCTTGTCACTTTCATCGTGTCTCCTTCATGGATCCAATGAGTTTGTCACTTGGCAGGAATAAGAGACAATAGATGGATGACCTTAGTGCTATGTTGGTAGAGGCATTAAACCAGCACTCTCTTAGTTCAAGTCCAATAGTGGAATGAAAAGAGACACTTGCAAGCCATTGAACAACTAATAAAAGTTACTTTTCCCTAATACAGCAAAGATATGCAACAAGGGTAGAGTAGCACTTACCATCTCTGAACAGACTCCTTTGTTTCCATATGGAAATGAATCTGATCACCAGTGCAAGATATGGTGAAGGACATAATGACTCTTCTATGGTGAAATGCACCAAATCATAGAGCTCCAACGACATTTGTATGGGACATTTTATTCTTAGGTGTCTGAGAAGCTGTATCACAGAAACAAGGTCTAGGGACTGCTTTGTGTAATTTTAGGGAAAACTAATCTATGTGGCAGAGGAGAGTAGAGCCTAACCCAAGTTGTGGGGAAGTTCTGGTAGATATCAAAATATCCTAGATATTAGGTTCTGTATGTTTTTAGGAAATCATAAAATGAGAGTTGGAATGAAATTCCAAATTCCATCTATCCAATCATCTCAAGTTAAAGGTTAGGAAATTAGGCTAATGGAGGTTAAGTGATTTATCCCCAGTAACATGGATAGTGTTACAGATGAGTTTTGAATCCATAACCTCTGACTTCAGAGCTAGTAATCTTTCCATTATGCCATACGACCTCAACTCATTAGCACACAAGCCATCTCTCTCTGTAGAACGTAAGCTCCTTGAGATAACAAACAATTCTTCTTTGTCTCTATATTTCCCACATCTTTGCAGTGCCTTGCATTTATTAGGCACAAATAAATTGATGAATCTATTCCCTGTCTCTCAAAATACAGATACATTTCTGTGATTTCCTTTTCTTAATTGCATTTAAACAGTTAGATAGCAATTTTAGCCCTAATCCTCTGATTCTCGAATCAGTGTTCTTTCTTCTCTACTATGCTGCCTCCACAGATTATGAGGATTTATATAAAAAAAAATGCATAACATTCACGAAGAGTGAGAAATCGTGAAGATGGTACAATTTGGTTCAGTGCAATGTGGTTTCATAATCTTTGTAAAAATAATAGATAAATTAAACTAGCAAAGTATTGCTTCACTTCTTTTGACTTTGTTTTAATCTGGATTAAAAGTGATTTTCTAGGGGAATCACAAGGTGGGGGCAGAAAAGAAAACAACAATGGTATCTATTAATTGCAGAATGTTGGAAACTCTGCTTCCTGTTTTCTTTTATCTTGTTAAAACAAGTTTTTATTGATGTCTTCTGTTTCTTAAATCCTCATAGTTATTCTGATTATACTTTTCCTTCCTTCATCCGGAGAGCTATCCCATATCACAAATATAACTTTTTAAGAGGAAAAAATTAATCCAAAAATATATGTGATATGTAATACCTGTGGACTTCCCACCTCCAGAAAGGGCTGAGTGGCTGCTCTATTCTCGTATCACTTTATTTGAGCCATGATTGATGTTTAAAATTTTGATACATTTACTTTTGATGTTTTTGTATGTAGTTCTTTCCATTTGCATTGTTGTAGCATAGTATGTCTATATATATATATATATATATATATACATATATACGTGCATGTGTATATATATATGTGTGTGTGTATTTGTGTATATATCTTCACTGCATTGGTTCAGGTAACTCCATGCTTCTTTGTATTCATCACATACACCATTCCTTACAACATGGTACTATTCTGTTATATTCATGTACCTTATACCACAGTTTGTTTAGCCATCCCCCAATCAGTGGGCACCTACTTGGTTTCCATTTCTTTGCTATCACAAAAAAATGCCACCATAAATATTTTGGGATATATGAGAACTACTTTTTGATGACTTCCTTGGGGTATCAGTCCAGTAATGCAGTCTCTGTTCAAAAGGTATAGACATTTTTGTCACTTTATTTGCATAATTCAAAATTGCTTTCCAGAATGGTTATTTAATTTCATGGATCCAACAACTATGAATTAGCATGCCTATTGTTCCATAAGCTCTCCAACATTGAGTATTGCCATTTTTGTCATCTTTGTCAATTTTCAGGGCATGAGGTGAAATGTTTGATTTGTGCTCCCTAGTAATCTGGAGCATACTTCCTTGTAGTTGTGAATACTTTGTAATTCTTGTAGAACTGTTTGTTCATGTACTTTGACTATCTATTTAAGGAAACTCCCATATTTTTCTTTCTTTTTTAAAAATTTACTTTTAAAAATTATTTAATTTTAGTTTTCAACATTCATGTCCACAAGATTTTGAGTTCAAAATTTTCTCCCCATCTCTCCCCCCCACCCTAAGACAGCTTGCATTCTGATTATCCCTTCCCCCAATCTACCTTCCTTTCTATCATCCCCTTCCCCCTTCTCTTATCCTCTTCCCCCCTATTTCCTTGTAGGGCAAGATAGATACCCCATTGTCTGTATGTCTTATTTCCCAGTTTTATATAAAAACATTTTAACATTTGTTTTTAAAACTTTGAGTTCCAATACCTCTCCCTTACACCCTTTCCACCTAACCCCATCAAGAAGGCAAACAATTTGATATAGATTATACATATGTAGTCATGCAAAATGCTTCCATAATAGTAACGGAAATGAAATGACTAACTATATTTTCTTCCATTCTATCCTGCCCCCCCATTTATTCTATTCTCTCTTTTGACCCTGTCCCTCCTCAAAAGTGTTTACTTCTAATTATCCTTCCTCCCATTTGCCCTCCTTTCTATAATCTCCTCCCCATCTTCATCCCCTTTTCCCCTACTTTCCTTTAGGGTAAGATAGATTTTCATATCCAATTGAGCATGCATGTTATTCCCTCCTTAAGCCAAATATAATGAAAATCAGATTTGCTGTTTCCCTCTCACTTCCCCCCATCTTCCCCTCCATTGTAAAATCTTTTTCTTGCCTCTTTTTATGTGAGAGATGATTTACCCCATTCTATTTCTCCCATTCTCCTTCTCCCAATATATTTATCTCTTGCCTCTTAATTTTATGTTTTTAGATATCATCCTTTGCTTTTCAACTCACCTTGTGCCCTCTGTCTATATGTATATAATCCCTTCAACTACCCTAATATTGAGAAAAGTCTCAAGAGTTATAAATATTATCTTTCCATGTAGGAATGTAAACAGCTTAACTTTAATAAGTCCCTTATGATTTTTCTTTCCTTTTTACCTTTTCATGCTTCTCTTGTTTCTTTATCTGAAATTCAAACTTTCTATTCAGCTGTGGTCTTTTCATCAAGAATGCTTGAAAATCCTCTATTTTATCAAGAGACTATTATTTTTCCTGAAGTATTATACTCAGTTTTGCTGGGTAGGTGATTCTTGCTTTTAATGCTAGCTCCTTTGACCTCTAGAATATCATATTCCAAGCCCTTCTATACCTTAAGGTAGAAGCTGCTAGATCTTGTGTTATCCTGATTGTGTTTCCACAATACTCAAATAGTCTCTTTCTGACTGCTTGCAATATTTTCTCCTTGACCTGACAGCTCTGAAATTTGGCCACAATAGTCCTAGGAGTTTTCCTTGTGGGACCTCTGTCAGAAGGCAATTGGTGGATTCTTTCAATATCTATTTTATCCTCTAGGTCTAAAATTATCAGGGCAGTTTTCCTTGATAATTTCTTGAAAAATGATATCTAGGCTCTTTTTTTATTATAGCTTTCAAGTACTCCAATAATTATAAAATTGTCTCTCCTGGAACTATTTTCCAGGTCAGTTGTTTTTCCAGTAAGATATTTTACATTGCCTGCCATATTTGCATTCCTTTGGTTTTGTTTAATAATTTCTTGCTTTTTCACAAAGTCATCAGCTTCTATCTGCTGCATTCTAATCTTTAAGGAATTATTTTCTTCAGTGAGCTTTTGGAACTCCTTTTCCATCTGGCCAGTTCTGCTTTTTAAGGCATTCTTCACCTCATGGGGCTTTTTCGATCTCTTTTGCCATTTGGGTTAGCCTATTTTTAAAGTGTTATTTTCTTCAGAATTTTTTTGGGTCTCCTTTAGCAAGCAGTCAACTTGTTTTTCATGATTTCTTGCATCATTCTCATTTCTCCTCCTAATTTTCCTCTACTTCTCTTACCTGACTTTCAAAATCCTTTATGAGCTCTTCCATAGCCTGTGACAAATTCATGTTTTTCTTGGAGGCTTTGGACATAGTAACTTTGACTTTGTTTTCTTCTTCTGTTTGTATATTTTGGTCTTCCTTTTCACCAAAGTAAGATTCTATAGTCTGATTCTTTTTCCAGTTTTTGCTCATTTCTCAGGTCATTTACTTGACATTGGAGCTCTTTGCCAAGATGTTTCTCTGCTTCCAGTGGGGTTGGGAGGGTCTATGGTCAGCTTCTCAATCCCCCCACAATCTATGGGCCTAGCACTCCAGAAGAGCTGCCACTGCCTCTGCTGCTGCTGTTGGCTCCTCTATCCCCTCCCCTGTCCCGGGACTGGGATCCTCTCACACGGGTCCTACAGGTTTTTTCCACTGACCTTCCAATTTTTCCTTGCTATTTTGGGGTCATGAAATCTGGAAACCACCACAGGTGCTAGAGATTCATTCCCCCAAAGCCTGCTCAGGTCACATATGTTGCCAGTAAAGCTTATGCTGCACTGTGGTCTGCTCCCAGTGCAGCCAGCAAGATAGCTGTTTCCTGTCAACTTTCCAGGCTATATTGAGCTGGAGATTTGCTTCACTGTCATTCTGTGGGTTCTGCACCTCCAGAACTTGTTTAAAGTCATTTTTACAGGCATTTGGCTGGGTTTGGGGAGAGAGCTCTAGCAAGTCAGTGATTTTACCCCACCATCTTCAGAACCTCCCATATTGATGTATGCTTATCTGCCCTTTGGAAAGCATGCTTGCTCAAATATGGATTTCCAAATTCAGTTATTATTCTTCAACTCAAAGCATCACCTTTTCTCATGATACTTCCTGCTTCCAGGACAACTTTGTGGAGATGTGGGAAAAGAGTAGAAAAAAATCTTTGTTTGAAAGTGCTGTATGTTAGGAGGCTAATTAATTTGGTTGCTTCCAAGCAGCAAAGAGAAGGCTTGGAGGGTCGATAGGAGAAAGAATGGAGCTTTTAGTTACTTGCAGAAATAGTGTGGGAACAAAAAAGAAAACTAGAACTGGTGATTCATGTCATACAAAATGTTGACATATTCTAGGCAAGCTCATGAATTAAAAAAAAAAAAAGGCAAGTAGAGTAAATTCAAAGTCAAACTTACTTATATACAGTTTCCTGAACTTAAGAATCTGGCATTGGTCATTTTAAGCACACGCATACACACACACACACACACACACACACACTCGACAGAGGATCACCACCATTTGTGAGAAAGGAATAAATATGTTACAGAGTACCTTAATATTTTAGGCATCACCAAAATATTTAGGAACTTACACAATCCATTCATACTCTTAGAATAGGCAGCCTCTTTATCTTTAATTCCTTGTCTTCTTACTTATCCTAAGAGGCAGCAAAGGACAATATTCACATAAGAATTCACCTAAGAATCAGAATAACTACAGTTCAAATCCTGTCTCAGACACACTTGGCTATTGGACCTTAGGCAGGTTATGTGGCTTCTCAATGTCCTAGAAAATTATCTAATATTATCACATGTAGCCTTCTATGTCAACCTGCATTCTTAGAGGGAGTTTTGTCTCTGGAGTACCCTATATCAGATGCAGAACCTCCTGTAAAAAGAAAAAAAAAGTTACTGATTATTACTTCTTCCTTTTCCTACCTATATAGGGCAGTTAGGTGGCACACTGGATGATGTCAGACCTGGAGTCGGTAAGACTCATTTTCCTGAGTTTAAATCTGGCCTCAGACAACTTACTAGCTCTATAACATGGGGCAAGTCACTTTGCCCTGTTTGTCTCAGTTTCCTCATCTGTAAACTGAACTGGAGAAGAAAATGGCAAACCATTTCACTATCTTTGCCAAGAAAATCCCAAATGGGGTCACAAAGAGTTGGAAATGACTGAAAAATGATTTGAACAACAACAAATGTCTACATACATTTAAAGCATCAGTGGTGATTGAAACAGTGAGTAAATGGGAATGTCATACTTTCATAATTTTAGGACCGTTTTAGTGGGTTAACTTTTTTATACAATCTGGCCTAGAATCATAATCACAGTGTTTGAGAGTAACAGTAACCTTGGGTTAAATTTCTCTGATGCATCATCATAGTGTGCTGGGTGCCCGATAATCTGTGTTCCCTTCAAATAGCACAAAATTATATTTGAACAAGTGGCACAAAATATACCCTCAGATCAACTTTGGGGGGCAGGGAGAGATCTCTTGACAATGAACCTATGGAGGAGACCCTGATGCACTGTCCTCTGGAGGAAGAGAACTCAACATTATAAGAGAACCACCAGCAAGGGAGGAGCAAAGGAGCAGCTCACCTGAGGTTTGACCATGAACGCAGAGGAAGAATCATGCTATTTGTGAACTTTCTATTTCGCCTAATCATTCTTTCTCACTACTTTCCTCATTGCTGGAGGAATGAAAATTCTATCTAAATGTTAATGTACAAAATTTTAACTTGCCCAATTTAAAAAATATATTAAAAATTTCCATGATATTTAAATATTGGTGACCTTCAGCAAAACCACACTCAATCAAATCTAGTTATGGATCTACTAGAAAGCCACACCTATGAAACACAAGTTCTGGTATGTCCTGCCAAACTATGAAGGCTTGAAAATGAAAACATTCATGGCCTGCATGTCTTTAATAAGAGACTAGCATAGCTCATGTTGGAAGGGTTGATTACCTGAAGGTTGACCACTTAATAATTTTTTATTATTATTTAATTATTATTAAAATTTACTGCAATTTACAAAGACCACCCCTGTAGGCAAAAAAGGTTTTGGTTTATATCAGTAAAGAGAGTACCTACAGAAATGAAATTATGAATCCTTAAAATGCTGCCTTAGGTGATGATAATAATAGTTCATTTACCATACAGGGTGTTCCAAAAGTCTTAGTGCAGTCTAAAGCCATTAGTACTTCAGACTAAGACTTTTGGATCACCCTATATACATAATGCTTTCTCTCAACAACCCCATGAGGTAAGCAGCTTAAGTATTATCAGCACCATTTTAGTTCTAGGGAAATCAAAACTCAGAGAGGTTTAATAATTTGTATCTAGGTTCACAACACCAATTAGTGTTTAGGCTGTGACTCAAATTCATGTTCTGATTTTAAGTTCAGTGCTCCTTCCAATAAATTATACTACCTTCTATAATAAGAATAAAAAAAAACAGAGACATTTATGTAGTCCTACATGATTTTGAAAAGCATGATGCATATATTATCTTATTTAATCGAAGATATCTAAAAGAATATAGTGGTGAAGATTGTGATCATTTAAGTACCCCAAAGTGGTTTGGGAAGACATGCTGGGAAGTACGTTAAATGTTTTTTTTTAATATTTAGTTTTTAGTATTTCAAAAAGAAAACCTTTTTTTTTTCTGTAACCTGAGTTGGGTAGGGGTTGATATGCAAAAAATGCAATCGACACATTTATTAGAAATGCATTTGTAAAAATGAACAGTGAAAGAATGTATACAAAGAGCAAACTGTGAGTACTAAAAGACAGCAATTTGGAGAGGGGGCATCATCTACATAACAGCTCCCTCCCCACTCAAAAAAGCCACACAGAAATTTTTAAAGATAAATGAATGGTTTCGTGGATGAATCCTTTCACATGCCAAAAAACATTGATTCAGTTATTCTTCATCCCTAAGTTCAAAAGAAGTTAGACCATTAGAGCAGCAGGGGAAATGGCTTTGTAAAAATAAGAAAATAGAATTCTTAGTATATAAATCCTGTGTTTATGTAGCCATCCTGTACAATGAGTCACTTATTCACCTAGTCACAGCTGTCAATCAGTTTGTAGTCACTAGCCAATCAGACTATAGCTATGGGAGCCTTAGCCCAAAGGGGGAAAACACCATCCAGCCAGTTTGTCAGTTATGATGGAATCTTTCCTTTGGGGTAAAAGCATTTTGGCTGGCATAATGACAATGAAATATTGACTCCTTCTCTATTCCCAGGCCAGGAATTTTGGATTGTGGGGTTTATCAAATACAGATGTCTGAATTTTAAGCACATCACTGTCATCATCATATTTTAGATATCCACCTGGACAAGCAATATGTTAGACACTATACTTGATGAGTTAATTTAAAATAATTTGTTTTCAGTTCATCTGTGAGATTATATTGTGAACCTGCTCCTTACACAAATATTTGGCTAAATAAAGCAAGTGATTCTAAGCTTGTTTTAATCAGTCCAAGAAGAGTATGAAATGTCAGAAGTAAACAATCCAGTGCCATCTTTTGCATATGAAGACATCACTGACATTACTTTATTGCACAGATATAGCCTGGAGTGTTCTGTATCAAAATTTTAGCTCTAGAGGAGATGGATCCTGACAACAGTGACTGAACAGTCCTTTTTACTGGATTTCATAACATAGTCTTGACAGTTGTTCAGGTTGCCTGTAGGTTGCTAGGCAACGAATAAGGGGGATGGGGAATTAAAACTCAAAATTACATACGCGTTGTATGCATATTCTGTCAAGAGTACGTTTCATAAATCATCATGGTATACTACCGTACCTTTCTATTCAGCTGTTGGTGAACAGTTCCAAATTTAGTCTATGAAAAGTGCATGGCATTTGTTATTGCTCTCTCCTGAAAATGTGCACAGTACTAGAAAACAGGCACAAAATTTGCTGATTTTATTCATACTGTGTGACATGAAATATGCATGTATTTGTTATACCAAGAAAAGTTTCACTTGAATACAATATGTGTATTTTATTTGTGTATGAAGGAGAATTAATAAGGTGAATTTAAGCATATTTTAAAACACTTTATTTAAGACAAGTGAACAAAAATGGTGACTTTAGGTTGAAATAATTTTGAATACCACATGATTAGATGTAATTATGAGAGTATGTAGTAATGTATCCATTTTTATTATCATTGAACCAGACAGGTGTTTTTATCTGTGTGAGGAGCTCCTGATGTGGAATCTTTCTCTACTCTTGTAGAAGAGGAGATAATTAGAGTGAATGAGATCACTGACTGGACAATAACTTGTCCAGAGTCAAACAACCAGTATGCATCCAAAGACTCGAACCCAGATCTCTATCTGCTATACTAAGACTGCTTCTGATCATGCATAGTAGTCATGCCTACATTAGAGCTAATTACTTTCTTTCTTGGAAAGGCCTATTAGTATGAGTCCTCCCTTCATTGTACAGTCACAATCCTATTTCTTTACTCGTCAAAAATTGAACCATTTCATAATCAGTCTTCTGCATTTAAGCTTCTTTCTACTTAGCTAAGCTGATCTTCAAAGGATAGACATGGTGGGCCCTTTGCTCTTACTAAAAACTCTTCTAACTTGGTGAAACTGACAGAGATTTTGCTCTGCTTATGTTGCCTTCTTACCAAGACAGTGAGTGTTGCAGAATAGAAATTCAGTGGAGATATTGGGAAATAGTGTTTTGTGAAAACTTACCTCCCCCAGACATTACCTTGTATTTGTATGTATTTTGTGTGAAGCAGCAGGAAGATCTGGGTTCAAGTCTCACATCTGATCCATATTGCCTTTGTGACCCTGAGCAATCTGCTTAATCTCTAGTTGCTCCACAAAGTTTTCTTTTATAAAGATTATAAATTGCAGAGAAAGGGCACACCTGCATTGATAAGAAGAATTTCCTCATCAAGGAATTACCTCATCAAAAGACCAGTCAGTTCTTATATGTTGTTTCTCCTGTTGGAGAAAAAAGAAGAATCATTGTTTTTTTTCTTTTATCAACAGTACCTAGCACATTTTAAATGCTTGTTGGTAAGTGCTTACTGATTTATTTACACATGTATTTGTATACATGCATGAGCATGTATACTTTGTAGGGAAGGATTATCAGTATAGGGAATGCTTCAGAACACTGGATATCCTCTTAAGATCCAAAAGATTCTTCTCATTTAATGGTCATGGTTAAAAAGAAAATTAATAGGACTTTTAAATCCAGGAGGATATTAAATTTCAGAAATGCAAATAGCTGAATCATATACTAATCATCTTTGAATTTTTAAAAGATACTTTGTGATAGTCCAATGACTGTAAGCATTATCATTTCAATTGAAAATTGGATAACAGAAGTGTTTTGTGGAAGTAGTTTTAAGAGTTACATATTAAGTCAATGTTACAAACAAAAAAATTAGATTTTTTTGTGACAAAAGAACAGTGTAGTATGATACATAATTCATTGTGGCAGCTGAAATTGCTGAAAACTGATGATCCAGATCAGTAAGGATGGATGAAAAATCTTTGTGAGGCAACTCCATACCTATGATATAGGTAGATACAAAGAAAAAGAGGTGAAAACATCAGTAGCAGGTATTGCTAAGTGGAATCACTGGAAACAAGGCAGATGTTACCTTCCACGTTAATTACTTAGCATCCAATTAGATGAAACCTAGATTAGTAACTGAAAGTTTCTTCATTGTATCTCTTTTGGGATTTCTTTGTCATCTGTAAGTTATAACAAAGTAAGGATGTTCTTAATCATATTCCTTAAGATATAGACAAATTCAAGTAGCAGTAATCATAATAATTTGCAATAATGATTGACTATGAAATGCTTTAAAGCTGGCAAGATCTCTTTATTTATATAGTACAAGCTACATCTCATACACCCATTTGCCCCAGAAGGTTTTGTCTCCAGAGTAGATAGCCAATCAATAAACATTTATTAAATGCTTATGCCAGGAATTGTGCTAAGCACAGCTACTACTCTCCCTGTCAAAGTTCTAGAGTTAACCAGTGGAGAACTGTGAGGTTTTCTAATACTATCACTCATAAACCCACATCCAATATATTCTCTCCAATATCAATTAGTCTAGTTCTTTTGCCTCAAGGTCCAGTGCTATACTCATTGTCCTACTTAGCTTCCTGCTAATGTTTAATATCTCTCAAGTATCATTTAACCAATGTCAGTTTTTACAAAAGGATATTTGGTAAGAAGGTATAACAAGAACTTAATTACATACTCTCTTGCTGACAGACCATGATGCTTCAGTTGCTGGGGCCATTCATTGCTGGACTGTCTTTCCTCATGGCTGGCTCCTTACTGTCCTCAGCTGTTGAGGCTACCAGAATATAATGTTGTGGGTTGCCGTTGATGAACCTCTGCTGACTCTTCCACCTTTTCAAAGCTCACAGAGTTTTCACTTGGTTCATTGCATTTTCAATACTTATTTATCCTGAGACAGGGAAGAAATAAACACAACAGAGATGGATGTAGGCATCATATGTTCACAACCACACAGTGGTCCCAGTGGGGAGATAAGGCAGTCACAGAAGCCATGCCACTGCTGTCTCTCTCCTCACTCAGAGGCTCCTACATTTCTTCCTCCTCACTCAAAAGCCACCAGAGTAGAAGGAGAGATTTCAAGTAATCAGATCTTTTGTATGCAAATGCTCAGTTCTAGCTCATCAGCTAATTAGAAAGCCTTTCATCCTGTAGTAAGCCAACAGGAGCCAGTTAGGATATCTTCTCTTGCTTTAAATCAGGAAGAGTAAGGGTTCCTTGATCAAGTACTGGGTACAACACTTACAACAAGAGCAAGTTCCAAGAACTGCAGTGCATTCTTTTCCCTGCTTAATATTTGCTGGGCACAGCCAATTTGTTGGAGAACATTTTGACTACAATGCCCATATACCCATTTCAAAATGGTTTTCTGAGGTCCCAGGGAAGCATAAGGTTGTCCTTTCCCTTGCTTCTTCAATGACATACAGAAAAGAGTTTTAAAACAGTTAATATGATACAGTTTTTACCTAACACCACATATATAGGCAGAAGTCACAATCACACTCTCCCCAATACAGAATTACTTAGTTTCAACGAACAAAGATTTTGCTATGTTTATCAGAGGTTATTGCTTGATAAGTAATGAGCACTGGTCTTGGATTTAGAATTTCGTGGTCTTCCCCAGCCCAAAAGCAATAAGAAAAAAAGCAAAGAAAACCAATCTTTCTATATCAAAAGGAAACGTTACCCTACATACTTTCTTACTAGATCATGTAGAGACCTGGAGTCAACTTCCCAGTCCTCCCATCACATATTAACTCTCTTATTTGAGATTCAGTGCCTTAGAAGATAGGTACTATAGGTATTAGGTTCCAGTCTCCATAAAAGAAGAAAATGGAGCTGAAAGGTGAAGTGATTTATTTGTCCATAATCACCGAGCCAAAAGGCGTGAGAAAAAGGATTAAAATCCAAGTCTTTGAACTCCAAAGTACTTTCTATTCTATTGTGCTGTTAAATTATGTAATATTTTATTTCCCCAATTATATGTTAAAACAATTTTTAAACCTTTATAAAAGTTTTGAATGCCAAATTCTGCCCTTCCCTTCCTCCCCCCCTCCCTAAGATGGTAAGCAATCCAATGTAGGTTATAAAATTGCAGTCATGTAAAACATTTCCATATGAGTCATTTTGTATAAGAAGACTCAAAAAAAGAAGAATGAAGGAAAATAAAAATAGCTTGCTTCAGTCTGCATTCAAAACAACAGTTCTTTCTCTGGAGGCAGATAGCATGCTTCATCACGAGGCCTTTGAAAATAGCTAAGCCATTCACAGTTCATCATACAATGTTGCCATTACTGTACACAGTGTACTCCTGGTTCTGATCACTTCACTTTCATCAGTTCATATGAGTCTTTTTCCATGCTTTCCTGAAATCATTCTGCTTTTCATTTCTCATAGCAAAATAATATTCCATAGCTTGTTTTACCATTCCCCAATTGATGGGCATCCTCTCAATTTCCAATTCTTGGCCACCACAAAAAGAGCTGCTATAAATATTTTTGTTCAAATAGGTCTCAGGTTAGATTTTGAAATAGGAATTCTTCCAGATCCCTTAGAAAAGTACTAAATCACTGTTTCTGTGAGGGTATGTATGTGTGTCACTTGGTTAAAATCACATAATTCAACTTTATCTTATTTCTTAATACTTCAATAGAATGATGATGGCATTAATAATTGTTTTGCTCTCCTACTAGTGCAGATGAGAGCTGATTCTTGCTCTCACTTCGTGAGAGAATTCTTATTCTCGTCTTTATATAAATCGTCCTTAGACGATTTACTGAATCCTTGCTGCGTTCTGTTTTGTTTTAAATTTTTTAAGTCCTTTTCAACAGTTGTGCCACCAATTTATAATTCCTTGTTTTCATTTCATGATTGGGGTCTGTCTTCCTCCCTCCTTCCATTTTTCTCCCTTTCTACTTCTCCCCCTCCTTCCCTTTCTCCCTCTCCCTGCCTCCCTTCCTCTTCCCTCTTTCATAAGCCATCTTTTGGCCTATGTATGTCTTTGAACTGTTCAAAAATAGAGCAGGGTACTTTAGAACCTATAATGTTCTCTTTCACTATAGGTTTTCAGAACCTGACCAGATGAGCACTCATTAAGAATGTTGTCCAGGGAGTTTCTGTTAACTGACAATTTGAGCTGTAAGGTTTCTGAGGCTCCTGATAATTTTGAGATCCTATGATACTTTTACTTATTGCCTGAAAGTTAATATTGATAAAATGCTGCAATCTAACCACCATCTATGTCTTCATTGTTCCTTGAATAAGTGGCAATTTTGCTTTTCCTGGGATCATGATGTTTCATTTTTTGTAGCTATATAACATTATTTGGAGAATATTGGTGACTGAATGCAGCTTGAGATCACTGAAACCACACAAGTTTCCCAAATGCAATCCAGCCATCTTGCTGTCTTCTTCCTTGATTTTTGTGTTCATCTGTATATTGTTAGACAAAATCTTTTTTCCTGTGGCTTTAGATCTCATCAGGGAGACTTTGTAGGGATCAAAATTAGCCCAATGCAATGGAAGATTAAAAGAAATGTTTTAGTCACATATTTTTATAGTTTCCTTATCTCTCATTGAGCTCTGAGAGAGGACATTAAAGTTTCCTACTATTGTGGTGATGTTAATTTTGTTTATTATCATTATATACATATATAATTAATTAAATTATTAAATGCAAATTAATAATTTCTGCACTGTAGAAACATGTTTAGTTCCCATATGCTTGATTTTATTAGTATACAAGGATGGAGGCAACTAGGAAATGCATTTCTTTGAATGTTCATAAAATCATTTTCTATATAAAAATAGTATGACTTATTAGAACATTCATTGAAGTGTCATAGTTTCTCATTGTGACTTATATGTCCCTAAGTTTGAGGAATATATTTCAATATAATTTAACAATTCAACAGTTTATTAAATGCCTGCTCTGTGCTATACATTATGTTAGGTGCAAGGAATACAAAAGCAAAAATGAAAATAGCATCTACCCTCAAGGAGCAGACATCTTGCTTGGAAGGAGAAGGACAGTGAATACTTACTTTACTCAAATAAGTAAATTCAAAATATAGATGATGGCTACATACCAAGAGAGTGTAGGCTCTGGCATGTGGTTTAGATTTCCAGGTGCTTCATCTATTTGTACCTTCCTTGTTAAAGTTATCTTGTTTTTTTTTTTGTATAGTAACTTCTATTTACCTGTGTATACATACATTTAGTTTCCTTCTTTAGAATATAAGCTCCTTGAGGACAGGAATTATTTTTCTCTTTTGAACTGGTACGTAGTAAGGGCTTAAGAAATACTAGTTGAAGCCAGTCCCAAAGAAGAGATATGAGAAGATATCTCCCCCCTGCTTCTTTGTAGGAGTGGGGGGGGATGTTTGTTGTGGAAGAGAGGGTATAACATCTAATTTTTAAAAATATCTTCATTAGTTTTGCTAATGAACTTCCCGCTTTTAATCCTTTATTACAGGCCTGCACAACCTCCTCTACATTTTTAGCAGGCAGCCAAAAATCCTTTCATGTGCCACAAGTGGGCACACATTGTGTAGGTCTGGCAGGCTTACTTTATTAAAAGAGAAGTCTCTCTGGAAGGGGAAGAAGAGAGGGATATAGATATAGATATAACACATAAGTATAAAATATGTCGATAAAATTTATTTGAAAAGTAAATGTTAATTGATTGATTTCACCTTTGCTGTGCCCCTCCTGGAGATGGCTGCAAATATGATTTACTTCTAGCCTTTAGAAGTTATTTCCAGTTATTCTTTTCCTTTATATATTAGTATATATTATAAGACAATATTCTATTTTTACCCATATTCTATTCCTATGTCATAGTCATTCATTGTCCTCATCAGTATGCAATATCTTCTTTGCTGTTGAATTACCTTAATATTATATAATACCATCTTAATTGTTGACTTGAATAGACTATTCTCATAACCTATCTTGATTTTTAGATATTTGAATGGCTGTCATGTGTTAGAGGGATTAGATTTAACTTTGTTTTATTTCAGAGAACTGACCTGGGAGTAATGTATAAAAATTGGAAAGAGTAAAATTAAGGATTGAAGTTGGGGCTGGTTGGGGAGGGGTGGGAAAGGAGAGGAAGATAATAATATTTAGAACAGTGTTCCCTCTCATTCAAGGCCTTCAGGTAGAGGCTAGGATGATTACTTATCCAGCATGTCTTAGTGAGGATTGTTTTTTCATATATGTGTGGTACTGAATGGCTTCTGAGGTCTTTTCCAACTCCAATTGACTGTGATTCCTGATTACATCATTTAACTGGATAGGTCTTGACACCTTTTAGGATATGTTTCCATTTATGGTCAATACACCATTCATAGTTAATGCATAGTTAATATTTCCTCCTGGTTTTAATTTGTGTGATTTTTGTTATCATCATATGTCAGTTTAGTATGTAAGATTTCATGGCATTCCCAAATGCTTCACTAACTGTCCTAAGGGGTATAAAACATCTGCTTTTGTTTTATCAAGGGATGATTTATTTAGAATAATGTTTTAGTATTTGTCCAAAATCTACAGAGTTCCTTTATGTATATAAAGGAAGTTATTTTTTCTTTTCCATATTTATTCTTTTAATTCACTCATCAGTAATATTAGCTTTCTAAAGAAAGCAATTTTCAGTGTTATATTTCTTATTTTTTTTTTATTTTAAAGAAGCTCCACCCTTTTAAAATTCCCACAAAGACACTCTGGGCATTGGTTTTTAAACTGCCTCATTTTCCATTAGCTCACCACCTGCTCACTTCTAAGTCTCCAAAATCTGACTTTTAAGCTTCATTACTTGTCTGAAACTGTACTTTACTAAGGTTACCCATAGTCTTTTGGCTGATGAACCCAATAACCCTGAGTCCTTATCTTAAACTTTTCTGCAGCTTTTGATGCTAACACCCTTTATCCTGGATGCTTCCTCTTCTCTTGACTTCCATGATATTTTTTTCCTAGTTCTCCTCCTTCCTGTTTGACGACTCCTTTTCTATCTCCTTTTGCTGGATTATCATCCATTCCATATCTCCTTGCTATGTGGTTTCCCCAGGGCTCTCTCCTGGACTCTGTTCTCTTCCAATTCTATACCCACTCCTTTGCAGAGTTCATCAGATGCTACAGGTTCAAAAATTATCTCGATGAAGATAACCCTTAACTCAATAGATGCAACTTTAATCTCTCTTCTGACCTTTGATGTGGAATTAACAACTACCTGAAAGGTATCTCCTTCTGGTTGTCATGTATGCATCCCAAACTAACATTTCCAAAACAGAACTCAGTACCTTCTCCCCAATAGCTGCCTTTCCATTTCCTCAATTACCCAGGAAAGGAACCTCAGATTTATCCTTGATTCTTCCCTTTTCTTCATCATCCATTTTTAAGAAGTTGCCACATTTTGTTTCTTCCATACCCACATCTTTTCTAGCTCCAATCTCCTTTTCTCTACTCACATAGCACCTCATAGTTCAGGAAGTCAACACTTCTCACCTTTACTACTGTCTTCCATGTCCAATCTGTTCTTTTTTTGCTAAAATTACCTTATCAATGTGCAATGCTCTCCTCCTGAACTCCATTGTTTAAAAACTGGTTCCTCATTGGAGTATAAGATAAAATGAAAACCCATTACCCCAGCATTTAACATATTTACACAATCTGCTTCACATTTACCTTTCCATCTTCATTTCATCCTTGTCGCTATCACAAGCTCTCTTTAAGCCAAACTGGACGGGTACATACCTGTACTAGGATGATAGTAAATAGGTAGAAACTCAAAGATTCCAGGAGTTTGTGTGAGCTCTTTCAGTTTCCTGGATTGAATTCTTTCCTTGTTTTTACCTTTCAAAATCAATTTCCTCTTTCAAAAATGAATTGAAATGCTTCCACAACCTTTCTCTCCTCCCCCCCCCCCCGCTAATTCTCCTTTTTCATTTTTCCATTTCTCCTTGAACTTTACTTGTATACACATTTTCTAATCCCAGGATACTCTAAGCCCCTCTAGGGCAGGTATCTTTTTGTCTCTCTGTCATTTGTGCCTAGAGCCATGTTTTGTATGTGATTGAATAATTGTTGAGTTGAATTGAATAAAGTAATATATTTCTGATTTACAATATTTCTGATAGCTTTATGTAGTATTGTGTGCGCCTACTTATTTGCCATATTTAAAGTTTATTTTCCCAAGTGGAAATTTGTTCATTTCTTTTTAATGTCATTAGTTCCCAACACTGAAATCAGATCTTGTTAGTTTCACATAGCCATAGACTGAATTCAATATACTGTATATTGCATCTTGTACAGAAAAACAGAATACACATCAACAAGGAGAGTATGGAGTACTCATAGGAGGCTTGGTGATTGACTGATTAGTTAGGTTGTCCTCTCTAGTACTGTTTTCCAAAGGTATCTTAATATGCCCTAGATTACAAACTGCTTTTTGCGTATTATATATTCTTTTTTCAGTGTTTTTCTTCTTCACAAAGAGAGATGGAATAATGGTTTCTTTTCTCTAGTGGCTAAACATCTTTCCTAGAACTCTGGTTCAGTGAGTTAAGGTCTTTGCAAGTTTTCTAATGTGCTTTCAAGATGAAATAGCTATTCATGATGAGTATTCTTTGCTTTGGTTGATTTGGTTCTGAATAGCTCTGTCTTGCTGAAGAGGAATCAAGGCTGAGAAGTGAGGTGGCTCATTGTCCCTGCCCATGACAAAAGTCTAGCTCATGAAGTCTTCCAAAATTTTTATGTTTGTAATAAATAAGATTGTCGTTGCCAAAATAAAATTGCTTATTTTAATTCACATATTGCAATTCAACTTAATGTAAAATCACATAAGGTTCAGCAAATCCAACCCAGGCAAGTGCATGAAAACTCACTATCAGTAAGATTGTTCTTCCTAGGATGCATTGCATTTAGTAACCATTATAGGGAAAGTCGAAGAGAGAGGACAAGGGGGAACAGTACTACATATCCAATGTTGTCCCTTAGAAGAAGCCCTAGCTGAGGCATGCAGATGGCATGATTTTAGTGTTGCATTTGGAGTAAACAAGATCAGAGTTCAAATGTGGGTATATAACTAGGTATATAACCCTGGAAAAATCACTCAAATTCTGTGTCTCTGTTTCCTCAACTGTAAAATGGGATGATAATAATATCTACCTTCCAATGTTGTTCTGAGAATCAAATTAGATTTGTAAAGTATTTAGCACAGTATTTGGCACATGGAAGGTACTTAATAAAGGTTTGTTTTCTTTCTTTTCCTCTTTCTGAAATTTATCAGTTAGAAAAATTGTGACTGTTCAATATTGTTTTTGTGCTTTATGTCAACTAAGAGTGCATGAGAGCTGGATTTTGACCTTGATAATTGGTGCCTTTGCTCAGAAAAAAAAAATTGCTAAATTAAAACAAATATTAAAAGTGTGTTCACTCTTTTTTGGTGCTATATTTTAATTCTATATATCTTCCTTTTCTATTTTAAATTGGGGAGGGTTTCAAAAGCTAGAAGTCACCAAGGGTCCATCTGGATCTTTCAAAATTCGTTTTTGCAAGGGAGAGTTTATAAGACCTTGTAAAGAAAACATTTTAGCTATATACTAGATGTGTCCCTCTTGCTGCTGAGGGTGGATTCTTTCTCCAAAGTTCTTCCTTCCGTTTCCAAGCAATAGCAGGGCTCATGAATCAGATACTCCCCACCCTACTTCTCACTTTTTTTTTTTAACTTAACTAGGACTTGGAATATTCCAGGGAAGCAAAACAGGATTTGGTTTCAATTTCCACAACAGAGAGGTGGGAGAAAATGTCTATGACAGTGAAACTTCTAACAATGGTACTGATAAATGTAGTTTCTTTAAAGAGGAAAGATTATTCCCATCAGCTGTTTCAGTAGGCAACCAAGACATGAGGAGTCTTGATTACATGATCACTAGGACTGCAAAGTCAAATTCAACAAACCTTACTTAATTTAATTCAACAAATATTTATCAGTGACATACTGTGTACCAGGCACCATTCTAATCTCTGCAGATGAAGGGCAAAAATAAAATAGGGCCTCTCCTTGAGGAATTTACATTCTACAGCATGTATGTGGACAAGCACAGTGTAGGGAAAATTTGAGCTTTCCAACTGGAGATAACATTTATCACAAAGGGCAAAACTAGTAGAAAAAGAATGCCCGGAAAGGAAGGGGAAAGGGCAAGATGATGACTTCTGCTTCTGGTTGTGGAATTTAGATACTCCATGACTTCTGCATTGAGAAGATAATTCTGTCTCTGGGTTAAAATAGAGGCATATATAGTAGCTTCTCCAAGAAACAGATCTGAATAGGTTTAAGATTTCTTTTTATCCATTGTGTCATATCTAAAAGCGTTGTACCAAGTTGTCTGAGTAGTGGAAGAGAAAAGGCTAAAAATCTCTTTGAGGGAGCCCAGGTTGTGAGCATATGCCCACTCCAGTAGATTAGTCAGGCTAAAATCCTTCTAAGTGTATCCTGTGGCCCAGCACTTCAAGATTTTTTTTCATTTTCTTTGGGTTCAATCCTGAGAGCTACTGGTATGTGAAGAAATATTTTCAGTACGTTTACCCTTCTTCTACCAATCCAGGTAGACTCTGCAATACTTCATGCCGTAGACCTGACCACAAAGGGTATGTCTAATTTACAATGACTTGAGTAAATCAAATTATTTCGAATCACTGAAATTTAATCATTTATTACTTTGAGGTAGCAATGGGTGGGTGCAATAGGGGAGAATATGTTCTTACTTCTTTTAACAAGTATGACAGTGAGCATAACTGTACTGTTAGGAGAAGTCAAAGGTCCAAATAAAGTACACTCCTCTCAAATCCCATCAAAGTTTTCAATCTCAATCAGCCCCACTCACTGGAACTCAGCATATTGATGAAGTACTTGGTTCAGACACCTAGTTGGTTTTGGCCCTACTGTAACTCAGAACTCATTGTCAAACAATCCTTTAGTTTCAGTTTCCCTAAGTACCAGTGTGCTACCAGGCCCAGTTTCATTTCTTCATTTTCTTATCTAGAAAATGAAGAGGTTGGACAAGATGATATTTTAGAACCCTCAGAGCATAGAACTAGTGCTAAAAAAAGATCACAGATGGTGTCTAATCCGATTTCCTTGTGTTATATGGAAACTGGTCTTTCCAGAAATGATTTGTCTGAGGTCATGCAAGTGGTATTAGAAGCAGGTTAGGAACCCAGGTTCTTTGACTTTAGAGCTCTCACTTTTTCTCCCCTCTGTACCATGGTGACTTCTATTTCTTTGCTATTATGAGAAAGTAGATTTGCAAAAATGGAATGCCATGGTATAACATTTGCTGTTTGTTACTATATACAACGAGTGTCATTTTTCTCTGAATCATAACCTTAGCAGTGCTCTAACTTGTTACTTGGAGGTGCCATAATCTATCAGCCTTTTAGACGAGATTTAAAGATAAGTTCTATTTTTGGCCAACTAAATATTTCATAGAACTTCTGGTAAGGGATGAGTGATAATCCTTACCATATTGGAGTTTTCTCCTATTAAAACTCTCTAATTTTAATTAAATATATAATTTTTTAAAATATCCTGACTACAAATAATTTTCCTGTAACTTTATAAAACAAAGCAAAAATTATTGACCTGAGCTACATAGGACAGTTCTAATTGACTTTGAGCTTGGGGCTTAAACTTACAAAGCAATTTATGAAATACTAACAAATATTTGAGAGAAAGTATGGAGTAGTGGATGGAGAATTGTCATCTGAGTCAAAAATATCTGGGTTCAGGTCCTACTTTTTATATATACTAACAGCATGACCCTTGTCAAATCATTTTGCCTTTTAAAAGCATGGATCTCAACTGGTAAGTGACCTTAGATGCCATCAACTCCTAGTTCCTTATTTTATAGATGAGGCAGCTGTGACACTGGGATTTTATCACTTACTTAATATATCAGGTAGGATAGTGTGCATCAGATGTGAGACTTGGATCCAGGTCTTCTGACTCCAGAACCAGTGATCTTTCTACTGTACCACCTACATTAGTTCTCCAAACAAGACTATGAGTTGTAGAGCAGGTCCTGCTCTGTCTTGGGAGAAGCAGTTTTTTCATCAGGAATTCCCCATAGCAATGAAATCACAGGTTTGGTTTTATTTTTTAATATACAGAATCAGGCTTTTAAAAAGATTTTAAAATATTTTTTCCTCCTGACAAACCTAAGAGGCAGGAGATATGAATATTATCCCTATCCTACAGATGAGGAAACTGAGGTTCATGCAGGCTAAATAATTTCCAAAGTCTACATAGCGAGTGTCTAATCATCACATCATGCCCTCTCATGGGACCTTCAGGTCAGCATAGTCTTCTCATAACTATTAACATATTGTTTCCCACAGAGTGTAGCCACATGTTGTTTAGAAGTCTGGGAAAATACCCTTTTTCAAATGAAGTGCTTGATCTGTGTGATTTGATTAAGATGTGTGGGCTCAAATGGGATTTCAACCAAGTAGTTGTCATGTGGATGTAAATATTGAGTGAACAGCTGGTCTAACATCCTACTCACCAGCAGAAATTTAGTAGAAGACTTCCATTTGGTCAGTGTTTTCTGGGCAGACCCCAAGACACAATCAGGAGGAAATCATTCACCTGTCCACCTGCATGGCCTGAATCTTCATAGGCTGCCATTTACCAGAAAGCTCTGAAGCCTTCAGCATGCCTCAGTTTCCCACTCTAAATATGAAAATATAGGATTATTGTCAGGGAATTGTCTGTGTTGATTAGTTTGTCTTTGGATTATAGTTGTTTTACAAGATAAAGGAGAAGCTGATGGCATTTCAGTACAACCTGCTATGGTGTGTGGGCATTATTGGCTTCATGGCAGACATGTTGACACAAATTGTCAGATGTTAGGCAATTTTAAACCTAATGAAATACATCCTTTAGAAATTTGTTTCAATATTCTGTTAGTGATGTCATTGAAAGAAAAAAGTCACTGGACACCCACAGATTTTCCCTGAAGTTACAGATTAATATAGTAGCATCTCTGTCTCTCTGTTGCTGTCTCTCTCTCTGTCTCTCTCTTTCTCACACACACACACACATACACTCACACCCACACACAGAGCTATTAATTATATCATGGGATGCCCCTGCCTGAAAGCTATTATTAATCTTTATGCCAAAATGCCCCCTACAATGACTGTGTCATCTGACATAAGTCATTGTTGCACCGTTTTTTTTGACCTGGAGATGTGGCTTTGAGGAGTGAGTGAAAGTAAGATGTCTGATCTTTTAGAGTATCTTCGTTAGTGAAAGTGAAATGATGTCCAATGATTAGAGATAGTGAAGACTGAGTGTGAAATTAGAGTATAGATTGCTTCTTAGCCAAGATCAAAATCTTATAGATTTAGAGCTGATAGGGATGTTTGAAGTCATCTATCCCAACCCTCCTTATTTTAAGGGGGAAAAGAGCCTTAGAGAAGATAGGTGACATGCTCAAAGTCACACAGATACTGAGTAATTGTATGAAATATTTCTAACTAGAGTAACTTCATCAAAATGGGATGTGCCATTCAATTAACTGGTCAAATGGGAAGACATAGAAGTGTAAACTAATTTATTTAACAGTAAATCCAAAAATCAAGATGTTTCTAAGGACATCTTCTTCATTTGTTTTTATACCTTGCCATAGTAATGAAGACAAGTCAACCTTGGCAAGTGGACAGATTTTTTCCTCCCTCTCTAATGGAACCAACTTCACATTTTCCATATGATTCATTCAAGAAAAAATTTAGCCTTCTGTTTAGTATTCTAATGAGTATTACATGGGTACATACTGTGTCCAACATGTGACAGACTTACTGTGATTTTTGAATTCATCTTGAATCTTTTGTCATAATTATAGCTGCAATCTACTAAACTCTGACCAAAACCACTGATGTTAGAGGTTCTAGCTATGATGTGTTAGAATCCAGAATCACAAAATTTATACAGATCTATTTGAAGTTCTCTTACAGATATAATCGTGAAAAAGATATACTTCTGAATGAGAAATCATTTAATTTCTCACCTGGACATATGGGGTACCTAGCATAAAGTCAATCTTCCAGCATTTAGTGCAGTACCTGACATATAGTAGGCACTTAATAAATTCTAATTAACTTGAATTTCCAATATAGACTGGAGATATTACACTGCTTAGGATATATTAAGATTTATGATTGTGTCTACAAAATTCCTTAAACTATTGAATAGATATAGTTATTCTCCCTCAACCACTAAAGCACTGTAGCATGCTCCTCTCTTAGCAGTATTCTATATATTCAAATTCAGTACATATTCATTAAATGACTGTGAGGTTTATTATGGATCAAATCCTTTAAAACAAAATTGGAAAGGGTGGTGGGGGTTGATTCATTTTGATCTAGAACTTAGTAAAAATGCTGTAGCTTCTTGAGAGAAGAGACTATGTAATATCCATATTTGTGTTTTTAGTATCAAAGTACAATACTTTCACCCACAGTCAGCACTTCAGAAATGTTTGTCGAACCAAATGTAGTTTAGCTGAATTAGATCACACACAAAACAGAGATCTAATAAAGCTACAAAACTATGAGGTTGAAAAGAGAAATCAGGATTAGCCTTCCGAAAATTAAGAAGAAATAATTTCCTAAAGTTGTCTAAGAAGTGATGTCAATAAGCATTTATTAAGCACTTACTATTTGCTTGTACTAAACTCTGGGAATACAAAGGGACAAGAACTCCCCATCAAATATCTGATCTTAGATCACTCAGGAAGTGTCACTTTTTGTAAGAAAGAAGTCATTAGCAGAAAATTCGATTCAGAGTAAAAGTAGGCCCAAGGACAGGGATGAGTTTTAAAGTGTTTGTGTTTTAACTTGGTTTTGTTTCACAGATTACGAGTAAGAAATTATAAAATTATTTCCCAGATACAAAAAAAAAATAGATCTTTGAATGTTATTCCTGGAAAAGAAGAAATGCTTTGTATATGCATTCTTGTTGTTACTGCCTCCCAGCTGTGCTCAGCTTTCAGGAGATGACCTTCACTGTACCTTCTATACATAACTCATAAAATGCATGGCTCTGGAGAACAATTATGGCGGGGTAGGATGTGCTCTCTTGATTATGCGGTAGGATACTATTCTCCACGTCCATTTTGGGAGGATGTTAAAGGTAATATTAAAAATGCTGCAGTTGTTCTGCTCACCTGATTGTAACAGTGAAGGAGGCAACGTTGATTCTAACTGATGGCTCTGCGTTTCAGTGTTATTCAGCAGCACCTGGTGGCTGCCAGCTGTTGGGGATTACTGCAGGGTCCTTCCACAGGGACAGTGGAGCAACAGGAATAAATCAGATTTGAACAGGCTACTGAAGGGGTTTGTTTAAAACATTTAAAAGTCTTTTATAGCTAAAGAGTCCAAGTGTTGAGCTACAGCAATGTATATAATATAGTATATGAGTAGTATAAATAATTGCGTAAATTAGACAATATATATGTGTAATATATAATTTCACACAATTACTAAAGATAAGTGATTCCCAAGGTATGCATTATTAACACACACATACATATATGTATGCATATCTATCTCTTCATTATCGCACACTTTGACCTAAGTTGAGTCCCAAGCTATATAATACACACACACATACACTTACACACACACTTGCATGTATTACATTTACCAAAGATAAATGATTCCTAAGAGAGCCATTATATATGCATATATATGAATGGGTTTATATAGATGCATATACATATATTCACTTACATTTAACACACGAGTCCCAAGATACACATTATATGTGTATAAACACATATGTACATAGAGATAATCTCAAGATACATGTTCTATACATGCGTGTATTTTCACATATAGTTATATTGTATGTATATGCACAAGCATAAGGTCAGCCAGGTGGTACAGTGTATAGGACATTGTTCTTGGAGTCAGAAGGACTTGAGTTTAAATTCAGCTTCACACACTTACAAACCGTGTGACTCTGGGCAAGTTACTTATCGCTGTTTGCTTAAGTTTCTTCATCTGTAAAATGAGCTGGAGAAGGAAATGGCAAACCATACCAGTAGCTTTGTCAAGAAAACCCTAAGTAGGGTCACGGAGAGTTGCACATAACTGAAACAACTCAACAACATCTGGGAACTCACTCAACTTTGGTATATGTATTTGTGTATATACATATATGATGCATATTTTAGGGACTCACTTTGGTAACTGTGTATAATTATGATTATGCATCGACTGAGGTAACCCTTTTCTTCTAGAAAATGTAGCATTATAGAAATTATCTCAAGCCATCACAGTAAAAAAAGTGTCAAGTTTATCTTGTATACATTATATATTTTGAATATTATATGTGTGTATAGATACACATAGTTATATATATATGTGTATACATACATACATAAGCACACACACATTGGGTGTGTTCTATACCAGTCAAGGAAATTCAATGATTACCTCCAAATAGACCCTGTGCTTCAAATTCTGTAGCTCAGAGTGGTTAAATTTAACATCTTCCTTGGCAGACAAAAATTCTGCAAGTGACAGATACATATATACGTATACACACATATAGAGGTATGTGTCCATTTATGAAGTGAATATATGGAGACATACTTAAAAGTAAATATATGAACACACATATAAAGTGACTATATGGATACATACCTCTGTGTGTGTTTATATGTATATATGTGTGTCTGTGTATGTATGTGTGTGTATATTTACATTCTCAGCCATTTGCAGAATGGAAGATGTTACATTTAACCACTCTGTGTTATAGATTTTGAAGCACAGGGTCTGTTTGGAGGTAATCATTGGATGAATCATTGAATATTCAGTTTATATATGGTATGTTTCATATGCAAACACACATGCCAAATATATCTATCTGCATTATTCTATGTGAATTGAAAATTACTTCTCAGTGATTAGAATATCTTACAGTATTGCTTACCTACATAAAGGATTTCATTCCACTGAACTCCATTAATTTGTTAGATTCTTTAATAAAGAAATTTACATTAGTCAGGTAATTCAAATAAATATCATAGTTACCTTTCCTACTTTGGAGGGGGAACTTAGAAGTTTAAAGTCACTCAGACAGAATTGATGATTCATTTTCTCCAATGTGATCCTAGCTGAGAGGGACAGCATGGTATAGTGGGCAGAGAGCTGGTTTCAAAGACAGAACATCTCAGGTCATCTATAGCCTTTTACACACACTACTTATGTGACCTCAGCAATTCATTTAATCTCTTTGTGCTCCAGGCAACTCTCTAAGACTAGTTTTCAGAGCATGTGCTGGTCTGCTCTGGTAGAGGGAGTGCTCACAGATTATGTAAAAAAAAAAAATCACATCTATTTTCTCCACTATTAAAAATAAGGTCTTATTATTTGGAAGTCGATGGCTTTTTAAAAATTTTAGATATTTAATTAGTGTCTTCTGTAAAACCAAAATTACTTTGCAATAAACCTTTTCCCCATGGAACCCTCCTTTATGATGAAGACTGAGATGTAAAGATTAAGCAAAATCAGATAGACAAGATGATAATATCTGATAAAGCTGTCTTATATATGACATTCTGCTCCCGTGTTTTGTCATATCTCTATGGAGAACAGCAATAACTAGGGTGGGGTATTCAAGGGTGTGCCCAAGAGCACTAACATTTATAATGTACAAACACATCGGTTCAGCAGATAAGAAATAAATGTTGGAAGGAAAGGTTAGGTATATTGGGGTAAAGTATAGATGTGTCTGGGGTTTTGTCTCAAGGGGTTATCTCCCTTCGGGTTTCCTTTCATGCTGGCAGAAGAACAAAGAAAAAGTGTAGGCTCTTGAATGGTTGTGAATAAAGCAGAGTATAGCTTGTTTTTCCCTTGCCTCTTTTCCTTGGTTCCATAATAAAATCCCCAACACCAACATGCCCTTTCCCCTTAGCAGAACTGTCCTTTCCCTCTAGCTTTTCCAGGAGGACCAGTCTCTTTTCTGCAAAAACAAAAGCAAAACAAGACAAGAAAACCAGTGGTGTATCCCATCAGAGCAATAATTGATTTTAGTGCTACTTTTTCTGCTGTGTGGGAGGCAGACTTGCTGACTTGACTGGCAGATTAAAAAAGACATGAGACCAAATGTATCCTAAAAATGTTATCAGAAACAGGACAGAACAGCAACAAAACACCTACCTTTTAAAATATTTTCTCTTCAGCATTACATGTGATTACACAAAACTAGAAATGCCCAAATCACCCAACAACAGAGCAGCGATAAATAAGTTGTAGTACATGACTGTAATGGAATACTATAATTCAATTAAGACTAACATATTTGAGTAATACAGAGAAATCTTAAGAGAACTTTATGAAATAATTTTAAACAAACAAAAACACAAGCAGTAGAATAGAGCGAGACTAGCAAAGACCATATAAAAGCAAGGAAAGGGCACAAGATTTATAAAATACCAGCTTTATAACAGATGCTTTCTTTTTTAAATAGTTGCTTTATTATTTTTATTAATTTATTTGTTTTCAGTTTTCTACAATCACTTTCATAAGTCTGAGATTTTCGCCCCCTCCCTCCCTGCTCTCTCCCCAGGATGGCATACAATCTTACATGGGTTCTACACATATACATTTTCACATTGGTCATGTTGCGTAGAAGAATTAAAATGAATGAGAGAAACCATGAGAAAAAACAAAACCAAACAAAGCACAAGAGAAAATATTCTGCTTCACTCTGTGATCCAGTTCCACAGTTCTTTCTCTGGATATGGAAGATATTTTGCCCCAAGAGTCCATTAGGAATGTTGTAGGTCCTTGCATTGCTGTGAAAGGCTAAGTCTATCAGAAAAATTCCTCGCACACTGTGGTTGTTACTGTGTACATTCTCGTGGCTCTGCTCCTTTCACTCAGCATCAGTTCATGTAAGTCCTTCCAGGGACAGACACTTTCCAAGTATTATTTCCTTTGATTCTTACAACAATTGTGTTTGGAAGTTGCTATTATGATCTCCATTTTAGAGTCAAGGACACTGAGGCAGATAGAATTTAAGGAACTTGCCTAGGGTCACTCGGTTGATAAGTGTCTGAGTTCCCATTTGAACTCAGATCATTCTGACTCCAGGCCCAGCACTCTATATATGCTGCCAACATCTGCCTAGAAAGTGAATGGGAATGAATTGCAAATAATACTGATGAAGACTTTGTGACTGAGGAGTTACAGTGATACTGTATCCATTGAAATTAAGTTATTTGAGTGAAAATCATTATTAATCAAGTGTGAGTGATTTTATTCATATTTAACACTATGATTTTAATAAATTGTAAACACATTTTTGAAAAGAACATAGAACCCTACATTCCATGGGTCATTCCATGACTTCAAATATCCCTTTTAACTCTGGGTCTTATATTCTAACACTTGAATTAATCTTAATTTTATCTTTGAAACACTGATATAATTTAACAATAGTGAACTAACATTTATATAGCACCTACTATGTGCCAGGAACTCTGTTAAATGCTTTACAAATATTATGTCATTTGGTCCTTACAACACTGGGAGATGGGGTGTTCTTGTTATCCCCATTGCATAGTTGAGGAAACTGAGGTGAATAGAGGTTAAGTGACTTGTGGGGATTACATATCTATTAAGTGCCTGAGATCAGATTTGAACTTAGGTCTAACTGCCTCCAGACTTGGCACTCTATTGTGTCACCTAGCAGTTTCTGTCACCTACAGTTTTCCAGTGTATTCCCCAAACTCCCCAATTGCCACCACATAATAACATAGAATAAAAAAAGAAGGAAAACAATTCAGCAAAAGTAAGATATCGAAAAAAATCTATCATTATACATACTTTTCCATACTTTTCCACCCACTTCTACAAAGAAGGGAGGAAGGTTCATTCTTAGGACTAAAATGTCCACCTATGCCTTTAAGAGTCACACTGTTTTTAAATGATGGAAAGTAGGAATGATGGGTCACAGGCAATATAATGTTTTATTATTTGCAAAATGGGGTTTGTGGAGTAAGCAATATAAAATGTTTTATTTTTTGTCAGGGCAATGAAAATTTAATAAAATGGCATAGCTCGTGGATGACTTAAAATGTGTTTTAATTGAGGAGTACCTACTTCCATAAGCTACAATTTTTCCCTAAAGCAAAAACAAGTCTTTCAAGGTTTGTTCTTTTTTTTTTAAAGTTGTTTGCTCCTTATATTATTTTAAAATATATACATTTAATAAATACATGCTTACCTATATAGCTCATCATTACAATTCTTGTACCAGATTTTAATTTTGAACATTAAGAATAGTACATTTATTCTGTGCCCATAATCCCTTACCACTGTGGAAAATATCTCCTTTTGCTCATTTTACTTCTCTCTTGACTAACTATTCTCTTCAGTTCCATCCTTCTCTTTCCTTTCTCCCTCTTGCTAATAGAGCTTTCAGTTCCTGAGGCACAAAAGGGCCTCTTTCTGAAGAATAACTGAAATTAACAACATTTATCATTTTGATGGCAAACCTTGCGGCCACCTTGGTTATTTATAGCATGAGGTCTTCACCCTTTTCTGTTACAAGGGGTAACAAATCCTGAAGAAAAAAAAGAGGCTCACATAGACAAAAGGGTCCGCCAATTGCTGTCCCATTTAGGAAACTGTCCCTCTTCCTACTCTTATGTTTATGAAATTACTGTGATTTCTCCCTTATGTCTTCTCAAGCTTTCATATGATTAGGTTTGGTTGTACCTAATGGAAAGGAATTTCTCTTATTCTGTGCACAGGTGGCTGGTCCATCATTTGAGTCTTTTCAAGCATTTCAAGCTGCTGTCACTGTGCATTGCTTCAAGGCTGAACAAAGTAACGACCTTACTAGAGATTAATCTTACGACCTCCTATTCTGAGAGCACCTGTTTCTCTCAGTGCTATTTATTTTAATACTTTCAGGGTCACTGAGGAAGCAATTTTTAATTTTCTTTTTTTTGCTACACACACATAAACACACTCATGTATTATATGTATGAGGATAAAATGAGATATTTGAAAAGTGCTTAGTGCAATGTCTAGTACATAATCAGCACTTAGCAAATGCTGTTTAATTGTGTATGATGTGTATACATATATGCGTATGTAGACATACAACACATGTGTATGTGTGCACATACATACTTGTTTGTATATGCATATGTATGTATATAACTGTATGTAAGCTGTCTCTATACACACATATCTCCAGACACACATATGTGTGTTCCTCCTTTGTTGCCAAAAGAAGACCATGCAATCAGAGAATTGATGATGTGATTTACACTTGACTTTGTTTTAAGTGAGGGAGGGCTGTGCAGGTCACCAGCCTCACTTCTCCTCCAGAGCCATCTGAATCCAGTGACCAGATATTAATCAGGATTATTGGAGATGACCCAGGATGATGGCAACTGGGGTTAAGTGACTTACCCAAGGTCACACAGCTAGGGAGTGTCAAGTGTCTGAGGTGAGATTTGAACTCAGGTCCTCCTGACTCCTGCACTGGTGCTCTATCCACTGCACCACCTAGCTGCCCCTTGCAATAGTGTAGCTAAGACACATATAACATATATTTATTTTATTTATTTATTTAACTTTTTACATTCATTTTCACAAAATTTTGGGTTCCAAATTTTCTCCCCTTTTATCCCCTCCCCCCCACCCCAATACCCCAAGCAATCTAATTTTCCTTATCTCCAATCTGCCCTCTCTTCTGTCATCCTCCCTTCTCTTGTCTCCATCTTCTCTTTTCTCCTGTAGGGCCAGATGACTTTCTATTCCTCCTTAACTGTATGTCCTCTTTCCTAGTAGCAACAACAATACTAGACAGTTGTTCCTAAAACTTTGAGTTCCAAATTCTCCCCATCCCTCCCTCCCCACCCATTCCCTTTGGGAAGGCAGGCAATTCAATATAGGCCATATCTGTGTAATTTTGCAAATGACTTCCCTGATAGTCGTGTTGTGTAAGACTAACTGAATTACCCTCCATCCTATTCTGTCCCTCATTGTTTCTCTTCTATCTTTTGATCCTGACCCTCCCCAAGTGTTGACTGCAAATTGCTCCCTCCTCCCTTTGCCCTCCCTTCCATCATCCCCGCCCCTTGCTTATCTCCTTCCCCCCCACTTTCCTATACTGTAAGATAGGTTTTCATACCAAAATGAGTGTGCATTTTATTCCTTCCTTTAGTCAAATGTGATGAGGGTAGACTTCTTGGTTTTTTGTTGTTTTTTTTTCCTCAGCTCTCCACTTTATTCCTCCACTAAAAAGTCTCCCACTTGCCTCTTAAATGACATATAATTACCCCATTCCATTTCACCCTCTTTCCTCCCACTCCATTTCTCTCTCACCATTTACCTTGATTTCTTTTAAGCTATGGTCCCATCCTAATCAATTCACTCTGTGCTCTCTGTCTCTCTCTGTGTGTGTATGTGTGTATGCGTGCATGCGTGTACGTGTGTGTGTGGTCCCACCAACTACCCAGATACTGAAAAGTTTTAAGAGTTACAAATATTTTCTTTCCATGTAGAAATGTAAACAGTTCACTTATGGTAAGTCCCTTAAGACTTCTCTTTGCTGTTTACTTTTTCATGCTTCTTCTCATTCTTGTGTTTGAAAGTCAAATTTTCTTTTCAGCTCTGGTCTTTTCATCAAGAATGCTTGAAAGTCCTCTGTTTCATTGAAAGACCATTTTTTCCCCTGAAGTATTATACTCAGTTTTGCTGGGTAGGTGATTCTTGGTTTGAGTCCTAGTTCCTTTGCCTTCTGGAATATCCTATTCCACGCCCTTCGATCCCTTAATGTAGAAGCTGCTAGATCTTGAGTTATCCTGATTGTATTTCCACAGTACTGAAATTGTTTCTTTCTAGCTGCTTGCAAGATTTTCTCCTTGACCTGGGAGTTCTGGAATTTGGCCACAATGTTCCTAGGAGTTTCTCTTTTTGAATCTCTTTCAGGTGGTGATCAATGGATTCTTTCAATACTTATTTTGCCCTCTGGTTCTAGAATGTCAGGGCAGTTTTCCTTGATAATTTCATGGAAGATGATGTCTAGGCTCTTTTTTTGATCATGACTTTCAGGTAGTCCCATAATTTTTAAATTGTCTCTCCTGGATCTATTTTCCAGGTCAGTTGTTTTTCCCATGAGATATTTCACATTCTCTTCCATTTTTTCATTCTTTTGGTTTTGTTTGGTGATTTCTTGGTTTCTCGTAAAGTCATTAGACTCCATCTGTTCCATTCTAATTTTGAGAGAACTATTAAATTCAGTGATCTTTTGAACCTCTTTTTCCATTTGGCTAATTCTGCTTTTGAAAGCATTTTTCTCCTCATTGGCTTTTTGAACCTCTTTTGCCAATTGAGTGAGCCTAGTCTTCAAGGTGTTATTTTCTTCAGCATTTTTTTGGGTCTCCTTGACCAAGGTATTGACCCATTTTTCATGCTTTTCTTGCATGTCTCTCATCTCTCTTCCCAGCTTTTCCTCCACCTGTCTAACTTGCTTTTCAAAATCCTTTTTTAGCTCTTCCAAGACCTGAGCCCACCCGACAACCCCCTGGGGTGTCTGGGGTACTGAGGCCCCGCCCTCCACATCTTTCTCCGATGGCGAGAATATGTCCTCGTCCTCACCATCAGATCCGAATGTTGGGATCATTTGCATTTGTTGGAAAAAACTCTCTATAGTCTTATTTTTCTTCCCTTTTCTAGGCATTTTCCCAGCCAATTACTTGACTTCTGAGATTCCTGTCCACCCCCACCTAGATCCACCCAGCTAGTGCTTGGGCTCTGAGATTCAAATGCGCCACCCAGCTGCTAATCAATGTGACCTTTTGTTCTGGTGCTGGGGTGGGGGCAGGGCCGCCTCCCAGGCTCAGTGCCCTCAGGGGCTTTATGCATAGGCCTTCAGAAATGGAGCGTGGTGGGGCAGGGCGTCTCCCAGGCTCAGCTCCCTTTATGCAGAGACTTTCAGTAATAAAGATCCTGCCTGCTATCGGGGGAGTCCCGGGCTGCCACAGCCGCTGCTGCCTGCCTCCGCTGCCGCCCACGCCTCTGCCTCCGCCGTTTCCTGCCCCCGTCTCTGCCACCACCGCTTTCTCCCGAGGGGGCCCGAGTCATAGAGACACTCCGCTCCCCTCCTCCGGCCCAGCCTCTCTCACTGACCTGTAGCTTCTGTGGGTGGAGGGACTTTCCCGGCTGCCGGAGCCTCCGTCTCTGAAGCCTGCTCGGGTCAGCTTCTCTGAGGCCGCAGCCAGGGCAGTGCTGGTGGTGGAGTCCGCTTTCCGGGGCGTGATGGACCCTGGGGACGGGTCTCCAGGGCTCCCTGGAACGGAAATCTCTTCCACTCTGTTTCTGTACCCCTTTCAGTGGTCCAGAAGTTATGCGAATCTCTTTTTACAATAATTCCATGTGCTGTGGGTTGGAGCTCGTAAACTTGCGACCTTCTACTCCGCCATCTTGGCTCCGCCCCCACATAGCATATATTTAAAAGAACTATATAGATGTGTCTGTGTTGCTGGCACCTGATGTATTATTTGAAAATTGTTAATGAGTGTTAAGAGGGTAGAAAGAACTCCATTTTTAATGATTTCTTTTTCACTTAAGTAACATTCAATTATTTAATTAACAAAATATAAGAAGGAGTGAATTTTGCTGTAATAGTATATTGTAGAATCTGGCAACTTCACTGAAAATTCTGGTACCTGTACGTCATTTGACCAGCTCTTAGAGACCTTGTTTTCATTTTCCCATCACAACCCATTACCAGTTTCTAGCATTAATTCAAAAAATTCTTTAGACCACATGAGGCAGGAATGGAGTGAGTAGGTAGATTTAACATTCTGGTTAGTTGAGCTTTCCAGAATGATGAACACTTAGCAGTTAAACAGCAGGTTTTTTTATTTCATCTTAGATGAACACACGAAGTAGGAGCTTATTAAATGCTTGTTGACTTAGGGTTGGCTTGCTGATTAATTGCTTACTGTTTGCCAAAGTACTAGAGATTCAAATGAAAAAGCAAAGACAGCCTTGCCCCTCCCCCATTCTAATGGATGAGAAAATGCATAGAAAGAAATCATGACCATAGTGGGGAAGTTTGTTCAGGAAAATTAAAGGGAATGAGTGAGACTGTATGGGACTTGAATGACATAGCATGCCCAGAAATAATGGAAGATTGCTGTTATTACTATTATTCCTGTCTCTAGAATTGGAAATGAAGGAATAAGAAGAAAGTATATAAATATTGTACCAGGAAGAAGAAGACCCCAGGGCAGCAGAATTTTCTCCATGGAAGCAATGTGGTTGTCTAAGAGGAAGAAATGAAGTGAAATATGCATTTCTTTCTAAAATGTATTGCACGTTTCTGTTCCTTAAGCAAAACTTAATAGATATTATTTATCTTAAGTTGGAGGTACCTATTAGCTTACTTAGAGTATTCTGAACTTATTTTTATCTTGTGTAAAATTTAAAAGTGTGCTTTTTGAGGGAGAAGATAGAACACACTTCATCCTAGATCAATCAAATTAATACTTCTTTTTAATTAGGAACATTATTTACCCACACTAATTTAGCCTATCTCAATACAATACCATCTCCTTTTATAAGAGAAATTCTTACATTGGCAGGAAGTAGAAGCTATGGACTGCTAGATCTGGTATCTTAACTTTTTGTTGGTGTGTGCCATGTAGTCTTTTGGTAGTCTGATGAAACATGGACCTTTTCTCCAAAAGATATTTATTTTTTAGTGTTGGTTTTTTAAAAAAATAACTTATTTTTAATTTTCAACATTCACTATATAAGATTTTGAGTTCTAAATTTTTCCTCTCCCTTCCCTCCTCCCTCCCCAAGATGGCATGCATGATATAGGCTATACATGTACAATCATATTAAACATATTTCCACATTAGTCATTTTATGATGGAAGGATCAGATCAAAAGGGGAAAACCATGAGAAAGAAAAAACAAAAAAGTGAGAAAGTAGTATGCTTTGATCTGCATTCAAACTCCATAGGTCTTTTTCTGGATGTGGATGACATTTTCCATCATGAATCTCCAAATGATATTTTAAATGCATAAAATAAAATACATAGGATTATAAATTAAATAGATTCTATTAAAATGTGATTATGAAAATTTTTGTAAAAATAAATTTATGTGCTACAATTTAAGAAACTGTGCTCCAGATTCTACGGTTCTGAGATCAGTAGCAAGTACCAGTGTTTCACCTAAACAAAACTAACAAAATTAGAAATGCAGGAAATCTGCGTACATCTAGAACATAGGTATCAATGAAGACCATTTTTATTAAACCACCCATAGGATGAGGAAAGTGTTATAGAATTCATGCCTCTGGGGTCAGTGGGATGAGTCTAATCCCTTTTTGAGGAGAACTGAATAAAAGAGAAGGAAATGAAAAGCAAAAGATATTTCAAATAATTCAGAGACTGTTGTCCAAATCCTTGATGGATTGTGATATTTAGAAACAGAGACAATATCCAAATCCAACTTTCTGTCTTTCTATGATCAATTAATAAATATTTATTAAGTGCTTACTCTATGCCAAACACTAGCCATATGAAAAAGAGCCAAACGCAATCCCTGCCCTCAAGGAGTTTACAATATAATTGGAGAGATGACATGCAAACACATATATACAAAGCAAGCTAAGAATAGGATATATAGGAAATAATGAAAAAGGAGCAATGTTGGAATTGAGAGGCTAAGAAAGACTTCTTGTAGAAGGTAAGATTTTAGTTGCGACTTAAAGGAAACCAAAGAGGTTAGTGGTCAGAGTAGAGGAGGGAGAGCATTCCAGGCATAGGTGATGGCCAAAGAAAACATCAGGAAACAAGAAATGGAGTATCTTGGAAAACCTGGGAGGCCATGTGTAACTCAGTTGAAGAGTGTTTGAAATAAGATATGAGAAGATTGGAAAGGCAGGAAAAGCTAACTTATGAAGACCATTGAATGCTAAACAGAGTATTATGCATTTGCTCCTGGTGGCAATAGGAAGCCAGTGGAGTTTATTGAGTGGGGAGGGTGTATGTGTGTGTGTGTGTGTGTGTGTGTGTGTGTGTGTGTGTGTGTGTGTGAGAGAGAGAGAGAGAGAGAGAGAGAGAGAGAGAGAGAGAGAGAGAGAGTTAGAGCAGTGATTTAGGAATATCATTTGGGTGGCTGAATGGATGGATTGGATCAGGGAGCTACTTGACAGGCTGACCCTCCAGGAAGCTATTGAAGGAATCAAGGCAGGAGGTGATAAAGGCCTGCACTATGTTGCAAAGTTGAAATCTGCCAGTCTTGGCAGCAGCTTGGATCCAGTAGGTGAGAGACAATGAGGATGATAAAGACTTGGTTTTAAATCAAAAATTCATCACTGTGTCTGGCCCACTTATGAGACTTTGCATACTTAATTTGTCTGACCTTCAGAAAGTAGACCTAAGCTCTGGCCACCATCATACTTGAAGCTTTTCCAGCATGGTAGAAGCTATCTAACCTTCAGCATGGTATAACAATGGTACAGCATGGCATTGTATAACAAGGAAGCTGAGTTATACTTTGTGGATGATTAAGTTAAATAGTGCTTTTCCAAGGTATGAACTGTTTATTTCTCCCTTAAAATCACATTTGAAGCTCAGAAAGTCTTGGAGCCTCTTGGAATTCCTTTGGAAAATTTCAAAACACCAAAATTTCCACAAAAAAGTTCATGAAGAAAACAAGGGGTACCCAATGAGGAACAAATGATGAGCAAAAACAGCAAATGATGAAAGCAAAGCAGACACCACTGCAAAAGTTTCCATTTGGCAGAATTTCAAGTAGAGAGAGCAGCTTTCATATTCAGGCAACTACCAGTCCAAAACACGCTTACACACATTGAGCTACCTTATACAGAGCCTTCCACATTCCTAAAGGAAGGTAAATCCTGAAAAGTTACTGAGAATGCACAAATATCTATGAACTTTTCAAGTTTTCTTTTCCGATCCCAAGTGTGTTACTCAGTTTCTGTGTAACTTGGAAACACGTCATATGTCTGGTCTTCATTTTCCTCATCTGGATAATAATGAAATGGGCCAGATGGCTTTAAGCATGTGTATTATTGCCTTTTTTTCTTTCCCCTAGCTTTTCTGTCTTAAAGTTGCAGGTATTGGTTTAATTATTGTCATTACTGTGTTTGATTTTATAGCGTCCATATGAAGTTCTATATAAAAGGACTTACAACTTTAGAGGTTGAGATGGGATATTTGTCTCTATCAAGGTGTTCATTGATTGATAACAGTTGGCACTTTAATTGACATTTTGTTCCAGGTAGAAGTGAGGGGGAGGGGAAGAGATGTGTATATTTCTTCATTAGGCTTCAGTCTAATTCATGCAAGTGAATGGATGCCCACATGCATTTGATCAAATGAGATATACATGTAAAAGTTTTTGCAAGCATGAAATATATAAATATAAGCTGTTATTATTAGAGAGGGTTTTATGAAGTAGAGATTAAAGGAAACCTTTCTTTGGGTCTACTTTTTAAACTCTGAGAATTTTCATATATTTTACATGATATGACAGTTGAAAGATGGCAGGCATGAGTTGTAAGTAAAATAGCTTCCCTTCTTATGACTGTTCAAAGGATTTCTTTTGCCTATCTTACTCACAGAATTGAAAATGATGCTTGTAAAATGTGGCTTTTAACTTGTAAGGCTGTTTATGCATCTTGAGTTTGCTTATTTTCCCAAATGTGTGCACTTTAAAAATCACCATTTATGTTATGTGCTCTTCTGGCTTTTGACTAGAGTTGACATTTGGAGTAGAGACAATGGTTACTGTGTTGTACCCTATCTGAGTGTGCATCCAGCTGAGAAAAAGTACCAGTCTTCCCTCTGTTTGAGTCAGCAGGAAGCGCTCTTTTAGTTTATCTGGTTGAGCTAAGGCCTGTCATCTGCATGCCATCCAGAATTTGAAGGCACAAATTTCCCCAGTGTTTTGTAGCTTCAATACAGAATGCCACAAAATGTTCAATCTATCCAGAAAACAGGTGCAAATATCATTTATGATAATGATAACTATAAAACCAAGTGAAATTTTATATTATAATATGTAATAGACCAAGGGCTCTGGTATGAATATCAAACGTAGGAAACTATTTTGCTGCAGCTCAGGTCAGATTTAAGAGGCTATAAAAGCTATTATATATGACTCTCATCTTCACTATAGATTATAACCATGTTAAGAATTATCTATGTGGATATATGTGTATACTTATAAATATGTTGAAAAGCAATTTTGCCTGTCTCAAAAGGGCAGAGTTTGGCTTAGTCACACTAAATTCATCCACCTAAGATATGCATGATGTGTCCTGAAAAGAGCACTCTTTTTAAAGTTGGGAAGGGCTAGGATTTGACTTTGCTATTTACCTTCTGAATGATCTTGGATAATCCACTTCTCTCTGTGTCACAATTTTCTAATTTGTACAAGGAAGAAGTCATTTATTTCCTCATTTCTTACTCCATAACATTCATGTTTGACCAGAGGAAATTGATGACTTCAAAAAGACATGGACAAGTTATTGGGGAAGAGGATAAAGGAGGGATTTTAGGGTGGGGACAGAGGGTAAGGGAAGGATCATTGGTGGGGGTTGTGTTAAGTAATAGGAGTACAAGGTATTGTGTAGAAGTAAAGTAGAGGAGCCAGGAAGGATAGGAATTAAGAGATACACACAAACATAAAGATCAGGAGTAGAATTTATTAAGGAAAAAAGCAAGGATATTTATCATGATCTCAGACAAAGTTAAAGCTAAAATAGATTTGATCAAAAGAGAAAAACAGGGAAATTATACTATATATGTCAGTCATACTAATTAGTGTTTTTTTGCTATTTAAAATAACTAGACAGCATATGGTTGAAATATTGCTGTGGCAGAGGAAACAATGAGTTGGTGCACCTTAGAAAATGTCAAAAACTTGGAACTTGAAGAAAGATGCTGTCCACCCTCAGAGAAACAGAGGACAAACAAGTATAATATGGTCTTACACAGACATATATGAATGCATCTGTCTACATATGAGAATGATTATAGATGTATATGTATGTGTATATATGTATGTGTGTATATACTCACACATGCTTAATTAACCTTCTGGGGAAGGAAAGGGAGAAAAGAACAAAGTAAGAAGTACACAGCAGAGAACAAAAGAAAACTTAGAGGGAAGCAAAGAAAAGATAGCTCAGAACACAATGTGAATATTTATTATATAGACTTTCTTTAAATGGAAATTTATTACTGTATATTTTAAATCCTCTTATGTAATGCTGTGAATATGACAATGTTTTTCTTATTTTCTATTTAAGTTTAAAATAAATTAATAGAAAGGAACAAGCTATTTATTGTAGCATCAATATTGTAAATATGAATAATGTTTAGGATTCTTGTAATATGATGAAGATTGAAATAGCAGAACTAGGTCAGCAATTTATGCAGTAAAAATCATTTAAAAAATCACAAAAATAGACAACTTGGAAGGTTTAAGAACTGTGATCAACACGGTGGATCTTTCATGATACCAGAGGACTTATGAAGAAACCTGCTATGAACTGAAGAAGGATATGGGGTGCAGAATTATATTAAAGCAAATATGTATATGCATATATACATGTAATATATATGGATTTATATTGCACATTAAGATATTTGCTTTGCTTTTCTATGCATAGTTGTTATAAGAAATATTTATTTCTTTTCTTCTTCATGGGGGAGGGAGACATGGGAGGGAGTTGAAATACACTTCTGTTAATTTTTTGTTAATAGTAAGATGTGAGGGTGCTATAGATATGAAATGTTACATGCACTTCCATATAAAGATGCTATATTATCAGTGTTACATAGCTATTTTACTTTGTTTCAAAAGACCTTTTAGAAAGTAGGAGTAATCAGTAATTATTTGTAATGTCAAAAAAAATCCACATCAATAACAATTTTTAAAAATGAAGAGGTGAAACTTGAGTTATAAGGTCCTTTTCAGCTTGGATATTCTATGAAGGCATTATTTAGTTTCTCCAACAACTTCTCTGTCTTTACATTCATTTTCAGTGATTAACTTTTGAGATTTTCAAGTTAGATTTCATTTGCTTTTGCCAATTAGGCAACTAGGTGGTGCACTGGATAGAACATTGAGTCCAGACTAAAATCTAGCCTCAGATATTTACCAGCTGGGTGACTCTGGGAAAGTCTCTTCACTTCTATGTGTCTGTTTCCTCGACTCTAAAATGGTGATAATAACCGCACCTGCTTAGCAGGATTGTTGTGAGGATAAAATGAGATAATATTTGTAAAGCATTTAGCACAGTCGGAGCGTGGCAGGGGCTATATATATGCATATTCCCTTCCTTCTCTCCTCCCCAATTAAAAGGCAGCCAAGCAAGCAAGCTTCATTTAAGTAAAGACAGGGAGGCCTCTATAAGAAAGAAAATAAAGCTTCCTTCAGGATCCTCCAGTAAATGACCCCCTAGCAGGTTAAGAAATGATGGCAACCAGGTGGTTTACAATGAGATATCTATCATAATAATCATAGTAAAAAATAGATGATCTCTTCATTTTACCAATTAGGAAATTATGAACCGGAGAGAAGTAGATAAACCAGCATCATTCCAAAAGTAAGTCATCTATCGTAGTAAGAATGACAGACCTTGAATTTTGCAAGGAATTGAAAATAGTCTACCATGACTATATTTCTGCTAGTAACAATGAACAACGATGTTATGTTCTTTAGATTTTAAACTTCTTGAGAGCAGATGCTATCTTTTGCATCCTTTTTCTACCCCCAGAATTTAATGAATACTTATTCAATTGGATATCCTACTAAAGGAGAATGTGAGTGGGATGTAACCTTTCAATTCTTAGGGAGAATAAACAGCTGTTCATGAGAGTCAACATAGTGTAGAGGAAAGAGTGATGGACTCGAAGTCAGGAAGACCATTAAAGAGTGAAGTGAGGGTAACAGTGATGGCAACAAGAGACTTTGTTTTGGCTCATTTGCTTTGCTCTATTGGGAAAAAGAGGAAAATCAAAGTAGAGTAGGACCACAACTCTGAGAAGATGGAAGGACTCTAAGGCACCCAGAAGAAAGAGCAGAATCACCACTCTATCTCTTTTTTCTTTGTCAAACACAATGATATTTGAGCTAGAAAGAATATAAAAATGGCTAGTGGCAAGTTAAAAATCCAAAACAAAAAAAGTAAGAAGCTAGCTAAACTCAATGAGCTTGAAAAAAATATCACAAAACCTAGATGAACTAAATCTCAGGATAATAAAAGAGCTGGTAGATGTCATTTGCTAATTCACTTTCAGTTATCTTTGAAAATATATGGCATAGCCCTGGCGTAAGGAGGACCTGAGTTCGAATGTGGCCTCAGACACTTGACACTTATTAGCTGTGTGACCCTGGGAAAGTCACTTAACCCCAATTGCCTCATAAAAGAGGGGCATAAAAGAAAATATATAGCATAGTAGGAGAAGTGTTGTGACACTGGAGATAGACAAATGTTATGGTTTTTGAAAAGAAGAAAAGGAGTCTTCAAACCCTTTGCTAGTAAACTTGATTCTGGATCTTAGAAGATTTCTAGAACATATAATGGAAGGAATAGTTAAAGATTATTTAGAAAGGGAGGCAACAAAATAATACCATCAAGAACAGGCCATATTTTGTTATTTTATTTTTATTTTTTTTAACGTTCTACAATCACTACCATAAAACTTAGATCTTTACTCCCCCCCATCCCCCTCCCTCCCCAAGATGGCATACAATTCTATATAGGATCTACATATACTTTCCTATTGAATATGTTTTCACTATAGTCATGCTATGTAGACGAACTAAAATTTTATTTTTCTTTTTAACGTGATCACTAAACTGCAGAGATCAGAACAATGTGAAGGACATAATATTAGCACCTTGATTTCAGGCAGGCATTTGACAAGGTCTTCCATGATATTCTTGTAGAGAGATGTAGACTGGTTGATAAAGGCATTTGTTGGATTTTGAACAGGATGGAAAGAATAGCTGAATGAGTTCACATCCATTTGGAGAGAAGTATCCAGTGGAATGTGTTCTTCCGCATTGCTAACTTGTCGTGGGTGACGTAGCATGTTTTCCAACTTTGTAGAAGGCACAAAGTTGAAAGGGATATCCCACACATTGAATAACACATCATCAGTGTTCAAAAAGATTTCAACAGCTTAGAATAATCACCAGGTTCTAATAATACTGAACCTAATAGGAGTAAATATATTTGAACTCTTCATTTGGGTTCAAAATATCAATGATACACATGAAAGTTAGGCAAGGTATGGTTAGAAAAAAAGTTTGTATGCAAAAGATCTATGAATTTTTAGTAGATGGTGAACTTAATACGAATCAACAATATTACATGATAGCCAAGGAGCTAATTATATATTAGTTTTCACTAAAAAGGACCTATCACCTATAATGAGGAATAGTGTGACACCTTGGAAAGGATACTGGATTTAGAGACCCAGATTGAAATTATAGTTTGCTCCTTAGTCTTCTTCACTGGACCTTAATTTTCTAATCTAGAAAATGAGTAGAAATGGATTAAATGAGCTACAAGATCCCTTCTAGCTGGTCTATGCTCCTGGTGATATTCTTTCAGGATTTTTCCTTAATTGGATTACTTTAGCAATAATGCTTTCAGCTCTCTGTGCTACATTGTAGGAAGGACATTGACAAATGGAAACATAACCAGGGAAGAGTGAAATGGATTATAACACAATAGTAGAGGTAATGCCGTTTGATTAAAATCACTGGGAATATTCAAGCAAAAAAGACGTAGGATGCATTTGATACAGCATTTAAATATTTTAAGGATTATCATGTCAAAGAGGGAGTAGGTTGTTTTTTTCTTTTTTTGGCTTGGTATCAGAGGACAGAATTATAAGCAGCAGGTGGAAACTTCCAAAAGACAGCTTAACACTTTAGTTCAAAAGTGGCCTGGGCTGACTCAGGACTTAGGGGTCTTCCCTTCATTTTAGGTCTTCAGGTGGAGCCTGAATGACCACTTCCTGGAGATGGTATTTAGGATATTGCCATCCAGCTCAAAGTTGAGCTAGAAACCCTCTGAAGTCTTTTCTCACTCTGAGATTATATGATATTTCAACAACTTGATACTACAGGATCAATTATATTTACTTCAATAGATTTATGCTTAAAGATAGTGTCATCATTTCCTCACATCTTTTAGAATCTCTTGTTCTGTCTGAGGTTTTACACATAATTATTTGCAGGTGTTCTCCCCTATTGTGAGCTCCTTGAAGGCAGGGACTGTTTTGCCTTTCTTTGTATTCCTAGTGCTTAACACAATGACTGGCATATAGTAGGCACTTAATAAATGTTGGTGACTTACTTGACTACTTTTAGAAGTCTATGGAGGAGCAATGTGCCAATACAAAAAGATTTAAAGACTCTACTAGCTACCCCTACTGGGGCTTGGTTTTGCAAACCAACTTTTAATATTCCATTTGAAATAGTACATTTTGAAAAGTATGGGAAATCTTACTGGTCAGGATATTTTGTGACTTTGAAGTACCTGCTTTTGGAATAATTTTCAATGAAGCTCAGTATCGTGTAGCCTAGCAAGACCTGTATTATTAATACGTACAGTGTATTGCTTCATTATCTTCTGAAATGCCCTAGGATGCATATTCCATGGTAAGTGCTAGAATTCACAATTCAAATAGTATATATGTAAGTATAGGTAATTGGAACGAGACATTTCTTATGCCTGAAATTTATTGAAGTTTTGTTCCAAAAACTATTATTTTGAGCTGCTTCTTTTTTGTCATTTTAATCAGAAAGTGGGGCACCTTTAAAGAAGAGCTTTCTTTGATGACTGCTTTCAGAAGGAGATAAAGGTTCTTAAGAGGTTAGTGTCTAGTGGGGTTACATCAAATGTGCCTGTAGATCTAAAGGACAGCTCTAAAATAACTAAAATCTTGAAACTACAGCCTTAAGTTCCTGAAACCACTGGTTTCATTCTTTATACGTTTTGGTACCTTTGGCACATAGCTTAATAAGCATAGCCTTGTCTGATTTGGATGGATATAATTATCTCAACGAAAATGATTTTTTTTGAGATTGTGTCTTTAACTCACATTTACCTAACACTTTAAGAATTTCCAACATATTTTCTTCTTGCTTGTCTTCTAAAGAAGGTAGTTCAAATACTATCCTTATTATATAGATGAGGAAAGTAAGGCTTGAGGTGGTTAAATGCTGGTCTGTAATCACAGCTAATAAATATTCAAAGTAAGATTGGAAACCTGACTTCATCCTGAGAAATATTGAGAATATATCCTTATTCAAGGATAAGATGAAATAGGTATGCTAGGAATTAGTAAGTGTGCCTCTTGCCTTGAGATTCTCCTTAATCTTATGGCAAAGTACAAATTTCTGCCTTAGGTACACTTTGCCATTTCAGTGCTGTTACAGTCTTTGTGATTTCATCTAGGGTTTTGTTGGCAAGCTTACTGGAGTGGTCTGCCATTTCTTATCCAGCTCATTTTACAGGTGAGGAAACTGAGGCAAACTCAAATAACTTGCCCAAGATCATATAGCCAGAAGGTGTCTGAGGTCAGATTTCGACTCCAGGCCCAGCCCATACACACTGTACCACTTCACTGCCCTATTAAGTACATTAAGTACAATACACACCTAAATATGACAGAATGTTGATTTCTTAACCCTAGTTAATAATTGCTTGACTTTTCATAACACTTTACAATTTACATATCACTTTTAATATGTTGCATCATTTGATCTCTATTTTTCAGAAGAAATAATTGAGGCTCAGAGAGCTTAAACTTCTTTCTCGGTGTCTTAAGTTGATAATGCTAAAGCTGGTTTTCAAATGGTTCATAACTCTTAGTTTTAAATCCCAAAATGTCCCTGTTTTCTCTAATTCAAGTTTTGAACCAATTTACATCTGTTAAAAAAATTAAAAATCTATTCCTAATCCTCATCATTCATCTTTGTTTTCATAGTTTTTGCACAAGGGTCACTGACTCACACTGATTCTGTGTCATCTATTTTTCTGACAAAAATTTTGAAAACATACATTTTTTTCTGATATTAATACTTCTTTCATTGGTTTAGAGTAGATTATGGAATTGGAGTTTTTATTACTAGCTTAGCATTTATAGAGCGATTTAAATGTAAAGCACGTTACTGATATTATCTTCTTTGACCCCCACAACCACCCTGGAAAGTAGGTGCTATTATCATGACTCTTTCACTAATGAGGAAAATGTAATACAGAGACATTAAGTAACTTACCGAGGGCTACAAAGCTGGTAATTGACTATGACAAGGTTTGAACTAGAATCTTTCTGACACCAACTCATGTGCTCTATCTATGGTACCACCTAACTGCCCTGTTATAGCTTAGTAGAATTAATTCTATTTTTAATCTGGGAAGGAAATTTCTGCAATTTAAAGGACAAGGTCCAGAATTCTTTTGGAAATAAAGATTATGGAAGAAATTTATCACTTTAGCTATTTATTCCTTTTGGTGCAGGAACATAAGGTTTTGTTTCTTACTTGGTATGTTTCTTTCCTAGCCTGAAGTACTGGCAGCCTTAAAGTGAGAAGCTAGGACAGAGTGCCCTCAGCTTTCCTTTGAATAACAGAGGCAAAAGAGGATGTTAGCGTCTCAGGAGGAAAGTGCAAGTGATTTCTCTAGGATCGAAAGAATGTTCTACTCTGATAAAGGTCTTTGTGGGAAATAGAATAAGGGACTAGCTCACAGAGAAAGATGCTAGAAATATGTATTGTGTGCCTCTTCCTAAACATAGGTCATTTCTTTCTGGATTCCAGGTTTTACAAAGAAAGTCAAGCACTAACATGGGCATGACTGCTTCTGTTTGTTTTCCATGATAAAGGCAATACTGCAGAGTATAATTTCCCAGGAGGCCATTGACAAAACACAGCGACAAAATATCTTCCACAGGGAAGATCAACTGGGTTTATGAGTTTCAGACTTCTGAAAAATCTGATGCATTGGAGAGCCACCTAACATTCTATATGACATTAGAAAAGGAGTAACAAAGAAGGGAGAAATCTGATAATAAATACCTCTTCTGTAGGAGCTCCCTGATTTATGGAATGTAAGTGTTCATTTTTTAAACCAACCAACCTGTAAACAAAAAATAGAATTATTTTACATAATATCACAAGTATTTGATAGTTGTGACTGTGTGAATGTGTTTTTTAGGGCAGGAATTACTTATCTTGTTTTCTTGAGCTTGGGGAATGTGATTGAATTTGCTGATTTGCCAGAATCAAAAGAAAATTAGTCCATTGAGAAACATACTCTGTACTCAGTACCTATGTTGACTGCAATAGGAGACAATCAATCACTTTTATTTTAATACAGAGCACACATTGATTCTCATTATGAAACTTGGATATTTTTATTACTTGTAGAAAAAAAGGATAGTTTATCATATGTCAACAGTATTTTGGATCATAAGATCTGAAACTTTAAGGAATCTACTCCAATTCCCTAATTTACACTTCAGAAATGTCAGGATAAAAATGTTAAGTGATTTACCCAAGGTCACGCAGAAAGAAAATACTAAAATTGGAACTTTAACTTAAGTCATCTGATTCTGTCTTGTGTGCTTAGTTGGTAGCAAGATCTATTTGTGTTGACCAAGAAAAAAAAGCAGCCCAAGTTGGACTTGTAAAGTATCACTTACTATAGGCATTTCATCTTGAACAGAAATATGGGTAAAAATTTGTATGCTAAATTTATAAGTGCCAGGTAAAGCAATGTCTTGAGGTTCACATAATTTTTATTCTAAAGAAATGAGGAGAGGGAAGAAAGAACTGTGTAATTATGAAGAATTTATTTTAGTAAAGGTTGCAGAAAAAGGAGCATCAAAAATCAAATTCTAACTCAAGAATACAAAACAGAGCATCAAAATCAGAATTCTGGCTTAGAAGATGCTATTACTTTATATTTTTAGAAAATTAGAATAAAAATTATGTGAATTTTGAGACATTGATTTATCTGCCACTTATAAATTTCTTTTTTAATATTAAGTGAGTGATTTTGAGATCAATAAATACTTTTGTTAAATTAGTTGTTGGTGACCTAAAAATCAAGAGGATATATGGTGGCAAAGAGTGCGAACTATTTCTAAGGGACATTCTGCTGTTTTTCCTTATGTAGTTGTGAAGACCGACAGTGGGATGAGGATTGATTTAGTTTGGTAGATTAGTACAAGTATGAAATTTTAAAATGAAATTTCAAGTGTATCTATATGTCAGTTCTGTTTCTATACCAAGATCATGTTATGGAGTATATGAAAAAGAAAACTATCTAAAGAATATTCCAAGGTTCACATAGATGGTATTTAATTGCTTAGTGGCTTATGGATCACTCTCTAATGTCATCTGGGAGGGGACCATTTGGTGTGAGAACTTCTTCCACTAATGCCTATTCAACCCTACTATGACTTAAGAAACAAACATGAGAGAGTTCCGAGGTACACTGAATTTAAATGACTTGCTCAAAGCAACTACTACATTTCAGAAATGAGATCTAAACCAGGTTTCACTATGCCTAGTATTGTATGTGCTATGTCTGTCTTGCCATCTACTATATTCCACTATCTTAAAAAATCATAGAACACGAGAGAGAGAAGGGATCCTGCTGCTCATTGAGTCCAGTCAATACATGAAGGCACCCTCACCTTTTCATACCCACCAGGTGTCATTTAAGTTGAACTTCTAAGGTATCAGTATTCATTGCTTACCTACCAGGTGGTCATCCTTCAAAAAGGAAACATCTCTCTTTTGTCAAAGTAAGACATTCCATTTTTGGACAACTGTAATTTTTAGGAAGTTTTCTTCCCCTACCCTCCCCCTCCCATATTAAACTTAAATTGTTGCCTTTGCAAATTTTATAGGGTTCTACTCTTTTGGGACAAAAAAAAAGTTTCATTCCTTAGTATTATCCCCAGTGCCACTGATCTCCATATCAGTCTTCAGACAAGGCACTACATCTTCCCAACTAAGTGCATATTCACTGGCTATCTTTGATTCTTAGAATTCTCCTCTCCTTTTATCTGCTTCCTTTCTTCCTTCAAGTTCCTGCTAAAATAGTACTTTCAAGAAGTCTTTTCTAGTCCCCTTTAATTCTCTCTGTGATTATCTCCAATTTTTCATTGGGTGCGCATGTATGTAACTTGCATATACATTGTGGTTTGCATGCTATCTCTCTTATTAGACTGAGAGACATTGAAGACAAGCACTTTTTTTTTTTTTGCTTTTTTGGTGCCCCTAGAGATTAGCACAGTTCCTGATATTTCATATGCATATATGCATAGGCATTTAATAAATACTTATTAACAACGTAAATGAGGGAAAAAATAAATCACTCCTTTAAGTATTGTTTATAGAAGTGCAGTCTAAAAGAAATAACAAGCATTATCCTAGAGCATTATATAGTAGATCCATGAACAAGGGATTGGGAGAGATCTAGGTCTCAGGCCTGTCTCATCCATTAGTTCTGAGATTCTGGATGAATCAGTTTCCACATCTATAAAATGGAGGTAATAAATCCCCTGAAACAAACCGCTTGGAGTGGTGATCAAAACAGACCATACTTTGGAGTCAGGAAGAGTTGAATCTCACTTACATAGTGGGAGACCCTGGGCAAATCATTTAACCTGTCTCAGGTGACCATCTAAGAATATTTCTGAGAAGGTCCTGAGAAAGTCTGCTACAGCAATGAAACCACAAGTACTACATTGTTTTGAGATATCACACACACACATACATACATATATATGTATATGTATTATGTATATATCATAATAAGTGAGAGTAGTCAGCCCTAAACTCCAATAATATCCATAACAGCTATATGTGAAAGTGTGTGCATGTATACAGATGCACATTTGCTGCTTTGTAAACCTTAAGAAAATTCAACACAGAGTGATGATCTTGTCAATGCAGATATTTATTACTATTTCTGAATAATTCATTATCTGAGGTTATTGCTACTTTGTAGTAGAAAAAGTGAAAATATTCCAAAAAAATCCCAAATATAAGACATGAAAAAGAAAGATTTCCCCTATACATGAGGATATGTAAAAGTAATACACAGCCCTTAAAAAGCAATTTTAATGAGTCTTAAGGATTTCTTTATATTACTAATATTGTTTTTGGTGTATTCAGGGGCTATTGATTCATAGTAAGGATGAAAATCCCTATTTTTGTTTGCATATAATTCTTAACAAAAGGTCTAAAATAATTTTAAACTAGACCATAAACTAAACCTTGCTAGAAGGTCAAGAAGAAATTATTTCCATCTATGTAGAAGGTGGAAGGTAGCATGGGAGAAAAAGTCCAACCACATCAAAATTACAATTAAATTGGAAAATTTAAATCAAGAAAACATATAGGAAGTCACGTTTGCTTCCCTCTGTACAGTGTGCAAATTCATGCATTTTAAATGTGAAATGGAAAATTTCATGGTCTGAAAAGCAGCGGTGAGCTCTGTAATCAGGGGCAGATGCATGGGACAATACACCTGTGGAAGTCTTTTTTCTCGTTTTGAGGAAATTACCTTTGAAACGCTCTGACTATATTATGGAGCTTCACCACTATTTTCAATGATTTCTTTTTAGTGGAACAAAGTGCTTACTCCTTTTCTGCTCTGAAGAATCATTTTTCCAATCCTGTTTTTCTGAAAATCCAGAGCTGACTCATTTGGAGAAGTGTATGTACACTTGCAGGCATGTGTACACACAAACACACAGAAACATACCAATGTGGAAAGATATTGTATCTTTCTATATATAGCAACAAATATGGACAGCATAATATTTTATGTTTTAGCTTAAATGTATATTTGATCAGTCACATTGTAGTTAGAAGTACCTTTAATCACTGTTCAATTATTTAAGACACATATGAAAAAACCCAGTAGGACACGTTTAGTTTGAGGAGTGATATGAAACAAAAGTTATCAGTTTCAGATATCTTGTAGTCAAGCAAAGGAATGGAGATTTTTCTACCATTCACAAAAGCAATTTTTCCTAATTAATGATCTTAAAAGTATTTCAGCTAGCATTCATTAAATAAATAGTTATCAAATGCTTTGGCTAATTTTGATTTTTAAATGCAGGTAATATTTGCAGATTTTTGTCTTTGGCAGTGTGATATAATCTAAATCACTAAATTTAATGTAAGAGTTGTCTTTCCAGTTATACTGTAATCCCTTTGACAGGTAGGGATTGTCAGACTCATTATGTTATATGCCCAATGCTAGACAACTAATAGAATCTTAATGAATGGTTGTTGATTGTCAGAAAACTTAGATTTGAATATACTCTCTGCCACATTCTAGCTGTATGACCTTGGAAAAGTCACTTGAATTTCAATTTTTTTACTTGTAAAATGAGGAACTTAGAATCAGTAATCCTGTCATTCCAATATGGTAAATATACCTTTTAAAAATAGTGAAGTGAACTTACTTGAAAATTGACCTAAACTTGAACTTGTTAAATGACATAGGACCTGTAAAAATTCATAGGGACTCCTTGAGTTAAATTACTTATGTTGCATTGAAACTAGCAAATAGATTTACTCTCTGTGGAGACAAAGCACATTTCTACATATGGAGATAGTAGATGGGTGCCCAGTGAGAAAGGAGTATATTAACTTTTTCAGCCACCAATATAACATTTCATCTATTACATTGTTCACTTCATTACGTGGCAACTTATTGGCTAGTCAGATTTCAGTTCTCAGATGTTTTCTTGTACTCTAGTTCTGAAAGAAAAGAGCTAGTAGCAGAAAAAGAGGAATGATAACTTCTCCTATGCTAAATGAGGTTAATCACCCCTAAACTCTAATAATATCCATAATAACGATATATGTGTAGATTTTTCTCCTCTGGGTAGATAGCTGTCATAAACTATCTCTGTGACCCCATTTGAGGTTTTCTTGGAAAAGCTGAGAAAAGTCAGCTGAAAAAACTGACTTTTTGTGACCCCATTTAAAACTATTTCCTTCTTCAACTCATTTGATAGATGAGGAAACAGGCTAACAGGGTTAAGTGACATGACTTGTCCAGGGTCACATGGCTTGTGTCTGAGACTAGATTTGAACTTAGAGAAATGAGTATTCCTTACTCAAAGCCTAACACTCTATCCATTGTACCACCCAGTTGCCCCAGAGTTAAGTACTTAAATTCTTTCTTCCTTGCTGTTCCTGAATTGTCAATTTCCCAAAGAATTAAATTTCAATAAAATGTGTTTTATATTTTTTTAAACTTAACATTCTTCAGTCTGGGGTTTATAATGGATTTGGTGACAAAACCTTTGCCATCAATGATGGTAGCAGATGCTGATATAATTTAATATTCGTGAAACACAGTGACAGCACAGAATGGCATCAAATTGATTTTTGCAGGCTTTTCAAGCCAGATGTCTCTTGGCATTTACAGGAGAGAATTCTGCTGTGTACCAAGTTGCATATTTTTGTGTGCAGAATCTCAGTCATGGTATGCAGTTTATGGTGTGTTGACAGCCATCTGCTCAGACATTACTTCTATTCAATCATTGCTAAAATTGAAATTTTTGCAAAGAAAAATATTTCATATCATCTTTCCTTAAAACAACAACAGAAAAGCAAAATTAGCCTTCTGAAAAATAAAAAGCAACACATCCTTTTAAAATAACTCATTGTAAAGAACAATAAAGCAAACATATAAACATACATATACCTACTCTAAATCATAAGCTCCTTGAGAGTAAGAACGGAATCAGTTTTAATTTTTTTTCCTTTTATATAAACTTAATCAAATAAAGAAACATTTCAATATGCAAGGAAGAACAAATGGGATTATATAAAAACTGAACTGTTTTGTTTTGTATAGACTGGAGTTTTAGAGTGTATATTAAATATGACAAGGCATGAACAAGATGTTCTATTTGCTTCGGTCTCCTTATGAATTTCATTTTGTTGTCTTTTGAATGTTTCTTTAAAAATGCATTATTATGCTCTTTTGGTGGGGCATTTCTATCATTGCTCACTAACTTATCTCTGCCCTCCACCTCTACTTCATGTTGCAACACACCCACCTGCACACACACACACACACACACACACACACATCTTCAAGTTTATATTCACCTCTCTTTTTCTCTTGCCCAGTACAGGATCATATATATGGTATGTATTCACTACTTACTGAATAAATGAATGTTGTTACAGTCTATATATCAAAACTTACCTGTGTACAACTTTTCTTATCCTTAAATGGGCAGCTTTTGCATTTGGGCTTGCAGGCACTTAATAAGCACTTATTCAAATATTCAATATTCCAATAGACACTTATTCAGATGATTTTCTGGTGGTTGTTCTTTAGTTGTTTCAGTGTTGTCTGACTCTTCGTAACCCCATTTGGGGTTTTCTTTTTTTTTTAAATTTTTTTACTTATTTTTAGTCTTCTACATTCATTTCCACAAGATTTTGAGTTCCAAATTTTCTCCCCATCTCTCCCCTCTCCCCACCCCAAAACAACATGCATTCTGATTACCCCTTCCCCCAATATGCCCTCCTTTCTATCACCCCTATCCCCTTCCTCTCTTTTTTCTTGTAGGGCAAGATAGATTTCTATGCTCCATTACCCGTATTTCTTATTTCCCAATTGCATGCAAAAACAATTCTCAACATTTGTTCCTAAAACTTTGAATTCCAGCTTCTCTCCCTTCCTCCCTTTCCACCCATCCCTACTGAGAAGGCAAGGAATTCAATATAGGCTATATATGTGTAGTTATGCAATAGACTTCCATAATAGTCATGTTGTGAAGAACATATTTATTTGCCTCCATCCTATCCTGCCCCCCATTCATTCTGTTCTCTCTTTTGACCTTGTTTCTCCCCAAAGTGTTTACTTCTAATTACTCCCTCTTCCCATTTGACCTCCCTTCTATCATCCCCGCCCCCACAATCCCCACTTATCCCCTTTTCCTCTACTTTCCTGTGGTGTAAGATAGCTTTTCATACCAAATTGAGTGTGCATATTTTTCCCTCCTTAAGTCAAATGTGATCAGGGTAAGCTTCACTTTTGCCCTCTCATCTCCCCCCCTTTCCCCTCCATTGACAGCTTTTTTCTTGCCTCTTTTATAAGAGATAATTTGCCCCATTCCATTTCTTCCTTTCTCCTCCCAATATATTCCTCTCTCACCCCTTAATTTTATTTTTTTAGATATCATCCCTTCTTATTCAACTCACCCTGTGCTCTCTGTCTATATGTATATAATCCCTCCAACTACCCAAATACTGAGAAAAATCTCAAGAGTTACAAATATTATCGTTCCATATAGGAATGTAAACAGTTCAACTTAACAAGTCCCTTTTGATTTCTCTTTCTTGTTTACATTTTCATGCTTCTCTTGATTCTTGTGTTTGAAAGTCAAATTTTCTATTCAGTTCTGGTCTTTTCATAAAAAATTCTTGAAAGTCCTCTATTTCACTGAATGACCTTTCTTCCCTGAAATATTACACTCAGTTTAGCTGGGTAGGTGATTCTTGGTTTGAATTCTAGTTCCTTTTACTTCTGGAAAATGGATTTTCTTGGCAAAGATACTGCAGTGGTTTGCTGTTTCCTTCTCTATCTCATCCGACATATGAGAAAACTGAGGCAAACAGGGTGAAGTGACTTGTCCGTGGTCCCACAGTTAGTTCAGATCTCATACCATATTTGAACTCAGGAAGGTAAGTCTTCCTGATGCCAGTCCTAGCACTCTATCCTCTTTGTCACCTAGCTGCCCTAATTTGATTGTACCACCAAAGAATTATTTTTTCTATTCATCTATGCAAAGGATTTCCATTAATATATTTTTCCAAATTTATTAATTTATTTGTTTTCAGATTTCAACATTTGATTCCATAAATTTAAAAATTTCTCCCCCTTCTCCCTCCCTCCCCAAGATATAATGCAGTCTTGGGTTCTGCATATCCATTCCTTTTAAACACATTTTCACATTAGTCATGTTTCATAGAAGGATTACAATGAATAGGAGAAACTATGAAAAAAACAAGACAAAACAAAATAGAAAATAGTCTGCTTCATTATGCATTCCAACTCCATAGTTCTTTTTCTGGATGTGGATGGCATTTTGGATTATGCATCCTCTGGAAATGTATTAGGTCCTTGCATTGCTGAGAATGGCTAAGTCTATTACAATCTGTCCTCACACCGTGGCTACTACTGTGCGTTATGTTCTCCTCCTTCTGTTCCCTTTACTCAGTATCAGTTCATATAAGTCTTTCCACATTTTTCTGAAGTCTACCTGTTTCTTATGTTTCTTATTGTAGCACAATAGTATTCCATTACATTCATATACCACAAAATTGTTCAGCCATTCTCCAATTGATGGGCATTCCCTCAATTTCCAGTTTTTGGTCTCCACAAAAAGAGCTGGTATAAATATTTTTGTACATGTGGGACCTTCTCCCGTCTTTTTATCTCTTTGGATATAGCCCTAGAAGTGATATTGCTGGGGCAAAGGGTATGCAAATTTTTATAGACCTTTGGGTATAGTTCCAAATTGCTCTCCAAAATGGTTGAATCAGCTCACAGCTCCCCTGTTCATCATTTCTTATAGCAAAATAGTATTCCATTACATTCATATACCACGACTTGTTCAGTCATTCCCCAGTTGATGGACATCCCCTTGATTTCCAGTTCTTGGTTACCACAAAAAAACTGCTATAAATATTTTTGCACATGGGGGTTTTTCCCATTTTTATGATCTCTTTTACAGCCTTAGAAGTGGTATTGCTGGGTCAAAGGGTAAACATGTTTTTATAGCCCTTTGTTCATAGTTCCATACTGCTCTCCAGAATGGCTAGATCAGTTCACAGCTCCACCAACAATGAATTAGTGTTCCAACTCTCCCACATCTTCTCCAGCATTTATCATTTTCCTCTTTTGTCATGTTAGCCAGTCTGATAAGTGAGATGTGGTACCTCAGAGTTGTTTTGATTTTCATTTCGCTAATCAATATTTTTTTAGAGCATTTTTTCGTAAGAATATAGCTTTAATTCCTCTGAAAACTGCTTGTTCATATCCTTTGTCCCTTTGTCAATTGAGGAATGGCATGTATTCTTGTAAATTTGACTCCCTTCTCTATATATTTTATAAACGAGGCCTTTAACATAGACACTAGTCATAAAAATTATTTCCAAGTTTTCTATTTCCCCCCAATCATGGTTGCATTGGCTTTATGTGTGCAAAACCTTTTCCACTGGATGTAGATAATGTTATTAATTTTGCATTTTGTAATGTTCTCTTTCTCTTGTTTGGTAATCAATTCCTCCATTCTCCATAAATATGACAAGTAAACTATCCTATGCTCCCCTAATTAGTTTATGGTATCAGTTTTTGTTCCTTTCGTGTGCCTATTAGGACTTTATTCTTGTGTACTGTATCAGGCATTGATCTATGCTCAGTTCCACCATACTATTTTCCAGTTTTCCCAGCAGTTTTTGTCACAGCGAGTTCTTATTGATTCCCATTAATTTAACAGGAATTATAGCGTCACCTGTCATTTCTATTACATTTTATAGTAATTTTCTTTTTTAATTGATAATATTTTTCTGGGTTTTTTCATCGTCGGTTTGATTGACATGTTTTGTGTTTACATTGTATATACAATTATAGATTGTTCTCACTTCATTGGAAGTCTGTTTTAACAAAGGACATAAGTTAAGTAAAATAATAATACAGTGACCTCATCTGAAAGTTAATTTAAGATTGCACATCAATGATCCTGATGTGGAAAAGAAAATCCACATATACTATTCTTTGACTCTCAGATGTATAGATATATAGATGGATGGGTGATAGATCTCATTCCATACCCTAAATCCATCACCTCTCTATAAAGGATAGTATATTTCATCAGCTATCATCTGGAATGAGTGATTATTGTACAGATTATAGTTCTTACGACGTTCAAAGTTTTTTGTTTGTTTTCACAGTGAATTTTTACATGCATGATCTTTTTGGAGACCTCAGAACAACCTTATAAGGGCAGTAGAAATTCCTTTTGTGGATGTGGAATCTGAGCTTTAGGGAAAGGCTAAATGTCTGTGTTCAGCACACACAGATAGCACAGCTAGGACTTCATAGGATAATGAATTTAGAGCCAGAAGAGACTTTATCATTTAATCCACTTCCCTTACTTAATAGATGAGGAAACTGAGGCTCAGACCAAGTAATATGTGGTCCAGTTGTAATTAAATGTAGTTCCTCTGACTGTAAACCTAGCAGTTTTTTCTCCTGAAACCATGTCTTCTTTTTGAAGGCTTTGAAGGGCATTTCCCTCTCAAACTGTAGATAATGGTAAAGAGTAGTACAGATAAACCTTTAATTTTTTCCTCTTTTAAGATGTAGATTCCTCTATAGAGCAAGGCAGACCTTCACAGTAAGCCCTTTCAAACAGAGTTTGCTTTCAGTCACTTGACTCCCAACATAACAATAAACCAGTTCTCATAAGATTGTTTTAGCTTCTGCCAGACTTTTAGGTTCATTGGCTTCCCAGCTTTATAAGGCTTCCATGTTCTATATTCTATCATATGATTTTTTTTCTTTTTTTTAAATTTTATTTTCATTTTTAACACAGTTTATAACAGATAAAACAATTCAAACTTTTGGTCAGGTGATACTTCTTTTTAAAGCATTTACAATACGGAGCATAAAAGTATTTTTTTAAAAACATTAACCAACTGAGACACAAGTAATATTTATATTGATAACTTTACAAGCTCTTGACCTAATTTTCTCCACAGTATTACTAAGAATTAAAGGACCCTAACTTACTGTTGTTGGTCTAAAGTCCTATGCTTAATAGCTGAATTTTAGACTTAACCTCAGATGTTCCCCTACCAATAATTTATAATTGAATAGATCTGGTATTAAGCTTACAAACCTTTTGACTATAGGAAATTGACACCAAGAGTAGGGGCATTGCAGGGATATAACATCTCCCCAACTTCATATCAGTTCCAGGCAGGATTAGATTGTCCACTTGCATTCAATCAGGCTTAAAGTCTGACAGGTGTCAGTGGGGAAATTGAGTCAGAAGAATCCTACCTCAGCCTAGGCTGAACAGCCACTCTCCCACCCTTCCCATGAGATCACCTTTTGGAGTTCATACCAGCATCTCACTAGCTTACTAGCATCATGGATTGGAGACTCAGATCACCTTTCTTGCTGCCCATACCTGGAGTTAGACTCAGAAGAACAGTCACTTAATAGTCTTATAGCATCTAAAAATGGCACGTTCCAATAACCAGGTTTCAAATATGATTATAATTTCACTTTGACTAAGGAACGTCTTTTGAGGCAAGTCTTAAGTGGTTTACATGCCTTTCTCTACATGTTCTAGTTCCTGAATAAATAGCAATCATAAAATCAAATTTACCATTATATCCTTAACTTTTCCATCAATGCCAAATTTTACCTGAGGTTACCTTCCTCTAGGAAATTTAGACTGAAATTCTTTTCCCCAAACTAAAAATGTCATTGATTTATTCTCAGTAATTAATTCAGTCAATTGTTTTAATACTAATTGCTTTTACCTTACTTTGTAACATGTCCAATTTTTCTCCCCTCACTTCCTAATACCTTGCATTCTGATTACTCCTTCCCTCAATGTCCCTTCTATCACACCCCACCCTTCCCTTATCCCCATCTTCTCTCTTTTCTTGTAGGGCAAGATAAATTTCTATACCCCATTACCTGTAGTTCTTATTTCCTGATTATATGCAATAAAAATTCTCAACATTCGTTGCTCATACTTTGAATTCCAACTTCTCTCCCTCCCCCAGTCCCTCCCCAGACTCACTGATAAGGGAAACAATTCAATACAGAATAAATATGTGTTCTTTTGCAAAAGACTTCCATAGTAATCATGTTGTGTAATACTAATGATATTTCCCTCTGTCCTATTCTATCCTCCCTTATTTTTCCCCCACAATTGACCTTGTCCCTTCTCAAAAGTGTTTATTTCTAGTGACTCCCTTCTCCCATTTGCTCTCCCTTCTAACATTCCCCTCACCCCACTTCTCGCTTCCTTTCCTACTTTCCTGTGGTGTGATGTAAATTTTCATTTCAAATTTAGTGAGCATGTTATTCCTTCCTTCAACCACATGTGGAGAGAGTAGCCTCATTTTTCCTCTCTCCCCTTCTCCCTTTTCTCCTCCATTGAATAAGATTTTTCTTATCTCTTTTATGAGTTATAGCCTGCCCCATTCCATTTCTCCCTTTCTTTTCCCGGTATTTTCCTCCTTCACCCTTTAATTTTTATTTTTTTTTTGTGGATATCATCTCTTCTGATATAACACACCCTGTACTCTCTATTTATATAAGTGTGTGTGTGTGTGTATACAATCTCTCCATCTACCCAAATACTGAGAAAAATTCAAGAGTTAAAAATATTTTCTTTCCATGTAGTAATGTAAACAGTTCGGCTTTAGAGAGTCTTTTGTGATTTTTTTTTCCTGTTTGCCTTTTCATGCTTCTCTTGATCCTTGCCTTGGGAAGTCAAATTTTTCTATACAGAGCTGGTCTTTTCTTCAATATGAATGATTGAAAGTCATCTATGTCATTGAAAGACCATCTATTCCCTTGAAGTATCATACTCAGATTTACTGGGTAGGTGATTCTTGGTTTCAATCCCAGTTCCTTTGACCTCTGGAATATCCCATTCTAAGCCCTTCAATCCCTTAATGCTGAAGCTGCCAGAACCTGTGTTATCCTGATTGTATTTCCACAGTACTCAAATTGTTTCTTTCCATCTACTTGCAGTATTTTCTCCTTGATCTGGGAACTCTGCAATTTGGTCACAATATTCCTAGGAGTTTCTCTGTTCAGGTCTCTTTCAGGAGGTGATCAGTGAATTCTTTCAATATTTAGTTTGCCCTCTGATTCTAGAACATCAGGGCAGTTTTCCTTGATAATTTCATGGGAGATAATGTCTAGGATCTTTTTTGGATCCTAACTTTCAGGCAGTTCCATAATTTTCAAATTGTTTCTCCTGGATCTATTTTGCATTTCAGGTGTTTTTCAATTATCTTCTGTTTTTTCAAATTTTTGGTTTTGTTTACTAACTGCTTGGTTTAACTCATAGTCATTCATTTCCCTGAACTCAATTTTCTCTTTCTACAAATTATTTTGTTCAGTGAGCTTTTGAACCTTCTCATCCATTTGGCTAATTCTGCTTTTTAAAACCTCCTTCTCCTCATTGGCTTTTAGGACCTCTTTTTCCAGTTGATTTAGCCTCTCTTTAAAGCTGTTATTTTCCTCAGCATTTTTTTTGGTTCTCCTTTAGTAAGCTGCTAACTTGTTTTTGAAAGTCTTCTATTGCCTGAGCCCAATTTATGTTCCCTTTGGAGGCCCTGGAGGCAGAAGTCTTGACTTCCTCTGACAGTAAGCCTTGTTCTTCCTTATCTGAAAGGATGGGGGAATATACTTCTTACCCAAGAAAGTAACCTTCTAGGGTCTTATTTTTTTTTTCCCTTTATTGGGCATTTTCCCAGCCAGTTACTTGACTTCTGAGTTTCCTCTCCACAACCACCCTGCCTCCAGTTCTGCCAAGCCAGCACTGGGGGCTGAGAACCAGATGAACTGTCCCAAAGCCTCAGGGGTTTTATGCAGGGGCAAGGCTGCTATTCAATGTCAGATTAAGATCAACTGCTCAGGTGGGGGCAGGGCCATCATACAGAGTTCAGTTCCCTCAGGGGGTTTACAATGAGACCTTCAACAATGGATGCGGGTTTTGCCTGCTTTGGGAGCCCCTGTCCACTGGTGCCTCTACTGATGCCTCCTGAGGAGGCCTGAGTTATAGGGACACCCTGCTCCCTTCTTGGCCAGCTGAAAAGACCCTCTCACTGATCTTTGGTGCCTGTGGGTTGAGGGATATGTGCTGATGCTGGAGATTCTATCCCTGAAGCCTGCTCAAATCTGCTTCTTTCTGTGCTCTCTCATATGATTTCTGATATCTCAGCTTCTTAAAGCATTTTTCATGAACTTCTTTGATCACTGACTCCATATCTTCTAATCTGACTTCTAATACCTCAGTTCAAGGCCTCTACATTTGCTGTGACCCATCTCTAACTTAGGGTGACAAACTTTGGATCCATATTTATATCAACTATAAAGCAAATAGTCATTATATGATAACTCCATTGTTCTGAAGCATTTTTTTTGTTTCAGAGTTTCCAAGTAATAAAATTTCAAATCCTAATACCAGCCCTTTTTAAATTTGTGACACTTTTTGTGTCCCCATTTATGGTTTCCCTGGCAAAGATACTGGAGTGGTTTGCCATTTCCTTTTCTAGCTCATTTCACAGATGAAGAAACTGAGGCAAACAGGGTTAAATTACTTACCTAGGGTCACACAGGTAGGAAGTGTCTGAGGTTAGATTTGAACTCAGATCCTCCTGAATCCAGAACTGGCACTCTATTCACTGTACCACCTTGCTATCACTTTTGTAAATTAGGTGCTGAGAAACAATTTGCTGTAGCCATCAGTCATTAGGTCACAACTTTTACTTAAGAGATGGGCTATTTTCATTACGATCCTCTTAATACTTTTATCTGAAGCACTATTTCATCTCCTTGTACTGAAATGTTTTCTAAAAGAAATTTAAGAAAGCTGTATCTGGATTTTGTTGCATTTCTTCTCAGTGCTAAGCAATGAAAATGATGTCCACTGACTTCTACTTGTCCATATCAATAAGACAAATTCAGTACAAGGGAGGCAGCATGATACCATCATCATCATCATCATCATTATCATCATCTCTAACATTTATGTATCAATCTAAGTGTTTGAAAATCACCAACCTCAGAAGAAAGAAGACCTATCCAAGTTTAAACCACTCTCTAAGACTGTATGTAGATTGTAGAAATGGTGTTTATCTGTAATGGTAGAGGGAATTTCCTCATCTGAGTTTCCAAACTGAAAAAATCATAGATCCTAAACTCCTCTCATCCTCCAAAATCAGGATTTTTTAAAAATAGTTACCTTCTGCCTAAGGTTTATGTGTTATGATTATTATCCCTCCTTTGAAAGTGGTATTATTAAAATATAATTTACCCTTTGAAAAAGATAGAACATAAGAATTTTGAAGTAATTCCGTAGAGGAAAATAAACCATTTTGCCAAAATAGTTTGGGGAAAAAAGAGGCAAACCAACAAACCCCAAAACCATAACCCTTCTAAAATAGTTTCCATTTGGGGGAAGAACTGAAATACTTAATAACAGCACATGGCAAATTTGAAAGACCTGTAAACACAGAGAGGGCATACCTAGTGTTTTCTCCTTGATTTTGTTTGTTCATGAATGAATGAATTTTGCATCATTTTTCCAGACTGTGGACATTGTTGTGTCTGGACAGTTATTACTTCAAATTGGACTTATTTTCCAGTTCTATGAAGCTCTTCATCTATATCATGGTTTGAGTGCATTAAGTGACTACTCATGCAGCACAGCTGGAAACCATTCTTTTCTGCAATATTTTGTATTGTCCCAGTTTTTTTTTATTACTTACTGTGTTCCCACACAACTGCATAGCTCCTTACTGCAACAGAGAAGTACCTTCTTTTCCTCCTTTAATATTTCTTAAAATGTTTTAAATTGACATGTTTTCTTTAATCTTTTTCTTAACAATTCAACTACAAACACCTTCACTTGCCTGCATGAATGCTTCCAAAAGTACTCCACAGACCAGGAAAACTGGTATGAATAGTTAGACACATTGAGGCAGCTAGTTTTCTCTTATTGTCAGGAGAGGTAAGAAATTATTGGCATAAATTCACAGGAAAACTGTTCTGTACCCAAGAGCTGGGTGTTTCAAAAGAGCGGTCTGTCAGTTTGAAAAGCAGAACTTGAAAAAATCTCTACAGGATGACTATAAACATTTGAATGATTATAAATGTTCCTTTTAATGGTGAATTTGTTCCATTGATTATATAACTTCATGAAGTCAGCCTCTGAACACCATCTGTCATCTCTGAATTTAATGGTACTCTTTGGGAAGTAGATAAGCATTGTTAATTGTTCAATTCCTTTGTGAGGTACTTTGTCAAAAAGTCTCTTCTAACTGTCAGGATAGCCCATTTCAAAATGTTAATAAGACAAAAATGAAACTAATCAATGAGAAAGAGATACTGGTTGTGTCTACTCTATCATTTGCCACTTTTGAGATGTCCACTCTTCCAGTTATGTTTAGATCATTAAAGATAAACTGGGACATCTTCGTTGTTGATCATAATAACTCTTTCATAAGTAATCTGAAAGTTTACAAAAGGATTTAATGGAGGCCACTAAGATGAGATTGAATGTTTCAGTGTGATCATGGTAATGGAATTAACTCTTAACTGAGTTAGTGTCATGTTGTACTTAAAGACTTACAAAGCATTTCCTTCACAGTAACACTATGACATAGATTTGAGAGTTGTCTGGAACAAAGATGAATTTCCATGAGAGATGTGAGTATCACTCTGTACTGTGAAGGAGGTTCTCTGGATAAGTGGGAAGTCTTGGATAATGTGAAGTTTTATGTGGTACATTCTGAGCCCCTTCTTCTCTTTCTTTTGCTTCCTAACTTCTTAACTGATCTTGAAATTTACTAGATCTATGTGGAAAGAGAGTTATATTGTGAGTCTCAACTCTGTTTCTTACTGTCCATGTGACCATAGATAGGAAAAATACTTAATGTCTCTGAGCGTCAGTTCCTCTTTTGTGCAATAAAGCGGTTGGGCTAATTGATCTCTCAGCTCTTTTATCACTAGATATGCGATTCTATGCCATAATTTAATACATAATATATCCAAATCTCTGAGAGAGTAGAAATTTGTTATCATCCAATTTTGATTTAAGAAACAATGATTGTGGAGGAGCCAAGATGGTAGAGTACAAAGATTCACATATGCTAGCTCCCAACCTACAGCCCATAAAATACCTGTAAAGAACTCCCAACAAATTCTGGAGAAGCGGAAGCTACACAATAATGGAGTGGAGGAGATTTCTGTTCCAGAGAGCCCTGAAAAACTGACACCAAAGGTCCATCACACATTGGACCCTGCCTTGGCCACATGGCACCTAGAGGAGCAGATTCAAACAGGCTTCAGGGACCGAATCTCCAGCAGCCATGCAGGTCCCTCCACCCACAGGCACAAAGGTCAGTGAGAGAGCCTGTTTGACTGGCCAAGAGGGGAGAGGGGTGTCTCCATAACTAAGGCCCCCTTGGGAGGCAGCAGCAGAGGCAGCAGAGGACAGGGGCTCCCAAGGCAGACGGGAACTCCAATCCATTATTGAAGGTCTCCACATAAACCCCCTGAGGGAACTCAGCCCCTGGTGGCGGCCTTGCCCCCACCGGAGCACCTGAACTTAATCTCACACTGAATAGCAGCCCTGCCCCCACCTGAGCACCTGAAGTTAATGTCACACTGAATAGCAGACCTGCCCCTGCCAAAAGCCCTGAGGCTGAGGAACAGCATTTGAATCTCAGACCCCAAGCACTAGCTGGGTGGATCTGGAGGCAAGGTGGGGTGGAGAGGAATCTCAGAAGTCAAGTAACTGTCTGGGAAAAATGCCCAGAAAAGGGAAAAAAAAAATAAGACCATAGAAAGTTACTTTCTTGGTGAATAGATATCTCCTCCCTTCCTTTCTGATGAGGAAGAACAATGCTTACCATCAGGGAAAGACATAGAAGTCAAAGCTTCTGTATCCCAAGCAACCAAAATAAATATTCAATTGACTCAGGCCATGGAAGAGATCAAAAAGGATTTTGAAAATCAAGTGAGAGAGAGGGAGGAAAAACTGGGAAGAGAAATGAGAGAGATGCAAGAAAAGCATGAAAAGTAGGTCAACACCTTGCTAAAGGAGACCCAAAAAAATGCTGAAGAAAATAACACCTTGAAAAATAGGCTACATCAACTAGCAAAAGAGGTTGAAAAAGGCAACGAGGAGAAGAATGCTTTCAAAAGCAGAATTAGCCAAATGGAAAAGGAGGTTCAAAAGCTCACTGAAGAAATAGTTCTTTCAAAATTAGAATGGAACAGATGGAGGCTAATGACTTTATGAGAAACCAAGAAATCACCAAACAAAACCAAAAGAATGAAAAAATGGAAGAGAATGTGAAATATCTCATTGGAAAAACAACTGACCTGGAAAATAGATCCAGGAGAGACAACTTAAAAATTATGGGACTACCTGAAAGACATGATCAAAAAAAAATAGCCTAGACATCATCTTTCATGAAATTATCAAGGAAAACTGCCCTGATATTCTAGAACCAGAGGGCAAAATAAATATTGAAGAAATCCACCAATCACCATCTGAAAGAGATCCTAAAAGAGAAACTCCTAGGAACATTGTGGCCAAATTCCAGAATTACCAGGTCAAGGAGAAAATACTGCAAGCAGCTAAAAAGAAACAATTCCAGTATTGTGGAAATACAATCAGGATAACACAAGATCTAGCAGCTTCTACATTAAGGGATCTAAGGGCATGAAATAGGATATTCCACAAGTCAAACGAACTAGGACTCAAACCAAGAATCACCTACCCAGCAAAACTGAGTATAATACTTCAGGGGAAAATATGGTCTTTCAATGAAATAGAGGACTTTCAAGTATTCTTGATGAAAAGACCAGACCTGAAAAGAAAATTTGACTTTCAAACACAAGAATGAAAAGAAGCATGAAAAGGTAAGCAGCAAAGAGAAGTCATAAGGGACTTACTAAAGTTGAACTATTTACATTCCTACATGGAAAGACAATATTTGTAACTCTTGAAACTTTTCAATATCTGGGTAGTTGGTAGGATTACACGCACACACACATACACACATGCACGCACACACAGAGAGCACAGAGTGAATTGAATAGGATGAGATCATATCTTAAAAAAATGAATAAGTGATGAGAGAGAAATGTATTGGGAAGAGAGAGGGAGAAATGGAATGGGGCAAATTATCTCTCATAGAAGAGGCAGGTAGGAGACTTTTCAGTGGAGGGAAAAGGAAGGGAGCTGAGAGAAAAACATGAAGTTTACTCTCATCACATTTGACTAAAGGAAGGAATAAAATGCACACTCATTTTGGTATGAAAACCTATCTCCCAATACAGGAAAGTGGGGGAGAAGGGGATAAGCAGGTTAGGGGGGATGATGGAAGGGAGGGCAATGGGAAGAGGAAGCAATTTGAAATCAACACTCTTGGGGAGGGACAGGATCAAAAGAGAGAATAGAAGCAATGTGGGGCAGGATAGGATGGAGGGAAATATAGTTAGTCTTACACAACATGACTATTATGGAAGTCATTTGCAAAACTACACAGATATGGCCTATATTGAATTGCCTACCTTCCCAAAGGGAAAGGGTGGGGAGAGAGGGATGGGGAGAAGTTGGAACTTAAAGCTTTAGGAACAACTATCGAGTATTTCTCTTGCTACTAGAAAATAACAAATACAGGTAATGGGGTATAGAAAGTTATCTGGCCCTACAAGACAAAAGAGAAGATGGGGACAAGGGAAGGGAAGGATGATAGAAGAGAGGGCAGATTGGTGATAGGGGAAATTAGAATGCTCTGTGTATTGGGGTGGGGGGAGGGGATAAATGGGAAGAAAATTTGGAACCCAAAATTTTGTGAAAATGAATGTAAACAGTTAAATAAATAAATTTATCTATTAAAAAAAGAAACAATGTTTGTAAAGTGCTTCAATGGACCAGTTTTATTTTATTAGGTTAGATTTGAATTGGAATTTAAACTATGACCTTCTTTTACTAACTAGCTGTTTGACTTTGAATAAGTTGTTTAATTTCTCTGAGTTATACTTAGTTTTATCATCTAGAAATGATGTTTGACTAAGGAGTCTCTAAAGATAGTTTCCATTTCTAAAATGATACGATCCTATTGTATTACACATGTTTAGTTACATGTACCAACACTTTTTTGATTCCATTTAGTTCATTCTATTCTCCCATGTTAGGATGTAAACTCCTTGAGGACAACGACTGTTCAGTTTTTATCTTTGTATTCCCAGTACTTAACACAGTTCTTGGTACATAGTAGATGCTTAATAAATGTATCTTGATTGTTTTATTGACCATCTTTCCCTGAGTTGACAGTTTTCCAGAGTTATTGTTGTTATAACCAAACTTTGTTATGTAACACTCTAAGGATCTGTGATCTCATTAATGTGTATATTCCTTTTGACAAGCTAGATTGTAAACCATTCCTTTTTATCTGGTAAATTTATCAGAGAAAGTCCTCCCAACATAGAGGGAGATCTTTTAAACTGTCTTTTAACATTGATTGACTACTAGAAGCATATGGGTTATCCACTGATTCTTCCTAGCCCTCAAAAATCCAACTTTTCTCTCATATATTTCTTTGATGACAACCTTTATTTTGTTTTGCTGTAATTTTCTCATTTGGAATTCATTGTACACATATACCATTTTCTTTTTCATTATCCTCTGAATGAAAATCATTTTCATTTGTTTGAATATTATAACATTTCATGTCCTGAAGCTATATAATACCACTAGAATGATATTATCATCATAAAGATGGAACTTTTTTGGGGGGAGATTCAGAAAACCTTTGCAAACAATCTAGAAACAAGTTGACAGTGTGGCTGATGGGGGTGTTAGAAAAGAATAGGCTGTGCTTTCTCATGTGCTGTTTCAGTGGTAGAATACATCTTTTTTGTTATACCATATAGCTGACGAAAAGATGTAGAGACTGCAAATCCCATTGGAGTATTGTTTACTGTTTTTTAAAAACTAGTGTTTCAGTAAAGAAAAATACTGCCATAAGTGCTAGCCCCCAACAAAGTTTCCCATTCATTTATCTGCACAAGATTCCCTGAAAGATATGAGATATAGAAGAAAAATAAACAAAGATTTATAGCTTCTACTGTGTATGTGAGGAGCTGTACTGTTTTATAAATGTAACCTCATTTTATCCTTACAACAACCCTGGGGTAGAAATACCATTATTATCAGCATTTTACAGTTGGGGAACCTGAGGGAAATAGAGATTAAATGACTTGCGCAGGACCACATAGCTAGTAAGGGTATGAAGCCAAATTTCAACTCAGTTTTTCCTGACTTCTAGCTCAGCACTCTAACTATTGCATCACCTAGTTGCATCTATGTTTGTAGATGACATGTTGATTGCCACACTTACCCACAGAACAGTATAGATACTCCTAGATGAGATCTATATCAATGGAAAAATTTTGACATAATAATCCACCTAGAGAAAACAAAATAGATGAAGAAAGCCTGTCATTTATACTATGATATATACTCATAACAATAGCTTATAAAAGCCCATATATTTAGTATACATGGCAATCTGGCCCACTGATCCCACTCTTCAATTATAGGCCCAAATTAGTATGTATTTTCTGTGTGTTTCACACACACACACACACACACACACACACACTCTCTCTCTCTCTCTTTCTGTCTGTCTCTGTCTCTCTCTATATATATACATATATATGTATATACATATGAAGAGGGAGGAACTTATAGTTTAATGGAGAGGACATTATATTCATAAGTATATATATATAAGAAAAATGCAAAATAGATGGGTGGTTATCTTAGAGAAGATGGCCTTAAAAAACGGGCAAACCAGAGAAGGTCTCCTGAAGAAGGTGGCATTTGAGCTGAGTCTTGAAGGAAGCTAGGAATTCTAAGAGAAGAAGTTCTTTATATTCCAGGAAGGAGGAGGGGGGCAGTTAATACAAAGGCAAAGAAAAAGGAGATAAATCTGTATGTGATGAGCAGCAGGTAAATGATATAACTAAACTATAGATTGTATGAAGGGGAATAATATATAACAAAGTCAGAAAGATAGGTTGGGGTTGGGTTGTGAAAAGGTTTAAATGCCATACAATGGAGTTTCTATTTGATCCAGGAGAAAAGAGGAAACCAGTGGAATTTAAGCAGGAGGCAAAAACAGTTCCAAGTTTTAGGAAAATCACCTTTGGCAGGTAAGTGGAATGGGAATTGGAGTAGGTATAGACTTATGACAGGAAGATGAGTTAGGAAGCTCTTGCTGTGCTTCATGAAAGAAATGCTAATGACCAGAACTAGGGTGGTGGCCATGTGAGTGATGAGAAAATATATCTGAAAGAGGTTATAAAGAGAAACTTGTAAGATTTGGCAGCTGAGAGTGAGGAGTCAAGGAAGTGACTTTGTACGTCTGGATGCCTGAAAGAATGATGCTATTCTCAATAGTAATAGGGAAATTAAGGTTGGGGTGGTTTAGGGGGGACAGTATTGAGTTCTGTTTGAATTGGTGGAGTTTGAGATGCATTTGACACACCTAATTGGAAATGTTCAACAAGTAAGTGAGGTTATAGGATTGGAGCACAATAGAGAGATGAAAGGTAGATCTTTGAGTCACGGGAGATACTCAACAAATCATTGAAACTGGTAGTAGAATCATGGAGTGAAGGGGGTATAGAAAGGTAAGGAAAGACTCAGAAAGGAAAAGCAATAAGAGCGTCATGAAAATGCAAAGAGTATCTGGGAAATAGGTCAACAACATCAAATACTGCAGAGAGGTAAAAATAACAATGCTAGCATTTTTCTGCCAGGCTTATTTCCCATTTCCAAATTCTGTTATGTTCACTCTAACTTACTTGTTTTTCCTTGAATTTGACATTTGATTTCTTGCCTCTGCACCTTTGCACAAGATATTTCATGGTGGCTGACCATCTTACCTTCTCAAGCCTAGAATACTTTCTCTCCTGATGTCTTCTCCCTAAAATCCCTGGTTTGTTTCAAGATTCAGCTCATGGAAAATTTTTTCCTAATCCTCTTAGCTGTTAGTGCTGTCACCCTCATCCTCAGAATATAATGGATGTATTTATTTACATGGTGCATCTCTCCAAACTCCAATCCATTAGAATATAGCTTTTGGGACTAGGAAATATTTTTCATTTTTTTTATATGCATCCAGTGCCAAACAAAGTAACTTGCACATAATCAGTGCATAATAAATACTGCTGAATTGGATTGAGTTTAATGTGTCATTTATCTACCTAAATTTTACCAAAATTTGACTTCAGAATTAAATAAGTACGGGCTTTACTTGGATTGACATTATTTGGAAGGTAAATGTATTCAGTGTTTTGAATTTTCATAAACTTAAGTGGAGGTTTAAATCATTCATTTGAAATTCACCCATATCAATGACAATTCTCATAGCTACATATATGTGAAACTCAATTTATATAATAAGTATATTCCTGAAATTGATCTTTAAATTGAATTGCATTTAAAATGCTCTGGAGAAGTCTACTCTAAAAAATCTGAAGGTGAATCATTTTGCAAAATGACTAGTCTCTCCTTAACTTATTTTGTAAATCCAGATCATTGTTTCCCAGGTTTTCTTAAAGAGCTACAACATATTCACGGAATAATTAGGAATAAGGAAGGTTATGCCTGAGGTTGTATAAACTCATAATAAAAGTCATTAAACTCTTTCAGTAAGCAGTTAAGATGTTATTAAACTAAATTATGCATGTAACAAAATATGGAAATGTATGTTTATGCTAAGAGGTTTATAAACATACATGTGCATATACTTTTATTTATTTTGATTTTTTGGTTAATAAATAAATTTGTTTTCAGTTTTCATCAATCACTTCCATAATTTTTAAATTTTTCTCTCCCTCCCTCTCCCCTCTCTTCCCACGGTGGCATGCGATTTTATATGGGTTTTATACATATATTCTTATTGAACACATTTTCACATTAGTCATGTCGTGTAGAAGAATTAAAACAAATGGGAGAAACCATGAGAAAAAACAAATCAAATCAAATTATAACAAAATAGAAAACTGCTTCATTCTGAGTTCCCAACTCTATAGTTCTTTCTCTGGATGTGAATAGCATTTTGCATCGAGTCCTTTGGGAATGTTTTAACACCTTGCATTGCTGTGAAAGCCCAAATCTATTATAAATAGTCTTCACATACCGTGGCTATTACTGTGTATAATGTTCTCCTGGTTCTGCTCATTTCACTCAGCATGACTTCATATAAATCTTTCAAGGTTTTTCTGAAATCTGCCTATTCATCATTTTTTATAGCACAATAGTATTCCATTACATTCATATACCACAACTTATTCAACCATTCCCCAATTGATGGGAATTCCCCAATTTCCAGTTTTTGGCCACCACAAAAAGAGCTGCTATAAATATTTTTGTACATGTGCATCCTTTTCCCATTTTTATGATCTCTTTCGGATAGAATCCTAGAAGCAATATTGCTGTGTCAAAGGGTATGCACATTTTTATAGCCCTTTGGGCATAGTTCCAAATTGCTCTCCAGAATGGTTGGATCAGTTCACAGCTCACAATGAATTAGTGTTCCAACTCTCTCACATCTTCTCCAGCATTTATCATCTTCATGTTTTGTCATATTAGCCAATCTGATAGGCGTGATGTAGTACCTCAGAGTTGTTTTGACTTGCATCTCTCTAATCAATAGTGATTTAGAGCATTTTTAATTTCTTCCTCTGAAAACTGCCTGTTCATATCCTTTGACCATTTATCAATTGGGAAATGACTTGTATTCTTGTAAATTTGACTCAGTTTTCTTTATTTTAGAGATGGGCCCTTAATCAGAGACACTAGTTGTAAAAATTCTTTCTCAGTTTTGTTTCCCTCGTTATCTTGGTTGCATTGGCTTTGTTTGTGCAAAAACTTTCCAATTTAATGTAATCAAAATTATCCATTTTGCATTTCCTAATGTTCTCTATCTCTTGTTTGGTCATAAATTTGCCAATTCTCCATAAATCTGACAAATAAACTATTTCTTGTTCTCCTAATTTGTTTATAGTATCAGCCTTTATACCCAAATTGTGTATCCATTTAGACTTTATTGTGGTATACAGTGTCAGGCACTGGTCTATGTCAAGTTTCTGCCACACTGTTTTCCAGTTTTGCTAATAGTTTTTGTCAGACAGTGAGTTCTTATTCCAAAATGCGAGGTCCTGTGATTTATCAAATGGTAGGGTGCTGTAATCGTTGACTACTGCAACTTGTGAACCTAACCTATTCTGCTGTTCTACCCATCTGTTTCTTAGCCAGTACCAAGTGGTTTTGATGATTTCTACTTTATAATACAATGTGAGATGTGGTAGGGCTAGGCCACCTTTCCCAGAATTCCTTTTCATTAATTCCCTTGATATTCTGGACGTTTTGTACTTCCAGATGAATTTTCACATTATTTTTTCTAGCTCTAGAAAATAAATTTCTGATAGTTTGATTAGTATGGCACTGAATAAGTAAATTAATTTAGGTAGAATTGTCATTTTTACTATGTTAGCTCAGCCTACCTATGAGTAACTAAGGTTTTCCCAGTTATTTAAATCTGACTTTATTTGTTTGAAAAGTGTTTTGCAACTGTGTTCATATGGTCTCTGGGTTTGTTTTGGCAAGCAGACTCCCAGGTATTTTATGATGTCTACCATAGGTTGAAATGGGATTTCTCTTTCTATCTCTTACTGTTGGGCTTTGTTAGAAATATATAGAAATGCCCATGATTTATGTGAGTTTATTTTATGTCCTGCAACTTTGCCAAAGTTGCTTATCATTTTAAGTAGTTTTTTACTTGATTTTCTAGGATTCTCTGAGTATATCATCATATTGTCTGCAAAGAGTGATAATTTCTTTGCCTACTCTAATTTCTTCAATTATTTTTCTTCTTTTCTCACAAAAGCTAATATTGCTAGCACCATATTGAATAACAGTGGTGATAATGGATATCCTTGTTTCACTTCTGATCTTACTGGTAATACGTCTAGCTTATCCCATTACGTGTAATACTTGCTGAAGGTTTTAGGTGGATACGGCTTATTATTTTGAGGAAGGCTTCATTTATTCCTATGCTCTCCAATGTTTTCAACAGGAATGGGTGTTGTATTTTGTCAAAAGTATTTTTCTCCATCGATTGAGATAACTATATGGTTTCCATTAGTTTTGCTGTTATGATCAATCATGCTGATAGTTTTCCTGATATTGAATCAGCTCTGCATTCCAGGTATAAATCCTACCTGATCAAAGTGTATATAACTCTTGATAACTTGTTATAATATTTTTGCTAATATCTTGATTAAAATTTTTGCATCTATATTCATTAGGGAAATTGGTCTATAATTTCTTTCTCTGTTTTGGTTCTTTCCAGTTTAGGAATCAGAACCATATTTGTATCATAAAAAGAAATTGGTAGGACTCCTTTTTTTTGCCACTTTTCCCAAATAGTCTGTATAGTATTAGAATTGACTGTTCTTTAAATGTTTGATAGAATTCATTTGTAAATCTTTCTGGTCCTGGAGATTTTTTCCTAGGGAATTCATTGATAGCTTCTCCAATTTCTTTTTCTGATATGGGGTTATTTAAATATTTTATTTCTTCTTCTTAATCTGGGCAGTTTATATTTTTGTTAATATTCATCCATTTTACTAATAGTGTCAAATTTATGGGCATACAGTTGGGCAAAGTAATTTCTAATGGCTTTATTTTCCTCTTCACTGGAGGTGAGTTCACCCTTTTCATTGTTGATACCAGTAATTTGTTTTTGTTCTTTTTTAAAAATCAAATTGACCAAAAGTTGATCAATTTTATTTCTTTTTTTCATAAAAGCAGCTCTAAATTTCATTTATTACTTCAATAGTTTTCTTAATTTCAATTTTATCAATTTCTCCTTTGATTTTCAGTGTTGTTAATTTGGTATTTAATTGGAGATTCTCAATTTGTACCTTTTCTAACTTTGTCAGTTGCATGCCCAATTCATAGATCTCTTCTTTCTATATTCTGTTCAGGTAATTATTCAGAGATATAAAACTTCCCCTAAGTACTGCTTTAGTTGCAGTTTTGGTAGATTGTCTCATTATTGTCATTCTCTTGAATGAAATTACTGATTGTTTCTATGATTTGTTGTTTGACTCATTCATTCTTTAGGATTAGATTATTTACTTGTCAATTGATTTTTGGTCTATCTTTCTATGGTCCTTTATTACATATAATTTTTATTGCATCATGATCTGAAGAGGATGCATTGACTATTTCTGCCTTTCTGCATTGGATTGTGAAGTTTTTATGCCCTCATACATGGTCAATTTTTGTATGTGTGCCAGGTGCTGCTGAGAAAAAGTCATATTCCTTTCTATCCCCATTTTCTCCAGAAGTGTATCATATCTACCTTTTCCAGAATTCTATTAACTTCTTATACTTCTTTTCATTTGTTTTGAGGGTAGGTTTATCAAATTCAGAGAGGGAGAGGTTGAGGTCCCTCACTAGTATAGTTTTGTTGTGTATTTATTCCTGTAACTCCCTGAACTTCTCCTATAAGAATATCATGCTACACAAGTTGGTGCATATATATTCAGTAATGACATTATTTTATTTCTCATGGTGCCTTTTAGCAGGATATAGTTTCCTTCCTTATCTCTTTTGATTAGATCTATTTTTGCTCTTGCTTTGTCTGAGATTAGGATTGATGCCCTTGCTTTCCTTATATCAGCTGAAGCATATTATATTCCATTCTAGTCTTTTACCTTTATACTGTGTATCCCCCTCTTTCAAATGTGTTTCTTGTAAACAATATATTGTCAGATTATAGTTTTTAATCCATTATTCTAACCACCTCCATTTTACGGGAGAGTTCATGCCATTCACATTCAAAGTTATGATTAGTATAGTGTCTTTCTCTCCATCCTATTCCCTTCCCTTGCCCCTGTTTATACTTTAATTTCTCCCTTCCCCTCCTTAAGAATTTTACTTTTGTGTATTTAATAGGGATGTGTGTGTAGATCCTATATAGAATTGTATGCCATCTGGGGGAGATGGGGGTTAGGTAGGGGGAAAAAATCTAAGTTATATGGTACTGATTGTAGAACACTAAAAATAAATTTTATATATATATATATATATATATATATAATTTTTCTATTGACCACCACCTCCCTTAGTCTTCTCTCCCTGCTATCAGCCCTCTCCCTTTTCCCTTACTACTTCTTCTCTACTTTCTACTCACCCCTTACCTTTTCTTTCCCCCTTACCCCCTACTGCCTGTAGGGCAAGTTAGATTTCTATATTTAACTGAATATGTTATTCCCTTGAACCAAATCAGATTAGAGGAAAGCTCAAACAATGTTGATCTCCCTACCTTTATTTCCCTCTACTATAATATGTTTTTGTACCTCTTCATGTGACATAATTTACCGTATTCTGCCTCCTTTTTTTCCTCTTCTCCCATTACAATCACTTCACACCCTTTAATTATGTTTTTTATCTTCACATCAGATAATTTGTACTCACTCCCTCTATTTATATATGTCCCTTTTAAATATCATAATAAATATTCAGTTCTCAAGATTAACAATTATCATCCTCCCATATACAGATATAAACAGTTTGCCCACATTGAATAACAATTTTTCACTGTTTACCTTTTTATGCTTCTTTTGAGTCTTGTGTTTGAAGATCAAATTTTCTATTGAGCTGTGGCCTTTTCATCAGGATGGTCTGGAAATCCCTTATTTTGTTGAATTTCTATCTCCTTGACTGAAAGATTATATGCAATTTTGCTGGGTAATTGATCCTTGGTTGTAGCCCAAGCTCTTTTGCCTTATGGAATATCATATTCCAATCCCTCTGATCTTTTAATGTAGATGCTGCAAGGTCCTGCATGATCCTGACTGTAGTTCCTTGATATTTGAATTGTTTCTTTCTAGCTACTTGCAGTATTTTCTTCTTGTCTTCACAATTCTGGAATTTGGCAACAATAGTTCTTTATCTTTTCACTTTGGGATCTCATTTCAGGAGTGGATCAGTGGATTCTTTAGGTGATGATTTTGCCCTTTGGATCTAGGACTTCAGAGCAGTTTTCCTTGATGATTTCTTGGAAGATATTGTTCAGGCTCTTTTTTTCATCATGGTTTTCCAATAGATTTTTCTCTCTTGGATCTATTTTCCATGTCAGTTGTTTTTCCAATGAGATATTTTACATTTTCTTCTATTTGTTTTATTCTTTAGATTTTGTTTGACTGGTTCTTAATGCCTCATAAAGTCATTAGCTTCTACTTGCTAAATTCTAATTTTTAGGAAATTGTTTCCTTCAGTTAGCTTTTGTACTTCCTTTTTCATTTGCCCAATTTTTCCAGTTAAGTTTTGTGCCTCCTTATCTCTTCGGTCAATTTTACCTTTTAAGGACTTCTTCAGTGAATTCTTTTTTCACTTTGTCAGTTGCATTTTTTAAAATCATTGGACAATTTTTCTTCTACCTCCCTAATTTGACTTTTAAAATCCTTGAGCTCTTCCAAGAATGCTGTTTGGGTGTGAGATAAGTTCACATTCCCTTTTGAGATTTCAGATATGAGTGCAATGTCAATATTGTCCTCTTCTGAATTCATATTTTGATCTTCCCTGTCCCTGTAGTAAGATTCAATGGTCTTTGCTTTTCTGATTTGCTTCTTGCTTGTGGTTATTATCTTTTCCCTAGCTTTTAAAATGTGTCTCTGTTTCTGGGGCACAGGGTGCTCTGCCCCACATTTCTTATGCTTGGAGTTTGGGATCTGGTTTCTGGCTTTGTGTGTGGCCTCTGATTCTTTCAGCTAGAAGCCATGTAATGCTTTAGCTTACCTGCTGCTGAGTTGACTGGTGTGTGCCAAGTCCAGGTGAAGTCTTTCCCCTAGGTTACCCTGCAGCTCCTGGCGTGAGGGGTGGGGGAGAGGTTAAATGGTTGTGGGAAGTCTCCTCTTCCCCAGGTCTGTGCTAGAGCACAGGTGGACTTAGGAGCTTGCGAACTCCCATCTATGCTGGAGTCTGCCCAATTTCCCTGACTATGCTAAGGAATGCCTGGGTTCCTGGTGTTGGCATTTACCAGCTTCACCCACCTTGGGCTCAGGCTCTTCTGTTGGTGTACTTAGGTGGTTCTTGCTGGGATGCTTCTGATCCTCACTGGTCCCCTTCAGCCACAGCAAGAGGGACCCTTCCTGGTGGTCTTCTTAATCTTCCATGCTAAAAGACTGTTTACCCCTTCTGTCAGCTCCACTATTCCAGGATTTTTCCTGCGGCAATATACTCTAGGTTTTTTGAAGTCAACAAGGGGAAGGTAAGGGCACTTACAGTTTACTCTGCCATCTTGGTTGCCAGCCAAGTTCAAGTCACATATAGTTTTAAAATACATTATGGACAGATTTAGTCCCTAGCCAAGGAAAGAAAATATTTAAGGCATTTAAATGTACCCAAAATAGCAATTTTTTAAATTAAAAAATATATCTTATCTATAAATCCTAGTTTTATACATCATACTCTTTTTTTTTGACCTGGCCTCTCCAAACTGACCCTCATTTGGAATAAAGACAATTAAGCGAAACATCTCTTACATGTGCCTGACAACATATAAACTATTTTATTTTAGTATTCTCTTAATTCTTTGCCATGAAGGAGAAGCTGTGTTTTATTGTAGAGCCTTTGTAGGGTTACAAAGGATGTGTAATACATAGTTCAACTTAATGGAACATGTTTGTAGGATGTTTATTATGGAGTTCAACTTTGTTTTATTGATCTTCACTTATTATCATTATAGTCACTGTGTATGTTGTTTTCTTGGTTTTACTTATTTCATTCTGTATCAGTTCATAAAATTCTTTCCAAATTTTAATGAATTCATTGGATTTGCCATTTCTTATCTAGCAATACTACCACGTTACATCCATATACTACATGTTTTTAGCCATGCCCTAATAGATGAGAATCTAATTTTTTTTTCCATTTCATTGCTACTACAATGAATGTTAGGTTCTTCTTTTTTTTTTTTTTGTTATTTCTCTTGAGTTCCAGACCTTTTGTTCTTCTAAATAAACTTAAATTATTTTGTCAGATTCTAATAGTATCCCCTTGATATTTTGATCACTGACACTAAACCTGAATATTAATTTAGGTAAAATCATAATTTTTATTATATTAGCATATTATATTATATTAGAATATCATACTAGCATAGCCTATCCACTTACAATGAATATCTCAATTACTTCTACTTCTCTTTATTTCTTTAAGACTATTTGGTAATTAAATTTATGTTGTTTGCATGTAAATCAACTCATTCTTATTTTATGTACTTGTGGTTACATTGAATTCTTTTCATCCTTTTTCCTAGGTTTGGGTACTGTTATATAGAAATCCTCATGAATTAGGGGTTTGGAAGTTTTTTAATCTTGCTAACTTGCTGAAGCTATTAATCTTCACAAACAGTGTCTTGTTTGTGCTTTGGAATTGTTTAAGTACCTATCATGTCATTTACCAATACAAATAGTTTTGCCTTTTCACTGCTAATGTTTGCTTTGATTTTGCTCCCTTGTTTTATTAAGTTGAATACTTGTGTTGAAGGGAGCCAGCCTTGCTTTACACATACTTGTGTTGAGAATGCTTTTAGTGTTTTTCTATTGAAAGCAACATCAGTTGTTGGTTTTTAATATTTGCTTTAGACATATTAAGTGAGGAGTCTCTCACATCTATATTTTTAGCCTTTTTAACATAACTGGACATTGTTTTTCCAATGGCCTTTTTTAGCATCTATTGAGAAAATTATATATATATATATATATAAATATATATATATGTACATATATATCTCATTTTTTTGTGATATGACTATATCTATTACTTTTCTAATATTGAAATATCCTTGCATTCCTGATATGGATCTAAGTTGGTCATAGTCAATTATTTTCTGGATTGGATAGTGTAATATCTTTTAAAGGTTTCTATTTGTAATTTTTGCATCAATATTCATTAATGAAATTGTTTTTATGGTTCTCTTTATCTATTTTGTCTTCCTGATTTTTTATTAAATTATTTTGTTTTCAGTGTTCTATAATCACTTCCATACATCTTAGATTTTTCTCGTTTCTCCCCCTTCTGCCCCCTCCTTCCCCACTCCCTCCCTGAGATGATGTACAATCTAATATAGGTTCTACACATACATTCCTATTAAACACATTTTCACCTTTGTCATGTTGCGTAGAGGAATTAAAATGAATGGGAGAAACCATAAAACAAAACAAAATATAATACAAAAGAAAATGGTCTGCTTCATTCCACGGTCAAATTCCACAGTTCCTTCTCTGGATGTGGAAGGCATTTAGCCGCAAGAGTCCATTGGGTATTTTTTAAGTTATTGAATTGCAATGAAGTTCTAAGTCTACCAGAAAAATTTCTCTCACACTGTGGTTGTTGCTGTGTTCAAAATTCTCCTTCTTCTACTCCTTTCACTCAGCATCAGTTCATATAAGTCCTTCCAGCCCTCTCTGAAGTCTTCCTGTTCATCATTTCTTATAGCACAATAGTATTCCATTATATTCATATACCACAACTTGTTCAGCCATTCCACAATTGATGGGCATCCCTTTGATTTCCAATTTTTGGCCACCTCAAAGAGAGTTGCTATAAATATTTTTGTATGTGTGGGATCCTTTTCCACTTCCATGATCTCTTTAGTGTAGAGTCCCAGAAGTGATATTGCTGGGTCAAAGTGTATGCACATTTTTGTAGCCCTTTGGGCATCGTTCCAGATTGCTCTCCAGAATGGTTGGATGAGCTCACAGCTCCACCAACAAACAATGAATTAGTGTTCCAACTCTCCCACATCTTCTCTAACATTTATCACCTTCCTCTTTTGTCACATTAGCCCATCTGATAGGTGTGATGTGATACCTCAGAATTGTTTTGATTTGCTTCTTTCTAATCAGTAGTGATTTAGAACATTTTTTCATATGAATATAGATAGCTTTAAGTTCTTCCTCTGAAAACTGCCTGTTCATATCCTTTGACCATTTATCAATTGGAAAATGATTTGTATTCTTGTACATTTGACTCAATTCTCTCTATATTTTAGAAATGAGACCTTTATCAAAGACACTAGTTGCAAAAATTCTTTCCCAGTTTTCTGCTTCCTTCCTAATCTTGGTTGCATTGGGTTGTTTGTGCAAACACTTTTCAATTTGATGTAATCAGAATTATCCATTTTGCACTTCATAATGTTCTCTATCTCTTGTTTGATCAAAAGTCTTCCTGTTTTTCGAAGGGTAAAAAACCATATTTGTGTGCCAGAGTCATTTATTATGGTGAATTTCTTTATTTTTGAGAATAATTTTGCCCATGTATATAGTAATTTCTCTTCCTAGATTTGTTAAAATTTACTTGCAAATCAACCTGGATCAATATAATTTAATTAGCATAGCAATCCAGATGTCAGGTTACCTCTCTTTCAGCTAGGTAGACAAGACAAAGTAATAAACCTACTGAATGTGTAGAAGATAACACTGGATGATTAGGGCTGGTATTGGTGAGAGAGATCCATCATATATGGACCTGAAAAATCCTCATATTAATACAGTTTCTTTCATAACTTAAAAATACAGGGGTTTAAAATGAAAGAACTAGTTCTCAGTTGGACCACTTAAGTAAGAGATGTGGGCTGTCATGATTTTAAATGGTTACAAATACAATTCTAACTTTATCTCATCATTAGAAGATAATTTCACCTATTTGCAAATCAACCATTACACAAATCCACAAACACAGTTTGTATGTAAAGTGGGTACTTAGCAGTTGTTTCTTGAATCGAATTCCAAGGAGCTCAAATCCTTTTATCAGATATGTGAGAGTATGTCTATATTTTCATTTAGTCTCCATCTGATTGAATCACTAAGAAGAATGAAGACAGAGTAGATGAGTGATTTTTCTAAACTCACAAAGAGCTGGTCACAGAGTTTGTATTTCTAAGCTTGAGTTAACTACCTTATCCATTTGGTCTTTTAATCTTTTACCATTCTCTTCAGTTATAAAATTTTCCATGCCCTGCAGAGAGCTGCATGAGTTTTATTAAATTATATAACAAAAAATGGAAAAATCAAGGGAAAACAAACAAACTCTCAGCCTTTGGTACAAGAAAAAAATAACCTTGTGTCACTAAAGTTCTTTACACTAAAACTCTCAAGTATCTTGAAGATTGGAAGAAGCAAGAACAAGAGTTAGGATGAACAGGAAAGGAAAAGATTAATTCACGAACATAAACATGAATTTAAAGGAGCTGTCCATGAAATTTGCAAAGATAATCAATTCCTGACTAGGATGCAAATTTCAGAAATCTTGTAAAAGGAAGAGCCAAGCTGTAAAGGAAGGCAAATAGGAGGCCCTGAAGAGGAAAAAAAAAGTAACTTGTTTGTGGTTAAGGAATAATTTGTTTTATATCTGTATATAAACCAAGGATTTTGTATCAAGGTTGAATAGAGACAAACATTTCTACTCATTGTATAAATAGAAATGCATATTCCTGGAAATGCTTCATTGGGTTTCAAGATTTTTTTTCATTTTTCAGAATAAAGAGTAATATTTGTATTAAATTTGCTAAATGGACTCACCCATCAACAACAGAAATTATATAATGATTCATACAATGATAGTTCCTTCATTCTTCCACCTACCGAATCTGGTACTTGGTTGGAATAGCATTAACTAAGACCATTAAGCCTCTGGAAGAAAAATACCCCTCCCCATTCCCCTCACACAGATATTTCTGTAAGCATGGCAGACCAAGGTCTAAGGGTATTAGTGGGTATGTAAAAAGGAAGCATAAGTCTGTAATGAAGAGGCATAGTTTGGAAACAAAAGCATATTTGCCACTTAGGACTACTAGATTATCCTTGTTATTCATGTCACTAGAAAGGATCACAACTAGATATAATACTTCCTAGAGTGTCTGTGTGTGTTACCAAAGAAGACCATGCCATCAGAGAAGTAATGACATGACTTGCACTTGACTTTGTTTTGAGTGAGGGCTGTGCAGGTCACCAGCCTTACTTCTCCACAGTCATCTGATTCCAGGGACCAGATATTTATCAGGATGACTGGAGATGACCCAGGATGAGGCAATTGGGGTTAAGTGACTTGCCCAAGGTCACACAACTAGTGAGAGTCAAGTGTCTAAGGTGAGATTTGAACTCAGGTCCTCCTGACTCCTGCACTGGTACTCTATCCACTGCACCACCTAGCTTCCTCAGAGTTGTATGTACTATAAAGAAGAAGGTAGAAGTCATTGTCTTGGTTCTGACTCATAAAGATGGTTTAAAAATGAGGAAATAGTAACAAGGATTTTTTTTGTGTGATCCTCAAATCTACAAAAGATTCTTTCATGGAGTATGAAAATCTTTCCATGAGACTTGAAGCAAAAAAAAGCATACTGGAAGTGCTTCATGTATAATTTCTATTAGAACTAAAGATTGTATTAACAGATTATTTTTAAACATTATATTTAATAATAATATTAGCTAACACATATTGTGTTTATTATGTACCAGAAACTATGCTAAATTCTTTACAATTACTATGTTTGATTCTCACAATAACCCTGAGCATTCAGTACTATTATTGCTCCCATTTTACAGATGAAGATACTGAAGCAAACAGAGATTAAGTGGCATCTTCAGGGTCATACAACTAGTAAGAATCTGAGACCAGATCTAAACTTGGGTCTTCCTGAATCCAGCTCTGGCACTCTGCTCTACCCACTAAGCTACCTGATAGCCTCTATTAATTTATCCAAGAGCCCATGGGAAATACACATATCAATTAGATACAGTTTCTGGCTCAGAATAATAAAATTATAATAGTTGACACACATGCATATGAAGTATCTGTCATACGTTACCTCATTTCAGACAACAATCCCTGTAAGATAGGTACTAAAGATACTAATTTTCCCATTTTACAGATGAGAAAACTGAGATTTAGATTTATTATGCAACTGTCCCCAAAAAACGCAACATATAAGTGTTGGAGATAGCATTTTTACACACTTGTAGAAACACATGCACACACACACACACACTTTCTTTCTCCTACATCTTCTTAGCATAGGAGAGATAAAATATGTGCATGTACAGTAGCTATAATATAAAGTAGCACATGAAAAGTACCATGAACAAATTATATACAAAGAGATGAGGAAGATTGCATCTAACCTGAAGCAGTAAATGAATTAGTTTATTAGAGTCACTCTGGAGTTCTTTAACTGTCAGGCTAGGGGAGTTATTAATAGATGATGGAGATACACTGAATGTGGCATTTGTACTAGGTCTTGAAGTATGGTTCCAATTTTAGTAGGTGGACAAGTTAAGGAAGGGCTATTCTAGGTCAAAGGAATGGCATGGTCAGAAACATGGAAGCTGGAAAATCCAAATCAAATTGGAGGAGTTAGTAATATATTATTGTGTTTTGTACAGGTCATTTGTTAGTGCACTAAGTCTTGATTTCTGTACATAGATCTAGAATTAGGTTTTAACCTTACTTCCCACCCCCAACCCCCATCAAGGGTGGCCAAAATAACTGAGTGGTAGCAGGAAAACGAGGTTGAGGGGGATGGAGAAAAAAACCCAAACCAAGGTTATTAATAGGCATGCAGCTTCAAATCACATAGACCCAGTTTTGACAGATATCCAAGTTACACTGGGTTGATCCAGGCTTGGAGAATAAAAGCAGTCACAGGGAAGAATGTCACTGAATTTCTGATCTAGCGACTCTGCCTTACTTTGTGTGAGCTATTGTTACTGGGACCTAAGATAAGCCTCTCTATAGGAGAGATATTAAGACATTGAGAGACCAAAGAAACCTGGCTCTAATTTTTTTTTTATCATGTATCCTTGGGTGATTCTTAGTAAGAGTATTAATTAGGTGCTATTATATAGTCTGTGAGTGGAAGAGAGATAGAACTCATTCTGTGTTGCTCCAGAGGGTAGAATCAGGCTCAAATTAATTAATTTATAGTAAGACCTTGTACGAAACCTCCAGCTTTTCAGGGTTAATTCAAAAAGTAATCGAGTTTGTCTGAGATATAATGTACAGGAAAAGTGACGAATAAGGCTGAATTAGTTGGTTGTACTTAATGTGGAAGACTTTAACTGTCAAACATGAATTTGGACTTTATTCAGTAGATGATGGAGAATCATGGAAGGTTTTTGACCCCTGTAAGTGATAAAAGCTGTACTGGAAGGAAGATTTATCTGGCTCCTGAGTACAGGAGAAACTGTAAGAAGAAAGGATTTGAGAGGTAGGGGAGGCAGTTAGGAGGCTTTTGCAGTTGTCTAGGCACGAGAGGGAAGGGGTGTGAATTAGAGAGATGAAAGCACAAGTGGAAAAAGGCATATATAATGGAGGAAAAATTGGGACAATTTTGTTGAGCATTTGGATGTGGGAGGCAAGGATGATACCTAAATTTTGGTACTGTTAACAGAAATAATTTCCGGAACAGAAACTGGTTTGGAAAGGAGATAAGTAGTTCTGTTTTAGTAGTGCCAAGATTTAAGATAGTCAAGGCATTTTAAGTGAACCTATTAGGCAACAGAAAATGTGGGGTTAGAATTCAGTAGGTTGGTTAAAGCAGGTGCTATCAATGAGAAATTCATCTATGTGGAGATTGTAAGCAATAGAATAGACTAGATCCCTAAATCATACTGCATTTTCATTGGTGGAAAACAAACCCAAGCCCCCTAACTCATGGTAGGAATCCTTTCCATCCAGCACAAATTGTCATCTAACCTCTATTTGCTCCCATTTACTGGTGAAAACTATTACTCTTGGCATTATGGCCTGCCCTTGGGCAAATCCTTTAACTTTGGCAGACCCCACTTTCCTCAAAAATAAAATGAAGCGATTGCACAAAATGACTTCTGAATTCCTTTCTAGCTCTAGAGCTATAATCCTATGAAAAGATGGGTGAAAATACAGAGAAATGCTGTGGTAGAGAAAAAGGAAGGTAAAAGAATTCATTCCCAGTGACCTAATTCTTAAGATAATAAGTCTACAAAAAATGGCATAGATGAAATGGCACTGGGCCTCAATAGCTGGGGAAAAATGTTGAATTTATGTGGTGGAGGCTATGAGAGGAAATCAATAAGCAGTAATGACATTCGCCTGATCTCAGAGGACATTAATTTGTTATCATGACCATATATCCTGGTTACTATGATTCTGTGACTTTCTTGACTGGCACTTAGCATGTCAAAGGTAAAAGGTGAGAAAACCCTAAGTGTGACATAGATTTGGTGATTATGTGGTGAGTGGGGTGGAAGGTCAAAGGGACACTGAATCTAGAGTATAGGAGTCATGACTGAGATGACTAATTGGATGGCGAAGGCCAGAAGGAAGACAAGGAAGACAATAGACCTTTATGCCATAGGTACGAACTTAGCTCAGTTCCCCACAGCAGGGTTTTATTACTCATGACTATTTATCCCTGCTTCCCCTGCCCTGGAGTGTATTGGTTCTCTCTTGGTGGCCCCCGTGCGCCATTTGTTGTCATTGAATTTGAGAACAAAGGACAGCATTTCATAACTATTACATTGTTTTACAAGTTTAGTGATCATTCTTGCCTTCTTTCTCTTCATTATCTTTTTGTGTCTCCTGACTTCCTCAAAGATGTTTCCTCTTTATTTTCCTTTGAAATACTTTTTTCTTCATTCTTGGCTTGCCACCAACAAACTATATAAACTTGAGAAAGTACTTAACATCTTAGAACTCAGTTTTGCCATCTATGAAACCACAATAGCACGTCTCCCCAAACTCAAAAGTATGTTGAGGACTAAATTAATTAAATGCATTCACACATTTTGGAATTTCAGCATTGCATTATCAATGTGTATATTTACTTTTAAAGCTTTTATCTTAACCAAATCCAGTAGAAGAGTGTTATGGACATAGAATTAAAAATTAGATTCTCATTTCCAAATAATTGATTGGATATTATGAAACCAAGTCTCTGGCATTTTTTTGCCCCAGTACCTGAACTATAAAAAAAGAGATTGAACTAGAAAAATATTCCCTCAGTCTAATACCAATATAACAAGACTATAAGTATCTAATTATCTTGAAGGGAAGGGTTATGGACTGATAGAAATAAAGTAACTGATAGTCTTAGGGCACTCAGAGATTGAGTGACTTACCCATGGTAACACTCATATTTATCAGAGGCAAGAAGTAGCATAGACAAGTGGAAAAAAGCACTGGATCTGAGCCAGAAAGGGTATGTTCAACTTTGTCTCTATCCCTTATTACCTGTGTGACCTTGAAAAAATCACTTTACTTTTCTGGGCTTCATCATCTACACTGATAAAATGGAGGGGATGACTATTCATATTTCTTTTAGCTAAATGTATATTCTTATCAGCTTAGATTTTCAAGATTCCAAGACAAGCATCCTATCCACTAGACCTTCCTATCTCTTAATTAGTGGTAATTGGCTGGAGACTATTGGACCGAGCTCCTTAAAGGCACCCTTAGTTTTCAAGTCAATGAGCATAAGAGGCAGTATGCTAAGTACTTCCAGACCCTGGGAGATAGGTTCTTTTCTCTCCCACTCTCAGTGTTTAAAGGATAACATTTATAGAAAACTGCACAAGAAAATAGAATCACCCCTGACAACAACCCTGTTCTTAAAGGAACTCTAATATGTTTTGCTGATTCCCTCCTTTTTCTTGCTCTGTGCTGAGCCAGCAGGGGAGTGGATGTGACAAGATAGATTTTGTTTGAAGCACAGATACTCATCAGCCATCACAATGTTTCTTTAATGAAACATCAAATAATAATTTTACTTCTGTTTGCATTGATAATCTTTGAAGAGTCAAACTGTTGCAGCTCAGCTTTTGGTGCAGAAAACTTGATACAGTTTAATTAGATGAATGAATTCACAAATGACAATATAACCCTTACACATGTCCGTAAGTAGAGACTTTTAGAATGTATTCATTTTTAAGCCAGTTTGGAATAATTCAAGAAAGAGCATAGAAAAAATATAAATATGCAATGTATAGTTTTATTAGATGAACAAATTTACAGATATCACACATGTCTATAAATGGAAAATTTTAGAATGTGTTCATTTCTGAAACCAGTTTGGAGTGATTCAAGAAAACATAGAAAAATAAATATGTATATGCTTTGATCTTTGACTATCTTCACTACAAATAGCCAGGGTAAAAGGGAAAAAATCAATTAATTATCCAACTCTTCTGTCTTTGTTATGTCAAGCCTCCTGATATTTATCTTGAAGGCACATTTGGATGATTGCTATTTTACTTTTATTAAAATGAGTTTACATAATATAGACCCCAAACTCTCTCTGGGGATGTCTCTCCCCAAATCACACCTTCATTAAAAATGGAATATTTTCCTTCTTTTTGTCCACCATGCCCTCTATTTCCCTCTTGTCCCTCTGCCAGACTTTGTTCCTTTCAACAACAACATCAGACTAAAATTTGTTTAGTTCAGATACTGTACTGGAAGCAGAGTGTCAATCTTAATGTTATGGTTAAGTGATTGCTAGCTTTTATGTTATTAACATTACATGGCCTCCAATTGAATAACAAAGCTGTAAGTCAATAATGTATAAAAAGGCTGGTCTGCTGTTTGTGCTTCATTTGTATTTTCAGTGTTCACGCTCTCTTAACCAAGTAGCCTAGATTGTAGATGGCAATAAATATTGCCTACTGTTTTGGAATGGAAATATAACAGGCACTGGCTTATGGATTTTAAAACATAATGAAAATGGGCTGTGATCCATAATATGATGCTGCCAATTCAGTAGAATTTCAGATATTGACTGACTACAAATTGTACAACTTAGTAACTAATTGGGGACCTTGCCTGACCAATATGCTCTACATGGTTTTAAAGTGAGCAATAAAGTCACTGACTTAGTGTCAGCAGAGAAGTCTTCCATGAAAACTAAGTATTATGTAGCCTAATTGTAGGGATGACTGAATGAAGAGCCACAGGAGGGAAGCCATGGGAGAAATCTGTATTATTCAATTATTGGATGAACTCAGCTAAAATCTGTGAGAAACAACTGCAGTCAAATTCTTCCTTTTACACAAATTAGCTACATGATCCTGGGCAAATCATTTAAAGTTCTCCAAACCTCACTTTCTTCATCTGTAAAATAGGGATGATAATAACTTTACTATCTACCTCAAAAATGGAAAGTTTAAAATAATACATGTAAAACACTGTATAAACTCTAAAATGCTATATAATTGCTAGACATTAATATACAATGGTTAAAATTAGACCAGAAACCTCATTAAGGATTAAGGGTGGAGGTAAGATACTAGGAGATAAATTTCTTACTACTTCTTCCCTCCTTTTTAGCCTTCCATCCCCTTTCTTTCCCTCTTCCCCTCCTACTGCCTATAGAGCTACTTAGATTTATATATTTAATTAAGTTTGTTGTTCCCTCCTTGAACCAAATCAGATGAGAGTACCTCTCAAACAATGCTCGTCTCCCTCCCCTCTTTCCCTCTACTGTAATATAATTTTGTACTTCTGTCTGTGATGTAATTTACCTTTTTCTGCTTCTCCCTTTTCACATCTCCTGATACAATCTCTTCACATGCTTAAGCAGCATTTTTGTCATCACATCATTTACTTTACACCTGCTCTGTCTATCTATGTATATCCCTTTTATATTTCATAATCGATATACAATTCTCAAGATTAACAAGTATCATCTTCCCTTATGGGGAGGTAAAGAGTTTGCCCAAATTGAGTAACAAGTTTTTCTTTTCCACTGTTTAACTTTTTATGCCTCTATTGAGATCTACATTTGAAGATCGAATTTTCTATTGAGTTCTGGCCTTTTTATCAGGAAGGTCTGGAAATCCCTTATTTCACTGAATGTCCATCTCCTTGCCTGAAATATTATGCTCAATTTTGCTGGGTAATAGATCCTTGGTTGTTGTCCTAACTCCTTAGCCTTATGGAATATCATGTTCTAATTCCTTCTATCTTTTAAGGTAGAAGCTACAAGGTCTGATGCGATCCTGACTGTAGCTCCTTGATATTTGAATGATTTCTTTCTGACTCCCTGTAGTATTTTGTCCTTCACTTGATAGTTCTGGAATTTGGCAACATTTCTTGGTGTTTTTAGTTTGGGATCCCTTTCGGGATGTGAACAGTAGATTCTTTCAATGACTATTTTGCCTTCTGGATCTAGCACTTCTGGGCAGTTTTCCTTGATGATTTCTTGGAAGATATTGTACAGGCTCTTTTCCATCATGGCTTTCTGGTAGGCCAGTAATTCTTAAATTTTCTCTCCTGGATCTATTTTCCAGGACAGTTGTTTTTCCAATGTGATATTTTACATTTTCTTCTATGTTTTCATTCTTTAGATTATGTTTGACTGATTATTGATGTCTCATAGAGTCATTAGCTTCTACTTGCCCAATTCTAATTTTCATCAACTTGTTTTCTTCAGTTAAATTTTGCTTCTCCTTTTCCATCTGTCCAATTATTCTTTTTAAGGAATTATTTTCTCCAGTTAGTTTTTGTACTTCTTTTTCCATTTGTTCATTTTTTCTTTTTAAGGGGATGTTCTCTTCAGGGAATTCTTTTTTCATGCTTTTAAAATCATTGGCCAGTTTTTCTTCTCTTTCCTTCTTCAGCTATTCCAAGAGTGCTCTTTGTGCCTGCAAGCAGTTCATAGTCCTTTCTGAAGTTTCAGATGGGAGTACAGTCTCAAAACTGACCTCTTTGGTATTCCTGTTTTGGTCCTTGTCCTCATAGAAAGATTCTATGGTATTTTCCTTCCTCCTTTGCTTATTACTCATGATGGTGAGGCTTTGTGTTGTGGCCTCTGATTCTTTCAGCTAGAAGCTAAAAAACCTGGTACTGACCTGGCTGGTGTGAGAAAGCAAAGACAAGGTGAATTATGTTTGCATTTCCCAGATTAGCCCTGGAGCTAGCTTGTTAAGTGTGAGGGAGGGGGTGGTGTGGTCAAGGGAGATCTCCTCAGCTGAGCTATGCAAAGGCAAGCTCAGGGGTTGGTGATCCTGGCTGCCCTATTGTCTTCCCATTTCCCCTGGAGCACTAAGGCATGCTTGGACTCCTGGTGTTTGTGTTTGCCTGTTCCACCCCCCGTAGCTCTGGGTCTCCTCTGGTTTGCTGAAGTGGGGCTGTCTGGGACAGCTGTGATCCTCCGCCACAGTAAGAGGAATCCTGCTTTGCTATTTCCCTAGCCCCAGGTGCTATGAGACTGTTTGCCCTTTCTGCTGATTCCACTGATTCAGGATTTTTCTGGGGAAATATTTTATGGTTCTTTCAAGGTCAACAAGGGGAGGAGGAAAGAGCATTTACTGATCACTCTACCATTTTGGCTCCTGGAAGTTCAAGTAGTTGACTTACAGGCATTTAATCTGCAGGCTGAAAGTCTTAGGAGCAGCTGTTGTTGATACCTGGGGCTCCTTCCTAGGCTCTCAATGGACTCCTGTCCTGTGCTATTTTTCCACCACTTCCTCATATTGAGTTCCTGGTCAACCTTGCCTTGGCTGGGATGTCTCAATTCCTTATTAATAAGAGTATTGATTTCTATGAATTGTTTAGGGATAATTTTAGGATACCCTACAACAGTATCAAGCTCAAATAGAAAATAGAAATGAAGGCCACTAAATTGTATGTAAGGAGCCCTACAGGTCACATATTGACTTAGAAAATCTCATATTGAAATTACTTATGTTTTATTATTTTTTACCCATATTTTTATGTAATTTCTAATTGGATTTTAATCTGGTTTGGGCTACTCTTGGTAGTATTGTAGACCATATGTAGATAGCATGTTTAACATCTCTACTACACAAGTCCTAATTGCATTTTTTCCCTATTTATTTCTTTTTCACACTAGTGGAGAAACTAAAAAAAATCACTCAGTGGCTAGATTTTGCTGTCATTAGTATGGAAATTATGTAATATTTACTAACTCACCTCCTTTCAGTCAACTAGATGGAAATCCACTTCCTTCAAAATGTGCCTCAAATCCAAAACTCTTTATTCTGTACCTTTCTTAATTACTCCTTTGCCATCTACTAGAATTCCCTCTCTTTTTCCCCCAGGTCCTTAATACCCTAACCTTCTGAATCTCCAAATCCCTTTGTCATCTTCTGTAGATTTGTTCTTCCTTGAAATAGAAGATCTTCTAAAATTATACCTCTATTCTTACCCTGCCTTTCCGCTAATCAGAATCTAATTGATTGGCCTTAGAATACAGTCTGATTAAAACAATTCACATCAAGTTATGATCAGTTGATGGGATATTTGTAATTTTAAGTAGGAGCTCATTAAAACAAATACAACTTGTTGAAAGGAATATGGGAGATATTTTTTGTCAGGGGGAATTTCATGGCATCCCTTACCTCAGTATCAACTCTACTACCATCATGCCAGAAAAACAGAGATTGAAAAGATACTTCTGAAGTCTCTGATTTATAGTTTCTAGCATAGGGCAGATTTTAGGTAAATATTTAAATAACAAAAGCAAACAAAAATTATATAACAGCCACAAAAAATGTTAGAGGATGAGAAAGTCCTCTAGCCTTAAGTTTATCACTCATGAAGAATTTATGAGAAAACATGAATATAATTGCACAACATTGAAAAGGCATGTTACATAGTACATCTGCAGAAGAAAAACCCTTAACACTAGTCATGAAGATTATACTATTTACAGCTAGAATGTATCTGAAACCCAGAGACCTTGAGTAACCTGCCTAAGTTCCCATTTTTAGTAAATAATAGAACAGAGATTTAAGCACAGGTTCTCCATATCTCTTTCCACCCATACCCTGCCTCTGTTGGTATTCCACTAAATTTAAGTCAGTCCTTTGCAGAATTTCTATTTCATTATTTCTCTTCCTAGTAGTATGGAATGGATTGGGTTATATAATTCTATTCAGTAAATACATTTTTAGGGAACCCTCAGGGCAGAACAATGCTAACCATGGTGGGGAAGGGGAAGAGTTCCTAAAATACCACAACAATGAATGATCCCTGCCCTTAAGGTGCTTACAATATAGTGGGAGGAGGAGATGAGCAGAATTAATTACCCATAGTTTAGACCCTAGACTTCATGATGTGGTTTTACGAACTTTGAAAGAAGTGGATTTGGAGTAAGAATAATTCCAAGTACTGTGCTGAGTGCTGAGGATACAATACAAAACAAGCCTCTGAGAAGTTTACTTTTTACTGGTGGAAAAGGGTTTTGAATCTCACCTATGTGACTGAAAGTGAGTCATTTCAAATTTCCGGACCTTCATTGTCATATCTGTAAAACTGGGGAAATGGACTCTCAGATCCTCCCAGCTCCAGACTCCTTTGACCCTAGTTTTTAAAATTAAACTTTTTTTTTCTTATTTTTAACAGAGACTATCAAGTTCATCATGCTGTAATTCTTTTATAGGATATGTCTGGAATGTGGGTCATCATCATCAAATATGTTTTTAAAATTAATTTATTCAAAAACCACAAATTATGCAAATATTTCATGCAAAAGATTGAGTTCTGCGTTCATAGCTGTATACTTATGAGCTACCTATTGTGGTTAATCCTATAAAAAACAAGCTACTTGACCCTGTAGAATTAATTAACCCTCCAAAATAGACACAAATGTCAGTGTTTAATGGTGTGCTCCCTTTTATCTCATTTTACCTGATTCATACCCTGTGTAAATTTTCTCCCATATTATGAAAATTTTATGGTCTCTAGGTGAATTCAACAGCAATAACACCATATTAGATGTCTCCATGGCATGATATACCTTCTATTGAAATGAAAATGAATAGAAAATTTGATAAGCTCAATATGTCCCTGTGATATATTATTGATAGAAGAATAAAAAAGAATTTATTACATGCTTATATAATAAGTATTGTAATAATCAGGACATAAATAGAAAAGCTGTCTCTGCTTTCATGGATCTTACGTCCTAATAGATGAGATAGAACACAAGAGAGTGATGGTCAGGGAGAGACATTTTGGTTCAGAAAGTATTGGGATGATGAGTAGAAACCTAGGGGAGTAGCATAACATACCCCATCCAGGAACAATAACAAAGTTGATTCGATCATGGTTCTATTGCAAGGGGTTTTGGAGGGGAAAGACATATGGTGTTGGCAAGGCTGTGGACAATATGCTGGCAGAGAGGGTAGTAAAGTGAAACATGGTGCCTTGGGCTTTTCTAAGATAATGTTCCTGGGAAAGAAAGTTAACAATCAGAACAGCAAGGCAGCAAGGGCAATAGTTCCTCAAGGTTGGATGTTGAACAGATGTTCAAAGAGTGAGGAGAAAAGAATATTGAATATTAGTGTCATACTTTGTTCCTGGTCAATTGTTAGTATATGAATAACTTGATTCTCTATCACTGAAAGAAGGAAAGACCCTCCTTCCTATCATGCTCCATAATTATCTAGTACCTATCCCCTTGAATCTGGTAAAGGAAGCAGTGATTATTGTAGGCCCAATTATGTCAGATGATAAGCAACGTTTAAGCCTGTAATCACCAAAGCAAACTTAGTCATAGACTTGCAAACAATGAATGAATATAAAATACATGTGCCAAAAATGTTTCTATTTAATTCCAATAACCTCCTACACTGTTACGAGCAAAAGAATTGGAATGGATTATGAAATGAACTCTCAGAAGTTGCAAAATCTTTCACAAACCACACAGACAACTGTCCCATTTTTAAGTGTGTTAGATATGACTTATTCTCTCCAATTAAATTAATGTCAATACCTAAGAGGTCTGAGATTTTGACTCTCAGATAACTTGAACACCCAACAAACACTTTTCTGCTGTGTTTTTGATAAGTGTGCTAAGCTGTGTTTTATGTAATTAGCATTGACTTTGATTTAAAACTTAACTTAGTGCATTTTGAAAATTCAGCTTCTTTTGTGAACATTTTCTACAATCAGCGCTGTGTTGCCTTGTTTCTTGCCTAACCGCTTCATTTGTTTGTCCCCTGTAGGTTTATTTCCAGCTGTGCTGAATTTGGCCACAAATGCACTCATCACCACGAATGCCACTTGTGGGGAACGAGGCCCTGAAATGTACTGCAAGTTGGTAGAACATGTCCCTGGGCAACCTGTGAGGAACCCCCAGTGTCGGACTTGCAATCAGAACAGCAGTTTTGCATACCGTATGTGTTTGGGTTTTGGCATTTGGTTTGAAATATGTATGTGGGGTAATATATCATCGGATGGGGGTCCTGTAGAGGGATGGTGGAAGAAGCAGGTGGTTTTTTAAGGACCTAAAAATATAGAATATTTTGGAATATCTTGTTATTGTTATTGAGTTGTTTTCAATTTTATCCAACCCCATGACCCCATTTGAGGTTTTCTGGGAAAAGAGACTTGAGTGGTTTGCTATTTCCTTCTCTAACTCGTTTGAAAGATGAGGAAACTGAGACAGACACGGTTAAGCGACTTGCCCAGGAAGATACGTCTTCCTGACTCCAGGCCTGGCACTCTATTCATTGTAACACCTAATGCCCTCAGGGATACCTAGTATTGATCCTTTCCTCAAGGATTTTATTTTTAATCTTCTTTGGGCCCAGACCTGTAAGTCCTGAGACTTAACATGAGAGACATTAGAGCCGTAGGCTAAGAGCTTCTTTAACGCTTATTACCAAGAATTCAAGGTAACAGATATTTGTCAGGAATTTATTGTGAGCCTAGCTCTGTAGGCTTCTGTACAAGTTTAAAAGAAGTCCATGCCCCTATTTTCTCTTCTGTAAAATGAGGTGACTGTTCTATAAGGCTTCTAACTTCTTCTCCTTCCAAGTCTATGGTCCTGTGATACTATAAGTACACAGAAGAAAAAAATAGTTAAGCAGTTAATAAAAGGTACTACATGACCAAGTACTATTTTGATAGGACACAGAATAATTCTGGGATAATATAGAATAACCCTGGGAGCTCAGGCAAGGAAGAAGTCCATGAGAAAGGAAAGAGGTTGGAAAGACCTTGTGAAACTAAGCTGGATTTGGAAAAAAATGATAGACACTGAGAGAGAGAGAAAGAGAGAGAGAGAGACAGACAGACAGACATGAAGTCAGGGAGCTGAGAATGAGAGGAGGGTATATATACAGGACTGAAATAGGGCAGTGGGAAGATGAGCTTAACCACAGTGTAGGGTTCGTTTCTACTGTTCTGTACTCAGGAATTAACATCACTGTCATAAAATTACTATTATCATCATAGCTAACATTTATATAGTGCTTCAAGGGGTGTGAAGCACCTTATCTATGTTATCTCATTTGAGTCTTAAAACAATCATGCAACAAAGGTGTTATTATTAGCCCTATTTTGCCAATGAATAAACTGAGGCATAGAGTCATCAAGTGTTTTGCCACAGGATCAGAAAGAAGATGCCTGAGTCAGGATTTGAACTTAAGTCTTCATCTCCCAAAGGCCAGTGAGTTTCATTATCCCACCCTGAGAGTTGCAAAAGTCTCAGGGGTTATCTAGTCCAGAACTGTCAAACTCATACCCCATAGGCCCCTTGTGTCCTAAAAAAGTTTGGAGAACTGAACCAGAATAAAGAGAAAGCATTGATGAGTAGAAGAATATAGAAAATGATTTTAAATATATGCATACATACATATTCATACACACACATGTTTGTGTCGATGGTAGCCATCTCCAGGGCGGAGGGGTGGTAGGGAAGAAGAAAAGAAAGTTATATGATAACTTTTATATTTTAAAAAGAATACCTAGTTATACACAATAGATTTGCAGTTTCATATACAATCTATAATGCTAGGAAAATGCTTGTTTTATTTCTTAAGTTCAGAATAAAATAAATGCAATTTTAAAAAATGTAATTGGGAAATATTTAACAAACACATAAAAATATAATGCAATTTAGATAAGTTTAATCTGTGGTTTTCTTGGTCAATATGTGTGCTGTAGGGATCCATTTGAATTTGACTTTGATACCGCTGATAGAGTTCAATGAAGAAACTTCAGGCAAGGGAGCATAAGCAGACCCCACAAGAGGTAAATACCAGAGGCAGGATTTAAACCCAGGTCCTCTGACGCTATATCAATGCTTCTTTCCTCTGTACCACATTGCCTTCTGAAAATGCTATTAAGAGGCGTAAATCAGTACTCTTCATCATAATTTTCTGATGGAAAGATTTGTCATTTAAAAATGCATGCAAATACTTTATTTGTACTAGGCAGCCATGTGGTGCAGTGGATGAAGTACAAGACTTGGAGTCAGGGAGTCTTGAATTCAGATTCTGCCCCTGACACTAGTGCGTGACCCTGGACAAGTCTCTCCAGCCTCTGCTAATAATCATATTATCTATCTCAAAGAACTGGCATGAGAGTCAAATGAGATTACAGATGGAAATTGCTTTACCCACCTTAAACTGCTATATAAATGCTATTTTCATCATCATCATCGTCATCATCATCATCATCATCATCATCATCATCTCTCTCTCTCTCTCTCTCTCTCTCTCTATATATATATATATATATATATATATATATATATAAAATTATTATTGTTTATTGTTACCATTTCTTACATTCTGACCCTTGAAGAGAATCAGCATCATGGGTCACTTTTTCCAAACAGCAAGTTTGCTTTTTATGTCCATCTATATTCATTTACTATGGTTGTCACAACTTGGATTTCTTTCTATGTGATACATTTTTAATGGGCAGCTAGATTCCATTTCAAAATCCTCCTTGGGTACTATGGGACTTAAGTTAGTCCATTCCCCTCTCAATCTACCCTGCCCAAATAAAAAAAAAAAAACAAAGATTACATAAAAAAATACTTTATTAAAGAGTTCATTCTATTCATGAAATAAAAGTCCATATATTTAGTGATCTCCTAGGAACAGGTAAATCTGCAATGCCTCTTCTGGATCTGAAAGAGTAATGGGTTTGTGCCTCAAAATTAAAAGGTAACTGTTAGAAAGGCTCACTTCATCAACCATCCCTTAGCCAGTCATAAAATGAGGTTGTTCCTTGGATTAACTTGCAAATCTCTCCCTGTTGAGCACGCTACACATTTTTCATCTCCTTTTAAATAAGGGAAATGCGCCAACAATTAATCAATGTTTTCAAATTAATTATGATGAAACTTCTGTAATGGGGATTACGGTTAATTGTTGATTCATCTCCCAATCCTCCTTTTGGTGACTAATCCTCATATCAATTTGACCTGAGGTGGCAGATATCAAAATTTCCAATTAGACAGCTTCCATCCCAATTTCCTAGGAGCCCTGAATTTGCTTTACCGATGTGTGGTGTATATTTATTTTTCTGCCACATATTAAAATCCACCGGCTATAAAGATGATGCAGGACTATTTATGTCAGAGGATGTTTAGAGAATGATGTTTGCTGTGATATTTATTTTCCTTCTAGAGTGATGCCAGCAATATCTCATTTATGGTACCAATTCCTAAATGTGCCAATTTTAATACCCACTTGTGCCACTGAGGACATTTTATTTGATATTTAGATATGCTTCTGGCATTTGCTGTTTTAAAGACTTGACACCTTTCCTCACTCCCATTTTCCACTAGAGCCAGCTCTAATTATTAAATATACTCAGCACTTTTACTTTTCATTAATGAGATGGAACACATCATCTTAGTGGACTGTTAATTTTACAAGACAGAATACAAAACAAAGTCTACAAAACTGCTGAGCTGAATTTACGTAACCTTACAAATGAGAAAGGGGCAATTAGGCAGCTCAGTGGATAAAAGTGCCAGGCCTGTAGTCTGGAAGACCTTAGTTCAAATCTGGCCTCAGACACTTACTAGCTATGTCACTGGGCAAGTCATTTAGCCCTGTTTACCTCAGTTTCCTCATTTGTAAAATAAGCTGGAGACTGAAATGTCAAACTACTCTAGGATCTTTGCCAAAAAAAACCCCAACGAGGACCAGAAAGAGTCAAACATAACTGAAAAGACTGAAAAATAACGACAATTGAGAAATGGGAGAAATCTTGACAGGTTGTAGCATTTTCCAGAGAATCCAAAGTACCTTCAGCAGTTCACAGTCATAAATCTTAATATCCCCCAAATGGTTTATGACTTAGTACATAAACTCGAGGACCATCTCTAGTCATCCTGATCTATATCTGACCACTGGACCCAAATGACTAAGGAAGAGAAGTGAGGGTGGTAACTTTGCACAGCCCTCCCTCACTTAAATACAATTCACTTGCATGTAATGATCCTCCTCAGGAACAAAGGTCTGTCTGACTGTGTTCATCCTTCATTTTCCAAGAAGACCATGACATCAGAGAAATGATGATATGACTTATACTTGACTTTGTTTTGAGTGAGGGAGGGCTGTGCAGGTCACCAGCCTTACTTCCCCTCCTGGGCCATTTGGATCCAGTGATCAGATATTCATCAGGATGACTGGAGAAGGCCCAGGATGCACTGGGAGACCTTGGCCTATACAGGTACTCAGTTAGAGTGAGGTAATAATAGCCATTCAGTGAATAGGCCTCTTTAAGAAGTAAGCAGGGAATGGCCCCTTTAATGAGCCAAAAGAAAAAAAAATAAGTAAATGGAGCTGGGAGGGAAAGAGCAACAGTTACTATTCATAATCATTTTGAAACCAGGAGTGTCCTGAAAAGAGCCCTCAAGTGGAGTTTGGACAGGGACCTATTGTTATGCAATGTATGGACTTCAGAGTTGTCTGGGTTTAAGGTTTTGGCAAAGGGAAGGAAGGAAGGAAGGAAGGAAGGAAGGAAGGAAGGAAGGAAGGAAGGAAGGAAGGAAGGAAGGAAGGAAGGAAGGAAGGAAGGAAGGAAGGGAGGGAGGGAGGAAGGAAGGAAGGAAGGAAGGAAGGAAGGAAGGAAGGAAGGAAGGAAGGAAGGAAGGAAGGAAGGAAGGAAGGAAGGAAGTCATTCTTCGGGGTTTTCTTGCCAAAGATACTGGAGTAGTTTGACATTTCAGTCTCCAGCTTATTTTACCAATGAGGAAACTGAAGCAAACAAGGTTAAAGGTCGGAAGGAAGGAGGGAGGGAAAGAGGGAAGGAGGAAAGGAATCTGGCCGATAAACCCCAAGTTAACTGGGCGTCTTCTAGACATCCAAATTACCTTCCTTTGGAAAGGGGACAGAAGGGAGCAGATGAGCTGAGTTACCCAGCAAGGCAGCTCAGTCTACTCACAGGTCTGTGTTTGTCCTTCATTTTTGAAGAAGACCATGACATCAGACTTTGCACCTGACTTTGTTTTGATTGAGAGAGGGCTATGTCACCAGCCTCACTTCCCCTCCTGGTCCTCCTCAAGGACAAAGGACAAATGAAAACAAATCCTTAGTATTTAGTTGCCTGATGTTCAATGATTTGCTTAGGAACACACAAGTAGCAAATCAGAGAGGAAATTTGAACCCAACTTATGCTGACTCCAAAGGCATGTTTTATTCGTTATGCCAGGCTGTCTCCATCACTATGCACAATTCCATATGAAATAGAAAAAATAAAATTACAAATTAAGAAAAGTGTAAATAAAATGAAGCCTTATTTTTTAATGACACATTTTCTTTAGGTGGTTCTTTGAATCTGATCAGAGATTCCATCTGATTCTTTTATGTTAGTCTTTTTGGATGGATCATTTTGATTCACATTGTGGAATATTTCACTTTTAGCCATTGTTTTTCCATGTGCATATTAGTTCGAATTTTATGAAATGAGACAATTTTGGATCACCTGTCTTATTTTAAGATCATGTATTCATACTATATACATTCAAGTAACTAAAATGATAGTTAATAAATATATGTATATATAATTATGTTGTTTGCTCTCTCTTAAATTCATTATCAATTTTAGGATAAGTAGCTACTGGAATACAGGCAATATTCAACTTAAAATGTTATGTTACAAAAGTTGATTTGTAAGATATTTTCGGATCTTGAAATGCCTTTTCAAATGGAATCCACATTATCCATATTGGTTAAATCTCTAGCATAGCCCTTAAAACCCATTGAAAACATAATGTATCTGAAAGATAGCGTTAATATTACTGTAGAATGGAGTCTCCACTTACAGTTTCTAAGAGAAAATATTTTTGTTGCTGTGCATTTGTTTCAGTTGTGTTTAGTTCTTCATGACCCTATTTGGGTTTTTTTTTTTGGCAAAGATACTGGAGTGGTTTGCCATTTCCTTCTCCAGATCATTTTACAGATGAGGAAGTTGAGGCAAACAAAAGTGAATGACTTGACCAGGGTCATGTAGCTAGTAAATGTCTAAGGCTGAGCTCATTAAGATGAGTCTTCCTGACTCTAGGTCCATCACTCTAACCATTGCACCACCAAGCTGCCCCAGGAAAAAATACATATAGTTATAACTTGGGATGTCAGTAACATCTCTTTCCCCACCGTAGGTAGCCTTTGTAGCAAGAATAGTGTTTCTTCTCCTTTGCCCTTTTCTACTTTCCATCTGTTAGACAATGGAAATAGGAAGGCCCCTAGATCTAAGCTCCTAGTAGTGGGTCCCATGGTTTGGAGGCAGGGGCTTCAGAATGATTAAGTTGAAGATGGGGAGGATGAGGAGAGGAAGTAGGTCAGACAATGAGAATTCATGGCAGGAACTCTAGAATAAGATTTGGAATAGAGAATGATGAATAGTCAATAGGAACAAAAACTAGGGATGAGAATCCAGGGTCAGGTTCCTGAATGGGTGAAGTTTGACAGTGGAAAGTGGGAGTGAGCAAAAGAGATGTGGATGTTTAGATAATTGGAGGGAATTAGATACAAGTACAAAGGACAAAGCTGTGATGATGAGGTATAAAACTAGAGGAGGAGATAGAGGGACAGGGTAATGAGGAAGAGGATCATAGAGGAGAGGTAGGGACAAGATAATGAAGAGGATTGTGGAATTTAGAGTTTAGAGATGGATTTCAACCTTTGTTTTAGAGAAGAGGAAAATTAGGCCCAGGGGTTAAGTGACTTGTTCTAGCTCAGATCCATTAGAAAGGTGGAGGCTAGGCAATTTGGGGCTTGTGAGGAGTGAGGTAGGGCTTATGAAATAATGATTAGCAGGATAGTTTTCCATTTCTTCCTTTTCTCTCATGCTTCATTTTCCTTGGTAGAGCTACTTGGAGAAGACATTCCGGGTCAACGTTTTCCAGGGGGAGAAGTGTGCATGCGCGCGCGTGTGTGTGTGTGCATGTGCGTGCGTGTGCGTGTGTGTGTGTGTGCGTGTGTGTGTGTGTATGTTAGAGAGAGGACATTCCTAGGGTCAGCAGGAAGGGAGTTAATGGACCCCTTCTCAAAATAATGTTTTAAAATAATTGACGGAAATGCTAAATTTCAGTGAGAGGTTAGTGAAGATAGAGATGTAATTTCTTTTCTCATCCAAGTTGATGGATTTCCCCCTACCATCCTGAAAACTACTTGTGGATGCTTTGGGATTTCACATCCTCCAGGTTAAAAATTCCTTCATTAGAAGATAATGTTCCATATGGTAGACCATAAAATAAGTTCAAAGCGGTGAACAACATATATCCTCATATCGTTGTTGTTTAGCCATGTTTGACCCTTCATGACCCCATGGACAATACTGTCTGTGGGATTTTCTTGATGAAGATACTGGAGTGGTTGGCCATTTCCTTCTCTGTGACTTGTCCAGGGTCACACAGCTAATGAGTATCGAAGGCCAGATTCAAACTCCGGTCTTCCTGACTCCCAGTAACCAAAGACATAGGTCACATATAGTCTAGGCACATAGAATATTAACATGCAGTGCACTAGAATATCACTATATAGATTTAATAATAACATATAACAAAAGAGAATACTGTACAACAAGACTATAACATGCTACTTCATATATCATGGTTACAACAAAGTATAATTTACACACACTATGCCAATGCACAATAATTGATTACACGAATAACTACCATCCCCATGGAGATGCAGCACCATAAGTTATCTTGTTCACTCACTGACTGTATTGTCTTGGCACTTCCATGGTGATCAGTGAACAACTTTGTTAATTATACCCTTGGTACATTGAGGCTACTGACCTACATTCCCCATCCTGAGCTAATGGGTGGTCTTATCCAAGTGTGTTTATTGTTTGAAAAATTTCTAGCTTGTATTGTGCCTGGCATGGTACTGTACCTATACTATAGTACATTGCAGGAGGTACGTGGGTGGCAAAATAAATCAAGTGCTTGACTTGGAATTAGAGAGATCTGGGTTTGAATTCTACCTTAGACATTTATTTGTTGTGTGACAATGGGCAAATCAGATAACTTCTCTCAGTTTCAGCTTGTTTTGCCCTATAAAATGGAAGTCATAATATCACCTGTGGGGCAGCAAGGTGGTAGAGTGGATTGAGTGCCAGATTCATCTTCCTGAATTCAAATCTGGGCTCAGACATTTACTAGCTCTGTAACCCTGGGCAAGTCCCTTAACCTTGCTTGCCTTAGTTTCCTCATCTGTAAAATGAACAAGAGAAGGAAATGGCAAACCACTCTAGTGTCTTTGCCAAGAAACTCTAAATGGGGTCACAAAACGTTGGACATTACTGAAATTACCAAACAACATCACCTACCTTACCAACTTGCTTTGAAGATGAAATAAGTACATTGCCAATTTTAAAAGATGACATAAATGTAGCTATTGCTATCATTATTATAAATTCATCATTATCAATAAATATTTGTGGAAAGAATCAATGAATGCATGAATAAATGAATCTTTAAATATACCTTTTGAATTTGATACTAAAATTACAATCATTTCAACATAAATATTTTGAATTTTTTTCAAGGAGAAGCAGTTTAATGCTAACTGACTTTTCTTTCCCCCTTCACATGTTGATCCCGTAATAGAGAGGCATCCAATCACGAATGCAATTGACGGCAAAAACACTTGGTGGCAGAGCCCTAGTATTAAGAATGGCATTGAATACCATTATGTGACCATTACACTGGATTTGCAGCAGGTATGGTAGTCTTTTTCTCACAACTATTTGGAAATTGTTCCTTAGATTTGGCTATTTTGTTTTGTCAGAAATCTTTAGGGGTAAAGAGACACTCTTATCTTCACATCTTTAGTTATTGTCTTGTGACAAAGAAAAAGAAGTGGCCTATTAATTTAGTACTATTCACATTTTTTTAAGCAAGCTCTAAAGTTCTTTGGCACTCATTTTAAAGGCACAATTGGAATGATTCCTCATGTGAAGTATTCAATACTGTATTAGGAACTGTTTTTGTTTCGACTCATTAGAGTTAATGACGAAAATTTGTAACAAAAACAGAAATCTTGAGTGCATCAAAAGCACTAAAGTGGTACCATTTTTAACTTCCCAAAGAATATTGTGCCCCTGCTCTGCTGCTGATAGGTGCAGTTAAGAGTTTTTTGGATAACAAGGCTCTCAAATAAATTGCCTCTCATTACCGATAGTTGAGTATGCTGTGTCAATAGATTTGTAAATTAAGCTTGGGCCTTTCAGGGAGGTAACAAGCTTGGTTGTATTTGTATAAAATTGATGTTAAGAGTAGCTTCTGGCATACAGGTAAGAACTTTCCGAAAACCTTTTTCTTTCTATGTCTCACAATATCATTTTTGGACTTATATTATCACCTAAGGTTCACAACTATCCTAAATAGTTTAAGCAGACACGTCAGGAGAAATCTAGGGAAATGGGGTAATATATTTTTGGTTTCCACGGTAGATACATGGTATAATGGGAATAGATCTGCTTCTGGAGTCAGAGTTCAGAACTGACTTATGTTTCTATCTGTGTGATAGTAAGCAAATTATTTAGCTTCTTGAACTCAGTTTCCTCTCCTGTAAAAGAAGATTCGATGGTCTCAAAGTTCTCTTCCAATGCCAAATCTCTTACCTAATTGAAGTATGGATTTTTGTTATCCTTTGTATAGAAAGGGGACTTCTCTGGTTTTAAAATGAGATGGCAGATGGATCTTGTAGTGGTATGTCCTTCATTTTCAAAGAAAACCAGTGATATCATGGGTGATATCTTGACTTGCTTGTGAACGGGATTTAAGTGAGGCAGAATTACACAAAGTCTCTCTTTTGAGTCACTGAAGTCTAGAGGCAGGACAAAAGTCAGGGGGGGGGCAATGCTTAAGGATACAGTAGGTGATCTTGGTGTCTTTGATATCTGACCAAGCCCTAAGTGCTCCACAGCACCTGCTTCAGCTGCCTTCTTGACTATTGGAACAAATTGTGCTCATCTCTTTATTCCACTGGAAGAAGTCTCCACATGCTTGGGGTAGACAGCCGTTAACTCTTTTATAGGTTTGAATCCTGTCAGTTATCCTCAACCTGGTTTAGCCTGTCGACCAGCATGTGACCACTGAGCATGCTACACTTTCTAGGAGCCACAAGTAAGAGTTGAGTGGCAGGTGGACACCAAAGGTGGATGACTGAAAATCATTACTTAATTAACTAATTAATCTTTTATTGGGGAATAGGAATAAGGGTAAAAATATCTTCCTGTTGTAAGGAGTGATGCATTTTAATGACTATGTTATAGTAACCATGATTGGGCTCATGGTGGTCACTTGTATGGTATTTTATGTGAATGTCCACACACACATGCACACACAAACATATACACACACATGCACGCACACACAATGTGTGTCATTCCTCTATTTTGGGCCATGTTGAGACCCACTCTTTCCAAAGCATTTTCACCCTGGCGGGTACAGATTCCTAAAGACAGAATACTTTCACATGGCTACACTCAAACTTTGTTAGCATTCTAGGGATAATAATGAGGGAAAACATACTCTCTTCTGCTCAGCACTCCAGCTCTCAAATTCTGTGTTGCCCATTCATGATATCAGCCACTTAAGATATTGACACTTTTAAATCTTAACTATAACTATTTTTTTAATAAAAAGGCAAAATAAAAATGATACCATAGATTCTCATATATTAAACCTAATGTGTAAACAACAAGACATATCACAACACACATCTAAATCTGGTTCCTGCTCTTCCATTAATGTGCTTAATATCTGCAGTGAAAAGTGAACCTAAATAGGAATTTGGCATGAAAGCACATGAGAAAAGAAAACTTACTCTCAGGATCAATCACAAGTCTATAATGCAGGCTTTGGTTTCATTGGGTTTTTCAAGAATCTCCTTACCACACAAAATTATTTCTCTGGTTACTATTTCTTCGTTGGTCTTCATTGCACTAAGTCCTCTTCTCTTCTCAACTTGAACAAAACATTTATGAGTTCTTTTAGTTTAATCATGTTTAATAGGGTCTTTAAAGTTTCCTCAATGTGAGTAGCTCAGCAAGTTATTCACTCATGTGGATGCTACATTGTACAGATTCCAAACAGCACAGCTTGTGTTGATTCTATAAGCCATCATATCAGGATATAAAGCCCTTGCATAATCAGCTCTGCTTTTCTTTCTTAAACTGGGTGGTTGTTGTCCATCATGGTTGAAGAGGATCAAAATGACAGTGTTGGGATCAAGGAACAGTGTGTGTAGCTATGACTGCAGGTGGCAACAGAACGACAGACCTTGATGAGAACCTTCACTTCTCTCCTACTCTAGGCAGAAGTGAAAGCTAAAAAAAGTTTTTTCACAGTGAAGCTATTTCTCTTGCTCATCAATTAGGAATCATTTAACTATTGATTGTTTCAAAGTGCCACAACATCAATAGAATGACTTTTTAATTCTTATTTAAGTCCTATCTCTTCAGTGACTTTAATAAGAGCCTCTTTTCACTTAGTATGTCTGCTTTTAAAAAAAGTCAAAACTATCCCTTTTCCCTATCTCATTGATAGTCCTATTTTATAATTTTACCTGTCTCCAAATAATCATATGATTTTTTAACTTTTTTAATATACAGATGAAATGAAGCTACAAAGTTTTCAACATGCCCCTGTAATAAATTTGATCCTTTTGACCAAACTGTGTTTTTTTATATTTATATTTCTCCAATTATCCCTAACTCTTGCTGTTTCTCTGCCACTTTAAAACACGTGAGGCATAAGTCTATATCATTCAGAAGGTGATTTAAGTCTTTAAATTTAATCCGCTGTTAATGTTCTATCTGGCAATGCTGAAATATGATCTGAAAGATGTTTCTTCATAAACATATATAATTTTTTAAAAAGGAAAAAATTTTTTCCTATTTATTTTAGTCATAAAATTGTTCATATTTATTGTAATTATATCTAATATCCTTTGAAAATTAGTATAAATCTTTTACTTTGCAGAAAAATATTTTTTCTATCTCTTTCAAAAAGAAACTACTCTATTCATCTCAAGGGAGAATATACTTTTTACAATGCTATAATATACTGTGTAGAAAAATATCCAGGAGGGAAAGGCCTAGCAGAGGTAGAGAACCTGTGACCTCGAGGCCACATGTGGCCCTTTAAGTCCATAAGTGCAACCCTTTCACTTTCCCCTAATAAAAGGATTTATTCTGTAAAACCTGGACTCAGTCAAATAACTGCACCCAAGGACCTAGAAGGCCACATATGACTTTGAGGCCATAGTTTTCCTACCCCTGATTGCTAGCATTTTCTCTGATCTCTGCAACCTCTCAAAATGTAGATGCTTTAATTACATGAGGAATAAAGAGAGTAAAGAAAGAATAAAAATGCAGATAATGATGATAAAGCAATGAATCAAATTCTAGAATAGAAATGAATTAATGAAGAGAGAAATGTAAGGGAAAGATATCCCTTTTACAAAAAGTGCTGAAAATGGGAGAAAACTAACAAAAGAAGAGTAAGGGAGAAGGAAGATCTAAATACTTAGAAAAAAAGGAGAGGGAAAGCACATTCTGCTGAAATGGATCATAGAAAACAAAGCAAGTCAGTATTAAACTTATATGCCCCAAATGCCATAGAATCTAAATTCATAAAGGAAAAAAAGCTGAATTATAAGAAGATAGAGCAATACAATAATGATTAGACACTTCAATAATTTCATCTTAGCTTCAGACAACTCTAACAAAGAAAAACGAAATAATTGAAAATATTTCTAGGCAAAGTAGAGCTGATGAATGCATTTTTGGGGAAATTATTTTTAAGAAAGGGATTTCTAAAAAGTGTATGTATTTTTCATCATGTATTTTTCATGTGAAATTTTGCCAAAAATTACCCATTTATTAAGGCACAGTGACAGTGCAAATGGTGGAAAAATGTAAAAAAAGACCCAAAAAAATAAATGTATCTTTTATGGCCCACAATACAATGGAAATAGTAACTGGTCCAGTGAGTCCAAACAAAAGAGAGAGAAGCAAATGAAGATTTGACAGTAGAATCCCAAATATTAAGTGAGTTAAAGAGTAAATCATGAGAACAACTTATCAGTATGAAGGAAAATGGTAATGCTGAAACAATATAACACAATTTCTTGTATGCAGCTAAGGCACTTCAAATTATTTATCTAGCAATATATACTAATAAAATAGAAAAGAAGAGGATATCTGAACTGAATAGGCATTTTTTAAAAAGGAGAATAAACACAAAATAAACATAAAAGAAGAGATGTTGAAAATTAGAGGAGAAATAAGTAATGTGGAATCGAAAAAGCCTATGGAAAGGATAAAACTAATCCTTTGAAAAGATTTTAAAAAATAACTAAATTGGAGGGGTGGAGCCAAGATGATGGAGTAGAAAGATACACCTACTCTAGCTCTTCCCCCACAGCCCATAAAATACCTGTAAAAAATGACTCTAAACAAATGGTAGAGCAACAGAAGTCACAAAATGACAGAATGAAAGAGATTTCCAGCCCACAGTAGCCTAAAAGGTAGCCTTTGGGGTGACAAGCAGAGCTCAGCCCACAGAGCTCAGTCCAACCTGGCTGCCAGTACTGGCAGGTACAGGACCTGAACAGGCCTCAGGGGCAGAATCTCCAGCAACAGCAGAGGTTCTCAGATTCCTCAACCCACAAGTGTCAAAGACAGTTTCAAAGGTCAGTGAGAAAGCTTTTTCATCTGAGTGAGAAGGAAGCAGGGTCCTCCCCTAGCCCTGACACCAGTCAGTGGTGGCCTCACCCCATTTTTGGAGCCCTTGGCCTAAAACACCTGGGGGAATTGAGCATTTGTCTGGGTCTCAGCCCTGGGTGGTAGCCTGGGGGTGAAGAAGAGTGCTGGCTGGTGTGGTGGAGGCTCTGGAATTCTACTTGCATAGCCTGGGCAGAAAAGTTTTGGTAACTCCCAGACCAGAGTGCAGGTCAGCAGAAGAGAAAACTCCTCTCCCTTGATTGTGCCACCTTGGAGGAATTGAGAACTTACAGATTTCCAGAGTATACCCCTCTCTTGACAAAGGACTCAAAAATCAAGTAACTGACTGGAAAAATGCCCAAAAAAGGGGAAAAAAATAAGACTATAGAAGGTTATTTTCTTGGTGAACAGGTATTTTCTTCCATCCTTTTGGATGAGGAAGATCAATGCTTACCATCACAGAACCCCAAAATAAATATGCAATGGTCTCAGGCCATCGAAGAGCTCAAAAAGAATGTGAAAATCAAGTAAGAAAGATGGAGGAAAAATTAGGAAGAGAAGTAAGAGCAATGAAAGAAAATCATGAAAAGCAAGTCAACAGCTTGCTAACAGAGACCCCAAAAGTATTGAAGAAAATAATACCTTTAAAAATAGGCTAACAATTGACAAAAGAGGTCCAAAAAGCCAATGTGGAAAAGAAGGCTTTAAAAAGCAGAATTAGCCAGATGGAAAAGGAGGTTCAAAAGCTCAATGAAGAAAACAGTTCTTTAAAAATTATAATGGAGCAGATGGAAACTAATGACTTTATGAGAAACCAAGAAATTATAAAACAAAACCAAAAGCATGAAAAAATGGAAGATAATGTGAAACTTCTCATTGGAAAAAACAACTGACCTGGAAAATAGATCCAGGAGAGACAATTTAAAAATTATGGGACTACCTGAAAGCCATAACCAAAAAAAATAACCTAGACATCATCTTTCATGAAATTATCAAGGAAAACTGCCCTGATATTCTAGAACCAGAAGGCAAAAGAAATGTTGAAAGAATCCACCAATCACCTCCTGAAAGAGATCCAAAAAGAGAAACTCCTAGGAACATTGTAGCCAGAGTTCTCAGGTCAATGAGAAAATGTTGCAAGCAGCTAGAAAGAAACAATTTGAGTACTGTGTAAATACAATCAGTATAACACAAGGTCTAGCATCTTCTACATTAAGGGATTGCAGGGCTTGGAATATGATATTCCAGAAGTCAAAGGAACTAGGATTAAAACCAAAAATCACCTACCCAGCAAAACTGAGTGTAATACTTCAGGGGAAAAATGGTCATTCAATGAAAGAGAGAACTTTCAAGCATTTATGAAAGGACCAAAGCTGAATAGAAAATTTAACTTTCAAGCACAAGAATCAAGAGAAGCATGAAAAGGTAAAGAAGAAAGAGAAATCATAAGGGACTTACTAAAGTTGAACTATTTACATTCCTATATGGAAAGGTAATATTTGTAACTCTTGAGACTTTTCTCAGTATTTGGGTAGTTGGAGGGATTATACACACACATATATAGACAGAGAGCACAGGGTGAGTTGAATAGGAAGGGATCATATCTAAAAAAAAATAAGGGGTGAGAGAGGAATATATTGGGAGGAAAAAGGGAGAAGTGGAGAGAAAAAGTGGGGAGGTGAGAGGGAAAAAGTGAAACTTACTCTCATCACATTTGGCTTGTGGAAGGAATAGCATACACACTCAATTTGGTATGAAAAGCTATCTTCCACTACTGGAACTCAGGGGAGAAGGAAATAAGCAGGGTGAGGGGATAATGGAAGGGAGGGCAAATGGGAAGAGGGGAGTAATAAGAAGTAAAATCTTTTGGGGAGGGACAAGGTAAAAAGAGATAATAGAATAAATGGGGGGCAGGATAGGATGGAGGCAAATATAGTTAGTCTTACACATCATGACTATTATGGAAGCCTTTTACAAAACTACACATATATAGCTTATACGGAATTGCTTGCCTTCTCAGTGGAGAGGAGTGGGGAGGGAGGAAGAAAGAGAAGTTAGAACTCAAAGTTTTGGGAACAAGTGTTGAGAATTATTTTTGCACACAACTGGGAAATAAGAAATACATGTAATGGGATATAGACATTTATCTTGCCCTACAAGACAGGAGAGAAGATGGGAACAAGGGAAGGGAGGGGTGTTAGATGAGAGGGCACATTGAGGGAAGGGTAATCAGAATGAGTGGCATTTTGCGGTGGGGGAGAGGATAGATGGGGAGAAAATTTGGGAGTCAAATTTTGTGGAAATGAATGTTGAAAACTAAAAATAAGTAAATAAACATTTAAAAAATAACTAAATAGATTAAAAAGCAAAAACAAAAGTACAGAAAATCAAATCCCCAGAAAAGCAAATGACTAAAATGAAATCAATACAACACCAGAATAATAAAAAAATATATCATATCCTCCTACGCACATTTATATGCCAATGAAACTGAGACCCTAAAAGAAATCAAAGAATACCATCAAACATGTAAAATACCCAAACTGATCAAGGACCAAAATAAATCTTAAATATTCTGACTTCAGAAAAAGAGCTATAAAGGAACTACTGAATGGAGGGGAAAAATTCTCCTGGTCCTATGGATTCATAGAAATCTATCAAAACCTTAAAGAAAAATTAAAGCCTGTACAACACAAACCATCCTCAAAAACTGAGACAGCACCATATTAGACTCCTTTTATTAATAAACAGTACTAAAATATAAACCAGAGGAGAATGAATAGCAATTCAAAAGAGTTTTTAAATGTCCTATCAAACAGATTACATTGATTCATCCATGAAATCATTCATTATGACTAAGTGAAATTTATACCAGAGGTGCAAGGATGGTTCAACATGAGCAAAATAATTCAATTAATTATATTAGAAATAAACAAAAAAATCTACCCTAAACCATATCTTCATTTAATTGATACAGAAAAACAGCCTTTGAAAAAGTATATAATTAATTTATGTTAAAAACTCTACAAATAGGCTTGGAATGTTATAGAAATACTTATCTAAAACTATAAGCAAACATCAAATGTAATATGGTTATACTAGAAGCTTTCCTAGTAAAAACAGTGGTAAAGCAAAGCTGCCTGTTCTCCCCACTATTATGTGATACAGTTCTAGAAATGTTGTCAATAACAGTGATATAAAAGAAGAAACAGAAAGTATAAAAATAGGCAAAGTAGAGCTAAAACTATCCCTATTTCATGACATAACTTATTTAGAATACCGTAGAAGAGTCAGTTCTTGTTGATGGACCAAGCAATAGTAAAATTATAAAAGTGGCAGTGCTGTTAAAATTAATTCATATTTTATGCTATAGCCAAGTGTCAAGAGTATTACTTTATAGAATTTTATAAAATAAGAACAAAATAAATATGAATAAATAAAAGATGCAGAATATTGAGGGAAATAATGAAGATTGGGATGAAGGGGGAATGCACTTCCAGACTTGAAACTACATCATGAAAGAACAAACATCAAAGTGACTTGGTATTTTGGAAAAGTAGAACGATGGAGCTGACTAGACAAGGTAGACTAAGACACAATGGAACTCAATCACCTAATATTCAGTAAACCAGAAAAGATAAATTATTTTGGAAAGAATCTATTTGATAAAAGTATTGGGGAAGATGGAAAGCAATCTGGCACAAATTAGCCTTGCATCAATAATTTATGCAATATTCTATAACAAATTCAAATTAGATACATAAAGTTAATATTAAAAGTTACACCATAAAAATTAGAAGAGAAGTAGATTATATACATTTTACAACTATGGACAGATGATGTCATGTATATGTTGTTTTGTATCCTTATATAAGTCTCCCATTAAACACCACATTTTGAGAGACATAATAGGAAACTAAATGAAATGTTATCAAGACAGAATGACCAAAATGATAAAAATTCTGTAAATAAGGTCATATGAGGAAGATTTGGAAGAAATTTGGTTATTCAACCTGGAAAAGATTTGTTGGTGATGTTGCTGGGGAAAGTGATTATTGTCTTCAAGTATTTGAAGAAGCATGTAGAAGAGAAATTGTATCTATTTTATATAACTCTAAACTAAAAACCAATAGGGAAAAACTATAGAGAGTTTAGGGGTAATTTCTAATCATTTAGTTTTTGTAGAAATGGAATGGCCTGCTTTGGGGAGGTAGTGAATTTTCTTTCATTCTGTGGTGGATTTTGTTTTTGTTGTTCGGTCATTTCAGTCATGCCCAACTCTTTGTGACCCCGTTTGGGATATTCTTGGCAAAGACACTGGAGTGGTTTGCTATTTCTTTCTCTGGCTCATTTTACAGATGAGGAACTGAGGCAAACAGGGTGACACAACTAGTAAGTGCTTGAGGCCAGATTTGAAATTAACTTCTATCTGCCTAGATTTCCTCATTATAAAATAGAATCACACATAGCTTCTCCTTTCCAAGGTTATTGTGAGGACAAAAATAAGATATTTATAAATCACTTTGGACATTGTAAAGTGTTATAGAAAGGCTAGTTGTTATTGCTATAAATGTTGCTATTATTTACACCACAGGCAATTGAAGAACTTAATAAAGGGTGATTGATTAAATGAAACTTGATATTGATCTTAGTTTAAGGTGTTCAGAAAAAAACAAAGCAAATAAAACAAGACAGCCATCGTTACAAGCTTAACAGAGGTATCAAACTGAGGATTAAGTCCATGGTGTTCTAGCTGGGGTGGGAGGAGATTCTGTGATGGATCAGACAGTTCATATGCATGGTTAGGACCTAAGACTGGTATGCAGATAAATCTTTGTATGAAAAATTAAAAACACTTTCAGCAGGCTGAGAAAAGATGGTTAAGGCAATGAGTTGAGTGGGTGTCCTTGTGACGGCTGGATGGGAACCTTAGAGTTCTGAAGATTAGGATGAAGGGGGAATGCACTTCCAGACTTGAAACTACATCATGAAAGAGCAAACATCCAAGTGATTTGGTATTTGGTATTTGGTATCCCATTCTGCAAATGGCATGCCAAAGAAGTTCAGTAGGCTCTTACGTGACAGAGGACTGAACTCCTTTGGCAGGCCATTCAGACTTGCTTTTAAGGTTTTCAAAACACTTCTTCATATTAATAATATGCTTTTTGTATGTTTCATGTAACATATATTGGTTTTGAGTTTTCCAGGATTCTCTTTCTGCTTGTAATTAGATAAGTTAAAAAGTCTGTGATTGATTAATTTAACCTCAGTCTCCTCATTTATAAAATAAGGATTGAAATATCATGTGTCTCAAAGGGAGGGTTGCTGTGAGAATCAAATGAAAAAAAAGGCTGTAAAGGACATTGTAAACTTTGAGGGGCTATACAATATCTATTATTATTATCATGGTATTAAGTGAGCAATATTAATTTGGTGGCAGTGTACCTAACTATAAGTCTATTTCTATTTCTTGGATTAATTTAGTGATGAAAAATCTTAACCCCTAAATACACATGCATAGATATTCATTCATTTATTCATTAAATAACAGTGAGTTATAAAATACTTTCTACTGGATTAAAAAAGATAACAATTTGCAAATAATTTAAGAAACAATCTTGCAATATAGAGTACATTATAGGAATGCCTTTATAAAGTGTGTTAATAAACATGTTACTGTTTCTGTTACTTTATTTTCAGTAAAAATATTTTCTGAAGTATATATTTTTTTTTGCAATTTATATTTGTAAAGATAAAGCACACATAAACGGAATCATATACTAGATCCGTCTTTTCCTGAGTAATGAGAACTGTGCTGTAGAAGCAGCTCTGCTACTAAGTAGCTGACTGACTTTATCTTCTCTGTGCCTGTTTTCTTATCTATAAAATGATCACAGGATCATTGATCATAAAACTGGAAGAGACTTTGGAGAAAATCTCATATAACTCTCTTATTTGTAGATGAAAAAAAACTGAGATCCAAGGAGGTGACTTTTCTCATCCTGAGTCACCCGGTAAGGGGACTGCTTTAAATGACATCTAATATTCCTTGAATTTTAAAATTCTTTGAATTTATTATTTTATCTCCTCCTGAAGCAACTTTAGCCATTTTATCTCTGATTGTTTACTTAATATAATAATAATACCAGTGATGAGAAACATTTATGTAGTGCTTATGGTTTGCAAATTACATGTATTATCTCATTTAAACATCAGGATAAGCCTGTGAGTCAGATGCTACGATTGTCATTATTTTATAGATGAGGAAACTGAGTCTGGGAGGTTGTCACTTACCTGAGGTTGTTGTGTTTCTCCTTTGTTTTTGAAGAGGACCATGACATCAGGGAAATGATGACATGACTTGCAGTTGACTTTGATTTGAGTGAGGGAAGGCTGTGCAAAGTCACCTGCCTCACTTTCTCCTCTAGAGCCATCTGGGTCCAGTGGCCAGATATTCATCAGAATGACTGGAGATGGTGCAAGATGCAAAGGGAGACCTTGGTCCTTTTGAGGTTAAACAACTCTTAAGTGTCTGAGGCAGTATTCAAATTTATATATTTTTAAATTCATGTCCAACAGTCTGTCTACTATGCCAACTATCTGCTTCTAGTATAGTGGATAAAAAGTGCAAGACATGGAATCAAGAAGACCTGAGTTGAAATTGTATCCCAGAATCTTATTAGCTGTGTGTCTCTCTGATCAAATCATTTGACCTGATTGAGCCCCAGGTTGCTCATGTGTATATTGCAAGATACAATTCCATATACAACACAGGGTTTTGTGATTCAAATGATAAAATAATTTATAAATGAAAAATTTTATAAATAATAAAATCATTATGAGATTATTACAAACACTGTTACATGAATAAAAAGTATTATTAATATTATTAGCAATTATTATCCTAAGCAGGCACCATTCATTTGGATGCAGTGTGCCAAAATATTATTTCCACTCCCTAGGTTAATACAGTGATGTAAAAACCATAACACTAAAAAAACACATTAATTGAATAACAGTAAGTTGTAAAATAATTCTAATAAATAATAATAGATTTTTTAAAAACCCTTAATAATTTGAAAATAGCTCAAGATCTTATTATTAATTAGAAATAAAACTACAGCTAAATATTGAGCGTTTCTTTTAAAGCTGTTCATATAATTTTACTTGTTAGGCATGAATGATGTTGTTAATATAGTGCCTCAATTAATTTCAAAATCCAGAGAACTGCAAAGGAGAAAAATGGCAAGAGGAATAAAACATACAACACCCTTTAGCAGGTTATGTCAAAATAAGTTTTTAAAAGAAATTTACCTTTTTGTCAAAACACTTGAACTTCAATTAATTTCAAATTAATTGATTAATTTAATTTCAAATTCCAGAGAACTGCAAAGGAGAAAAATGGCAAGAAGAATAAAACATACTACACCCTTTAGCAGGTTATGTCAAAATAAGTTTTTAAAAGAAATTTACCTTTTTGTCAAAACACTTGAACTTCATTTAAAAAATATTTTAATGTGTTTGTATTTTTAGTTAAGTTGCTTTAGGAAGGTCATGGGAAATTAGTATCAAATTCACTGACACAATGAGCACAACAAAATTTAAAACCTTGTAATGTATAGTATAGCATGGGAAGACCTTCCTATTAAAAGAGTTGTAATAAACATTTCCAATAGCTAGATCATACTTTTGTTATGAACTTCCCTTACTTTATACAAACAAATTAGTTGGTGGAGTAGCTATGAGTAAGTCTCAAAAGATACCATAAATATACAATTTAGATGTTAATTTGGCTGCCTGCCTTAATATTATTTACTGTATCTGCAACCCTATGCTTGTAACATTGAGCCGGAAAACATGATTTTCTCAGCAATTTAGCTTAATTACCAACTTGGTTCCTACATCATCATCACCACTATCAGCAATTAATGTTTATTGCAAACGTAAAGCCTTTTCCAAGCATAACTTTAGAGAACATTTTATTTAATACGTGGCTCAGAAAATGTGATAATGATGGCAAAATAGTGACTAACATAAAGACATAAAATATAGTATCTGGCGCATAGTAAGCACTTAATAAATGTTTATTGATGGACTTATTTAAGATCATCATCAATCATGTATTGCATCTCTACTTAATTTGTTAGAAATGAAATTTAAAAGAAAAATAAAATAATTGGGTGAAAAATAAAATATTCAATTTATCATTCAGATACTTGGTGAGGCTGCCAAACACTATTATAGAATATTGGATATTATGGAATATATTTGTTAAATGAATGGACCATGAGATTATGTATTATGTAAATCCAAAAGGTCAAAAGGGATGACTTAAAGTTGATGATGTTAACAGACTTGTTATGTCTCATGAGCAAAGTAACAAGAATACAGACTTTCATTCATTTCAGTGAGATTTGCTGCTCTAGTTAACAATATTATTTTTTCTTTGCTCATAAGTACATTAGGTATTTATTATTGTCATTACTAATAAATGTATTAGGTATTTATTACAATTCACAAGTGCTTTCTCAGAGTCCAGTGATGTAGTTTTTAGTTTTAAATTTAAGAGCAAGAGCATTGCTATTTCTCTTAGTGCGACAACATTGATATTGTATACTTAATCTAATAACTAAAACCTAAGATTATCAAATACTTGACAAGAAGATATTTGTAAGTATTAATTGACCATTACCAGACAGAATATCTAACTCTGAGGTAGCCAGAGAGATGTTTTCTGTGATTTGAAAGGTCTTACAAGAACTTCTATGTTTAAAAACATATACATGGGAGCCTTGCAAATGGAATTTACATGCACTCATTAAAAAAATGAATAAATGAGCATATTGTAAGGTAATATGTGTATGTGAAACCTTATAATAATCATCAGAAAGTTCCTTTGCATTTATATCATTGTTCTTTGACCCTCTTATTTTCATGTTATTCTTCTCATCATGACCTTTCTCTTCCAATATAAATTAAATTCTTTGAGTCTATGTCATTAATTTATGTCTGCAATTCTATAAAAATTGAAGATGTATGGATTCTCTTGTCATGATAACTCTGGAAGCTCAAAAACAAAGAGAATGCTAGGTATTCCACTAGGGTCAATAATTTTCAGGTGGCAAGCTTGGCACTGTCAAATTTCCAATTACCTCTGATTTACACTAATATTGTGCTTTTTGATGGCCTCATTCAAAAAACTGGCTTGTACTACAGGAAGGTTCGGCTGGGCTGTTTTTGTCAGTAACTGGCATAGAAAACCATGCTGTGTGAATGACTTGTTCACAGGAGGTAGGTCAGTCTTTTGAAATCACAGATTGCTTCAAACAGGAGAGAGAGAAAGATGTGAGGAAGAGAATAGATGTCAAGGGCACTGCTAGTGAAAGATAAAATGCTAACTAGTATTTTACCTGCAGCTAAGAGTATTGAAAATGAGAGCAACCCAATAAAGCACTGGGAACTAAATACTTTACTTGGACTTAGGGTTCCTGGCTCATTCTACTTCCCATTATATTACCTAACATGATTCCTTTATCTGAATTTTGTTCTTCCCTATGCTAACAGTGCCCTTTCGAATAAAATGCCCTTTCCTCTTAAAATAATTATTGACAAGACTTTCTTGAGCTTAGATTAAATGTGTAACATGGTATTAAATATAGAATTAACTATTTATCCTACTAGTTGTGAAAATGCAACCCAAATAATACTCACCTTTATAAACAAGAACCTCAGCTAATGGGATTGTTATTGCATGTAAGAGAGCTTTTTGGACAGTAGATGATTATGATGGTGGTGATCCCAGTATTGGAAGTAGACTGGGGTGGCTGAGGCATTGTTCTAGGCACTGAAATGAGGATGCTTGGAGTGCTTTCCAACTGCTGTGTTAAAATCTTGGGAAACGGGCAATTCCTCCCAAATCTACTTGGGTCTCCTTTGCACGTAGGAAAAGGAAGTCATCTTGCTTGAACAGAGCAAGAATTTGAGTGTTTGATGATGGTTATGATAATAGTCAATGTATAGCTTCACTTCAGAGTTAGTCTCCACAGTCACACATGCCATTCTAATTAGAATCCAGGAGCTGAGTTACCTTCTTTATGCTTGAAAATCCCTATGGACTATGGATATCAAATTTATGCTTTTTATTTTTCTAAACCCTGTGAATAAGAACTATATTTTGTACTATGCTTCAAATCTAGGTTTTGCTTATTTTTCAGAGAATAAATAACAATATTCAACCAGTTCTATTCTGTGAGACAAATATACTTCTGATAACTACACCAAAGAAGGATAAAGCAAATAAACAGAACTAGGGAGCAATATCACTGATGAATACTTATGCAAATTTTTTCAGTAAAATTGTTAACCATAATTATAGAAAGAAATGTGAAGGGGGAAAGCATAATTAAGAATCTACTATGTGGCAGGAACTGTGTTAGGCATCTTACAAACATATCATTCACCCCTAAAATTATTTACCATGATTGGATTTCTACCAACTATACAAAGATAAAGATAACAATTAATATAATGAATTGTATTAAAACATCAAACCGCAGTTATGCTGATATTTGGAGGAAAATCCTTTGCCAACAAAAAATATTGATGCTAAAAAGATTTTAAAATACAAAGCATAGGCATAGAAGGGCCATATTTCAATATGGTAAAAACTTATATATCAAAAACCAAGAGCTAGCATTATTTACAAAGGGTAAATGGTAGAAACTCTCCCAATAAATACAGAGATAAAACAATGAGGGCCTTTCTGCTGTTATTTGACATAACCCTAGAAATGTTATCAGTAAGAATAAGGAAAAAGAAAGGAAATAAAGGCACACATTGAATAGACAAAATTATTTCTACTTGCAAACATAATGGTTGACTTAGAAAACCTCTGGTGATCAGCAAAAAAAAAAAAAGAAACTGATTGTGACAATTTATAGTATCATTAAAGTAACAGTACGGAATAAATCCATAAAATTTATCTGTATTTCTATATAACTATGATAAAATCTAGGTGAAGCTACTGGAAAGGGAAATCTCAGTCAAAGAAATGAAAAGTACATAAGATTATATTAACTATAACTTAGGAAGTTAATGTGAAAAGATGCATTGAAGACCTACATAAATACAGTTTGAAACCACTCTTTAAAAAAATGAAGAATAACCCAAATATTCATTGCTTGTGGTTGCAACCTGTCACCATAATGAAAATTGATACCATCTAAATTAACAGACTTGGTGTTTTACCAAAAAAATAACAGAGGGGATATGTTGCAGAGTTAGAGAAAATAATAACAGAATTAATTGGAGTGGAAAAAGTCACTAATATCAAGGGAAAAAATAAAATATCTGTAGGCATGAATTTGGAATAACATTTCCAAATATGAGATTACATTGTGAAACAGTAATCCTCAAAATTATTTGACTGCAATAAAAGACAATAATTAAATGACTGGTAAAGACTATATAAGTAGCAAAAGAAATTGAGTACAATAATGCATTATTATTGTTCAACAAACATAGTAAATAAGCTACTGGAAAACTGAAAGACAACTTGGCAGAAATTAGGTTGAGATCAACAATTTATCCTATGTGCCATCAAAAGCTCAAAAACGCATATGACACATAAATTTAAAAAGTGAAATCATGCAAAAAATAGAACAAGGTCAATCACCTTTCACAGTTCTGGCTAAGGGGAAATTTCTAATCAAACAAAGGATCAAAGAGATTATAAAAGATAATTTCATTTACATGAAATTTAGAAGGTTTTGGATTGTCAAAATGAATGGAACTAGGATAAGAAATCAAATTGCTGCAAACTATTAACTTAGATAAAACTGGCCCTGATCACCACTAATAAGAGAGATGCATATTATAACAGCCCTGCCATCTCATCTTATGTACAACAAATTTAAAATACTACACACAAAGGCAGTAGTCAATACTGGATGAGCTATAAAGATGGTCAGAGAAGCATGCTGTTGAAGTGATTCAACCATTCTTCAAAGCATTTTGGAATTTTCTAAATAAGGTAGTAACATACTCATCCCCATTGACAGAAATATCCTATCCTACTGTTAAACATCTTCCCCCAGAGAGATTATAACAGAAAGAAAAGTTCTCTCTATATGTTAAAATATTAAAAGTAATATTAATTTGTGGTAGCAAAGAATTAGAGACAATGTGGAATCTATTCTTAGTCAATATGCAAATACATTATGTTATGGGGAGGTTTCATGTTGTTCAGTCGTTTCAATCACGTCTGACTCTTTGTGACCCTGGGGTTTTCTTGGCAAAGATAGTGGAGTAGTCTGCCATTTCCTTTTCCAGTTCATTTTACAGATGAGGATCTGAGGCATACTGGGTTAAGTGACTTGCCCGGGGTCACAAACAACTGGTAAGTGTCTGTGAACAGATTTGAACTCATAGAGATGAGTCTTTCCTTTTTCAGGCCCATAAAGTACAACATAAAGAGAACTGTCTGTGCTTTCAGCGGATCCGGGTTCAAATCTCTCTTCTGACACCACTCTGTGATCAATGTCATTTGCCTACCTAGTAACCTACTGGAGCCTTAATTTTCTCAGCTGCAGAATAGCTAAGTTAGATGGCCTTTATGGTCTTTTCCAGCTCTAGATCTATGATCCTATAACTGCCTCTGATTATAGTCAGCAGAAGTAGGGAAACTATATACTCAATGCTAGCAACAACATAAAAAGAAAGAACAATAAAATAAAACTGAGAAATATATCATTGTATGGGCACACTTGGCTCTTGACAAGAGTGGAAGAAAATGTTCCTTTCTCCCTCCTCTGAAAGATGGAGGACAATGAGTGTGGAATATATTGTCAGATATGATGTTTTGGATGGTCTGAACTGTTTTTTCCTCTTCATTTTGTAATTTTGTTGTAACGGATGCTTTTCTAGGAAGGGAAGAAGATTATGTTCAGAAATGACTGTTGTAATAGCAAATGGCATCAATAAAAATTTCAAAGAAATAAAATAACTAGACACTTAATTTAAAATCTACAGGTAGAAATGGGTTGTGTTTTAGACAAAAATAAATAATATTTTGCAAGTAGAGTTAATGTATTTTCTCCATAATCTGAGATGAATTTTCAGCAATAGGCATAGAACAATTCTGTTTTCATAGTTGCTACAAATCAGACTCAGGTTTCTGTGTAGTGGAATGGGATACTTTTATCACCCTAATGAAAACGTTGGTGCCTGTAATTTCAAGTTAACAGTGTTACAATAACATTCCTTAACATTTCAAAAGAGGTTCAGTGAAGTGAGTTTTGAATATATTGTCTGAGAGTTCTTAGACTTTTAAGAAACAAATATTCTTTTTGAGAGGTTTTTCCTGGAAATTTTTTTCCAGAAATACACAGTCCCTGTAAATCAAATAACCAGACTAAGATAGTATGCAAATATACATATTCACACATACACACACTCATATGTATGTATATATTATATATGTTATATATACATATGTGTATTACATATATATGTATATATATATATATATATTCCACTGAAGAAGATACTCCCTTTGATTTTTCTCCCTCGTTTTGTGTATTGTCTACCCCACCCCGCATTAGCCTGTAAGCTCCTTGTGGGCAGGTACTGTCTTTTTATTCATTATATCTCAGGCACGTAGCATCCTGCCACACACATTGTAGGTGTTTAATAAATGTTGATTGAATTGGGCCACAATGTCTTCATTTGCATCTTCATTTGCATTTATATACATATAGGGGCATGCATAGATAGATAGATATGTAGATTTTATTTATTTATATATATATATATATACACACACATACACGCACACGCACACACGCACATACACTTGCATACATAAAATACCCCCCAAATAAATAAATGATAAAAACACCAAACTTTCCATTACTCAATTAGGAGGTAGCTAGGTGTTGTAGCCAATAAGAATACTGATCCTGGAGTCCTGAGATCATAATCTGCCTCAAACAATAATAGCTTTGTCAACCTTCCCAAGTCATTTAACCTCTCCTTACCTCAGTTTCCTCAACACTAAAATGACAATAATAGCACATTTCTTGAAGAGTTGTTGTGAGCATCAAAATGAGATATTTGAAAAGTACTTTGCACAATGCCTGGCACATGACACTTAAGTGTGATGATGATGATGATGATGATGATGATATATGTAAAGAGATCTTGGTTTGAAATTTTTTTCTTTACTGTAACTTTTATAGGAGTTTTTTTCCCCCCTTGCTCACTGGTTTCACTCATATCTAACCCTTAATGACCCCATCCCATGTTTTCTTGGCAAATAAACTTGTGTGGTTTGCCATTTCCTTCTCCAGATCATTTTATAGATAAGGAAAATAGGACAAACAGGGTTAAGTGACTTGTATATGGTCACACAACTAGTAAGTGTCTGAGGCCAGATTTAAATCCAGGAAGATGAATCTTTCTGACTCCAGGCTGGGCATTCTATCCACTGCCTCTATCCACCTAACTGCTTGAATTTTCATTTTTTGCCTATAAAGTATATAATTACATGGGGGCACAAAATTCCCTGAGAAATCAATTATTAGATATGTTTAAATTTGACATTTCTGAGTAGCTAAATATTACTTTATAACCTTTATTAATCTTAATTTCCTTATTCTGAGCTAAAATGACACATTTTCTTGATGACAAAACTGAAGCATAAAGGGATAAAAGTCATTTTCCTCATGATCGCATGCCAAATCATTGATACAGCTTGACTAAAAAAGACCAGAATACCTTTGAATAAAAGTGTTCTTACACTATTCTCTGGGGATTTTATGATTATGTATCGCAGCTTTTCTTAAGCATTGCTTCATGTACAACTCTGACTTGAGGTAGTGACTCAGTGACTTCTGAGTGTTTCTTCAGATCTTTTAATACCATAAAAAGTCAAATCTTTGGATCATAATTAATTACATTCTTCTCAGACTAGTGATTCCTAGACTCTATTGTATAATAATATCTCCTTAATCCATAGCTAAGATTCCTTCAATCCCAAAGGAATCTTCCTTTCCCTTATGTAATGGAGAACAGGAGTAGAAGTATACATGCCACAGATAAAAGAACACTGATTTTGAGCTGAGGACCTCTGTTCAAATCCTGGCCCTCTCCCTTATTACCTGTATGGTCTTGGATAAGTCATTTAATATCTCTAGTCTTCAGTTTCTTCATCTGTAATATGAGTAACTATCCAACTGGAAATGTATGATGCTATGGAATATGAGTTAAAATCTAGAAGTTATGCCATGTAAAGTTGTCATTTCTGGGGATTTTAGAAGGAATGAATAAGACGCAGAAAAAATAGGTATTATAATTGTAAGTCAATTTGAGTTGTAACTGTTATTCAATTACCTGCAGTGTAACAGTGATAATATTGATGACTTTCCTGAAGATATCTAGTCCAGGGTTCTGGACTAGATTTATGCTTGAAGTTCCTTCTGTTCAAAATGAGGTGATTCTCCTCAGTCTGGAAAAAAGAGAGGGTACCCTTGACTGAGGCTTTGCAGCATAAAGTGTCTCTTCCCTCAAAACATAACACCCCAAAACACAACCAGTCAAGTGAAGTTTTACTGTTGCGTAAGACTTGAAGTAGGAATATGGTACCATGAGGTCCCAAAGCAACATTTACAGAGAGCTTCAAGACTGGAGACACTCTATCCTTAACCAATACTTGGCCTGAATACTGCTATATACTTTCTACATTAAAAGTGCTCTGCTTATAGAATAAGGTTCTAAAGTTCACATAAATCTTGTTCACATTCTTACAAGAGCAACCTTTGAGGAGAAAAGTATGGATCCATTTTTTTCTCATTTCACTTATTATCCAGAAACCTCTCTTTTCCCGGAGCTCTTAATAAGAACTCCTTTCAACAAAAATTTCCAAACAGTACAACATTTGCTACCATTTTCCAAAGAAAACTTTGATCCTTGTGTGGATAGGTGGTCTGACTGAATAAGATGACATGAGAGTAGAAAAAAAGACTTTCCTTTTAGAATGCTTCCTTGGAGTCTGTGGTATTGAATCTGGAAATAAGCTCTCTGTGTGCTATTTTACACAATTAAAACTTTTTAAATGTCTCCTCTAATACTGTGGAATGTCAAATATTTCATCTTGTTCAAAAATTGTTTTGGGAATTTTTGTTTCCAAAACCAAAAGTGAAAAGAGGTTCTGAATTAGATAAGAATTGGGGCAGCTTGACATCCTTTATGGAGTCTTTTACTCTGGTTTAATGATAATAGGTCAACTGGGAAGCATATCCCATTGTTCCTAATACTTCCCATAATAAATGTTTGCCCTTCTACTTGTACTTCGAAGAGGGATTTAATTCATATCTAGACCTGTGTGCAGTTGACTTTAGGACTATGATGTTTGGAAAGTTTTTGCAATGAGTCTATGAAGATATAAAAACACAGCTGCTTTAAAAAATTATTCTCCTACAGTCATTAAAAGTGGTTAAAGAGTCAGGGTTAAAATTTAAAGTAAACAGGTAAACCATACTTTCCTGCATTGGCTATGAAGTTAGAGAATCTATGTTCAATTCTCATCTCTGACTGGTATGATCAATGTTACTCTGAACCTCCCCGCCATGGTTTCAACTCCACAGAACAAGATACCCCTATCCCTGTGTTCCTTCCTTTCCTTTGCTTTCCTACCTCCTTTTGTGTGTTGTCTCACCACCACCCCCCACCATTTGATTCTAAGTTACTTAATAGCAGGACTATCTTTTTTTTTTTTTTATTAATTGTATCCTAAGCACATAGCGCAGTGCCTGAAACGTAGTAGATGTTTAAGAAATGTTTATTGGATTGAGTGTGCTCATTTGCATCCTCAAAGCACTATACGATGTATGGCACATGGTAAACATTTCATAAATGGTTATGGATTAATTTATTGATTGTCATTTTTGGTTGTTGTGCATATCTGACTCTTCTTGACCCCATTTAGGGTTTTCTTAGCAAAGATAGTCCTGCTATTAAGTAACTTAGAATCAAATGGGGGGAGACAACACACAAAAGGAGGTAGGAAAGCAAAGGAAAGGAAGGAACGCAGGGATAGGGGTATCTTGGTCTGCGGAGTTGAAACCATGGAGGGGAGGTTCAGAGTAACTGATCATTTTCTTCTCCAGCTCATTTTACAGATGAGGAAGCTGAGGCACACAGGGTGAAGTGACTTGCCCATGGTCACATAGCTAGTAAGATGAGTCTTCCTGACTGTAGGCTAGGCACTCTTATCTGTTACATGACAGAGCTATTATCCAGAGGCTTAAAGAATGATTATAACAAAGAAACATTCACCTTGAAGCATAAAATCAATGAACAGATGTTCCCATGTCAATTCATTACAATAGTTCTACTCTTGTCCTGGGGACCCAGCTTTAACTTTAACTAGCAGTTCTTGTTGTTCTCTAAGTGTCAAACGAAGAAATTGAAGTACTTGGCTTTGCAGCTTGTTTTCAGTTCTAGATCTCTGATCCTATGAAGTTTTCAAGTCACTGTGGTTTTTCAGTGATGTTGTTTGACCACCTGTAAAGCCTATTCCTAGTAAATGCTGCACATGAGCTCACCCTATTCATTTAGAATAGGATATAAATGAGTTCAAAGGAAATACAATGAAAGAGAAGGACATTGCCTTGAAGTGAAATTCCTCTTAAATTCTCTTAGTCAGTGGGTGCTCTTTATTTCATGTCACTTAACACTGCATTTTGATACTGAATTATAGAAAGAGATTGCAGGGTATCTAGCAGCAGAGCCTCTCTTCATAGATTTTCATTTATTATCTTGATCCAACACAGAAGCTGCTAAGCCATAAATCGACCTGGTAGCTTCAAGAGGAGTTGGTCTCATATTTATTTACTCACTGAGCAACTTCATAAACAAGGCCCTCTAACTAATATCTCCATTTGTCTTTATTTTTGCTCATGGCTCACCTGTGCTTTCCAGTCTGTTTCTTTTCTGTTACTATAATATAAACTATAAAGAAAAATAATAAACATTATTTTAAATATTTGCAGAAAGAACAAACATGTAAACAGTTTTATCACATAATTACACTATTAGGAAAGGGGACATTTTAAGAGACATTGGGAAACTGAGGCCAAGATAAGTTCTACACTTTTTCAAGTCATATTTGATGTAGGACCAGTGTGTTCCACCTTGGCTCAGTGGATAGAGCTCTGCGACTGGAGTAAGGAAGACCTGAGTTGAAATGTAGCCTCAGGCACTCACTAGTTGTGTGACCCTGGAGGAGTTACTTAGCCTCAGTTTATCTAATCCAGTGAAGAAGGAAATAGCAAACCCCTTCAGTATCTTTGCCAAGAAAACCCCAAATGGGGTCACACAGAGACTGAACAACATTATTATAAACTTGTGTTCCTAAGTGAAAAACATTGTTCAAGGTTGCGATTGGAACTAACAGTATTTATGATTCATTCCTAATTTCATTTCAATAAAATATTCAGTAAGCATATCCTTAGGTGAGAACATCTTTTGCCCATCAGTTGGTGCTCATGAGGGAAGCTGGACACAGTGTAACATTAATAATGTACTTTAGCACTTTGCAGACACTATGTAGAGATTAAATTTAAAAACTTGCAGTCAAATGGATCGTGATATTACCTCTTATTTATATTACTGCATTGCTATCCTAATTTAGCATTCTCATTTCTTGTTTCTGCTCCCTTGTAAACCATATGGTCAAGAAAAGAACAGCAATTGCAGAAAAACAGATGTCCAGTGGTTCTGATTCTCTTTATGTGTCACTTAACAGAGCAAAAAACAAAATGAAATTGACACCTAAGGCTGTAAATAATTTTAGTTGATTACAGTGATGTCATGTGATATATGGCACCCATTGCTACCCGTCAATTGCTGTACTACTGTAATTGATTCTTCCTTGATTCTTTCTCACTGTCATCTTCAGTCATTCTCATTCTACTGAGAGACAGTGTAGTATAGTGGAACAAGCCTTAGACTTGGTGGTAGAAGAGACGAATTCAAATCTTATCACTGCCACTGCATAGCTGACTTGTTTTCTTTTGAAGCTCAGTCCAAATGCCTCTTAAAGGAAGTCTTTCCTTATCCCCCCAAAATATGCTTCATTTATTTTGTATGTATTTATTTGGTACATAGCCATGTGTGCATAATATTTTCTCCCGAAAAGAATATAAGTTCCTTAAAAGCAGATTCTGTTGCATTTTTGTATTTGCTAGCATAGTGCTTGGTATACAATTGGCACTTAATAAATGCTTGCTCACTGATTGATTGTGGTTGTTCCCTAGGTGTTCCAGATTGCATATGTAATTGTAAAAGCAGCAAACTCACCACGACCTGGAAATTGGATATTGGAACGCTCTCTAGATGGCGTTGAATACAAACCATGGCAGTACCATGCTATCACTGACACAGAATGCCTAACCCGCTATGGCATTTATCCACGTACTGGGCCACCATCATATGCAAAAGATGATGAGGTGATATGCACTTCTTTTTATTCCAAGATCCACCCCCTGGAAAATGGAGAGGTAAGATTGGAGCTGTGTCTCTCACTGAGATGAGAAAATAGCCTCTAGAGATAACTAAATCATTTTTAATTGTGTTAGAAAAGCAGCATAAGATTCCACAGACACATTTAAACAAGTTATTAAAATTTTTAAAGATAGATTGAATAGTATTATGGTAAATTCATGGAGATATATGTTACAATTTCAATGTAGATTAGACAAGAAGAAATGACCGTAAGTTATAGCTTGAATGACATAAACTTAATGTTTTTTTCTGATAGTGGATTATTGATTGCAATGAGTTGTTGATGGAAGATGTATAATCATCTCCTCTGAAGCTGTTTTGAAGAAAAAAGATAATTTTCCTTTCATTTGAAATTTATATGTTCCTATTCTGAAGATGGAGTATATAGCTACCTAACTGTAATGAAATATAACCCCAAGAGGAGAGACTAAATAGAAACTTCTCCAGTTGGATTCCATTAATACTTACTGGCTTTATTTTCTGCTTCTACCATCTGGGGACAGAGGAAATTTTCTCTTTTTCTCCTAAGACAACTAAGATTCACAACCTTTTCCTTTTCATTTATTCTTTGGTACTTTTCCCCTGTACTGTCCACTGAAGAATCTATAGATAATTTAAAGTATATAGTACAAGGGATTCTCATGGTACAAACTAAAGGAACATTAGGTAGGCCACAGATACCAACATTCTTGTTATCTTAAGTATGCTATTTAAAATATTGATCAGTACATTTAGAATGTTTCAACCATTCAAATCATGAGTTGTTTTTGTTTTTTTGTTTGTTTTTGCTTAGTCTAGGCTCCAGGCTCACTCTTCATGAATGACTAGGTTATCCTTACCTCTGTCCTCATTCCAGAGTCTCTTTATAGCTTCCCTTTGCTTAGATTTGGGTCTGGTTACCCCCTTCATTTTCAAGTTATAAATCTGCCTCCCTGGATGCCTCCTAAAACCTCTTTATCTTCCCTTTTATAATCTTGATCCATTTTTTGTGGAAAGGCAGGGGGAAGACTACCATTATGTTCTCCATTCTATGAAAGATCATCTTCCTTTGTCTGGAATGATTCTCTGTCTTTTCCCTTATGGATTAATGAATCAATGAAAGGAAATTAATTAGTTAATGAAAAAGCATGTGCCAGTTACTATGCTATGCTTTGAAGAAACAAAGACAAAAAGAGATAGTGCTTGCTCTCAAAGAGCATCCATTCTAATTAGCAAAACAATTCATACAGAGGAGTAATGGCCAGGGAAGGAAATTTCTATATATAGAGAAATGTGTTAGTGTGTATTTATGTATGTATACATATATATATATATATACACATATATAGAGATATCTCTATATATATGTATATATACATATATATGTGTATATATACACATATATATGTGTGTGTATATATATATATACATATATATATAGATATATATATATATCCCATCTATTAGATTTAATGGGCTAAGGGGCCTCATTTGTCCTTACTCAATCACTAATCACGAGTACTGGGCTATAGGGTAGTAGCTTCAGTGATGACTGAATTAAATTCCTTCAGGATATGGACATCCATGTCCTATGTGGGGGCTATCTAGGCAGCGGGGGCAGCATAGCAGTAGCAGACAGATGGAAAGGCAATGTTCTGGCTATCTGGATAGACTGTGAAGATGAAGTGAAAATCTGTGCCCTGTTTTGTAGCGCCTACCTCACCGAGGTGTTGTGATGATAGAATGAGATAAAATATGTAAAGTACTTCATAAAACTAAAGTGCTATATAAATGTTAGCTAACTGTTTTCTTTTTTAAAAAATCTATTCTCCCTCATCCTAATTTTTCAGAGATGCCTAAGGGAAGTTTCACTTAAATGTCTTAATATTTTTTCTCATTTGAAATATAGATTGCATTAGTATCAGTCTTTCAGCATTCGCAATCACACACCCGTATATATTTGCATGTTATCATGCAGTATGTGTGTCTCAGGCACTGAGTCCCTCCTTCATGCATTTACATTTTAAATGGGAAGGGAAAATAAGGTTTGACTATAAATCTCTTGGGTTCCTTCCTAGGCCAGTGATAAGATGAATCTGTATCTTGTAACTCATCAATTTCTACTCCTCCAATCCAAAAATGCAAGTTTTGGGGGGAGGAAAATAAAACCCCATTTTCCAAATAGCATTTCAGCAAAGAGATCTCAATCTGCCAACTGACAAAGACTCAAATATAGTGATTCAAACAGCTGTTCAACCTACTATATGCCAGAGGCATCCATTTCTAGGCCAATTTGGCTCTCGGGTATGAGGGAAAGCAGAGGAGGGCAGGGAAAATGAATATACTTGAATTCAGTTGATTTTTTTTTGGATACTTCTTTTCCCCTGGTTCCAGTATTTTCTCCAGTACAATAGTTAAACCAGCCCTCTCTTCCTCAATGGTTTTTTTTTTTTGGTTGTCATTCATTGTTCTCATTCACCCTATAAGAAAATATACTTACTTGAAAAGTAAGAAAATCTGGCTTTTCTCTCATTGACCTGAGAAACCTAGAATAAAGAGTGATATGCACATAGCTTACTCAAGACACACTTTATCAGTAAGAATAATAATGAACAACTTTTTTATATTAAAGTTGAGACATCTCCTTTTTAGCCTATACTGGCTCTCTAAGAAAAGGCTAGAAACAAAACAAAATGCAGAATACAACATACTATCAGATACTTCTAGTGATAAGAGGAATCTTGAGGATCATTTTATAGATCATAAAACTGAAGAACTTAGTATTATGTTAAGATGATTTGCCCAGGCTCACATAGCTAATGCCAGAACTGAGAGCTCAACATAAGAATCAATCTTTTTCAATGAAATCAGTGAAAAAAATAGCTGATTTTAATGATGACTTTAATTATCAATTTTAATAAAAGCTGTTATCTATCTAATAAGTCAAGTTTTGAAGAAGAAATAGCTTCTCTTTTCTGAGTCTGACCAGTCATATAATTATAGAACTGTAATTCAAGAGGCTTTAGTGCCTATGAAATCCTACCCAATATCATTCCTATGCTATAATATTTTCAAAAATAAATAATTTAAACTTTTACTTCAATACATTGAGTGGTGGTATGGGAAGAGTAACTTACTAACTCCTAATTAACATTAGTAGCATACTAAATCCTAATTAGGATAGTTTTTGCCTTTTATATCAAGCCTAAATCTGATTCTCTACAATTTCCACCCATTATTCCTTGTTCTGCCTTCTGGGAGTCAGCACTACAAAATCTAGTCACTCTTCTGTATGATTGCCCTTTAAATACTTAATGATAACTGTTATGCTGCACTCCCCATCCCCATCCCACCCCCCTGCCCTCACTACTACCTCTGTCTTTTCTAGGCTAAGCATCTCCAGTTCCTTTAACTAATGGTTTTATATAAATATTTTGAGGTCCATGGAAGAATACAATAGGACTAGCACATCTTTCATTCTGGACACTATGATGCCCATTTCAGTGACTCCAGAGGTTATAGCTTATGTTACACTATTGACCCACACTGACCTTTAGATTCACTAAAATGCCATTTATCTTTTCCAGTCAAATACTATTTAACTTGATCCCCCATACATGTTGTACTTGTGAAGCTGATTGTCAAAACTCTAGTATTTTTATTATTGCTTGTTTCTTCTGAATTTCCTTCATAAGACCTTCCCATTCCTCCTGGGCTGGCTTCCTTCATAGACTTTTAGAACCTGAAATCCTAACTTTTATTTGAACTCTTTGAAATCTATCTTTTTATACATTTAATGCTCATAGGTTCAGGGTAATAATGAATGAACAAAGCATTTATTAAGTGCCACTGCACCCAGATGGTTCAGGAGAAGAAAGTGAGGTTGGTGACCTTGTACAGCCCTTCCTCACTCAATCAAAGTCAAGTGCAAGTCATATCATCATCTTGATGTCATGATCCTCTTCCAGCAAACACAAAAACAGCATTAAGTGCCCATTATGTGCAAAGCCCTGGAGATACAAATAGAAAAGCCAAGGAGTCCCTGCTGTCAAGGGGCATGCATTCCAATGGGAGAGATAACATATTCAGTATCAGTTCAGTTGAATAAACATTTCTTAAGCACCTACTTAAGTGTTCACTGTGTTAAATACTGGCAACTGGTAATGGCTCTCAGGATGCAGTGTATGACCTTGAGGTCCTCGTTGTCTAACCAAGCTCTAAGCACTCCACATCACCTGCTTGAGCTGCCTCAATTGTTCTCATCGGCCCATTCCACCAGAAGTCCTCACATGCTTGGGGTAGACACCCTCCTAACTCACCAATGGGTTTGAGACCTCAAGCTGGTTTGACCCATCTGCTGAAATGGCTTACCAGGGTGTGGCCGCTATACGTGCTGCAGCTTCTTGGAGTCACAGGTGAGAGTTGGGTGGAACAGGTCTTACCAGTAGTACCAGAGGTGGCATTCAAGCCAAGATCTCCATACTCTGGAGTCAGTGCTCTTTCTATGATACTCTCACTGTTCCTTAAGGTTGCTACCATTTTTATTCTAGTGATCAAGTCCTGTTTATGGTTAAGAATCATGTCCACAATAGTAGTTCTTCTTGCTGAGATAGTCTAAGAAAAAAGATCACTTACCATAGAAGTTCTCTTTAAGGTGGGAAGGATGTGGAATTAGGACTAAGGAGACCTGTACATTCTTTCTCAGTCTTCCTGCTTGGGGATTTAAAAGTTATTACATATTAATAGCTAATGATTTTGGCATGTGTGTATATGTACACACATATATACATATGCATGTACAATGTATTTTTACATATACATAATTATTATTAAATCTTACATATTCATTAAATGTAATTAAGTTTATTGAATATAATTAAATATATAATCTACCTATCTATATCATACATAGGTGAATGAATGAAATTAATAGAATGAATTTATGTAGGTGTATATATACACACACACACACACACACACACATATATATATATATATATATATATACATATTTGTATGTATGTATAAAAAATCTTTTTTTATACACTCTACCTTAGGAAAATTTATTGACAAGTGACACCAGAATATATTTTAGTCACAGGGCATTTGGGGCTATTTTCTAATAATGAGCTTATTCCAAAGCATAAATTTATCACTTTATAATTTTTTCTTCCTTGGTAGTGGGTTTTTAATTCAGATTTCCTCATGGCAAAAATAATTTCAATCCATGCTTGTAACAGCAAGGACCCCAGCATACACAGGAGGGCCTGCTGTATAAGTTCCTAAATCTGCTTTTCTAAAAGGAAAGCAACTTTTGAGGGATCAACAATCTACTTTAATCAAGCACATATATCACTTAGTTAAGGGTAAAAAGTTAGCATCTTGAACTTCAGAGTAAATATGAATAGAAATTACAAGCAAAAATTACAAACAAAAAGACTTATAGACAATTGTCTTCCAATTGTCTGACCATAGACAATCCATACATCATTACCAGAGAGAGAAGCACCAACATGTGGATTTTCAAAGCCAGAGGCCTCCTTAGCAGCTACACAGAATCTCATCTGGCACACATACCTTTGTCCAAAAACTAAGCCCCCAAACAAAACTTCCCCTCAAAGTGTGTGTGTGTGTGTGTGTGTGCGCGTATGTATATATATATATATGCTTTTCAGAGCTGGAAGGCAGGACCCTCTGACCTCAGTAGAAATTAACAAAAGTTATTGAGGTCTATTAATAGATGGGAATGTTTTTAACTCTTCCCCCTATCCACCATTAACCTTACATTAACATCACAGTGCTCTCCTTCATTTCTTTTTCTGAATCATGTATTTGCAAAGCTTCATGGAAGTCTTCAATATTGTGCTTTCTCAAGTACACAGATATTATATACTTCTGTGCTACAAGTCAGGTATCCAGACACTTTGATTCTCTTTTAAAGATCATCTCATTAGAAGTACAGGAAGACATACCCAGAGGATACAAATTCATGAATAACTATTAGACGATAGAAGAGGCATTGTGTAGTGTGGCTTGAGAAAAATGAAATGACCAAGGAAACAAAAATTTGAACTTCTGAGCTTATCAGTTTGTTAAGCAGTGCATACCAGTTGTATAATCATTCAGGACCAGGTCTTCCTCAGCTTTAGCAATGGACCCCAATACAGGGAAAGACAGAGTTTTATGCATTAAAAATAATCAAATATGACCAATTAATCAAAAGAAGACAGTTAACCATGATACAAAATTAGTAATCCAATTTCTAACTGGAGGAAAAATTAGGGACTTTCCAAATTGAGAAGGGGAGAGTAAATAGGTGCAACTCCTTGTAATCAGAAAAAGAGGTGTCCTACTCCTCCCAAGTGTCTCATCAAAGGAACAATAGCAGATTAACCACTATGGGGCCAGTTTTCAGATAAGACGTATGGATTACTTGAAATGTATACTTGTGAGAAAACTTCTTGCATCAATCTCCAAATTTGATTGAGTTTCGGTCAAAATAATAATTTAGTTCCTTAGTTAAGGATCTCTCAGCAGCAGGGAGAGGAGATCCAGCTTCCCAGGCACATAGGGCTAGATTCAAACCATGCAATAAGGTTTTCTTAATATTTCCACAATTGAATAAAGTTTTCTCTCCAAATGGAAAATAGACTATGCTCATAACTGAATAGGAAGGGAATAGAGCTAGTCTAGAATTGAGTCACAAGATGGAGTCAGTGTGGTTCACTCAATTCCCACTACCACTTGCTGCTCTAATTCCCTCAATAGCTATAGAAAAGTATATGTACATGTCATGGGATACATTTAAGAAAAATAATTCCTTCACCATTTAGTCATTTTCTTTTAGACAATGTATTATTCACTGCACAGTTTCTGACACTCTTCTCATTAGTAATAATAAACTTTTCAAAAGACTCTAAGTTATAAATAATCATAAAGCAGTAACCTATGAATAGATATTTCAAATGTGGAACCAAAGAACTATTAGCTTATGCACTCAAAGAAGGAATTCTGTCACCAAGGGAGCAGGACCATACTGACCAACACATTTCACAAAGCACATTAGATTTTTTTTTATTACTTTTGCTAAAGAGAATTTTTTTTAATTTTTTTTGCTGATTAGTAAGAAAAGAAGTTTTCAATTGAATTCATTAAACACTTATTTTTATTGGTATGTTGCAGGGCCTGTATTAAGCATTAGAGACACAAAGACAAAAAGTAAACAGTCCTTATCTTTAGGAGGCCAACTTTATGCAGGTAAATAGAGGGATCTAACATTCCCCAGATATGTTTTATGTTTTACAGGTAAATGGGGTATGCATTGTCAGAAATACTTATAATACTAAATAAGGAGTGAAGAGGCAAAGAAAAGATTGGATAGAATTTGCCAGAAAATATGAGGAGGGAGACAAGACTGGAGTTGGGATAGGGGAATCAGTTAAGCCATTATTGATGGGAAGTCACTCACTTATCTTGAGCTCAGAAACATAAAAGTGTTGAGGGAGTATATGCCAAGTTGGGAGGTTTGTGCTAATGCACAAAATATACGAACTAGACATAGAATAAAGATTTCTAGAAACTGCTAGTGGTTTAATTTGGCTAGAGCTTAGACGGAGTGAAAGGAATAATCAGAAGTCTGAAAAGGCAGATTGAAGCCAGATTATGGACCTGTAACTGGTAAATTGAGAATTTTGAATCCTCTCCTAAAGGAAATAGGGAGCCATTGAAGATTTTTGGAGTTGTTTTTTATTTAGCAAGGAAATTTTATGTTGAGAAGTATATCTCAGGAAAATTATTTAGGTAGATGTATACTAGGTATGGATTAAGAGGGGAGAATAACTCAAAGTTCAGAAAACCATTTAGGAAATTATTGTAATTGTGAAAAGTGAAAACGTCTTACACTAGGCTGACTTCTATGTCAGTTGAGAGAAACTGACATGCAAAAAGATGTGGAGGTAGAATCAATAGGGTTTATCAGCTGATTCAGTGAAGGGAATGAAAGAAAAGGGAAAGTTTAAAATGACTCCCCAGTCACAAACATGAAGGACTGGGGAATGATGGTATCCTCAAAAGGAACAGAAAGGTTTGGAAGAGAGGTGAGGAGAAAAATAATGGATTCAGTTCTGTTCATGTTACAGTTGAGATCCCAAAGGTAAATTCTGGTGGAGATACCCAGCCGGCAGAGTGAGATTATAAGGTTGGAGTTCAGCAGAGAAATTCAAGCTAGATATACAGGCTGGGTAGTCATCTTTACAGAGATAATAATTGAACCTATGGGAATAGATGAGCTCATGAAGGCCTAGAGTGCAGAGAGAATGTTAATAATAACTCAAGGACTCAATGATAAACTATATCTGAAGCCTAAGTCCAATAGCTCACTTCTAATTTGTAATAGTACAATCAGTAACTTAAATACATACTTCAGAGGAAGGACTCCCTCTGTGGGACATTCACCAAGTCAGCATTTTTATTGCCTTATAAAATTTTCTCTGTCTTTCCCCCTCTCCCCATCTCTCTCTCTCTCTCTCTCTCTCTCTCTCTCTCTCTCTCTCTCTCTCTCTCTCTCTCTCTCTCTCTCTCTCTCTCTTCCCTCCCCTCCTCCCCCTCTCATTTTGCTGCAACCTATAACCAATACTATTTTTAGTAACAGAAAAACTGAGTGGATTGAACATGATACTACCTCTTGAGGGCATGGAATTTAAGGCACAATACAGTTATTTTTTTTTCTGTTTCATGATGCTCCTGGCTGAGATTATTACTTTTAATTTCCTTGGTTTGTCACCAGAATGAGAACTAAATATTCATGGTTGCCATGGTGATTTGTGCTTTGGTTCCTTCGCACAGAAACCTTTAAGTTATTTACATAAAATTTGTTCCCCCATCTTGCCACAACCCCTTTATATTCTTCTGGTCCATAAATAAAAGTAGAGCTTAGATTTTTGCCTTGATGCTGTGATCAAAATGTGGCTGTCTTATCTAAAAATCCCTAGAGGGACTGACATTAATTCTCAGAGACATTTATTTTTGTCACCTGTCAGAGACACTTATTTTTGTCACAGAGAGCTTTGATTTTATTTTGATCTTTTGTGACAGAATTTTATATACACATTCAGATTTCTTCTTTTTCTTCTTCTTTGTATCAATCAACATCATGATTATTCTCAGAAGTGCAAATAATTGAGAATGTGGAAATTTCAGCCCAACAATGTACTCAAGACAGTTTCTTAGATTTTTATTTGAAGTAATATTCGGATAGGACTTTTGCATCTTGTGTTTGTGTACGTATGAGTGTGTATGAGTGTTGAAATAAGAACAAGTGGAATATAGAAGGAATTGGAGATAGGGAATCAGTTTTGCTTACCCACTGCCATTCCCTGGGGTAGAAGACATTTGTGAATGTTGCTGTTCTGTTTGTTTTTGTTCATCTGTGTAGGTTACAGATAGAGCTTTGCCAAAATAATTGTTTAATTCTTTTCAACTTCTTTTCCCTGAAAACAAACTTTACATTGAAGATACCACCTGAACACTTCCCAAAGATCTTCAATGATTTTGTCACTGCTGCAAATAACAACCTCTCTATTCCTTACTAAATTTTCATGACTCACTGTTTTCTCTAAAATTCACCTCTTGCTGGTGAACTTTCTAAGGATGAGATGTTCCCAATATAGCCACACTATTCTTCAGGGGACATTAACAGGGTCATAGATCTGGAGTTGGAAGGGACCTTAGTGGTCATCAGTTTTCTTATTTTACAGGTAAGAGATTAAGTGACTGGCCCAAGGTCACATAAGAAGTAAGTGACAGGGATATGATTTAAATTTAGAGACCTTTGGATTATGGAATGGAACACTGTCAGTAGTCAGGATAGTTAATGGGGATTTAGATTCCAAATCTGTAACACAAACATCACTCTTTCTGCCTTCACTAGATTGTTAACTAATTCAGTTGTAAGTTTCTCCAGGGAAAGGATTGTCTCTTGCCTTTCTTTGTATCCACAAAGTTTAGCACAAGACCTGGTGTGTAATAAGTGCTTTAATAAATGCTTATTTACTGCCTTCCTGCCTTACAGACAGGGCAGAAGTACAGGGAAATAGCATTAATATGTTTACATTTATTATTTGAACCTATAAAAAGCTGTTGACACTTGGTCTAAGGAATCTTGTCATCAAATGTGATTGATGCTAAAATATTTGAAACATATTTATTGGGAGCAGCAGGTCATGCCAACTATATCTTCATTTTCTATCACTAGGAGATCCGTCTCATATGTAGTACTTGACAGATTGTCTCAATGCAAATCAACTAACAGATAGGCTAGCCTATAGTGTGCAAAGCACTATGCTTTTCTAAGCACAGAATAATGTGCACACATTTTTAGGGACTTTCTGTATATATGCCACAATTCTAGCTATAAAAAAGTTTTACCTAGTAAGGAAAAAGTACAACTCTTAACTTCGTTGGTCTTGTAATCTATGGGGATTATGTTAACTCTACTTATACTTTTTCTGTTTCTCTGTATTTATTTTCTCTGCCTCTGCCTGTCTACCTTTCTCTCTATATATAGATATATATGTATATGTATGCACACATATACATATATACAGTGTAAATGTTAGATCTATATTTGTCTATGTGTGTGTGTATATATATACATATATACATGTATATGTATATATATATATATATATATATATATATATATATATATATATATATATATATGAAGAGACAGAGGGAAAGGAAGGGAGAGAGAGAGAGGATCTACACATGCATACAGATATCTATATCAATATGCTACCCATGAGCCAACCTCCTTCCTGTCCAAACCTTTAGGCTCATACAGACCTGCTATAATTCTGGGGGCTGACTCAAGGGGGTCATTATATATTTTGATTAGTTCTTCAACCTCAGAGTATAACTCTAGGAAAAGTTTTAAAATGAAACTCCTATATACTTTGGCCTAGGTTTCCTCAAATGTGAATGTGTTCCCATCTTTCATAGAGACATTCCAATGCAATGTGAGCATTAGGAGTGGAACAGACTTCGTTTTATCCACCACAGAAGAAGTATAAAAGCATAAAATAACCAATTATTTTCCCCTTGGAATATAAAGAGACTTTGGGGGACTTGAACATTTACTGCCCATTCATTTTTGACTTGCACTGTCTGAGCAACTTGTGGAAATAACTGAGTTAGCAGATGCCTTTCCCTTCTCCTTCATTTAGCATAGCAATTTTTTTTAGGATTGCATCTTGGGGAGAAACCTTTTCCTTCTCCAAGAACACTGTTGGAGAAATTTCTCAACTTTCCCATCAAATCAGCAATTCTTGAATGGGAATTCTAGACCTTAGAATCTCTCTAACTCGGGATTATCCCTGGAGTAACTCCCAAGGTCAGAATGACTTGTTTGCAGGACTAGAAGTTTCTGTTATATGCTTAGAAAAGGAAAGAGAAAAGTAGAAGTCAGGAAAGATAAATGCAAGAACACCCTTGCCTAGGTAAACACTTCCTAGTAGTCATCTGCTTTTTCTGAAAATCACTATTTTCTTTTCATGTGTGGGGGAAAAGGGAGACTTCCAACATTACCACCGCTGCTCAACCTTTAGGCACCTTAGTCTAAAAATCTAAGGAAGAGAAAGTGAGGAAAAAGAAAGGGATGAGTCAGTTCTTAGCTCTCTTTTATAGAAAATAGATGGGGTAGCTCCTCCTCCTAAGCTTCAGTTAGCCCATCTGTAGACAGTTCCAATTTCTGGAGCATCCTCAATAGATCAGTAGGTCTGCCCTCCTATATGGAATGTACTTATGTATCAGTATCTCCACCTTGCAAATTCATCAAGTTAACTGGGAAAAAAAATTAATTAAATTTATCAGATGCTCCTCCAGTTCCCCCACTTATGTATATACCAAAAAGAATATGTCTATGGAATGTTCTCAGCTTTTGGACTGTATTCACCTATGTTGGGTTTTGCTTGGAGACCTGTTTCTTTGTATACCTGTTGTATTTTAAAGGCATTTTCTGACCTCCTAATTGGGATGGGTCATACTGTGGCAAGGCTTATTTACAATAATAAATTGAAGATGATGCTTTAAACAAACATTTATCGCCATTAAAAATGAAAGCTCTACAAGTAATAAATAGCTTGGAATGTATCGTTTCCTCCTCTCATATTTATTCTCTCTTTTTTTCAAAGTGGGGAAAAATAACTATGTTTTACATATTTGCTATCATAATACAATCTGTTATGGTGTGTTTACTTCTCATGTATCAGGATAAACCTTGGTGTTAAATTAGCTTCTGTGAAGTTATACATACATTAATCACTACCAAACAAATGCACTGCCAATGAGCAGAGGAAACAAACAGCTAAAATGGGAAGGTTTCATCCAATATCTGGGACCCATCCAGTGGGTCCATTTGGGGGAAGGGGGAAGATCTAAAATTTTGGACATTTTGTAGTTCCCATTACCAACCTACAATCCCAGTCTTATATAAATAGTTGTCTGTGTTCTGTAAACCATAGTGTTTCACAGTAGACTGATCTAAGCGTAGATTAAAGAGCTAGAAGAGAAGACAAGGGGACACTCAAACCAATCTGTTGCTCACATAAATATTTGTGCCTTTGAAAATCATTCTATTTTGAGGTCAGACATGGTAGAATCTATCTATCTATCTATCTATTTATCTATCTATCTATCTATCTATCTATCTATCTATCTATCTATCTATCTATCTATCTATCTATAGTTTCTGCTACTGGAAAGACTGAGGCAAGTGGATTTTTTGAGTTCATGAGTTCTAAGCTGCTATGGACTGAATCAATCAGATGTTCACATTGTCTGTGACCAATATGGCAAGGTGATAGGGAGGAAGGGAAACCACAGGGCTATCTAAGGAGTGGTAAAACTGTTCAAGTTGGAAAAACTGAGAAGATCAAAACTTCTATACCGATCAGCAGGAGGGTTGGGTGTATGAGTGGCCACTGTGCTTCCACCTAGGCTACCTGAAGGACATAAGGGGACACAGTAGGCAAAACAAACAAAGAAAAACAACATTGTATTTTTAAAGAGCTCTAAAGAAGATTTTATAACTTTTTCCTGCAAATTGTTCTTGTGCTTAATTATAAATATGAAACTGTCTGTTCTGTTGTATAATGACTCTTGAGAGGTATAAGACTATGTGGAAACCTTTACATTCGTAAGTTGTACTGTAAAGTGCATTCACAGCTGTGTCCAGCTTTGAAAGATCTATATATGCCATATAAGCAGTGTGGTGGCCCAGTGGATAGAGGACTGGGCTTGAAATAAGGAACACACATTTTCCTGAGTTTAAATCTGACTTCACACCCTTACTGTGTGACCTTAGGCAAGTCACTTCACCCTGTTTGCCTCAGTTTTCTCATCTGTAAAATGAGCTGGAGAAGGAAATGGCAAACCACTTCATTGTCTTTGCCAAGAAAACCCCAAATGGGGTCAAGGGGAGTTGGACAAGACTGAAACAACTCAATAACAACACAATGAAGAGAGCTTTGGATTTAGGGAACCTGAATTCAGATTCTAGTTCTGTTGATTGATACGCATTTTTACCTTGGGCAATTCACTGAACTTCCTTGGGCCTCTATTTCCTTCTCTACAAAGTCAGGGGGCAATAGTAGGTGATCTTTAAGGTCTTTTTCCACCCTTAGAAACCTTTGTTTGTAAGTGGACAGATGACTAGGCTGTTCTCAAACTATGAAACAGTTTCAGAATCAGCAGATTCTGTTGTCAAAGTTGGGTCAAGTTTGGGAACAGGAATGAAACACCAAGACTTTAAAAAATATTGAATTTTGACCCCATATGTAGTCTTATGGCCAATTATTAGTTAAAAGAAAAGGACGATGTTCATAAAAACCAGCAGCCAAATTCCAATATGAGGAAGAGAACATATTTGCTTTTCCTCTCTAGTTGGCAGGTCAGATTCTGTGTTTTATTTATTTTCACAAAAGTCTCATGTGATTCAACATTTAAACATCATTAGATAGGAATCTATCACCTAAGTCACACTGTTTTAGTTAAAAAGAGCACTGATCTTAGAGCAAGAAGATCTTGGAGTATGAGTCTGAGATAGGATGCCAACCAGCTGTGTGACCGTGAGCAAGACATTTCACTGCTCAGGGCCTCAGTTTTCCCAGTTGAAAAATGGTAATAATAATACTTGTACAACCTCATAAATGTGTTGCAAGGAAAATGCTTTAACCTTTCAAGTGCTATGGAAAGTGAGCTATTTTTAAGCAGGGATTATTTCTGTCTTATGATTTTAGTATGATTTTCTGACATTCATGGATAGAATTTGAATGTATTCCAGATTACCAGGAAGGACTATCCTTCAGTTCATTGTCATTAGTGAGCCAATCCATATTTCAGTAGCAGATAACCTTCTTTTTATTGGTTTTCTGCCCCAAGAAAAACATACACATGTTCTCCTTCTGTTTCAGACAAAATAAGCTGACACTAATACTGGAGGATATACTAACAGTAAACTGTCAGCATTTTCTCTCCTCTTGGCATGATTGCTATTTTCTATGGCCTGGTTAGCAGCGTTGTTAAGGGCACAGTGCTCAAAGCTATGTTGGCTCTAAGAAAAACTAGAGCAAGATCAGACAATTTTCTGGTGTTCTTAGCTCCTAAGTGAATTCCTGCTATTGAGTCTCATTCCCAATTTTTTTTCTTTTTCTTTTTCCCTCCTCTCAGTTTAGTTAATATCAAGTCAAAACTCGAGCTCTTTACCCAGCTTTGTCCATGAGTGTTATCCATGATGTTCGTTTCATGCACATGGCCTCTTCTTGTCTTCTGGGCTCTCTCCTATCATGAGTCTTAGTAGAGCTCCATTTCCAATTCTCCAAGACACAATGAACATATATTTACATTTATATGATCGTGGAGTGTCTTTCTTGTCTGTTCCATGCCCAACTATGCATAATATTTGAGCACTAATATTGCTAGAGCCTTGTTATTTCTTATATTTTAATTTGTTAAGTCAATTGCCATGGCCCTTTTCCCAACAGCTCTATTATAAATGAATTGTTATTCAATTAACTGCCAATTTTCATCTTACATATTATATATATACATGTATGTATGTGTGTATATGTGTGTATGTATATGTGTATATGTATATATGTGTGTGTATGTGTGTATATGTGTGTGTGTGTGCATGCGTGTGTGTAGTGAAATATCCAGGTGTCAGCAGACTACTTCCTCTGATCAATCTCACTTTTGGGGGGAATTCTTAGCCTTGCCATTTTATTATAGCGAACAACTCAGTTATTCTGGCAGATCTTGGCATTTACAAGTATGTGTTGGTTATTATTCAAGCACCTGTTTTTATGAATGTCGGCTAATAATGACATCAATTGTATTTTACTAGATTTCTATGTTTCATTGGTCATTTCATCTGACTACTTAAATTAATGAACTACAATGCAAGGTAGTTCCTCCTATTATCTTCAGCATTGTATGTAACCTGATTAGAGCTTAATTCCTTGTTTCACAGTTTATAAGATTTTAGCTGCAATCTTTATAGTGCTAGAGCAGTTAATTATGATGTAATCTTTTAGTCAACCAGTCAACCAAAAAAAGTAACTGCTGCATTCTAGAAATTATGCAAGGTACTAGTCTAATATTTATTTAGTATTATGCTATTTTTAAGTTTTAAGGTTTTTTTATTAGACCTTTTTAATTAAGCAGAAGTATGTAAAATTTATATTTATATGTGATCTTTTTTGTTGATGGTCCAGATCTGTGATTTCGTTGGCACAAGGAACTTAAAGTGGGGAAATTAGTAGGCCCTCACCTACTAATAAACAGTAGGCGATTCGACACATAAAAGTTTTTGAGAGCTGTCTGGGGCACTGAGTGCTTAAGTGATTTGCCCAGGGTCACACAATCAATATATATCAGAGACAGAGCTTGAACTCAGCTCTCCTGAGCTCTGAGGTTGTCTCTCTGTCCCCTACCTCGCACTACCGTCAGCACTTAATGCAGTGCTTATCATATAATAAACACTTACTAAATGTTGGTTGACTGATTGATTGCCTCATATAGATATGTTTAAGGATTAAAAAAAAAAGTTCAGAGAAGTAATTCACAAGGCTTGAAATAAGTTAGTTAGGTATGTTTCACAATAACACATACCTTTTGTCATTTAATACAACTCCCTCATTATACAATCCTTATTCCACTACATAATTCTCACACAACCTTCTTACATATGAGAAACTTAGGTGCAGAGAAGGAGAATGACTTAGCCAAGTTCTCATCGGTCACCAATAGTAAAGCCAAGATCTAATCCCAGGTTGTCTGACACAAAATCCAACAGTCTTTCCATTGTGAAATACTATTTCTCTAATGCTGTTTCTAATCTCTTTACCATTGCTAGAGAAAGTTACAAGATTGAGATGATTTCATGGAGTATAAATTTATATTGCAGAATCTCAGCTGGACCATTACTACTATATAGCAGTTTTTTATTCTACTATTATTAATGCTCAGCCTCATTTTCCACAAGGACTTTTCCAAAACTTTTCTCTTTCCTCAACTCTTGATCTATCTCTTACCCTGCACAATATTATCCGTGCTTCTTACTTGCTTGAGATGAAGCTTTTCTACCTCCATATGTTAAGATTCTTCCTTTTCTCCAATCTTTGATGAAGAGATGATTCTTGGCCCTTGCCAAGTTAAACCCCTTTACTTATATTCTAAAACCCCTTCCTTTTCTTCTCCTGTAGAACTTTGTTCCATCAACTAACTTCCCTTGTTCATGAATATTCTTTCCCTTACCCCTGAATACTCCTCCTGTCTTTCTAAAAGCAGTCTCAGGTGTGTCCATCCTAAAAATCTCATCCTGTGTCCATCTTTCTCCTCCAATTAACCCACAAAACTTCTTGAAAAAGTACCTGGCATAGATTCTATCATCTCCATTTATTCAGCATATTTCATTTATACATAATAGTTTGCAAATTGTCTTACTCATTAGATTGTAAATTCCTGGAAAGCGGGAACTATTTTTTATTTTTTTATTTTCATTTTTGCCTTCCTCTGTATATTAGAACTTAGCCTAATGCCTGGCACATGGTGTGTACTTAATCAATCAATAAACATTTATTAAGAACCTATTACATCCCAGGCACTGTACTAAGTGCTCAGGATACAGAAAGAGAAAAAGAAAGCCTCTGCCCTCAAGGAACTTATCATCTGATGGGGGAGATGACATGCAAACAAATATATACCAAGTTAGCTATATAAGAAGAAAATAATAATAAAGTAATAGAAAAAATTAAAAGAGGAAAAGCACTGAAATTAAGATGAGTGGGAGAAGCCTCTTATAAGAAGATGGGATTTCAGTTGGCACTTAAATGAAGGCAGGGGGAGTAATAGTTGGAGTTGAGGAGGGAGAGCATTCCAGGCATGGAAGACAGACAGAGAAAATGCCAGAGTCTATACACAGAGTGCTTGCTTGTTCATGGGACAACTAGAAAACTTTGGTTGGATCATTGGATCAAAAAGTATGTGCTGAAAGTAAGGAGTAAGAAGACTAGAAAGGTAGAAGGAAGTTATGAAAAACTTTGAATACCCAGCAAAGCATTTTGTATTTTTCTTGGAGACAGTAGGAAGCCACCAGAGTTCATTGAGTAGGACAGTGACATAATCAGACCTAAGTTTTAAGAAAATCACTTTAGTGGCTGAGGATAGAGAAGAGTGGATAGAGACTTGAGACAGGAAGACTAATCAGCAAGCTATTGAAATAATCCAGGTATGAGTTTATGAGGGGACCAGAGTAGAAGCAGTAACAGAAGAGAGAAGGGGCCATATTTGAAAGATACTACAAATGTAAAATCAGCAGGTCTTGATAACAGCTTGGATAGGGATAGTGAGAGATAGTAGGAAATTCAGATGAGTCTTAGGTTGCAGGCTTACGGTAAGGGGACAAAGAGGACAGTTTTTTCCTCTACAATATTGAGGAAGGTAATTTGAGGTGGGGTGGGAGGGGAAGACAATGAGTTCCATTTTGGCCATATTGAGTCTAAAATGGTTGTTAGACATCTAGTTTGAGACATGTGAAAGGCAGTTGGAAATATGAGATTGAGATCAACAAGGAGATTAGGGCAGAAAAGTTACATTTGAGAATTATAAGCATAGAAATAGTCATCAAATCCATGGGAGTTGATGAGATCACCAAGTCAAGTAATAGAGAAGGAGAAGAGCAGAGGGGGCAGGACAGCAGTCTTTGGGATGCCTATGGTTGGAAAGCATGGTCTGGATGAGGATCATGCAAAGGAGACAGAGGAATGGTCCGAAAGGTAGAAGAGAAACCAAAAGAGAGTGATAACCTGAAAATCTAGAGAGAAAAGAGTATTAAGGAGGAAAGGATAATCAGCAGTGCAAAGGCTGTAGAGAGCTCAAGGAGGATGAGGAATGAGAAAAGGTAATTGGATTCAGTAACAGAGATTATTAGTGATATTGAAGAGACTAGTATCAGTGTTGTTGGTTGGAAGTCATATTGTAATGGGCTGAGAAAAGAATAAGTGGAGAGAAAATGATGGCATCTATTACAGACAGCCTTTTCAAAGAGTTTAGCGACACAAGGCAGAACTATAGGGTAATAGTTAGCAGGGATGGAAGGAACAAGTGAGATTTTTTGTTCAGATTGGGGATAGATGGGCGTTTGTAGACAGTAGAAAATGAGTGAGTAAAGAGGGAGGGATTGAAAATAAGTGAAAAAGTCAAGGTGATGGGGGGAGGCAATCTATTGGAAGAGATGGGATGGAATGGGATTGCCTGAACAGGTAGAGAGTTTGACCTTGGTAAAGAGTAAGTCCATTTCATCACGTGAGATAGGAGCAAAGAAGAAGATGACAAATGGTGGGGGCGATCCAGTGCTGAGTCTTAACTGTGAGTGATTTATGATATGATGAGGAGGCTAGAAATTTCAAAGAGGACAGCATAGAGTTGAATTGATTCACCAAGGAGTCTAGATGGGGAGACCAGAAGATAGTGGATAGTACAGAGGAGATGGCTTGGGAGACAATCAAGGGGATCAAGGGATTGGGGGTCATGATATGGATGAAGAGTAGAGGTATGTAAAGAAAGGCAAAAAGAGAGGTGAAAAGCCAGTAGGTTATGGTGGAATAAGGGAATTTCAGAATTCTTGAACATGGAGGTAGTACATTTGTGGTTGATGGCAAGATCATGTATATTGCTATGTATATTGCTGACATGGAATAGAAGGGTAGTGTTTGGAAGGAGAAGAAGTAAGTGGTTAGAGACTGGAGGGAGAATCATTATGCATGTTGAAGTCCCCTCTTCTGAGGGTGGAAGTTGGGGAGGAGAGAAAACTTGTAAATCAGGTATGAAACTCGTTGAGAAAGGAATGGGAGTGACCTGGGGTTCTATAGGTAACAACTACAAGGATTTTGCTTTAGTGATAGATATGAACAGCATGAGTTTCAAAGTGCCTCTGAGTGATAGAGAAAGAGGGAGAACCTGGAAGTGGAAATGGGGAGCAAGGAGTATTCCAATATCCCTGCCTTGACCAGTGAGCTGGGAAGAATGAATGAAGGTGCAGTCAGTATTGAAAAGGGTGGCCAGGATGTCTGAGTCAACAGAGAAAATAGAAGCTTGTTAGCAAACTACTTTCTTTACCACCAAGTCACACAGCAAACCTTTATTATCTAGCTACTGTCTCTACCACTTTGCAAGAACTATTCTCTTATTATTAAATTCTCATTATCTAAATACCTTACTGTTAAATCCTCTGGAATTTTCTCAGTCATCCTCATCTTTATCTCAGCCACAGCATTTGAAATTGTTGAATATTCCATCTCCCTTGATCTTTCTTAAGTTCTCTTCAGATATATCAAAATTTCCTAATTCTGCTCATGCAGAATAACTGTTCCTTCTGTGTTTTCTGAACTGGTTTCCCTTCTTTCTGATCCCTTAGGCATCTTAGTCTTCAAGGTTCTATCTTCCACCTCCTTCTCATCTCTTCCTACATCTTCTTCCTTGGAATTTTGCTTATTCCCACAGCTTTACCTATTATCTCCAGTTATAGCCTCTCTTTCAAACGTCAGACCCCCATTTTCAGCTGCCTGTTGCACAGTTTTATTAGATGTATACCTTGTATCTCAAACAACATGTTAAAAACAGAACTTAGCATTTTTCTTCCAAAAATTATTCCTATTTCTGACAATGCACCCAGCCAGCCACCCTTGCTCAAAAGTGATCCTTTGCCTCTTGAATCTAATAAATTACCCAATCCTATCTATTTCATCTTCACAATATCTCTTGATTTTATCCTCGCTCTTCTTTCATTTTTTATCAATTTATTTTAAATTCAAATGCACAATAAGAAAAAGAAATATTATATATATATTATAAATTTAAATGTTAAAACAAATGCAAAATAAGAAAAGAAGATAAAAAGCATTGCCTAGTATGCAACACAATTTAAGAGAGTATTCAATAAATTTCCATTTCAAGAAAGCCTATATAATTAATAAATACTACTCATTGTGCTCAGAGTCCATCTTTACTTCCTTCTAAGTTTTCTTTTACTCTCTGTTGTGCACTTTTTATCTTGTTCTTTTTCCCCTTCCTCTCCCCCACCCCCAATATCCTCACTTTTCAGTTTCCAACATCATCACCTTAGTACCTGGGCTCATTCTACTCAACTTTAGTATTACAACTTCTTAAGCATTCTCTCCATCTCCACTCTATACTTCATATAAAAGTAATTTTATTTATTCATAAATATAATCAAAATAGTAATTCATATTTACATAAAATTCTTAAGCTTACAAAATCCTTTCCAGTAAAGGAGGTAGTACAAATAGTATTATCCCCATTTCACAGGTCAGGAAACTGAGACTTAGAGTGGTTAAGTGACCATGGTCACATGACCAGTAAGTACCAAAGATTCATACTTATATCTTGACTCCAAGTCTTGTGTTTTTTCTTTTCACTTTGTCACATTGCTTCCCATGATACTTTTTCTTATTTCATCATGAATCTTATGGTCTTTCGATGGTTCTATTTAGCCTACAAAAAAGTTAGTACTCCTTACCCTTCTGAAGGCCCTCTATAACCTTCAATCCTTTCAAGCCTTGCCGCCTACCATTTCCTTCAATAAAGTAGTCACTGACCTCCCTACAACCCCCAAATTGAGAATTATCTTTCTTTTCTCTAATCTTGTAGAGTGATATGTGTGTATATGTATATATATATATATATATATATATATATAATACGTGTGTGTGTGTGTGCATGCATGCATGCATGCGCTCACGCACACACACACACACACACACATACTCTTCCCTTGCTGTTCATGAACAAGACACTTCATCTATAAGATTCAGACATTTTCTTGGCTGTCTCCCATGCCTGGAACTCTCCCCATCCTCCTCTCTAACTATTGACCTCCCTGGCTTCCTTTAAGTTTCAACTAAAATTCTGCCGTCTAGAGGAAGCCTTTCCCAAACCTTCTTAATTCAAGTGTTTTCCCTATTTTAATTATTTCCTATTTATTGTGCATGTAGTTTGCTTTGTATACATTTGTTTGCATGTTTTCTCCCCCATCAGACTATAAGCACCTTGAGGACAGGAACTGTTTTTTGCCTCTTTTTGTATCTCCAATATTTAGTACAGTGCTGGGTACATAGTAGGTGATAAATAATGTTTATTGAATGAATGACAGACAATCTTACATTTTTATTTTGCCTTCTGATGATTTTATGGTATTTCATATTTATATATATTTTTAATATAAATTTATTTATTTAACTTTTTACATTCATTTTCACAAAATTTTGGGTTCCAAATTTTCTCCCCATTTATCCCCTCTCCCCACCCCAGTACACCGAGCATTCTAATTTTCCCTATCACCAATCTGCCCTCTCTTCTATCATCCCTCCCTTCCCTTGTCCCCATCTTCTCTTATGTCCTGTAGGGCCAGATGACTTTTTATTCCCCATTAACTGTATTTCTTATTTCCTAGTAGCAAGAACAATACTCAACAGTTGTTCCTAAAACTTTGAGTTTCAAATTCTCCCCAGCCCTCCCTCCCCACCCATTCCCGTTGGGAAGGCAGGCAATTCAATATAGGCCATATCTGTGTAGTTTTGTAAATGACTTCGATAATAGTCATGTTGTGTAAGATGTACTTCCCTCCATCCTATCCTGCCCCCCATTGTTTCTATTCTGTCTTTTGATCCTGTCCCTCCCCAAGACTGTTGACTTCAAATTGCTCCCTCCTCCCATTGCCCTCCCTTCCATCATCCCCCCCCACCCTGCTTATCTCCTTCTCCCCCACTTTCCTATATTGTAAGATAGGTTTTCATACCAAAATGAGTGTGCATTTTATTCCTTCCTTTAGTCAAATGTGATGAGGGTAAACTTCTTGTTTTTTTCTCAGCTCTCCTCTTTTTCCCTCCACTAAAAAGTCTGCCTCTTGAATGACATATAATTTATCCCATTCCATTTCACCCTCTTTCCTCCCCTTCCCTTTCTCTCTCACCATTTACCTTAATTTCTTTTAAGATATGGTCCCATCCTATTCATTTCACTCTGTGCTCTCTGTCTCTGTATGTGTGTGCATGTGTGTATGTGTGTGTGCGTGCAGGCGTGTACGTGTGTGTGTGTATGTGTGTGTGTGATCCCACCAACTACCCAGATACTGAAAAGTTTTAAGAGTTACAAATATTGTCTTTCCATGTAGGAATGTAAACAGTTCACTTTTGGTAAGTCCCTTCTGACTTCTCTTTGCTGTTTACTTTTTCATGCTTCTCATTCTTGTGTTTGAAAGTCAAATTTTCTTTTCAGCTCTGGTCTTTTCATCAAGAATGCTTGAAAGTCCTCTGTTTCATTGAAAGACCATATTTTCCCCTGAAGTATTATACTCAGTTTTGCTGGGTAGGTGATTCTTGGTTTGAGTCCTAGTTCCTTTGACTTCTGGAATATCCTATTCCATGCCCTTCGATCCCTTAATGTAGAAGCTGCTAGATATTGAGTTATCCTGATTGTATTTCCACAGTACTGGAATTGTTTCTTTCTAGCTGCTTGCAAGATTTTTTCCTTGAGCTGGGAGTTCTGGAATTTTGCCACAATGTTCCTAGGAGCTTCTCTTTTTGGATCTCTTTCAGGTGGTGATCGATGGATTCTTTCAATACTTATTTTGCCCTCTGGTTCTAGAATGTCAGGGCAGTTTTCCTTGATAATTTCATGGAAGATGATGTCTAGGGTCTTTTTTTGATCATGACTTTCAGGTAGTCCCATAATTTTTAAATTGTCTCTCCTAGATCTATTTTCCAGGTCAGTTGTTTTTCCCATGAGATATTTCACATTCTCTTCCATTTTTTCGTTCTTTTGGTTTTGTTTGGTGATTTCTTGGTTTCTCGTAAAGTCATTAGACTCCATCTGTTCCATTCTAATTTTGAGAGAACTATTAAATTCAGTGAGCTTTTGAGCCTCTTTTTCCATTTGGCTCATTCTGCTTTTGAAAGCATTCTTCTCCTCGTTGGCTTTTTGAACCTCCTTTGCCAATTGAGTGATCCTATTTTTCAAGGTGTTATTTTCTTCAGCATTTTTTGGGGTATTGATGTGTTTTTCATGCTTTTCTTGCATCTGTCTCATTTCTCTTCCCAGTTTTTCCTCCACCTGTCTAACTTGCTTTTAAAATCCTTTTTGAGCTCTTCCATGGCCTGAGCCCACCGGACATCCACCTCAGATGTCTGGGATAGAGAGGCCCCAACCTCCACGTCTTTCCCTGATGGCAAGCATTGTACTTCCTCATCAGAAATGAAAGAAGGAAGTAACATCTGTTCCCCAAGAAAGTAGCCTTCTATGGTCTTATTTTTCTTCCTGTTTCTGGGCATTTTCCCAGCCAGTTACTTGACTTCTGAGATTCCTGTCCACCCTTGCCTAGATTCACCCAGCTAGTGCTTGGGGTCTGAGATTCAAATGCTGCTCTCCAGCCTCAGGGCTTTCAGCGGCGGGCATGGCTGCTATTCAATGTGAGCTTAAGTTCTGGTGCTGGGGGGGGGGCAGGGCCACCTCCCAGGCTCAGTTCCCTCAGGGGGTTTATTCAGAGACCTTTGGTAATGGCCCTGAGGTCCTGTCTGCTCCAGGAGTCCCGGGCCACCGCTGCCTCTGCCGCTCCCTCTGTCGCTGCCTCCTGAGGGACCCCGAGTCACAGAGTCACCCCGCTCCCCTCTCGGCCAGCCCATAAGTCTCTCTCACTGACCTGGAGTGCCTGTGGGCAGAAGGACCTTCGTGGCCGCCAGGGATTCTGTCCCTGAAGCCTGCTCGGATCTGGTCCTCTGGGGCTGTTGGGCCAGGGCAGGGCAGGCCTGGGCTCTGCTGTCCAGAGCGCAATGGACCTTTGGGGTCAGTTTTTCAGAGCTCTCTGGAATGAAAATCTCCTCCACTGCATTGGTGCACGGCTTGCTCTGCTCCAGAATCTGTGGGGAGTTCTTTTTACAGGAAATTTATGGGCTGTGGATTCAGAGCTAACATACATGAGTCTTTCTACTCTGCCATCTTGGCTCCTCCCCCCATATAAAAAATTTCTTGGTTTCTCGTAAAGTCATTAGACTCCATCTGTTCCATTCTAATTTTGAGAGAACTATTAAATTCAGTGAGCTTTTGAGCCTCTTTTTCCATTTGGCTCATTCTGCTTTTGAAAGCATTCTTCTCCTCATTGGCTTTTTGAACCTCCTTTGCCAATTGGGTGAGCCTATTTTTGTTACACTCTCCCAGTTAGATTGTATGAACCAACAGGACAAGAACCATATCTTATTTATCTTTGTATCTTATCCAGAATATAGCATAATGCTTTGCTCATAGTAGATACCTAATAATGTTTTTGAATGAATGAATGTCATCCCACATTTTCCATTTAAAAAATAAATTTTAGTCACTCCACAGATTCTTACTGATTAATTGAATGTAGACTCTACCCTCTTCTTGTCCATGCACTTCAGAGAAAAATTACCTTTCTGAGTATGGATATGTATAAAGTAATATTATAGCCTAAGAGGTGAATTATTTCAAAAGCATGAGAGTGTAAAGGCAGAAAATCATGATGGGACTGCTTTTAGAATGTTCATTTTGACAGACAGGCCTTTCACTGATGCTAGAAATTAGCTTTAAAGAATACTACAGAAAACAAGATATACAGGTAAATTGACACCCAAATTGGAGACAGGACCAGTAATAAGAAGTGGGGCATTCAGATTCCCAAGAATTGCAGTTATTTAGGTGATTGGCAGAGCAAGTGATACAGTGATGTAGTTCAAGGTTGAAAAATGCAAAATAATTATTCTATACTCAAGGAATCAATCAAGGAAATATATGCTAAATAGAATAATCATTTGGTTCTCTGATCAGGGAAGTGGATTGAGGGTTATTGTGAAAAACAATTCACTCAAAATCTCCGTCCAGCTCACACAGCTGCAACAATAGGAGTAAACAACATGAGCAGAGGGTTAGAGAATTATAATGATAACCCTCATTAGAGCTCATTGATGGTATCATCATTTATGTGGGTCACTGAACCAGAAGTAAGAGAGAGACTTTAAAAATAGAATTCACAATTCAGGTTTTATTCATATGAGCTCCTTTCTTGTAGTAGTCATTTAATTTAATATGAATGTATGCTTCAGTGAATTTGTCATTCAACAAACATATTAAAGTCCTACTGTGTGCAGAACACAATTCTAGATGCTGAGAAAAATAACAGTTCACCCTGGGTCTGCTTTTTTGGAGTAGTTAAGGAAAGGCAAATGCAAAAACTACTTTGATTGAAAAGACAATCATGGTTTGTGATTTGCTGTGGTAGATGGATTACAAAAAGAGCCCTGGTTATATAAGGGATGGAATCATGAACACAACGGTTCAACTCCAACCTCAGACTTTTATTAACAGAGTGGCTTTAGACAAGTAACCTATCCTCCTTTAGCCTCAGTTTCCTCATTTGTAAAACTGGGATCATAAAACTTCAAGTTTGTTCCTTATAGGGTTGCTATGGATGTTAAATGAGATAATGAAAGTAAAACGTTTTTCAAGCCTTAAAGTTCTGCATAAACTCAGGCATCATCATCATCCTCTTGATGAGATTGTAAATAAATAAAAATAGTGTTTTGAGTAGCTTCCAAATTTATTTTTTTAAAGTTATTTTTTAGTTCTGCATCCTTTTGCCTCCAGTTTGACGATTGATTATTTCCTTCCATCTGTATCATTTTATGTTAACATCTGGAATTGCAGGGTTTTGTTTGCATGATGCTTGCTAAATTCTTTTTTGAAATTTCTTTTCCCACTTACTGCTTTTTTTCCTGCAGATGTGACTGGGTTTAACGAGTTTAAGAGAACCCAGGATTCCTTAGGTCACTGAAAGCGTATTTAATATGAAGATCTGTTTGTTTGCCTCTTGCCTTTGGTTGACATAGCTGTGAGCTGGACTGTGTTCCAAGGTTTTTGGTAAAATGTATCAGCATCCACTCCTTCTTTAAAGTCCTGAGACACTTATTAACTTGAACACAAAATTTTTTCCTACTTATTTGTGCATTCCAGTGTTACTTTCTAATTGTTAATCATGCAAAATTCTTTTTTCTACAACTAAATGTAAGCTGTTACAGGGCAGGGGCTGTGATTTACAAACTGATATCTAGTGTTATTCTGAGCACAGAGTTTCTGCTCCAAAGACATGCAAATTGAGCAACATGGAAAGAGGAATGGGCCTTATTAGGACAATTGGAAGATGGAGAAATATGGTGCTTTTTTCCTACCTTCTTTACCAAGTACATCCATCACAAATGATGATGATGATACTGCTTTAAGAGTTTACAAAGCTCTTTACATATGTTATCTTGCTGCGGCAATTGTTATCAACAACTGTGGCTGAGACATATTAAGTGACTTGCCTGTAGCCATCAGTCAATAAACATTTGCACCTCCTGAGTTCTAGACACTATTGGATTCTGGGACAACAGCTAAAAAGAATGAAACAATCCCTATTGACAATAAATTTATATTATAGTGGGGGAGGCAACAGGTACATATATGAATACATACAGCATAGATTTACGGTGAATAGATGCAGATATATCCATATATGATAGTTAAACGCAAGGCATTTTTTTGGAGGGAGAGTACTAGCATTTTGGAGGATTAGGAAAGATTTCACAAAGATAGTTCTTGAGCTATGTCTAAAAGGGAGAGACTATATCAGAGGTAAGAAGGTTATTCATTTCACATAAGAGGGATGGTCAATTCAATGTAACAAATACTGGAGACAGTGTTGTGAGAAGAAGAGAGAGAGGACAATTTTTTTAGATTGAAGTGTGTGGAATTGGGAATTAATTTTCAGTGACAGAAGAAATACAACTAGTGATATAACTAGTTAATATCTGAGACAAGATTTGAACCTAAATAATGGAGTACTCCCCATTAATTAAAGTATTTTTAAGAACTGTCTTTAGTGGCTTGAATTTGTATCCTCAGTTTAGTGGAGTCTAGCTTACATATAATAGTAAATGTTTAATCTCTCTCTCTCTCCCCCCCTCTCTGTTTCTCTCTGTCTCTCTCTCTGTCTCTGTCTCTGTCTCTGTCTCTCTCTCTCTCTATCTCTCTCTCTCTCTCCCTCCCTCCCTCTCTGTCTCTCTGTCTCTCTCTCTCTCTCTCTCCCCCCCGTCTCTCTCTGTCTCTCTCTCTCTCTTTATTCCCTCCCTCTTCCCTCCCTCCCTCCCCCTCTGCCTCTCTCCCTCTCCCTCTCTTCCTCTCTGTTTCTCTCTCCCTCTTCCACTCTGTGTCTCAGCTCTGTCCCTCTGTGTCTGTCTCTCCCTGAGTGTGTCTTTCTTTTATCTGTCCATAGTGCCTGACATAATACAGAGCATCTGGAAGGCATGTCATATTTATTGAGTTAAATAGCACATTTTAAATAAATGGAAACATAAGATCTTTTGTTGTTATTGTTAATGATAACTCCAAAGGGAAATTTAAATAATGATGCTGATTGAAATACTCATTTGTAATGACTCATTTCAAGGGGAAAACACTAATTTTTATGTATCAATCACCCCATATTTGCTTAAAAATTAACTTACCTTGTAGCCAATTTTCCAGGATTTTAAAAAATAACATAGAAGTGACTCAGTTTTCTTGTGTAAATTCGCTAAATTTATTAAATCTGCTCACCCCACCTTCCAGAAACTGAAGGTGTGTGTTTTACTTGGAATCAGTGCTCTATATTCCTCACTATGGAAAGAAGAGTTGTTCTTTGAGAAAGTTTTTAAAAATTTCTCTATTAATGTATAATTCTAGAAATAGATCTATTTCCATCGACTAAAAGAAACTATCAAATACTCAAGATCAAGCATCTGTTTAGTTTTCTCATTTGTAAAAAGAAAAGTTTGAACTAAATGAAAGTCCTTTCTATTTTGAAATCCCACAAGCCTACACACAATTAAAAGATAAAAAATCATTTCAGAACAGATTGTTGGATTCCCTAGTCTCAGACCCTCAGTTGTAGTTTCCACTATGTTAAAAAAAAAGATAAAAAAGGATGCGTTATGAATAAACAAAAGTTCATTTGAGTATATTAAACAAAGTCATCAAATCCAGAAAGTTAATGTTTAAAGTTCAGTTTCAATTATTTTCTATTTTCACATTTAAAAATCAAGAATCAAGTTGAATCAAAGTATTATATAATTTCCTTGGGATGGGATGACATTTTTCAATATCTGCTCTAGCATAGGTATTAGTGTGTCATGAAACATCTGGATTTCATATCGGAATTCCCAAGCTTTTGAAGCAAGTCTCTTGCCTGCCAATGATGACTTCACTTCTCTCTCATCTCTTCAGATTCCTTCATATCCACAGTTCTTTTCCTGACATTTTTTTCTAGCCATTCATAACAGTTTTCCCATTCTCCATTACATGGGCTAACAATCTTGGACAGTTGAGGGAATTTCCGGAAATTGAATCACCTAACAATCTGCACAGTATTGTCCCATACCTCTGCTGTACTTTGGAACACAAGCCAAAGTAGAAAAGAAATTTGGGAGTGGGAACAGAATGAAAATCCACAGACCTTCAAATATCTTTTGGGGAATCGCTCTACCAACCCCAATTAAAAATGACTCCTTATGGGCAAACAAATTTTTCAAGCTACTGATTTACCTGAAGCAATTATTGTGAACCTTCTCCCTTTCCACAGTGCCTCTTCTGCTAAAAGCTTTTAGCAAGACTTCTGGGCTGGCTTAGTACCAGAAGTGCATTAGCTTTACCTGATTTGGAAGGGGTGGGTGGGAAACCAACATTTGATTGCCTTCCTCCTGCTCTTGTCAGATCCAGTACCTACTTTCCCCTCCCCCTCCCTTTTGGTAGACCTCAAACACATATTCATAATTAGTTACAGGACACAACCAAAATACATGAATCAACGTGCTTGTTATGCCCACTTATTTTAGTATGTTAGTTGACTGGGTTGGTAATTTGAAAAACTGAGGAATGTTGTAATAATACTTATTTACTCTTTTCTAAGCATCCCCAAGTCCTTTACAAACCTTCTTATTAGCCCTAATCAAAGGATTCTGAATTGGAATCACTGTTGTTTTCAGTGGTGTTTTTATTTAATTTGATCACTATAATTTGGCATGAGTCATTCACATAGAATCGCAAATTTCTACTCTAATGGTGTCTTCTATTGCTGTGTATGTATACTTCTAGTATATACCTCTTAATCTACGGCTAGGACAGGACTGTTCCTATTTGAACTGCCTGAGCCTTGTAACACCACCATCAAGAGAGCTACTCTGGCAGCCAAGGAAAGATGAGTTCTGCTAAACAGTTTCAGATTTTCCAACATGAATGCTAATCTGGACATTGTAATTTTAAAATTTTTTCTTAGTCTAGTTAGTGGGATATATGGATGAGAAACCTGTATGTGTAAAGGAAGGAACATTGAACTTAGAGTGCTGGGCAAGTTCAAATCCAGCCCTGTCACTTTATCTATGTAACACCAAACAACTCATTCAACTAATGTGGGCTCTCTATAAAAGAAGGAAGTTTGTACAAGGTGATTTCTGAAATCCCTTCCAGGAATTTAGACAAGGGATCCTTGATCATTTGACTTTTAACCAATTATATAACCTCTTTAGGCACCTGTTTTCTCATCTGTAAAATGAAGGACTGGGAGCCAATGACCTTTGATGCCCCTTCCCTCTCCAAATATAGGATTTATTAATGGAAACATCTGAGAGATTGCTTATTTGGATCAGTGTTGCCTAAACCAACAGCAGAACTCTTGCTTAATACTGCTATATTCATTACTGAAATTATTGTTAACATTTTCAATCACTTCAAAAAGACAAATAGAAGGTGTCAGCTTAAGCTATAACAAACTAAAGGTAAATTTTCATGTAATTGTCCTTTGCCAATTATATTGCATTTGTTGGTGAGTGTCTGCAAGTGCTTTTTGTGAAAGCTCTTCATTTGAATAAACTTAAATTTTTCTTTTTTGATAAGTCATCATGTATAATCGTAGCAGCCTGTTAAAGGAAAAATAGAAATTTGTTGTTGTTCTTAAACATGCATACATATATGATTCAGTGCAGTTCTTGTAACCTAGCAACCCCCAGACCATTCTCTTTCCTTGGAGTTAGTGCCTCACGTACAGTCTTTCACCCCAACCTTTGTCTTTGTTCTTTGGACCTTGAGCATACATGTTTTCCATTTGAACAAACTGGGTTCCAAGTTCGCTAATCTGTCCTGCTCCTGTGATCTACACATTATCTTTACTGTACCTCAGCCACCCATAGAAATGATCACACATTAAATCTCACAATCAACCATAATTGTGTTTTTTCCTGAACTTTTGAATTCTTTGATTATGCCATTGTGTCCTATATCTTCCTTTGCATTGGTACTCCTTCATTCTTCATGCCAAAACAATATTCAGTCCCTCCTAAAGTATCCATTCCCCAGTCTCTTACCCCTGCTCTACTTTCATTTTCCTTTCCTAATAATCTTGACCCCATAGTTGAAAAATTAAACTTTTTATTGTCCTCTATTCTCCAATTCCCTTTGTGCTTATTCCATCACTGGTCATACCTTCCCAAACTTTAAACTTGCATTCTTCTCCAAATCTTCCTCATTCACCCCTATTTCTACACTGCTAAAGACTATTGAAAGATCACCTAACTATTGCTGAATAATCAGCAATTTGTATTCTCTGATTTTAACTAGTTACTCACGAATGTGTGTAAATCATCCTTCTCTTCTTCCCTGATGGTCTTTCTATCAAATTTATGTAAATGGTAGTTCAAAACCTCTTTTCTTTTCCAATTGACCAATACTTGTACTGTCTCTCAGCATAAGACTTTGTCTTCTAGTTTTACTAAGGAAATAAAGAATATTTATCATATGATTCATTTTTTCCTTTACTCTACACATCCAAACCAACCTGGATATTTCTATCTGGCTGTCCCATAAGTATCTCATATTCACTGTGTCCAAAAAAATGAAGCTTGCTATTTTCTTTCCAAACCTTCCCCTCTTCTAAACTTTCCTTTTACTGTGTGAATCATCAAATGCTCCCTCTACTTCACTCTCATAACCCAATCAATTGATTCTTACTAGTTTTGCTTCCATGACATCTGTAGACCTGTACCCCTCCTCACTCCCATGAATTTGCCCTTATCCCAGCTCAAGCCTTCATCTCTTTTGATTCCCACCACCCCACTTCCATCTTTTCTCTGCCCAATTGACAAATTCCTAATACATAGGACTAGTCACTTTCACTTCTCTGCAAAAATTAAAAACAAAACCTTCAGAGGCTTGCTGTTCCTTTTAAGATATAATATGTATTCCTTTATCAGTCATCTACACTATAACTCATGCTTACCTTTATAGGCTTTTTCTTATAATTTCCTCTGTATACTGTATTATCTATACAAAATAAGCTAATAGCAATTCCCCAAACTTGACATTCTATGCCTTATTTGCATGGCTTTCCACAAACTTTCATCTATTCTTGGAATGAAGTTTCACCTTAGCAGATCCATAAATCCTCATCTTCTTTAAAGGATCAGTTTAGATGCTGTCTTCTCAATGGATTTCTCCCACTTCTGCCTAATATAGTATCCCTACTCAAATTACTTTATATGTGTTTATCTGTGTATATTTTGTATCTCTCTGTTAGAATATAAATTCCCTGATGCCCTGATGTTTTGTCTTTATATTATCAGGGCCTCCTGAACTGACATAGTAGGTACCTCTTTTTTTAGAAATGTAAATGAATTAGATGGAAACTTGGGAATCCTATCATTAATTATGACTTATTCCCCAAATTTCTCCCATTGAATTGGTCTCTAAATATATACTCACTCACTCTCTCTCTCTCTCTCTTTCTCTCTCTCTCTCCCCCTCTTTTCCTCCCTCCCTCCTTCCTTCTTTCTCTATTTCCCTCTCCTCACCTTCCTCATATATACAATACACACATACACACACATAAACTCATGTGATGTGTACACAAGCTATAGAAATATACACATATAAGTGTGTTTTGTGTATAGTTTTGTGTATATGCACAAACATACACACACACATATATATACACATATAGATATATATATATATATAGATATATACACATATAGATATATATAGATATAGTTCTTTTTTTTCCATAGCTTGCCCTGAAGTTTGAATTTTGTCCTTTTAGGTCAAATTGCAAATTTGTGTAAAAATCTGTTTATTATGATTTGTTCTAAATTAAAAATGCAGAAAAATTAAAATTTAAGGAGGGTATATAGTATATTACAGCAGAATACTACATCTAGAGTCTGAGGCCCTGTGTTTAAATGCTGTCTCTGTCACTTATTAACTGTGTGATCTTGGACAAATCAGCCTCCCAAGTCTTTAATTTCCTCATTTGTAAAGTGAGTGTTAGATTGGTTAGTCTTTGAGCTCCTTTCCAGCTCTGGATCTATGCTCTTCTCATTCTAAGGAAATTTAGATTGTTTCTTTTCCTAGATCACTAAAAGACTTTGTCATGCAGTCCTATTACTAATATGTGGGAAGTGGTTTTATATACCTAATTTGAAAAAAAAAAAGCTCATTCCCTAGTATCCTCCTAATTTGAATGTGATAGGTTTTTGGGATGAGGAGAATGTGAGGAAAATTCAATGAAACTAGGAAAAGCACTTGGTACTTGTCTTATCTTGCTCTGTCCCATGAGCAACAGAGCATTTTTGATCTGCGGACAGTTGCTGACTTCAGCTTCCCATTTCCTTCAAACAAACACTTCAGTTACTCTTGAGAACTTCTGGGAGATCAGTTCCTGGCAGTTCTAATTGGGCAAATTCTATAAAGAGTAATTTTAATAGACTCTTGGTTTGTAATTTTTTGAGTTCTACACCCTTCCACATTCTTGAGGCAATATTCTATTGTAATACATTCTGATATATGAGGTCTTCACCTTTATTTCATATGTTGACCATGTAGTAGCTTTTCATGAACCTGAAGTTTATAATGGAGATAATTAACTGGAGGAGGGTTTGTTTTGCTTCCTTGGTTTAATAAGCAATATTGATCCTTTTGCATACAGTAGTTTGGAAGATCTTCTGTTAAAAGTTTAGTCGATTTTCTGTCAAGGCCAATGAGCATCTCTTGGATACCTGCTCTGTGTAATGTATTATGTCATAGGGAAATGAATTATCTCACAATTTGTGTTTCTCAATTTCTTTTGGCATCAGACTGGATTGGTAAAATCCTGGACTACACTGTACTTGTATTTGCATCATTGACAACAGGTTGATCCAAATTCAATCATGTAAGCTCTTCATTTTAAAATTTCTTATTCAGGAGAACAGACAGAATGTTTAATAATAAATTTAATAATGACAATAATAATTAATATTGTTTATTTCTCTCTGTATATGATGGTTGAAAATTGGGAGATGCTGCACATGAAATTGAGATGGAGTTGTCTTCTCCTAAGTTCAATTTGGAAAATGAAATGGAATAAGAAAATGAAATAAGAGGAAATAGAGTCAAATGTGTAGGAAAGTGGCAAAATTTTGTAGTAGGGAAGGCACTAGGTTTGGAATCAGGATAGCTGTCTCAAATAACTATTACCTATATGAACATGGACAGTTACTTAACCTTTCTGTGCCTTAGTTTGCACATTTTTAAAATGGGGATAATAATGCCTGTAGTTAACTGCCTCACAGGTTTATTTTCGGTGAGGATCCCATTATGTAATGGATATCAAGAGCTTTTTCATCTTCAAAGGTTCTATTAATACAACCCATTATTATTATTAATATGTAGAGTTTCTAAATTCTGTTCTTGGCTTGTGTAAGAGATCCAACATCTCTGTTCAACAGTACCTCTGCCTGAAACGAAGTTTTATGAAGGTCAGGGAAAAAACCATTTGAAACCACTGAATTGTGTATGGTGTTTGCTGGAAACCATAATAGAATGTGGAGTCATTTGTATTTCTGCTCAAGTTCTTGGAAAACTGAAGTCCAAGTTCAGGTGACAGAAGTTCATCTATATGGCATATGCAATGAAACCCAATACCATGAGAATTTCAATTGACTTTGTTTCTTGCCATTTATCTGTGTCCAAGAGTCAGTGTTAAGGTTAATTATATTGCTGTTTTTAAAGTTTTTTGAAAATGGGTGAATAAAAGTCTATGTTTATTATTAAGATAGTTTGTGAACTATGCTTTTGTGTTGGTGACATTTTTTTTTTTTTGTAAAATAGCATCTTTCAAAAATAAAGTTCAGTATTGGAACTTCTAGTTTAAAGCAGACACATAGAACAAATCAAACATTTGTTTCCAAAAGGAATTCTCTTGATTTATGTAATGATTTAAACATTGCACAAAAAGAATGGTTTTACTTTAAAGTGCAGTCCAGAGCATGGTGAGAGTTGTGACCCTTATGAGATATAAACAAAAAAGCAATTCCCTTTACTTATGTACAATGATGTGAAAGCATCTTGTAGCAGTTGGAGCTGAATGTGACTATAATATAAATTCAGTAGTCTCAGTTGGTGGTCTGTTTTTGCCGTCCTACCCCCCTCCAGCACTGGCTTCTCTGATTAAAGTTAGACATATGTACTGTCCTATCATTAGCCTTCTTATTTCTCTGTGGCTCTGTATTCTCTGTGTTCTTAGAGGAAATCCGTTTGAAAAACTATGCATTGTGGGAAGAAGACATTATTCATTTGGGGTATTTTTATTATCAGTTTCAAAAGAGCATTTAACTTCAGGCATGGTGCATTTGAGGGATAGCATGGTAGTGGATAGAGTGCTGGACCTGGAGTCAGGAAGACATCTTCTTGAGTTCAAATCTGGCATCAGACACTTACTAGCTGTGTGACCATGGATAAATCACTTCACCCTATTTGCCTCAAATCCCATATTTGCAAAATAAGTTGGAGAAGGAAGAGGCAAACCACTCCAGTATCTTTGCAAGAAACCCCCAAATGGGCACATGAAAAGTTGGACATGACTGAAACAACTGAAAAACTAAAAATATTTAGTGACTAGAGAGCTAGCCTCAGAAGCAGGAATACTCAAGTATGAGACCTGGGTGTGATATGTATTGGCTCTCTGACCCAGAATAAGTCATTTAACCTCTCAGTGGTCCAGGGAGTTGTAGTTCCTTCCCCAGGAATTTCCTACACTGATGAATAATAGATTTAGTTTAAAAATAATGTCTGTACATTCAAAGATTGGGATTTTGCCTACCCTCCCCATTCATATAATAAAGCTAATTATGTCCTTCCCCTATTTTTCCACTTCCGCACAATTGACTTAGTTTCCCAAAAGATCTTGAAAGGAAAGACCATTGTTTGAATCAAGTAAGTTGAAACTTAAAAAGAATACACTTAGAATTAAAAAAAAAAAGTACTGTGCATTGAGGATGGCTAGATAGCAATGCATTTGAAAAAAAAGATTCAGGGGTTATAATAGTATGTAGACTTAGAATTAATCAGAGGAGTGATAGAACAGCCAAAAAAGCTAATGTAATTTTAGACTAGCCTAAAGAGGTGCTAGAGGGTCCTGCTGTATTCTACCCTGATCAGACTACATGTTCAGTATTGTTTTCACCTGTGAGTTCCTCATTTAGAAAAGATATTGATATGCAGGATATCATTGAGGAGAAGAAGGATCTTAAACTATGCTATATGCCATTTGTTTGAAGCAACTAGGAATGTTTAGCTTGAGGAAGAGTGACTTAGGAAGTCCTAGGATAACAGTCTTCAAGTGTTTAAGGTGATCGTGTAGAAAGGAAATTCATTCATCTTGTTCTACTATGCCCCAAAGTGAAGAACTAGCAGCAGTGGGTGAAAGCTAAAGAGAAGTGTATTTAGATTTATTATAGGAAATTTTAAAAACTGCTTTAATTAGAACTGTCTAAAAATGGAGTGAGGTGCCTCTAGAGGCTGGTGGTTTGTACTCATTGGAGGCCTTCATGTAAAGGACAGATGGCCATTCTCAGGTATGTTGTAGATGAGATTCCTGGACAGGTCTGGGCTTGAATAGATGGTTTCTGAGAATGCTTAAAATACTGAAACTCTGTGCCTTAGAATATTTAGAGAAGTAGGGAGAAGTCATAAGACTGAATATGTGGGATGGGGCCATATAAAGAAGAAATGTCAAATTCACAGCAGTTGGGTACAGTGGGTAGTACTCCCAGATCAGATTAAAATGTAATTGAGAAATGTTTAACAAAATAGCTAGTAATACAACATAACATAGAAAATGTTGTACTTTTCTAAGTCAACATGTGAGATGCGGGGATCCATTTCTGAGTTTGACATCACTAATATGAAGGCCCCTAAGTGACAGGCTAAGGAGCCTAGAAAACTCTGTATAAAAGAAAATAGGGAGAAACAGAAGATTTTAGTATAGGACACACAGAATTTAAAATGTGCATGAAGTTAATTAATCTGCCAATGATATGGAATCTATTCTATGTAAGAGTTAAATAAGTGAGAGGTAATGAAGACCTGAGTGAGGATGGTGACAGTAATTTGGAGAAGACTGATAACATGTTGTACAGGTAGAATGAATAGGACCTAGAGACTAGATGTAAAGAGTGACAAAAAAGTAGTCAAAGATCACCTTGAGGTTTTAAATTTGGGTTATGGAGAGAATGGTTGTTCCATTAAGAGAAATAAGATATTCAGGAAGAAGCCTTCTTTTGTATGGAAAGATTCAGACCCTTGAATATGGTAGTCATTAAGACCAAAATAGCCCAGATTTAAGAAAACAATTTTTGGAAGAATAGGGAGCCCAGAGAAGAAGTTCATCCAAAAAATTCTAGCTGGGGAGCACAGCCCACTATCCTTCCAGCATACAGATCATGGTAGGCTGAAGGCTCCAGCTATGTACCTGGGAACAGAAAGACTGGCAACCTTGGCCAGCATCTATCTAGTCAAGGATGCCCATAATGTTCAGTTTATCTGTCTGTTACTGGACTGGGGAGTCAGGATCCTGTAGGACTTGAGAGCTTGTAGCAACAGAGAAGGAGAAGCCCCTGAGGTCCTTGAAGAATGTGGTATTCATTACCCAAACCACATGTAATACAGATCAGAACTAAATAAGGCTAATTCTTTATTTCTAGAAAAGTATAGAGCTTGGATTTGACACAAATTCTCAATTTAGGAAATAAGGTTGAAAATGCATAAATAAAATACCAATAATAAAGAGATATCATGGCAACAGGGATCCAAGACACAACCCAGAAGCGAGTAACTCCATATCATCTGTAAGCAAACAAACAAAAATACTGAATTTCTATAAACTCCACTAAAATTGATCTAAGAAATAAAAACTTAAAAATATTACAAATTAAATGAGAGTCCTGTTGTAAAAGACGGAAAGGAAATGAGAGCTCCAGATGAAGGAGAATTCTGGAAGGAGAATCAACAACTTAGTATAGGAGGTGAAAAACCTTACTCAAATAATAGACTCTGAAAATTAGCTAAGTGAACAGATTAGTGATTCCATGAGACCAGAAATATTAGAACAAAATTAAAATACTGAAAAAATAAAAGTATATGTAAGGTATAAAAAGCAACTAACCTGGAAAACAGATCAAGGAGATATAATTCAAAAGACATAAAAACCTGGATCATAAAAAGGAAATGAAATAAATGAACCAGTTAGAACCAGAGGACAAAATAAAGTTAGAAAGAATCTATTAGTCAGTCATCTTTTGAAATAATAAGTGACAGCACCCAGGAACATCATAACTAAAATTCAGAGCTTCCAGATAAAAGAAAAAAAATAATGCAAACAGTCAGAAAGAAAGAGCTCAAGTACCAAGACAGTGGAGTCAAGATCACACAGACCTGAAAACTATTGCTACAAGAGAGAGCAATTTGTAATGTCTTTATAGAATACATGAGATAAAATCTACCTTGATTAACTTAGCCAGCAAAACTGGCTAAAAAACAAAAAGCACAAGCGTTCCTGAAAAAGAAAGCAGATCTGAGTAGATGCTTTGAAATGCAAACACAAGAGTCAAGAGAAACATAAAAAAGTAAATATATTTGAACAGTTGGAAGGGACTAGAAACTTATGCATTATTTATATTCTAATAGGGGAGAGAATAAACAAGTATTCCTTGGAAACAATGACTTTCAGGGAAAAAAGAGAGTAAGTAAGAGCAAGTGCCTGGGAGTGGTTTCTTGTATTTTGATAATATAAAAAAGAGGAAAGAAGAGATGAAAAAAGCAGTAAGAAGCAAGAAGAGTTGGAACTTAATATTTCTCATAATCAGACTATATTAACATGAAAGTGGAGCTATTCATGTAACTTATTTTGACCTATACTGGACAAAAAAGGGTTGCATATGCCACACACACGCAAACACACTCACATCCACATGTGGGTAAACTCACTCACAATCAAATTGAGAGAGAGATTAGCAAGTATTAAAAGGTACAATATGTTTAGGGAGGAATTAGTCATAAGAAAAATGAGTTCCCCCTTCAGAAGGTAAATCCTACTGATATTAACTCATATACACCAAAAGATTTAACATATAAATATTAAAAGGAAAAGTTAATTTCTAGAAGAAACAAGCAGTAAAATTATAAAGTTTGGAAATCGAAATTACCTCTTTTAGATTTAGACAAATCTCACCAAAATGTTAAATTAAAAAGGGTTAAATAAGGACCTGAAAAGAATTTTAGAAAAATCAAATGTGACAGCTCTCTGGTGATTACCAAATGGTAAGAGAAAGAGGTATGTGTATATACCTCTGTATACAGATATATACATACATACATACACACATACATACATTAAGCTGTGCATGGCTGTGCATACATGTGTAAAAATTCAAAAGCATTGATTAAAAACCTTCCAAATAAATGAAGAAAGGCAAATATACCTTTACTGACCATAGTAACAACACATAATAACACATAACACATAACATAACATTTACTGACCACAATAACATTGTATTCAATAAAAGGCTTGGAAGAAATGATTAAAAGCTAGTTTTAGACTAACTACTGGAATCCTAAAGAATCAGTGGGTCAAAGAACAGATTATGTATTTTTTTCCAAAAAAGAACAGATTATAGAAGCCTAGAAAATGTCATTAAAAGATTTACAGTAGTGAGACAGTATCACTGATACAAATCACTATTGCATAGTATCACAATATTGCGGAAACATCCAAAGCATTCCCAAAGGAAAGATTTTATATGTAACATTTTCATCAACAAGGAGAAAGAACGAGTCAGTGAATTGCGAATTCAACAAAGGAAAACTAGAAGACCAACAAATTAAAAACCCCAACTAAAAGCCAAAAATAGACATTCTGAAAAATCAAAGACAATATTAACAAAACTGAAAGAAAAACATATTAAATAAAAGTAGAACTTTTTTAGAGGGGATTATTGTGGGAGATGGTGAGTTCAGGTTGAGATAAGAGTTAAAAATGTCAGTGACACATCCAGGATTATCAGTATGCTACGTGTGTACCAGAGATTACATTTATTTCTGTATATTATGTATCACAGCAAGGCACTCAAAGTGCTCCTATCTGAAAAACAGTGATATTTTGTGTGATTGCAGGAAGGTAAGATAGGTCTAAAATGTTATTTCCTTTTTCAACACTAATAAATCAGATTGTAGTAACCAGGTATGTCAGCCTGTTTTCACTGAAGTTTGAAGTTCATATAGCAAGACTAAATTAGCATAAGATAGATTTAGAAAGGAAAGTCATCCTTCACAAGGGAATCAATTTACATAGTTCCCAAATATGGATGCTTCCTGAAGGGTTTAAAATTCTCATTTGAGAAGAGTTGTAGAATGAATTTGTTTAATAGATACAGAGATGAAAGAAGTCTAATATAATCCAATGTTTCATAAGAAAAGAAAGGTAAGGCAGTGGAGCCAAGATGGTGGAATAGAAGCAGTGACCTGCCTGAGCTCTCCCCCCAAATCCCTCCAAATACCTGTAAAAATGACTCTAAACAAATTCTAGAGCAGCAGAAGACCCAAAATGACAGAATGAAACAGATTTCTAGCCCAAGGCAGTCTAGAAGACTGACAGAAAGGCTGGCACTGGACTCTGAGCAGCAGCATAGATGGGACTGGAACAGGCCTCAAGGCACTGAATCACTGTAGCTGTAGTTTCCAGACTTCTCGACCCACAAACACCTAACATAGCTTCAAATGTCAGTGGGAAAGCTCTCTCATCTGGGTGAGAGGAGAACATTGTTCTGCCTCAGTCCTAGTCCCAGCCCAAGAGTGACAGTAGCCACTGCTTCAGTGATTGCTGCTTCAGGAGCACTTGTCCTACAGACTGTGGGTAAATCAAACAGCAGATCTGGGTCAGAGTCGTGGGCTGTGGTCCTGGAGAGAAGAAGAGCACTGGCATGGCAGAGCTAGTGGGAGTTGTGGAGAAGGAATCCTACTCACAGTTCCAGAGCAGAAAAGAGTGCTTATAGTTGCTCACAGACTGGAGCACAGGCCAACAGAGAAGTAAACACCTGTTGTTTGCTCATACTACTTTGGAGGAACTGATAAGGTACAGGTCCCTAGACATATCTCTGAGAACAGCTGCAAAAAACCCCTTAAACTTGGGGTAGTAAACCCTCCATTTAATAAAGAGCTCAACAGTCAAGTAACTGTCAGGGGAAATGACCAAAATGGATGAAAATAGGACTGTAGAAGGTTACTTTGTTTGTGAAAAGGTATTTTCTTACAATGAGGAAGATCAAAGCATACAAACAGAGGAAGAGAGCAAGGTCAAGGCTCCTATATCCAAAGACTCCAAGAAAAATATGAAATGGTCCCAGGCCATGAAAGAGCTCAAAAAGGATTTTGAAAATCAAGTAAGAGAAATGGAGGAAAACTTGGGAAGAGCAATGAGAGTGATACAAGAAAATCATGAAAACTGAGTCAACAGCTCAATAAAGGAAACCCTCAAAAATGCTGAAGAAAATAGATCCAATAAACCAATGAGGAGAATGCTTTAAAATGCAGAATTGGCCAAATGGAAAAGGAGGTCCAAAAGCTCCCTGAAGAAAATCCTTAAAAATTAGTGTGGAGCAAATGGAAGCTAATGATTTTATGAGAAATCAAGAAATTATGAAACAAAATCAAAAGAATGAATAAAAAAGACAATGTGAAATATCTCATTGGAGAAATATCTCACTGGAAAATAGATTCAGGAGAGATAATTTGAAAATCATGGGTCTACCTGAAAATCATGATTAAAAAAAAGAGCCTAGATATCATCTTTCAAAAAATTGTCAAGGAAATCTGTCCTAATATTCTAGAACCAGAGGGTAAAATAGAAATGGAAAGAATCCACCAATCATCTCCTGAAAGAGATCCCAAAAGAAAAATTCCTAGGAATATTGTAGCTAAATTCCAGAGCTCTCAAGTCAAGGAGAAAATAGTACAAGCAACCAGAAAGAAAACAATTCAATTACTGTGAAAACACAATCAGAATAACACAGGATTTATCAGTTTCTACACTAAAGAATCAGAGAGCTTAGAATATGATATTCCAGAGGAAAAAGGAGCTAGGATTAAAACCAAGAATTACTTACCCAGAAAAACTGAGTATAATACTTTAATGAAAAAAAATGGAATTTCAATGAAATAGAGGACCTCCAAGCATTCTTATTTAAAAGACCAGAGTTGAATAGAAAATTTGACTTTCAAATACAAAAATCAAGAGAAACATGAAAAAATACACAGGAAAGACAAACCATAAGGGAATCATTAAAGTTGAACTGCTTACATTCCTACATGGAATGATTATATTTGTAACTCATGAGACCTTTCTCAGTACTATGGTAGTTAGAGGAAATATATGTGTGTGTGTATTATATATGTATATACAAACATATATACACATATATGCACATATATACATATATGTATTCATGTGTATATTTGTATATTATATATGTGTAGGTATATGTATATATGTGTGTATATGTATGTACATACATATATATGTCTGTGTGAGTATACACACATACACACACACACGAAAGGCACTTGGTGAGCTGAATATGAAGGAAGGATACTTAAAAAAAATTAAATATTGAGAGGAATACATAGGAGAAAGAGAAAGGAAAAGGTAGAATGTAGTAAATAACCTCACATGAAAGAGGCAAGAAAGAGCTTTTGCAGTGGAGGGGAAGAACAGGGAGGTGAGAGTGAGTAAGTGAGCCTTACTGTCATTGGATTTGGCTTAAGGAGGGAATAGTACACACTCAATTGGGTATGGAAATCTATTTTATTCTGCTGGAAGGCAGTGGGGAAGGGAATAGGAGAGGGAGTAAAACAGAAGAGATGGCAGATTGGGGGAAGGGTAATTAGAAGCAAACACTCTTGTGGGGGAAGAGGTTAAGGGAGAGAATGGGATAAATGGAGCCCAGCACAGGATAGAGGGGAAAGTGGTTAGTCTTAGGAAATGTAGTTAGTCTTTATCAACATGACTGTTATGGAAATATTATGAATGGTTACACATAAATGACCTATATTGCATTTATTGCTTTTTTGATGAGGATGAGTGGGGAGGGAGGGAGAGAGAGAATATAGTACTCAAATCTTTAAAAAATGAATGTTAAATATTGTTTTTGCATGCAACTGGGAAATGAGTTGTGCAAGCAAAGGATTATAGAAATCTATCTTGCCCTACAGGAAAATAGAGGGAAGGGAGATGGGAGAAGGTGGTGATAGAAGGGAGGGCAGATTGGGACAGGGGTGGTTGGGGTGCCCTCAGTCCTTGGGTGGAGGGAGGGGAGAGATGGGGAGAAATTTTGGAATTCAAAACCTTGTGGAAGTGAATGTTGAAAACCGAAAATAAATTATATTAAAAAAAGAGAAGAAAGGTAATGAAACATAGTAAAATAGACCTCAATTTAAATACAGCCTCTGACACACACTGACTATACCACCATGGACAGATCACTTAATTAACCTCTTCATGTTTCAGGTAACTTTGTAAGAGTAAAGGTGTTGACCTTCATTGATTGAGTTTACTATCTGTTCAGAATTAAGGGGATTTTCCCTTAAGAAAACTTAAGGTAGTTTCAACATAATGGTGAATATCAGATAAAAAACAAACATTTTCACTGATTCAAGTGTTTTCAGTATTGGTGTCATGGAAATGAAATAGCCAAATGAGCATCTCAGTTTTTCAACCAGATGTTTAGCAACACATACATATAACAGAACTTCCATAAGCTCAAGAGACATTTTAGATATGTCACACAGAAATAATTGGAATCATATTCCTTGGAGTTAAAAATGAAACACATTTCGTTGACAAATCACAGAAGTAAAGTTGGGTATGGGTTTATTCATGCTGCTTAACTAATAGAAGGTGTTTTTGTAAACCACTTATGATAATGCGTTGAAATCTTCTTGAACCTGTCTTAATTACTCCAATGTCCCAAAATAGCAGAGGGCAAAATGATCTGGCAGGAACAACCATTTTTCTTGTGATGTTTTTCTTTTCTATCTTTTTGCTTCAATGACATTGATCCAGTACAATTCCTGCTGTAGTGATTAGTGTGGGATGATTTTCCTTTCTTATTCCTGAATGGATGGCAAAATGTTTTTAATTTGTTAAAAAAAAAAAAAGGTTTTTATAACCTTGGAAGGAAGTTTTCAAGTAGATTATCTCTTCCTGCCAAGACACTTCTGCTTTCTCTGATATTTCCAAGTAGTGGCAGCTGGGATGGGTTTAGAAACAGTGAAACAGTGGAAGCCTACCTAGAGTGATGGGAATGGGAATGGTGAGAGCCATTCTTTTCCCCATATCTATTCATTTTTTCTGATTTACTCTTCTTTTCTTCTTGATCCCTTCTCACTCATGTCCAATTTTATAAGGGAAGTGATTTCAGCAAAACAAGTAGAAGTTGGCTTTGAAATTAAAAGCAAGTTGTTTTTTTTTAATTGAAAAGGATTTGGGGTTCCACTGAAGTGACATGAAGAGAGGAGGGTCATTTGTGCAGAATGACATAAGCGGTGATATTGTGAATTTATTAGAGAATTGGAAGCTTATGAAAAGTTTTCTGATTGATAATGAGTGAGAAAAAGAGGATTAAACATGGGAAATGATAAATAATCTGAGGACAAGGTATAGGCAAGGCTTTAGATCAAACTTTCCAAAGGAAAAAAGAAAAGATAGCTTTATCTACTCATGGGTCACAGAACTTTCTGGACCAGTGGACTTTTTCTTAGTTCTACTTTACTACAGAGAATACTTTATCAGTATTGGATCTGCGTACATGCTAAAAGGGAGTTGTGTTTCACCAGCAGAAGAGTTCCATGTGCAGCCCTGTACAAGAAAAGAAGCCCAGTTCTGAGTTTCTTTAGGTAAAGGATTCTGTATTGTTCTTGTTTCTCAAGAGTTAGGGGATTCCTCATATAGGGTATCTTTTCTGATTTCTAATATCCTTTGTTCTAACATGTCAACAGTGTGTATACAAGGAACTGATCCAGAAACGAATCCCCCAAAAGAGAACCGTTATTTTCTTATTAAAGCATAATCAGTCTTATGTTTTCATTATATTTGGTGCTCACCATGTACACCATCTTTTAACTTTCTTCTTGAAGAAAAAAGTATTCATGAGAGAGAGAGCTGTAAGGTTTCTGTAATCTTCATTTCTCTGACTCCTCTATTCTAAACTGTGAATCCCATTTACCAGTAGCATTTTCTCCATCCTCCCCAGGACCACATTTGTATTAATATTCCTTGGTTTCGAAAGTACATGTTTATTTCATGTTGAGAGGCATCATATTCTTTAAAAAGTCCTTTACTTTACATCTTCAACAGATGTTGAGGTCATAAACTTCAACTATTTTCATGGTGGCCATTTTGCATGTGTTTATCACAGGCACTGAAATCTGAAACAAACAACTGTCACATGAAATGATATTTATTGCTAACAGTAATTATAATAATAAGGATTTATATAGTACTTTAACACTTGCTAAGTAATTTATGAATATTATTTCATTTTACCCTCACAACAATCTTGGGAGTTAGATGGTATTATTCCCCCTATTTTATAGCTAAGGAAACTTAAGGCAAATAGGTTCAGTGATTTGCATGGGATCACCCAGAGAGTAAGTTTCTACAGCTGAATTTGAACCAAAACTCTTTCTACTCTGCCACCTTGTTGGCTACTTCATTTCTACAACAGATATTGAGGCCATAAACATCCCCATTTTTATGGTGATCTTTTTGAGTATACTTACCATGAGTGCTGAAATATCAGACACTCAAATGCCATTTGAAATTATGCTTAGCACAGTTCTGGCACACTGATTGATTGAAGTTTATCCTTGTATTTGAATGAATGATAAAGCCAGCTCTACAAACTTATTTATTTACTTTTCCATGAAAAGTAAGTTATCATTTCATTCAGGTCAAATTTCCTTTTGTCTCTCTGCTTTATGGCAAGAATGTGAAGATTTGTATAGAAGTGTATCAAGCCATGGGAGATTGGATGAGGATTTCACATTTAGATATCCCCAGATAGGTCAGCATGTGTTTACAGTCTAAAATCTGTCCCTGGACCTCCTGGTATGGCACCCTGCCCCTGTCACCGTATAAGCGAGTCTCATCAAACTAATACTCACATTAATTTTTAGTTCACTTTACACATTGCCATAACCAAATAATTCATTGCCAAGTGTGTGGCCTACTGGTGATGGGCCTTACCATACTAGCCTGATACTCAAAGTTCTGAAAATTAGTGATGCGACAAACACATGATTGCGCCCACCCAAATTCCAACTCCTTTGACTTTGTCTTCAAAAATCCAGGATTCACTGCATACAATGAGGCATCAGAAAAGGATTTTATATTTTTACCAAATAAAGTTCAAGTTTTTTTTCTGCTGTTCAAGGCCCTCTAAAGTTTTATTCCAATCTGTTATTTTAGTTTTACTTTCAGATATTCATTTGTATGCATCTACCACAATTGAAGAAATCTCAAATACTCCCCCTATTGAACATGGTCTTGCCTTCATCTTTATTAGTAGCACTTCCCACCCCCTTTCACATTATATCTTGGAATATGTGTGTTTATTTCTTCTCTCCACATACTCAAAGACTCAGTTGAAACTGTGATTTCATCTATGTGGATGTCTCCTTCAGTGATGAACTTATTTTGAGTGACTCTCATTCATATCCTCCCTTAACTGACCACAGCAGGGTCATATAACCTATTGGAGTCTTTCCTTAATTTCTCTTGCTATATTTAGGTTCTCTATGCGTCGTTCTTTACCCTCTCCACATGACTACCTTATCTTCCTTTTCCATAACACATTTCCTGATGAATTCTTCCCTCCCATTCCTCTCTGGAATTTCTCATTTGTTATATATGGCAAGTTGCTCTTATTCACAGTATATACTTCTCCATTGAATTCTATGTGATAATCATTTTCAGTCTATAAAGGGTATTGTTTCAGGCCTCCCAGATCTATGATCCAGGATTTAGTATTAAAAAAGATAGATATTTGTTTCTGAAAGAAATCTGAGATCATTCAAGGAACTTTTTCTCCCTTACTAAACTATATTCCATAAGGGTAGGCTCAGTGTCTAACTCATCATTGTATCCTCATTGGCCAGCACAGAGCCTTGCATATAGTAGGCACCTAGTAAATAAAATTTGTCAATTTAAGTGAAATTTGAAGAGAAGAAATTTTGGAGTTAGGAAGATGTCTTTTCCATTGAAGCCTTCTCAGAATGAAAAGAATCCTGAGAATAGTAGCAACATTACAGTAATTTTTCTAATTTAGCATCCTTTTCCTTTTGCTAAGAAATGCAAGTTGCACTTATGTCATTACTAGGAGAACAGTGATTAAATAGGCTATTTTAAATTCTTCTGGGGACATATTTTACAAATGATTGTAAGTAAACCTAGTTTTATGAACTTAGCTAGAAACGTATAATAGAAAATAATTCTAAATAGGTCTCTTAACGATTGATTAGGCATTATATGCCATTCACCTCGCCTTCTCATCATGTTTTCCAGGAGGGAAGTGGTAAAAAAAAAAGACGTATCAAGATAAAGTTCAACATTGTGCAATTATTTTAAAAGTCATAAATGACGTCTAGCCAGATGTTTATTAATCTGTTCATTTGTCTGTTCATTCATCATCTCTTTGTCTTCTCCTGATTATTAAATTTGTTTTAGAACATTAGCCAGCACAAAAGGTCCCTGAAGGAGTTATAGCACCTGAATGTTAGCCCTTTTCCCAAGTTCTAACAACATTCTTGGTGCTGTCTGCTTTTCTCTGAAGCCAGAGCCCAGCAGGCTTCCTGTGATCTCCCATTAGTCTGAGTCCAGCAAAAGAACAGGAACACAGTGTACTTAGGGAGGTACTGGAAACCTCATCTTCTGTTTGTGTGGGAGGAGTGATTCTGTTTGTGCTTTCTGTTGCTTTGGGGGAACAGTAATCTGATGGTTTCTGCACAGATGTGCATAACACACATGGTACAAAACATCCCGTGATTCAAATAATTAAATTATCACCAATGTCCTTGTAGAATTATAGCTATAATTTAAATGTAAGTCAGTGTCCACATATGCTGCATTTTGTTTGATTCTGTAACACATGTAAGATGAAAAAATTCACAAACTGGAAAACCTCAATTCTATCACATTTTTGCCACATACATCTTTACTGGGATTTGAGATCTATTAAGTGACATGTTTCCATCTGCACAAAATTATATTTAAATGCCTGCTGGCCAGACGACTGGCTCTGGATTGGAAATAATAAATTGTAAAGTCATATTTCCATCCAGTCACTACTGCCCACAAAGAGTCTTCTGTCTCTTTCTCTGTATCCCTTCTTCTTACACTCCCATCTCTCCTTGCTGCAAATGTCTTCCTTAAAAGCAATGATGTCAGAACCTCTTGTTCCCTACAAGCACAATCAAAGCAGTGGTCATCATCAGCACCTTGGCTTCAGAATATTTAGCTACTTTATCAGCAAGTAGAGATGAGACTTATCACCCTTTAACATTCTAGAACGCAGCTCTCTAGCCCTCTCAATCCCTCTCTAGGGAATGGGCTGTGGAAGCCTTAATTATTTGATCATTAGGGTGTGTGTTCATCCTTCATTGCCGAAGAAGACCATGCCATCAGAGAAATAATGACATGACTTGCACTTGACTTTGTTTTGAGTGAGGGAGGTCTGTGCAGGTCATCAGCTTCACTTCTCCCCCAGAGCCATCTGAATCCAGTGACCAGATATTCATCAGGATGCCTGGAGATGACCCAGGCTGAGGCAATTGGGGTTAAGTGACTTGCTCAAAGTCACACAGCTACTGAGGGTTAAGTGTCTGAGGTGAGATTTGAACTCAGGTCCTCCGGACTCCTGGTGCTCTATCCACTGCACCACCTACCTGTAGAGGGAGGAGAAAGACAAGTTAAGAGGAAAGCAAGAGAGTAATTCATATTGTAGCCATCCTCAAAATATCCTGCCTTTACTAATGCATAAACCTATAGCATTTTAAGAGCTCTCTCTATGCACAATCACAACACTCCATCTCCTATTTATTCCTCTTTGCACTGTCTTCTATTTCTGGATATATTTTCTCCTTGCTTCCACATAGTTTTTCTACCTTCCTTCAAGTCTCAACTCACATATCTTCTGCAGGAGAACATTCCCAAGCCCCTCAGCTACTAGTACCTCTTTTTTTGAAATTACCTTCCATCTACTCTGGTTATATCTTGAGTGGACCTATTTAGTTGCATGACATCTCCCTTTTAGCAAGTAAGCTCCATGAGGACAAGGACCTTGTTTTTTGTTTGTTTGTTTTTCGCTATTGTTGTAGTTATCTTTTTTTTATCCTTAGTACTTACCAGAGTACCTGACATATAGTAAAGACTTAAGAAATTATTTTTTATTAAGTGATCACAGATTGAAAACTGTCATTAATGGGAACATTATCCTGTTATTCACCAACAAGGCTGTCCAGGGATCCAGGTTCTTTAAGTACTTCAGGTGGGTAGTGATGCAATCTGCTTAGCAAACAGATACTCATAAAGTGGTGTGAGAAGGCATGCAGGTGGACATATATACTAGTGGCAAAAGTTTAAATGTGGATCCCTAGGCAAAACCGAAATTTTTAAAGGTCCCTTTATATTTTATGAACTAAAAAATAAACATCTCATGTGGAGAAGGGCTTTGTGCTTGTCTTTTCAAATAAGAAATCAGAAAAGGCAGTAGTAATCTTAACATCTACAGATATTATTTCTGTGTTAAGACTGAAAGGAAACATGTAGCCTAAGAGGATAAAACTAAAGAAGGGATAATAAAGGGATGAAATGCAAAGGGAAAAATTTTAGAAAGAGGAGAGAAAACCAAGAAGATGAAAAAGCAAATGATAAAATATGTGTTTGTGGTGATATCAGAATAAGACATAGTAGAAAGGAATGAAGGCCATGGGGAACATATAGGTAAATGTTAGAGGATAGGAATAATGTGTTACAAGTAATACAGTAATAAGGAATATAGGACTAGAACAAAAAATAGCTACGTCTCTTACTTTGTGAAAAAACACTTCCTTCAGTAATGCCTTGGCTGTTTAGGATCAGCTAGCATTTATACAGCACTTTAATGTCTGCAAAGCCCTTTGCAAATATTATTTCATCCTCACCACCTTCTTGTGAGGTAGGTGTTATTTTTATTTTCATTTTACAGATGAGGAAACTGAGGCAGAGATGTTAAATGACTTGCCCAGGGTCACAGAGCTAGTAGGTGCCTGAGGCTTGATTCAAACTTAGAACTTCTAGTCCCGCACTGTATTCACTGTGCCACCCAGATGCCTGTAGTTAAAGTAAGTTAAATCAAAGGCTCTTGAAGATCTGGGTTGAGTCTTTCAGAACTCTATTCCTGTTAAGCTTGTCACATGCTCCCTGAAATACCATTTCCCATCTAAATGAGAGAGTCTTCAAAATTATCTCTATTTAACTACACATTTTCTGCAAAGAATTTCTTTTTTAAGGAAACATGCGTGAGTCCATTTAGAATTTTCCCATGTCTGTGTGTGTATGTGCACACACGCGCACATGCTTTGTTTGTTTCCTCTGAAGAAAGTGTCTAGGTTTTGTTCCAACTTCAGTGACACAGGATCTGGCACTCAGAAAAGACCTCTTGCTCCAATTTTCTACTTTAATTTTATCCAAGTCTTTCCATACAGGGAACTGAAAACAACTCAAGAAAATGTTGCTTACATTTTCCTTCACAATCTTATTAAATGCCTTTCAAATGTCCTCATGGTTCCATTCCATGTTTTTGTTCTCTGTGCTCCCCCTTTGCCTTCTTCTCATGAGTGACTTCTAATACTGCTTCCTGTCCATTTTGGAAGGTTATTTTGGCTCTTTGCAGAGATTTTTTTAAGGCTGGCCATTGTTCTATACATCCCCTTCTATCTGAGGACTCTTTTGTGCTTCCAATACAATTAAATTTCCATATTAAGCTCCAAAGAACAGAATTTAGTACAAGTCTAGTCTTTTTGTGCCATATGCTTTAGACTAGATGACCTCTAAGGTTCCTTACGACTCTAATTCCATGATCAATTGATGCCATCTGATAGGAGAGCAATTTTAACTGTTGAATTGTCTCCCAGATACCCTCATGTAAAAAATTTCTCCTTTAAGATGCCCTTTAATCAGAATATAGTTGATCATTAATTGGATATGTTGTGGTGATTCCTTGGATTATGTCAAAGATTCTTAACCTGGAGTCGATGGATCCCCAAGGAATCCATGGATAGATTTCAGAGATTCCATGAACTTGGATGGGAAAAAAAATAGCCTCTTTACTTTAAGCAACTTCTAATTGATAATCTAGAATTTTCTTCCATTATTAAAAAAAATATTATTTTGAGGAGTCCATAGCTTTCATCGCAGAGGTATCCATGAGACAAAACTAGGTTAAGACACCCTGGACTCTATGAATAGTGTGATTGTGTGATTCTTATGGTGATCCTTCGGATGAGATTATCCCAATGTTGGCAAAGTAGATAGTGATGTTGCAATTTGCTGGAGAAAGCTTTGTTCTAATTCCTGCCTTTACAGGGAGTTCTGAATCTGACACAGACCCATTGATCTGCCTCTAGTCATTAGGAAGGTCCACCCTGATCTGGACTAATTTTTCTAGGTTTTATTTGAGCATGAATAATCCTTGACAGAGAAACTTTAAAAGTCCATCAGTATGCACCCCAGAAGGTTTGTTTTTGCCCTTGTGTGGGTATAAAATCCTCTGGCCTCACAAATACTGAGATCAACCCAGATATCTTGGAATGAAATATCTCATAATAGTTTTGTAGGAAGAAGACATATTGCACACATAGTGTATTTTACTGCAGCAGGTATGTGACAAAATCTCCAACCTGTATAGATAAAATGGAATAAATAGACTAGGTGATAATACAATAAGGATAAATACCAGGTGGCTAAGTACTCATTCAGGGATCGCTTTTGGCTGGTGTCAAGGAGCAAAGTTTTGTTGTGGACAGTCATGGGACTTTGTCCTTGGTCTTGTTCCATTTAACGTATTTAATGATGACTTGGATGAAGATATAGAAAACACTTTAAAATTTTGCATGAGACAAATTCAGAAGAAGTAGCTAATGTGCTAGATAATGGGACCAAGATTTAAAAGGATCCTGACAAGTTAGAACTATGAGCTAATGCTATCAAAATGAAATATAATAGGGATAAAGACATCCACTAGTATTATGGATGATTTCTTGCACAGAATCCAAGGAGAGGGGGACAGAATGTTAACAGAGAGTTTTGGTAGATGTTTCCATTTTTGAAAAATGTTGTACTGATTTCACTAAGCCCCCAGAATCCCACAGGTATTTCCAGTTAGATTCCAATCCCCTAAAAATGACCATTTGTACCGGAAAACCACTGTGGATTAAGAACATATATTGCCCAGATTAGACAGAGAATCTCTTGAGTTATTCCATCAATACAAATCTATTGCAGAGACTGATTATGGACAGTGATCTGGGTCCAGAATTGAAGAGGAAAAGAAGAACAGGGTGGATCATATTTAGGAAATTGTAGTCTTTTCTATGATCCTAAAATGCTGAGTGACACAGAGACCTGTTTTTTAATAATATACTCCTTAGGATAGTATACTATGAATCACAAAACACCAAGGTTTCAGAAAAATCTGTAGATACAAGTAAACTGAAGCTGGTAAGGATGCCCGGAGTATGTTTGCTGGTCACAAGATGAAAGATTAACAAATGGACGATCCTAAATGACCTGAACAAATTGGATAGATTCTCCATGAAAGATTGATAGGAGGACACAGACAAAAGTCACATAATATGAGAAGGCATGAATGCACTATGACCTGTTCCAGTAAAGAGAGTATCTACATTGATGAATATCATTGCATCACTGCAATATTGAAGGTCATGTATGCATAAAGTACCACATTTAGATTTTAAAAATCAATGGCACAAGTGAAAGAGCAGTTCATGTGAAAAAGATCTGGGGATCTTAGTTGACTTTTAATTTTGTATGATCCGTACCTAACTCAATGCTGTCTGCCTGCAGCTCTCTTTTTATATTATTATTATTATTGACTGCTCCTATGATTTTGCAAGTGGAAGAATTCTCAGTGAGACATTTCTTCTATCAATGCCAATCAAGGGCTGACCTGGAACTTAGTCTTGGGACACTGAGAAGTTAAGTGACCTGCTCAGTGTCACATGGCTAGTGCATTAAGTAGGACCTGAGCTTGGTTCTTCTCTATCACAAGCCTAACTCTCTATCTACTATGTCACATGATCTGGCATATAGTAGGCAGTTGATAAATAGTGTTAAATTGTTGAGATGAATTGATCACAAACACAATATAAATCTAATGTGATCTGACTGCAAGGAGCTAATTAAATTTTTATCCACATTATTAGAAGTTAATTGAGTCATCAATAAATATGATGTCTGGCACATAATAGGAACTTAATAAGTGTTTGTTGATTGCTTGCTCAGAGACTAGGTGATGATCTATTGCATCTACAGTGATTTTAAAAAGTGATTCCTGTATTGGGTGGATGCCAAACTAGATGGTTTCTAATGTTCTGAACAGGTCTGAAATTCTTTAGTGTTTGAGTATATGAATTATTTCATTTTTCTACTTGTATATTCAGTGCCTGGCACAGTACCCAGAAGATCATAGTTGCTTAAGAAGTCATGGTTGACTACTTTCTTGATTGATACTGTGTTCCAGACCTACTTGCCCATGCTTGGATCCAAACTGTTTAATTTAAGAGTTTAGGAGAAATAGTATTTTGCTGGGGCTTTACCTAACATTGCCTGCTCATTATCCATCTCCTAAGGCTGATCTCTGGCTATGAACTTCTGAGGACCTCCAGGTATGGAACACAACGATCATTCACAAAAGCAGGAAAAACAAAATCCAGGTTCATGAAATTTTAAAAGGTCATGCAAAGAGAGATTTTCAAAGCCTATTTTGAAATTTTTCTTCTTGAGTCACGAAAATGTTACATATTCTTAGTGGAGGAGAGGCATAGGTGAGAAATGCAAAAATCTGTTTCTTATCTTTTAGAAACATTTTGCTGTTATTTAAGAAATGCTACTCTACTGAAATGGGTAATAAGAAACCAGACATACAAATGTCAAATATCTTAAAGTTACATAGGATTTTGCCTTCAATTTTAATTGATTTTCCCTTTTAAAAATTAAGACAGCAAGTTTTATTCATTATGCCTAGAAAAATAGGAACTCATGACCAAATCACAATAGTAGTATGTTGTCATTCTTTCAGTTAAAATGGATCACTAAATACTCATATGAGCAAAAATTTCAGATAAAACTGTCATGTATGCTTGGAACATGATACTTGGAGGATGATGCCATGTTGAGATGTTATTACAGGTTTTGCAGGACTTGTAGACCCTCAACAGTTTTGTAAAAAGAGGAAAGCTTAGACATTTTGAGATTTCAGGAAAACTGAATCTCTTTTAGCAGGAGAATTTATACTTCCATTGAGCTATCTTTTTCTAGGAAACTTTGCATCTATCTAATAGTGACTTTGAGAGTGAAAAGGGTCATTTTGTGATGCTCCCTATTGGCACAAAGAGATTCAGCATTTGCAGACACATTCTGAAATGATATGAAAAAGCATAGTGTTTTAAATTAGATTGCAAATTCCTGATATCACTAGGGCCTCTCTCTGTCTAGCCTTGGGGGAAATTGATAGGCATGGAAATTGCATAAACCTTTGTGGCCTAATATTTTCACTAGTTCCACCGGGAGCAAAGAAAAGTAAAAAAATAAATAAATAAAACTTAGAATGACAAATATGCTTTGGAGAGAACTGAATTTCTTATTATACTGCGATTTATTAATAACTATTGCTTTGACAGTGAAGAATCTGTTTAAATATCTTATAAAAGGCAATGCCTTTGACTTAAATGATTTTTCATCCCCAAAATGACAAATGCAAGAATTGCAATCCTGTTGAAGAGAGAGGCAAGCAATTTAAGTTTCAGGGGCAATTGGAAATGGGAGAGTGACAAAAGGAGGCACCATCGTGCTGGAGAGTAGAACTCCTATTAAGACTAAGCTGTGGGGTATAGTTGTCAGTGATACAATAGTATTTGCTAAACAGTTCATTAAGCTGACATTTCCCTGCATTCTTTGGTGGGAGAAGGAAGGGTTTGACATGCACAGCCCTTGACATTTTCCTGGAGGATTAAAGCATTGCATTTCAAGCAGCTCAGTACTCATTAGCCACATGTGGAATTGGGAGCTGCTGCGAGGCTTAGTAAACTTCTAATTTACTCACATAGTTAGATGTTTATTAAAGACTTTCCAAACTCAGATCTCATTTACAACATTCTGCCCTGAAAAAGGATTTCTAACTCTATTTGGGAGGAACATTTTGTCATATGAGAGGAGAAATCCATGCCTATATACACCATCATTTGGGGGAATTGAAAATATCTGTGATGTCTAAAATTATGAGGTGAGGCACCTCATACCCCATCACTCTATTATACATATATTTGAATTATTCCTTATCTAATTAGGTTAATTAAAGGGTACTTTAGAAATAATTACTTTTTCTGAGAAAGTGCACTGTGACTCATGTGGAAAAGAAGGTAAACTCCTTGAGAACAGAGATTGTTCCCCAGAATCTAGCCCAGATGCTTAACAAATCCTTATTGATTAATTTATGTGTACTCCATGAGGAAATCCCTGTTGACCTCATGTGTGTGTCTTCTTTGGGATGTTGGGCAGGAATTGGGCAGCTCAGTCCACTTTGCATCTGCTGCTCTGCCAGGTTTCAGCTCCCACCCTCTACTTCCACCCCTGCTTTACTTTACCCTTTAATGAGTTATTTTCCCATTTTGATTGCCAGCTGCTGGAAGGCAGGGACTCTCTTTTTATTAATTGTATCCCCAGCACTTAGTGCAGTGCCTGACACATCATAAATTCTTAATAATGTTTATTGGATTGGATAATTTATGGTATTTAGTATATTATATATGGTATAGGTCATATATAATGCTACATATTATATGCACATGTTCATGCATTCACCAACCTACTTTGATTTTGATATTTCTCATGGGTTTATCTTATTATGTGGTCACTTAGGTAATCTTTGTTTTTTTTTAAATAGCTTAAAATATTCCCTATCATGTTCATTTAAAAGGAAGTTAGATAGTGCAGAGTATATAGCACTCCAGCCTTAGACTCTTACTAGCTATGTGCTCCTGGACAAGTTACTTAATCTGTCTCCCTTAGTTTCTTCAACTGTAAAATGGGGATAATAATAGCACCTACCTCCCAGGATTGTTTTGAGGATCAAATGACACAATATTTGTAAAGTGCTTAGCATGCTGTCTGGTACAGACTAGGTACCTAATAAGTCCTTATTCTCTTCCCTTTCTCCCTTGCATTAAGGATATGAAATTTTTTCAGCTATCAATAATATCTTAATAATAAATCAAGGTGATTTTTCAGCCACTGTTCAGTTCCAGATAAGAAAAAACATCATCCAAACCCTATTCCCTATCTTCTCCCACCTGTTCCCTTATTCTCATCCCATTTAGCTCTCCATCTCAAAATTCCAACCAAACATCTCCTTCCTCTGTCATCCAATTCCTTTTTTTTTATCAAACTTAGATTCATCCTAAATCTTTTCCTCTCCTACTCCCAATGTTTTCTAGCTATTACTGAAACCTGGATGTCTCCTGATGACAGCCACGTTTTTCCAGCCCTGTTTGTACCCTCGCACATTCCCCTCATCTCACTGGTTAAGGCAGGGAAGTTGGAATACTTCTTTCTCTGGGTTCTCCCCCTACTCCCATTTTTTCAGTAACATCTCCTCCTTTGAGGTTCATGCAATTCATATCAACCACCCAATCACAATCTCTGCAGCCATTTTCCGCAGATCTCCAAGTCACTCCCCTTCCTTCTTCAATGAGTTCAGTACCTGACTCTCAATTTTTCTCTCTTCCCCAACTTCTATCCTCATATTTATTTGAACATACACATTGACTTTCCCTCCCACATCCAAGCCACTTAGTTTTTCAACCTCCTTACTACCCACCTCACCTCAGTCACACACAAAATCATGTGGCTCTTCCAAACCTTTATATCTGTCCTCAAACCTCCCATGGCTCCTTCTCTCCCCAACATCTCACCTGAGAATCTTGCACTATATTTTACCAGAAAAATGAGGTCATTCAGAGAGATCTTCTTCATCTTATATCATTCATATAATGTTTCTCCACTCTTTCTTCCTTCACCCCCAGGCTATTTCAATAGTCCTTTGGTGAATCTACCTGCCTCTTCTCTCCTTACTCCAATCAAACCTCCATTCAACCACCAAAGTGATTTGACTAAAGTGTGGATCAGATCATGTCACCCCCATTCAATTCCAATGGCTCCCTATCACCCCTGGATCAAATATAAAATCCTCTTTTATTGGTAGAGCCAAGATGGCAGAGTAAAAGCAAGGACTTGCTAGAGCTCTTCCCCAAATCCAGCCAACATTTGTAAAAATGACTCTAAACAAATTTTCAAGCTGCAGAATTTGGAGGATGATGGAGTGAAGCAAATCTGTAGCCCAAGACAGCCCAGAAGGTTGACAGGAAGCATCTATCAGTGCAGGCTGGGAGTAGAGTGCAGTCTAGCATGGGCTTCACCAAGATAGATAGGACCTGAGCAGGCCTGGAGGGTGGGGGGGACTGGATCACTGGCACCTGTGATGGTTTCCAGACTTATAACCTCAGTACTCTGAGGAAAAATTGGATGTTCAGTGGAAAAAACTGTGGGATCTATGAGAGAATAGAGTGGTCTGGCCCCAGATCCAGGGCAACAAAGGGGTGGAGGAACCCCCACCAGCTCCACCAGCATCAGGGGCAGCAGCAGTTGCTTTTTCTGGAACTCTAGGCCCACAGATTGTGGGGGGATTGAGCAGTTGATAATACACTCCCCAACCCCATTGGAAGCAGAGAACTAACTTGAGGTCAAAAGTCAAGTAGCTGACTGGGAAAATAAGCAAAAACAAGAAGAAAAAGCAGCCTATAGAATCTTCATTGGGTGACAAGGAAGATCAAAACATACAAACAGAAGAAAACAACAAAGTCAAAACTCCTCCATCTAAACCCTCCAGGAAAAATGTGAATTGGTCACAGGCCATGGAAGAGCTCAAAAGGATTTTGAAAATCAAGTAAGAGAAGTAGAGGAAAAAGTGGGAAGAAAAGTGAGAGTGATGCAAGAAAATCTTGAAAAGTGAATCAACAGCTTGCTAAAGGGGACCCAAAATAATTCCAAAGAAAATAACACCTTAAAAAATAGGCTAACCCAAATAGCAAAAGGAGTCCAAAAAGCCAATGTGGAGAAGAATGCCTTCAAAAGCAGAATTGGCCAAATGGAAAAGAAGGTCCAAAAGCTCACTGAAGAAAATTATTCTTTAAAAATTAGAATGGAGTAGATGGAATCTGATGACTTTATTGAAAATCAAGAAATTGTAAAACAAAACCAAAAGAATGAAAAATAGCAGACAATGTGAAACATCTCATTGGAAAAACAAGTGACCTGGAAAATAGAAAATAGAAGAGATAATTTTAAAATTATTAGTCTACCTGAAAACCATAATCAAAATTTAAAAAAAACCTAGGTATCATCTTTCAAGAAATTATCAAGGAAAAGTCCCCTGATACTCTAGAACCAGAGGGGCAAAATAGATATTGAAAGAATACACCAATTTCCTCCTGTTCGAGATACCAAAAGGAAAACTCCTAGGAATATTGTAGCCAAATTCCATATCTCCCAGGTCAAGGAGACAGTATTTAAACAGTCAGAAAGGAACATTTCAAGTATTATGGAAACACAATTAGGATAACAGAAGATCTAGGGATTGGAGGGCTTGGAATATGATATTCCAGAAGTCAAAGGAGCTAGGATTAAAACCAAGAATCATCTACCCAGAAAATTTGAATGTAATACTTCAAAGGAAAATTGGCCATTCAGTGAAATAGAGGACTTTCTAGCATTCTTGATGAAAAGACCAGAACTGAAGAGAAATTTTGATTTTCAAACACAAGAATCAAGAGAAGCATGAAAATGTAAATGAGAAACAGAAATCATAAGGGACTTACTAAAGTTGAACTGCTTACATTCCTACATGGAAAGACAATATTTGTAACTGTTCAGATTTTTCTCAATATTAAGGTATTTGGAGGGATTTTATATATATATATATATATATATATATATATTTATATATATATATATATATATATATATATATATATATAGAGAGAGAGAGAGAGAGAGAGAGAGAGAGGACACAGGGTTAGTTGAATATGGAGATATGATAACTAAAAGAATAAAATTAAGGGATGAAAGAGGAATATATTGGGAGAAGGAGAAAGGGAGGAATAGAATGGGGTAAATCATCTGACATAAAAGAGAAGAAAAAGCTTTTGCAATGGAGGGGATAAGGGGGCAGATGAGAGGGAAAGAGTGAAGTTTATTCACATTGGATTTGACTAAGGAGGGAATAACATACAAACTCAATTTGGTACACTACAGGAAAGCAGGGGGGAAGGGGATAAGTGGAGGTTGGGGGAGATGACTGAAAGGAGTTATTCTTTCACAACATGACTGTTATTCTTTCACATCATGAATGTTATGGAAGTGTTTTGCATGACTACACATGTACAACATATCAAATTGCTTGCCTTCTCAGTGGAGGTTGGTGGTGAGGAAGGAAGGGAAAGAATTTGGAACTCAAAGTTTTAAAAATGAATGTTAAAAATTGTTTTTACATGCAACTGGGATATAAAACATATGGGCAATGAGTTATAGAAATCTATCTTGCCCTAAAGGAAAATAGAAGGAAAAAGGGATAAGAGAAGGGAGGAATGTAATAGAAGGAAAGGCAGATTGGGGGAAGGAGTAATCAGAATGCTCACTGTTTTGGGGGTGCACTGTGGGGGAGAGATGGGGAGAAAATTTGAAATTCAAAATCTTGTGGAGGTGAATGTTGAAAACTAAAAATTAATAATAAAAAGAATTATAAAACATACTCTTTTACTCAGAGCCCTTCATAACCTAACCCCTTTCTACCTTTCTTGTGTTCTTACACTTATTCCCTGACATATACTCTTCAATCCAGTGTTACTTTCCTCCTCGCTGTTCTGCGAACGAGAAACTCCATCTGTATGTCAGTTGGGGCATTTTCTCTGGCTGTTACACATGCCTGGAATGCTCTCCCTCCTTATCTCTACCTACTGGCTTCCCTAAATTTCTTTAAGTCACAATTAAAATTGCAGGTTCTACAGAAAGCCTTTCCCAGTCACTCTTAATTCTAGTACCTTTCTCTCTCTCCTATTTATCCTGCATATAGCTTGTTTATTCATATCTATTTTCTTTTTTCTCCCCCATTAATTTGTGAGTTCCTTGAGGACAGGGGTTTATTTTTGTTTCTTTTTGTTGTATTCTCAGTGCTTAGCACTGGCAGTTAGGTCCTTGTGCATAGTAGGTGCTTAATTAATATTTATCAATTGTATAAGGAAATGCAATAGAGATTTAGGGAAAAATATTTCTTCCAAATCCTCAGGCTTCTTTATAATGTTAATTCTCCTCCCTCTCTTCAGTTAATATTTATTGAATGCCAAAAGGGTATAGAATACTTCACTAACAACTGTAGGGGTTTATTATTTATTCATTATTTTCCTAAAAAGTAGCCATATTACAAATGTGTGAATTGGGAAGGGAAATTACTAGGAAATAATAGACTCAAAAGATTAGCTAATCAAAAATTGCTTGTTTCTTTGCTTCCCCGTGCCCATGGCTCCTCAGTTAAGTTGAGTCATCTGTCAAATCAAATGTAGCTTCTTGTAACAGTAAATATAAAATCATGTTTCCTATATCCTCTACTTGGAATGACTCTACATCCCTACCTGTAGAAGCTTTATTGTTCTTCAGTCAGCTCAGATGTGAGCTTCTGTTAATTCTTACAAGGAGGCCCCCAATTTATTGTGATCTTTCCAACCTCTGAATCTTTTTAAATCACTTACATTGTCACATTATAATTATTTGTTTTGCTATTGGGTTGAAAGTTTCTTTTGAAAAGATGGCATTTTATTTATATTTATATATTTCATTATGTAAGTACAATGCTTACACATAATAGATATGCAATAAATATTTATATATCTTTTAGCTGAAACCACCTGACATGACCATATGCTGCTCAAAGAAGGTGGGGTGATATTCAGGAAAGCTAACACCAGTAGCAAGTTCATCTTGCTGTAATTAGCCTTGTTCTATCAGGTTATATATTTGGGACAAAGTGGATCATAACTGGAAAGAAAAGTAAATGAAATTATACCTGTTAAATTTCATTTAATATAGATTTTTGATTCTTTACTTTGTCCAGATGACGACCCACAATACATCTTTCTTGTTCAACATTTTTCACTAAATTGACTTGTTTTTCAAAATTGAATGGAGCAATTTTATAGATAAACCTGGAGCCATAAAAAACACAAAATATCTAAATGAAAGTGCCATTTTAATAATTGTAGCTGGATATTTGTGTGTATGATGCCAGTCATAGACTCTTTGATTTCTTGGATTTTTAATTGACTTTAGCTTCTATTTCCAATATAGATGTTTGTCACCATTTAATAACAGCCAAAATAATATTCCTTAGGGTGTGTGCATATGTTTAGTCATTTAGCAACGTGGTAAACTTGATTCTCCACTTTAGAAATACAATGCCTTTTCGTCTAACTTTGCTTTGGTAACCTCATGATCTGGGCATAGGACTATTTCCTCATAGGAATTCAGCAACACTTCCATGATAATAGAACAATAGAGTTCACTTTGCTTGACAGTTCACGGTATAAATACTAGATTATCCCATAGAGTAGGGATGGGGACCTGTCACCTTGAGGACACATGTGGCCCTCTAGGTCCTCAAGTCCTCAACCCTTTGATTGAATCCAAACTTCATAGAACAAATCCTCTTAATAAAAGGATTTGTTCTGTAAAACTTAGACTCAGTCAAAAGGCTGCACTCAAGGACCTAAAAGGTCACATGTGGGTCTTGAGACTGCAGATTCCTCACCCCTGTGTAATCACATAACCTTGATTTCTTATCATGGAAACTTCAGTTTTCATGTGGTTGATCATCCATTTATGTTTCAACGTTTCATGAATATGCTTCTTCCTAAGTTTTTCTTTTCAAGCATATTTAAGCATATCAGTTTGGAAGTATGGCTATGAATCAGAAGCAAAATCCTATCTTATCAGTATGGAAGCTTTTGTAAACTGAGATAGCTTTTCCTTAAAAGGTATTAAGTTCATCCTCAATCTTGGTTGTCTCAGCAGACTAAAGACTCTGGCTCTTGGGTAACCTGATTATAAAAGAGCAATGAATAGCTCCAAATGTCTTCTAATATTTGGCCATGGAACACAACGGGAAACTTAGATACCACACCCATGTCAGCATTTCCCCAATCTCCTGTCATGCTCATCTGTGATCAAATAATGACCAGCTAATAATAATGACTACTTGTCTATAAACAACCAGAGTGTTTTAATCTTTTGTACGAAAACTCTCCAAAGAGCAAGATATACATTCAGCGACTTCCACTGTTGAATAAATACGTTTGGTCAATTTCCTTGTTAATGTCAGAGTGGTGTAACCTCTTCCATCTTGAAGGAATGGTCTGTATGTACTTTTTGTCCTCAGAGTTTAGCACAATGCGTGGTCTTTTCTGTTAGTGCTTAATAAACGCTTGTGGATCGATTGATTGTTACCTTAGCTGACTAAAGTCAATGCAATTTGTAAGTGACTCCTAAGCCTCCCTATCATTCTTCCAGGCTTGCATAGCATTAAGGTCTTCAGATGACCTGTTGAAGAGAGAAAATAGTATACTAGACAGTACTGTGCCCATCCAAAATCTGGTTATTTGAAGCATCAGCTCTTTACAAGCTTACTTTCTCAAAGAAACATGGAGGTATAGAAGTCTGCCTTCTGTATCTACAAAGTCTCTGCCTCAGAAGCATTTTAAGAACGGAGGCAGCCTGATTTATTTAAGTTGTCTACACTAACAAAAGTCACGTTGTGTGGGCGGGTACAGTTTCAAGTCTTTTTTGTGCCTAACTTCTTTCCATTTCACTGATTTGGGCATGGAAGGAATTGGTTTCATATGTTTCACTTTATTTGTAGGCTGAGGATTTTTTTAAGCAGGGTGAAATTTGTTTTAATCTTTAAAAAATGGATAAACATAGACCAAATTGTGTGGTTGGAACACAGTTTCCTGTGACAGCATGAACACACACCCACCAATATGTTTGTAAGTGGGAGGGGAGAAGGAAGATACTGGGCCACCAGAGCTTTCCCAGGGCCTCACAGCAAGACAGTGATAGAATTAGGAATTGAAACTTTTCATCTCTCATGAAGACAGACACCCTCCAGGTGTCACCCCACAGGATATCAGGAAGTCTACTAAATCACCCAATGGCATTAGAATTACACAGCTTTGTGCCAATGAAAATAACCTATCCAATATGGCAATTTATTTTAAAGGAAAGTGAGCACTTAAAAAAAAGGAAAAGAAAAAAAAAATTCTGCAAACAACATGGCCAAACAGCTGGGTGGTTTTATATCCCAGAAACAGCTTGGGACTAACTACACTCAGAAGATCGCTTGGCAGCCTGACTCCCTTCAAATACCAAAGCTGTGAGGAGGAAAAATGTTCTTTTGCTGAATCCTTTAAGTAGCTATCATATGGTTTATTAACTTAAATGAGAACATGTGCACCATTTAAAAAGAAAAGAGCCTGATTGTTTAAATGCAGAGCTCACTGATTCCATGTACAGCACAAGCATATTTCATCGTAGTGGTACCCAGACAAGCTAATGCCTCTTTTCAGAAAGTTTCAATTGGGGCATAGGAAACTTTTCCTTCTTTTTGTAAATGGTATTCTATTGGTGAAGTCAAGGTACATCTCAAATGAATGAGAATTAAAATAAGTTATGATTGAAGTGTTGTCAGGACAAATTGGTTGCCCAAATATTTATCAGGACAAATTCATCTTTTAGACCAGCTACACTGTTGAATTCCAAAATAAAATTTACTTTAGCTTATAACACAAAGATCAACTTTATTTTTAGACCAATCATTTTTTGTAGGCTCGGTAGAGAATTAGATTTATGTTCTTATCAGTGTAGAGAGCTCCCAAGTCTTAGCTACCTAGTGGCACTGAGAGATTAAGTCATAATGATATGTATTAAAAGCAGAATTTGAACTCATGTTTTCTATGCTACACCAGCTAGGTGGTGCAGTGACTGGGCCTAGAGTCAAAAAGACCTGAGTTAAAAAATCCAGCCTCAGATACTTTCTAGCTTTCTGACTCTGGGCAAGTCACTTAACCCTGTTTACCCCAGTTTCCTCATCTGTAAAAATGAGCTGATGAAGGAAATGCCAAAAAACTCTAGTGCCTTTGCCAAGAAAACCCCAAATAGGATCAGGAAGAGTAAGACATGACTAAAAAAGCTACTGAACAGCAAAAACTTCCACACTTGAAGGTCATTGTCTATTTACTAGGACAAGATGCCTCAAGAATTGCTTTGTTTTTTTTTTTTAATAGATTCTATAAAAGTCTTTGAGAGTTATAGGCTCCATCTGGAAAGAGAAAAAGGATAACCACACTTTTCATATTCCCACAGGGAATGTATGAGATTTCATTGAAAATAGTTTTGACTCTGGGTGCCATAAATAGGGTTAAGCAACATACATGTATGACATAGGAAAGACTCAGACATATATAGGGAAGAATGAAACTGAAAACAATAAGATCAGCAAAGGAAAATAGGTAAGGAAAGATAAAGGGAAGGGGGAATACATAAGAAGGAAAAAAAGATTCACAGAGTTGTGAATGATGTACAATGATGCATCTCTTAGACTGGAGAGATCATCTAGAGCAAGCATTGTATAATGAGGAAAGTGCAGGATTTGAAATTAAAGGAACACAATTTAAATCCAACCTTGCCACCCTACAACATATCTGAAAGTTTCTACTAAATCACTCAGTGGCATTAGAATTACATTGCTTGTGTCAGTTAAAATATCCTATTATGTCAATTTATTTTAAAGAAAACCTGATCTCTGCACATAAGTGCAAGCCATTAAGCTCCCTAGGCCTCTATATCCTCATCTGTAAAGTTAGAGGGTCAGCCTCGGTGTCTGTCCAAGGTCCTTTCCAGCTCTAAATCTATAGTCCTATTTTGAGTCCTGTTTATATATAATGTCAATCTACCTTTATTTTAAAAATGAAGACAACAATTATTTGTGCTAATAGCATAAATATTCCTTATGGCATGTGGGAGATGCCTTAGAGTAACCTCAACATCAAGACTAAAAATAAAAGGTAAATTATTTACATAACTATATTATCCTTGCACTAGTATAGTTTTATGCATGTTATTTCCTCTTTTTAAGGAATCAATTTCATAAATAAAATAATAGAAAAAGTATTTTTAATATAAAGAAAAATATTTACATTAATTGTCCAAGGATATATAACATTATTTATCCTTCTGGTAGATAACCATTTTGATATCTAAAAGGAATAGAATATTTTCTTTTGTTTTTTCATAATCTATTAATAAGTACATATGAAGAAACATAACTCAGATGAAATTCAGAGTTTAGAACTGGAAATGATCTGTAGCATTAATATAAAGACAATTTCTAGGAAATTAGACCTGCTGGTTTGAGAGCAAGTTTGAATGAGTGAGCCAAACCAGAGATTGAGTAAAGTCATATAAGCATGCATTCTAGAATATGGTGAGGATTCTTGACAAGAGCCACCCCATATTCCACAAATTTAATAATTTTCATTTACTCAGTGAAATATTTCTGATATTGAAAGCCCAGGATTTTAGAAAGTAAAACAGTAGAGCATAATGGTTAGAGCTGACCTTGATGTCAGGAAGAAACATGGTTCAAATGTTCACTGGAATTCCCTGGTTCTGTGACCCTGGGAAAGTCACTTAACTTTTTAAATAATACCCCATTCATCTCTGTAAGACTATAGATTGCAAAACTTTTATTCCAATGAAATTATGGATCCACAATTTTTCTAAATGTATATGTTTATGTACATGCACACAGATAAATTATATATGTATGTTATAAATATAATGTTTATATAATTTATATATAAATATGTTAAAAATATACACATGTAAGTATATTTTTATGAAGTTTACTTTCTGTCATCATGAATAAATGTGGCTTCGAGATTCATGCTTCTTGTAATAAATTTTTAATGAAGTTTCAATTAGCTAAGATCTTTCACTTTTTATCATAAAGTATTTAGTGGTAATTCTATGAGACATCAGAATTACTAGTTGATCTCAGAGCTCTCTATATTTCTTCAATGAATAAAGTAGTTTATTAGTCATAAAAATGTAAAATAATCTCTTGGAAATTTTTAATGCAGTGTATTAGGAAAAGAAAAATACATATTATTGCTTTTCCTGTGAAAAGATGTAATTAATATCATGCTGTATCATCAACATGCAGGTGCTGATGAAAATTCCAGTGTGTTACCAATATTCTCTTCTATTCTAGTTTACATGTATTCTTTCCTCTGGGTAGCTGTAGTGACATTTTCTGCCTTCAGGACCTGCTGTCCCTTGAAGTCTTGTCTGTTAGCCTTATAGTCATCATGGTATTTTGATTCCAAATTATCCACTCAGCTCTGAGAGTTTCTTGCCGGTGGGGTTTGTGTGCTGCTCATCTTTCCTAGCCTTCAGTAGCAATGTTAAATCAAGACTTCAAATCATGCTCAGCGTATCCCTGAAGCACTTCTTTGCAGTTCATCCCTGTTTGTTCTCCTGAGTTGATCCTCATTTTCTACACATACCTAGAATAGTAAAACCAATCATGGGCTGAGTGTTTCTAAAAACTGATGAGAAAACTAGATTTTGGTTCCTATGGTTTTCTTCCTTAGTAGTTCTTTGCTGCTGTATGTCTTGTCTTTGTGATTTTTTTTAAAAGCTATCTTTACAATTAAGTGGTATTTATCTTGGGACGATAATGTTTCATGTTATTAGGTGTTTTGCATTAGATTTCTGAATGGGTTTTATAGACCTAGAAGACTAAATTCTCATTTTTACACCACTAACAAATTCTCTGTAGGAGTGGACACTAAGGGAGCTGCTAAGTATTCAATACTCCACTTAAAATATTATGGAAATATTTACTTTGAGAAAGAGAATGATCTATCAATCAATGTGTTTATTAAGCACATATTATTTGCCATTTATTGTATCTGGTAACATGATTCAAAGATGAAACACCCCCTTCCTTCCAGGACTTTATATACTATTGAGTTACACAACGTGTAATTAAGTATATATGAGATACATGCATAGTAAATCTATGGGAATTTAGTCGTGAAGGAAAAACAGCGGAATCAGATAAAGCCTCCTCTACGAGGTGGAGTTTGAGCTGAGTTCTGAAGGAAAGTAGGAATTTTGAAAGGTAAGGGAAAGAAAGAGTATGTTTTAGTTATGAGGGACCACCTATGGAAGGGTGCAGATACACAAGTAGAATGTCCTTTGTGAGGAATAGCCTGTAGATGCTAGAGGGGAGTGAAGTCTAATAAATCAGGAAAGGTATATTGAAGGCAAGCTGTTAAAGGACTTAAAATGCCAAACAGAGAAGTTTTTATTTGGCCCTAAAGGTAGTAAGGAATCACTGGAGTTTATTGATCAAGGAAGTAACGTGGTCAGATCTGTGCTTCCAGAACATGACTTCAGGAGTAACATGGGGAGAACAGATTAAAGAAAGATGCCCTAAGGCAGTGAAACCAATGAGAAGAGAGCCTCACTGAGTGGTTTGTCCCAAACTGGCTCATCCGTCCCTTATGCCACCTAGAGGAGGACTTCTTGTCCTACATTCCCATTTACAGACCACCCACAGTCAGTATTACCCAACAACCACCGCTTCTCCTTTAGAGTTCGTTTGATTCTTTCTAAGTCTTTTTTGTTGTCATCTGTGGACATCTAGGGCAGTCTCTGTCCTCCTCAAAAAATGCAGTACCCATTAAATTCAGTCTTCATGACTCCAAGCATCAGTCCCTTTGAACATCGTACGTTGATATTCTCACCCCACTCCACTCCTGTTAACCACTACTCCTCTGGATGTAGATCCCTAATTATGGTTGTGCCTACCTGCCCTGACAATTTCAGGCTTATAGGCTTTGTTCTAGTCACTCTTGCCTGTTCTCCAAAAACACGAAGGGAAAGATTTAAGTGAAACAGCAGAGTAAAAGAATATGTCCTTTGGAAGTTATTTGTTCAGAGAACTGTGCAACGGTTCAGAAAATATCAAAAACTCCTTCAAATTGATAGGGTACAATGTTCTAGAGCAGCAGTTCTCAAACATTTTTGGTTTTAGGAACACTTTATACTCTTAAAAAGTATTGAAGCCCCCAAATGGCTTTGTTATGTGTGTTACAGTTATCAATATTACCATATTAAAAATTTAAAAAGTTTTTAAAATACTTATTTAAAAATAATATATTTTGTATTAATGTTACATATTTAGTGAAAAATAACTATTTTTAAAAACAAAAAAGTAGAAAAAGCATCATTTTACATATTTTTGCTAATCTTAATAGCTTGCTTAATTGAAGATAGCTAGATTCTCATATCTGCTTCTGCATTCAATTTGTTGTGATATTGTTTTGGTTGAAGTTTATGGAAAAATACAATCTTACACAGATATACAGTTATGAAAAAAGAATAATATTGTAATAAGAAAATAATGCTTAATATTTTTGTGAAAAAATAGTTTTGAACCTGTGGAAGAGAAAGCTCTGTCTAAAGCTATAGTTCTAAGTAGAATGTGACTGTGGGGGAGGCATTGTTGGAGTCACAGGAAAAATAAATGTGAAATAGTGTCTACCTCAGGTTGTAAAAAAAATAAGAATCTCAGTGAATGGATCAACAGCATTCAGTATAATTTCAATCAACAGCATTCAGTATAATTCAGAAATTTATTTCTCATCCAGTTTTATTTTTTCTGTTTTAACTTAGTATTCCATGCGTGATATGTCAACTATATTATAGGTTAAGTAGTTTTATAATCAGATTTTTGAACAAAATGACTTAGCATTTGTTATGTAGATGTATATAGGATACTAGGATCATAAATCTAGAGCAAGAAGGAACACTAGAGGCTATCTAGTACACCTTTCGCATGTTAGATATGTATATATGTGTATATGTTCTATAGTAATATATATCTATTATATTCACTAGGATATAAGCGTCTTGAGGTCAAGGAATATTTTTACTTTTTCCTTAAATTACCAAAACTTGGCATAGTATCTGTTACACAGTAAGAGATTAATAAATACTGATAGAGGTGAAGATATCTATCTGTACTAGTAGAAGTAGAACCTCACATCCTAATGGATAATATGGATGTGGGATACATATACATACACATATATAAAATAAAAAGGCTTGATTAATGGCCTCTGGTGTTCTATTTATAAAGATATCTCTCTATAGATGGAAAGAGACAAGCATTTATTAATTTCCATACCTATATGTGTATGGATGTATACAGGATATCCCAAAAGTCTTTGTGTTGTTTTAATCTTTGACCTTTTAAAATAGTTTTAGTAGCTTAAAACTGAACTGATTTTTAGGATATATCATGTATTCATATCTAGTTGGGTGCCTTAGTCATCATTATTGGCATCCCTTTATATATACACACACAAATTATTTTAACTTTGTATTTTCTATACTATTTAGATCCACATATCTCTGATCAATGGAAGGCCTAGTGCTGATGACCCTTCCCCAGAGCTTCTAGAATTCACCTCAGCCCGTTATATTCGTCTGAGATTTCAGAGGATCCGGACCCTGAATGCAGATTTGATGATGTTTGCCCACAAAGACCCCAGGGAAATAGACCCCATTGTTACAAGAAGAGTAAGTTATACTGCAGAAGTCATCTGTTCCTTGCTTCTCAGCTTGGGTGTGATGAATGACTTTCTTTCTTTTCCTACCTCTTTCTACTATCCCTTTCACCAGATTCACACAAAGAGCTGTTGATGGATGTCAGGTAGCCAACAGGACATAACTCACTCCCTTCATAAGCTGTTTTAGTTTTCTTCCCAAGAAATGTGAGACAAATTGTTTCATTAGCTTTCTAACCATTTTTGAAGACTGAGAAGCGAACCAACATGCAGTCTTCCAGGAGTGAACATTTTTGGAATCAGGAATCACATGAACTGCAGGCAGTAGCTGTCAGTTGTTACTGTGTTTCATCCCTCCTGCCACCTTGTGTTGTTCACTGGTTCATTTAACCTTCCTTACACAGTATCGACACAGTAGACATTTTATTACCAAGAAGCTCAATTGCAGTTTTCAAATGTGAAGTTTCAGCTGAAAAGAAAAACACACAATGCACTATTGATCACATCTGCACTGCTAACAGAGTTACATGTATTTCAATGGGGAAGAGTGGCTGCTAAAAGTGTTATAGGGGAAGGACCCTAGGGATTATGGGGGAGAAGCCAATATTAAGGGAATCATTTGCTCCTTTTGCTTGATAGCAGGGAAAATTCCTGCAAGATTCCTGGGACAAAAAGATAGATGTTGAATGATGAAGTCAAGGTCAGACTAGCTCCACAGAGAAGCCTGAACAAATTTGAAACTTACAAGACCAACATGTGGGATAGTTAGCAGTCACCAGAATCCCATTTTTAACTGTCCTTATACATTTCCTCATGTTCTTTGCTCTTGTATCACTGAATTGAATTGAATGGAATAAATAAATGCTTTCCAAGAAAAGTACATAGAATTTAGAGTTGGGCATATTCTAAGAGACAATCTAGATGAATCTCCTTATTTTAAGGATGTTTTCCTACTTTTGTCTTAGTAGTGGCAGAGTCCAATAGTGTTTTATGTATAGTAGAAATGAATTGCTGAATTTAATTTAATTAAATGGGTCAACTGAGGAATAGAGAGATTAAGTAGGTTGCCCACAGTCACAAAATCCCTGGCAAGAAAACTATAGTTCAAAGCTAAATCTATGTAAGTAACAATACCTTTCACTTTCCTAAATACTTTGAAATAAAAGTGGTTTATAGTCCACACACATTATTCCACATGTTTCCAACTGTTAGACTATTTCAACTTGGAGCCCAAACTAAATTCATATAACTTTTTAGCATGGTGGTGAATTTGTTTTACAATGTCCTTTCAAGCAGAAAGGAATCGTTACTTCATGATGTTACTATGGATTGTTTGTTTGAGAGAAATCATTTCTCATTCTAATTTGGGGATTTAAAAAAAAACAGTAAACTGAGGAAGACTGGATAATATTAAAATAAAACTAAATGTTTTCTGACAGTATATCTGTTAAGGAAGAAAATCAATGAAAATCAATTGAAACTCTTTCCCTCCCTATCCTCAATGGAGCCATGTATATTTCTTCTTTTAGCACAGCATTGAAAACAGAAAATATAAAAACTTTAAAGCATCTTTTATTCAATGTCTATGTCCCAGTTATACACACACATATATACACATATATGTGTATATATAATATGTATATATGTGTATACACATGTGTATATACATTCACATGTATATAATGTATGTATATATTAATATGTATAAATGTAAATGCCCAATAAAGGGGTACTGAGTTTCAGATCCTCCTCATGTCTCAGAAATAAAACATTGCACAGAGATCTCTGCCTATGTAAAACTGATTTGCCATCTCATAAAATCTATCATAAATACTGAGATATAGCTTCTCCAAACTATATATACTATTCCTAAACCAAACTAGTAATGCTGGAGCCTTGACTGGTCACTGGTTTTTATAGGCCTGGAAACCTCCTAATATAGCCCGCTAGTCCAAATTCTGTGTATGTCCAATGATAAGGGTATTTCTGCAATTGCTTTTAAGAGAGAAGAGGACCATGGACATGTAAGCAATGATTCATTTGAATTGATTAAGTCTTGATTCCTTGTCTAGTATATATGAGACAACCTGCTTGGTTCAGTGTATCTTTTACATGGTTACGTTTTTGATTGCCAAAAATAATTTTCTTGCTAATAAATTGGAATTCTGGAAGACTATAAGATAACTATGAGCATAGCCTGTTGTTAACTTCAGATAGGAGCATAACAGAGCAATAATTAAAGATAAAAGAATACAAGAAATCTTCCTTTTGATTTTTCCTGCTAACCTACTGAGAGAAATAAATCTTGTTCATTGTCTACACTACAGAACAAAACCTAACTTTATAACCAGTTTTCTTTCACCGTGATTAGAGAAAGAACTCACTGTTGGTGGTAGCTTAATTGGTGAGTTCCCTTGCAATGGGAAGCACGAGAAAAAGGATCTGCTTTTGACTTAGACCCACTAAGGCCTAAGAGAGATTTTTTTTTAAATCAAAAAAGAACCAGAAAAAAAATTTTATTATCACATCAATATTATGAAGGTTAATAACATTGAGGACGTTTTCAGTGGGGTAGGGAAAGGGAAAGAAAATAGATTTTTTTTTAAATAGAAAGGTACGGTGCCACAGATGTGGAATGTGGCATGCATTTCCAGATGAGACCACTATGTTACTAATTTTACTCAATTGTTTACTTTGTTACAAAAACTTCTTATGATATGGAAGTGATCTATAAATGCCTGTTACTGTAAAAGCAAAATATATCAATATAAACTTTAAAAAATTAAAAATGCATTTCAAAAATCAAAACACTATTAAACATAAATGAAGTAAAGAAATAGTTCAATTTAATAAACTTTTATTAGGAGTATTATGTGCTAGGAAAAGTGGTACTTGGTACACAAAAACTAAAATGGCAATGTTTCTTTCTTCAAAGAACTTAACTTTTTTTTTTTCAATTCCATAAAGATTTTGTTAGCATGTAAGCAAAGGTGTCCTCACTACCTAGCACCTGCTTCTGAATCCAAAGTATCACAGCTGGCAAATAGTCTGACTTGATTAATTCAGTAATGATATCTTTCCACCCAGGTAAACCGTAATATGGGATTGTGATCCACAGTTTAAGAAACACTGAAGGAAAGTCACAAGTAGGAAAAGTTTAAGATTACTTTTCTGACCAGTAATATAGGGAGTTTGCGTTTAGATCATGGTCTTTAAATAATAACCACTGCCAATTGTACCTACTGCCAGGTGGATTCACTACTTTATAGTGTTCCCTTTAGTGAAGTACATGTCATCTTTCTTTAGGCTGTTTTACATATCAAAGAACTATTTTTTTCTGTCATATATGCCTTCATCGTCCTAGAAAAGGCACCTACCTATTTCTAATTCAGTGGGGGGGGAAGTAAAATTTTTGAAGAAAAGTGTTTACTTTTGTTTCTTCTAGCTTGCAGTCTCTCGTAACTAGATTTCTCATTTTCCTTTGTGCAGTATTACTATTCAGTCAAGGATATTTCCGTTGGAGGAATGTGCATCTGCTATGGTCATGCCAGGGCTTGTCCACTTGATCCATCAACAAATGTAGGTATATTTATAGGACCATTTGGCAAAATGCAGTCCCGAAACTGTCAAATGTTGCATGAGAATGCTTTGCTGACACTGTAGTCTGTGAATTGATGTCAGGTCCCCACTTAAATGGTGTAACTGAAAGCAGTGCCAGGACTGCCAACAATAATGTTGGCAGTCAGAATGATGGACTTTGAAGTTTGCCACCACAGTATCAGCAAACAGATTATTTTTCCCCCCAAAAGGCTTCAAAATAGTCCATTTGTTTTGAAAACACTCTAGTTATGACAGCATGCTACATGATTTAACTTCAGAGAATGCCTTCCGTCAATCAGCCTGTCCACTTCTTTTACAATATTAATCAAGATTGTTCTTAAGCAAACAAATGGAAAAAGTTGGTAACTTGATGGTTATCTAGTAAATAAATAACAGTCATGGGATGGGATCCTGAGAGTGCATCGTGGGGAGGAAGGTGAGATGATGAATAACCAAGAGAAACTTCCTAGGGCCATTTTGAAACATATCAGTAATTTGGGGTAGAGATTCCATTTGAATGTCAACTTAATACTGCAGAACAGAAAATGAATGTGATTTTCTTTTCCAATCACATGCCATTCTACAAGTCACTCTGTTTTCAAGTATGAGAAAGTACTACTGACTAGAGATTAGATGCACTGAATATTTTAACGTCAGAAGAAGTAATGATATGAAAAATTGCTGTGATAATGAAACTGTAACATGGATTATGGACTTGTTTCTTTCTCTGGATCAAAATGACATATTCTAAGGGATGCCCAAGTAGTCAACCACTTCCTGTAATAACATTTTGTATACAGTGGTATTTCTTACAAGACATTAGTATTCCCAGTCAATTGTGCCAATGGCCAGTGAGAATTTCCCAATCTTAGGCTTTTGAGGTCTGAATGTGTCCATAGTTTATCTGGAGATTCTTTGAGAACCATCGGACAAGTGGATAACTTTTTGAGGTCACTGAATTTGTCATCCACTCATGAAGTATATAAAAGTTTCAATTTAGAATGCCTTGGATTCCTATCTTTATTTCCCTTTTATTACCGGTACATAAGATGCCCTTAACAACTCAAAACAGACCCATCCATCTGTGAAGGGCTTGAAACCCTGTCTCCAGAATGAGATAAGAGATTACTCAGATTAGGTTTAAATTGGGCACACTCCTTGTTACCGTTGCTTCCCAAAAGTTTACCTTGTCCCAAGCAAACAATAAACAATATACCCTTTCCCCCCTTTCTCCTTAATTAGAAATCTCGTTGTGAATGTGAGCACAATACCTGTGGTGATAGCTGTGATGAGTGTTGTCCAGGATTTCACCAAAAACCTTGGAAAGCAGGGACTTTTCTTACCAAGACTGAATGTGAAGGTATGTAACCATACTTCTGTGTGTTTGAGTTCACAAGGACAAGAAGTTGTCTTCCAGGAGAAGAAAGATATATGTATTTCTTTCTTTTAGAGATACTCTTTATAAATGTTTGTAAAATTTAGTTGAACTGAAAGTAGTCATGACATATGCTTTGTGGCTTTAGGGGAGGATTATACATAACTATTTCTATTTTGTCAGATTTATCTGAAGTAAAAACTGATTTCCTCTGCTTTATTACCCTGAAATTTTAATTATCTAATTGTTAGGGGTTCTTTTATTCCATTCACAAATCTTATTTTTTTTGAAAGATCATTATACTGCACAGTCTATTCTCTGAAGCTAGGTTTTGTTTTTTTTTTTTCGTGGTACTCACTGCCTTTTACCATGACAGGTACAAGATAATCACACCTTCCCTTCCCTTTAAGCAGAATGAGGTTAGATTGTCTCTCCTTACTCCAGTTAATGCTTCAAGGTCCCATAAAATCAAGTGTCTGGTGACTGGAAAATCAGAAATTTGGAGTACTTGTTGCACAAACTACATTTCTACCAATTATTGAATGGTTAAGGGATTTGACAATTATAGCTAATAGCTAGCATTTCAATAGCACTTTCAGGTTAAAAAGCATTTTGCACACGTTACCTCATTTGATCCTCAAAATTATCCTGGGAAAATATTCTTTTTTTACACTTTAGCAGAAAACTTATAAATATTGATATAAAAGAAGGGTTGTAAGTTAACAAGGAGATGCCTGTGGTCCATTGCACTAGTCACCCACAAAACTCAGGTAATGCTTTGAATGATTCTAAGAAATTAAAGAGCTGATAAGCAATACTGAAGATGATTTCATGGAGGACAAGAGAAATATAATTGTACCTGGTTCACTTCCAAGAATATTTTTAACCCCATTTAGTCAGCAAGCATTTATTTATTTCCTGCTGTCTACCAAACATTGGAGACTAAAATTTTAAAATGAAGCAATTCTTGCCCTCAAGGAATTTGTGTTCTAGTAATTAATTTTGTAGAAAGGCAGACATATTGAAAGAATCCATTGATCACCTCCTGAAAGAGATCCAAAAAGAGAAACTCCTAGAATATTTTAGCCAAATTTCAGAGTTCCCATGGCAAGGAGAAAATATTGCAAACAACTAGAAAGAAACAATTTGAGTATTGTGAAAATACAATCAGGATAACACAAGATCTAGCAGCTTCTACATTAAGGGATCAAAGAGTTTGGAATATGATATTCCAGAAGTCAAAGGAACTAGGATTAAAACCAAAAATCACTTACCCAGCAAAACTGAGTATAATACTTTAGGGGAACATAATTTAAGATGAACCTCTTCACCTTTATAACAAGAAGGAAAACCACCCAATCCCACCCCCACCTGGCCAATAATATGACATTAGTCAGTTTTCTTTTTTTATGTTTATTTACTTATTTTTAGTTTTCAACATTCATTTCCACAAAATTTTGAGTTCCACATTTTCTCCTCTTCTCTCCCCTCCTCCCAATAAAGCTTTGCATTCTGGTTACCCATTCCCTCAATATGTCCTTCCTACTATCATACCTCTCCCTTCTCTTATCCCCATCTTCTCTCTTTTCTTGTGGGGCAAGATAGGTTTCTATACCTCATTACCTGTATTTCTTATTTCCCAGTTGTATGTAGAAACAATTCTCAACATTCGCTCCTAAAACTTTAAGTTCCAACTTCTCTCTCTTCCGCCCTCCTCACCCATCCCCTCTGAAAAGGCAAGCAATTCAATATAGGCTATATATGTGTAGTTTTGCTAAAGACTTCCATAATAATCATGTTGTGTAAGACTATATTTCCCTCTGTCCTGTCCTGCCTCCCATTTATTCTATTCTCTTTTTTGACCTTGTCACTCCCCAAAAAGTGTTTACTTCTAATTACTCCCTCCTCCCACTAGCCCTCCCTTCTATCATTCTCCCCACCTCACTTCTCCACTTCTCCCCTATTGTAGTATAAGATAGATTTTCATACCAAATTGAGTGAGCATGTTATTCCTTCCTTATGTCCAATATGGAGAGAGTAAGCTTCACTTTTTCCCTCTCACTTCCCTTTTCTCATCCATTGAAAAAGCTTTTTCATGGCTCTTTTATGAGAGATAATTTGCCCCATTCCATTTCTCCCTTTCTCCTCCAAATATATTCCTTTATCACCTTTTAATTTTATTTTTTTAGATATTATCCCTTCTTATTCAATTCACCATGTGCTCTCTATCTATATATGTATATGTGTATGTGTGTGTGTATGTGTGTATGAATAATCTCTTCAACTACCCAAATACTGAGAAAAGTCTCAAAAGTTACAAATATTATCTTTCCATGTAGGAATGTAAGCAGTTCAGCTTTAGAAAGTCCCTTATGATTTCTCTTTCCTGTTTATCTTTTCATGCCTCTCTTGATTCTTGTGTTTGAAAGTCAAATTTTCTATTCAGTTCTGGTCTTTTTTATCAAGAATACTTGAAAGTCTTCTATTTCATTGAATGAACATTTTTTTCTCCCTGAAGTATTATACTCAGTTTTTCTGGGTAGGTGATTCTTGGTTTTAATCCTAGTTCCTTTAACTTCTGGAATATCATATTCCAAACCCTTTGACCCCTTAAAGTAGAAGCTGCTAGATCTTGTGTTATCCTCATTGTATTTTCACAATACTGGAATTGTTTCTTTCTAGCTGTTTGCAATATTTTCTCCTTGACCTGAAAACTCTGGAATTTGGCTAAAATATTCTAGGAGTTTCTTTTTTAGGATCTCTTTAAGGAGGTGATCAATGGATTTTTTCAATATTTATTTTGCTCTCTCATTCTAGAATACCAGGGCAGTTTTTCTTGATAATTTCATGAAAGATAATGTCTAGGCTCCTTTTTTTGATCATGGCTTTCAGGGAGTCCCATAACTTCTAAATTGTCTTGCCTGGATCTATATTCCAGGTCAGTTGTTTTTCCAATGAGATATTTCACATTGCTTCCATTTTTTCATTCTTTTGGTTTTGTTTTGTAATTTCTTGGTTTCTCATAAAGTCATTAGCTTCTATCTGCTCCATTCTAATTTTTAAAGAACTATTTTCTTCAGTGAACTTTTGACCCTCCTTTTCCATTTGGCTAATTGTGCTTTTTAAAGCATTCTTCTCCTCACTGGCTTTTTGGACCTCTTTTGTCAATTGAGTTCACCTATTTTTAAAGGTGTTATTTTCTTCAGCATTTTCCCTTAGTAAGCTGTTGACTCCCTTTTCATGATTTTCTTGCATCACTCTCATTTCCCTTTCCAATTTTTCCTCCACCTCTCTTACTTGATTTTTAAAATTCTTTTGGAGCACTTGCATGACCTGAAACCATTGCATATTTATTTTGGAGGTTTTGGATGCAGAAGCCTTGACTTCCTCTAACAGTATGCTTTGTTCTTCCTCATCCGAAAGGATGGAGGAAAATATCTGTTCACCAACAAAGTAACTTTCAAGAGTCTTATTTTTTCCATTTTGGGGGGCATTTTCCCACCTAGTTACTTGACATTTGAGTCCTTTGTCAAGAGGACCTGTAGATTCTCAGTTCCTCCAAGGTGGCACAATTGAAGGAGAGGAGTTTAATCCTCTCCTTGCTTGTGCACTGATCTGGGAGCAACCAAAAACTTTTCTGCTCAGAATCTGGGAGTAGAATTCCCTCTCTACAACCTCCTCCACCTCCACCATGCCAGCTCTCCACTCTTCACCCCAGGGCCAGGCTGGGGCTGAGATTCAGATCAGCTGCTCAATTCCCCCAGGGGCTTTAGGCAGAGGGCTCCAAAAATGGATGCTGCTGCTGTAGTGGCTGCTGCTGGTGGTCCAGACCATGTTCCCTTCTCCTGGGTGAAGGAGCCCTCCCACTGACCTTTGAAGCTGTCTGTGGCATTTGTGGGTTGAACAATCTGGGGACTGTAATTGCTGCTGATGGCTCCCTGAATCCTGTTCCGAGTCCTGTCCCTGCTGAACCCTGTGGCCTATGCTGAATTGCACTCTGCTCCCCACCTAGTGTGATAGATCTTTCCTGTCAGCCTTTCAGGCTGTCTTGGGCTGGAAATCTCTTTCCCTCTGTTGTTTTGTGGTTTCTGCTGCTCTAGAATTTATTTACTCATTTTTACAGGTATTTTATGGGCTATGTGTGGGAACTTCTACAAGTTTGTCTTTCTACTCTGCAATCTTGGCTCCACCCTGAATTGCTGAATCTTTTCAGGAACTTTTTCAAGAAGACAAGTTTCAAGGTCACTGCTGCCTTTAGTATCTATTCAGTCCCATATAACCTGTATCTATAGCTAGATCATAAGTACATCACAATCGTGGGTGTTCATCTACAGAATATAGTTTATGTAGAATCATGATTTTAAGAAAGAAAGAAAAAATCTGTTATATTTGGAATATCATATTTAAGCAGGCAAGGAAATAAATAGAATTGATTTAGAATGATTTATGATTTTAATCAACATTGAATTTTAAGTTCCACTGAAAGTTTCTATAAATCTTAAATGAGTTGTAAATTGATTAATTTTCTGGAGCTTCTGGATTGTTAAGAAGAAACTAATTTTTAAGTGACTAAAACAATGGTAAGATATGTGGTATATATAGTAGTTTTAACTTGCAAATGACAAATTCTAAGAAAACTGTTATCCAAGACATTTATGATTAGAAAAGGGGACAAGTTGGTCATACAGCAGGAATGACAAATAACACACATATAGCATGAGTACTTCAGAAGTGCTTACAAAATGTTGAAAGAACCATTGGAAAACCTCCAGTGTATTGGATAGATCCTTTGGGGAGCATTTACGAAAGTACTTAAATATAAATTATACAGAATGAGGAGTGATGGAGTGATTGAGACCAGTGCTGTGGTCTCATAGAGCACCCATTGAAATAATGTTAATTCTTGCCCCTGCCACCATGTTATAATGTTTTGGAAAATAAAGTTTACCTTTATCTCCATATTCTCAGCACATATCAAGCACATATATTTTGTTAACTTGAATAGGAATGTATTTGTAAGATTTATAGCCTTTCATGTCATAACTACTTCCTCAAACAGTACACTGAGCACTATGGTAGAAGAGTGCAAATATGGTGGTATGACCAGAGGCACTGATATAAATAGATTTATAGAAACGCTATGGATCTGTCCCATTTCAGTGCTTTTTGTTGTCCTCCATCATCTGTAAATCTTCTTGAGATGATTCATTTTAAGTTCCTAAGCTCTTCGCAGAGAGAATAAAATTTTCACCATGTTTATTATTTTTTAAAAAAATGACTCAGCCTTGAAATCTCTCTTGAAGCAAGACGTCTCCCTTACATGTATTAAAAATATAGGATGACTTTGTTCTCTGCTCTAGTGAATATTAAAAAGAAACAAAGTGCATCATACTCACCTAAGATGTTTTTCAGTGTCATAGAACATATCCTCTACAGAACATAGCCTATGCAGAATCATAAAGCTAAAATGATTCTCTATTAAATGGTGTCATTCTGCAAATGTTCATTTTCACAAATATTGTATTGATTTTACTGAATGCTGTAGCACTTTCTAGTAATTCACATAGCAGTGTGAAATTGTTCTATCATTATAGAAAAAAATAAAGTAGGTTAAAATATACATATTGCACAGACTATGTATGACATGCAACAAGTATGTGTGTATGTAATATATAATATTAATATGCAGGTAAAGATAGACTGGGCCCAGAACTAAGCCAGAGGAAGAAATTGGGCCAAATTATATTTGGGAAGTTGTCGTGTTTTTTATTACAACAGTCTCCTTTATTTACTCTTGCTATTTTTGTAATGATACTGTATAACAATATAATAATTTCTACTAATTATTGAACATCAGAATCTCTGAAGAATTGAAAAGATTATGAACCAAAAAGCAGTAAAAAGAGACATATATGTGGTTGGCTGAAGTAGGTTGCAACAGTTATCATTGATAAATATTTTCACGTAAGAAGACATTATTGAGGAGACAAGTTGGTAAAGTACTTGGAATTCAAGGCAACTAATATGTTCATATGTTCATTCATATGAAATTACACAAACCAGTTAAAGGCCTTTGACATTTTAAGTGACTCCTTGATAGACACAAACAAGAAATGTGTAGAATGAGAAGTCATGAATATAAAATCCATAAATAATACTTTCCATTCTGATAAAACAGTTCATCAATTAAAATGTCAAAGTGAAATGAATGTTAAAAGACTGGAACCCTCCAAATATTCTTCAGACCAGCATTTCTTTCTGGGGCAGCTAGATGGCACAGTGGATAGTGCGCCCTCTTGGAGTCAGGAAGACACATTTTTCTGAGTTGAAATGTAGACTCAGGCACTTATTAGTTTGTGACCCTGGGCAAGTCATTTAATCCTGTTTGCTTCTGTTTCCTCATCCATAAAACAAACTGAAGAAGGAAATGACAAACCACTCTAGCTTCTTTGACAAAAAAAACACAAAATAGTGTCAGAAAGAATTGGACAAAACTGAGCAACCAAAATAAAGTTTTCTTTTCAGTTTGAATTCCACCATTTTCCCCCATTCTGTCATTTGTTCTGTCTTGCCTTTCCTTCCTTCATGTTTTTCTTTTACTTCTTATTTTTTTTTTAAATCATGAAGCAAAAGCCATCTTCCCAGGCTGCAGCTTGTGTAGAAATTTTTAGCTTGACATCCCCCAAAGGAAATCAGACCTTTCAGTAACATGGGGCCAAATCAGATTGGACAGGTTTGTCTCTGTTCCCAAACTGAAATATTCCTTTCTGAGTTTATCCCATTCTCAGTAATTCTTTCATGTACTCTGCAAAGTTCTATCTGTCAGAACTCATCCGAAGGAAGGATCCTCTATCAGTTATTGATGCTTCAGAATTTTGGTGTAAATTTAAATCAGTGTTACCTAGCATGATGAGAGTGAGAAGCAGATGTTGGGGGTGGTGGAGGGAATGGAATCCATGTTAAGGTTTCCGCTTGTTCAGGATGCTAGGTGGTGCGGTGTTTAGAACTAGTCAGGAAGATCTGTTCAAATCATCTCAGACACTTACTAGTTGTGTGACCCTGAGCAAGTCACTTAACAACCTCTGTTTCCTCATCTGTAAAATGGGGATAATAATTGAACCTAATACCCGGATTTGTTGTGAGGATAAAATGGAATGATATTTGTAAAGTACTTTTTAAACCTATAAGTGCTACTATTATTGTGTCTGATTTTTACAAAAAAGCTGTTATTGGTAAAAAAAAAAAATGGGGCTGGGATTGATACAGAAAGTTGACAGAGACAAAAGGGAGAGAGAGGAAGACAGGAAGAGGTATAAAGTAGTAAGCTGGAGTCTGTTAAGAACTGAATAAAAATTCAATCCACTAAGGCAGTCCCTTTCTACTGAAGGAACTTACATTATAATGGAAGAAGACAATACATAGAAGGGAGCTGGGTAGCAGTCATGGAGGAATGGGAATCATACCTGTGCAAGAAAGCAGATGTACAGATGGAGAAGGCCAACCAACGAGTGGACCTGGGACTGATAGGTACATGGCTGGGCCTGGTCATAGGGAGGGAGTCATCAATTAGGAGAGCAGGTTCCAGGACAGAGGGGTTTTTTTCAGGTTAATAAGGCTGGAGAGAGACAGAGACAGAGAGACAGAAACAGAGAGAGAAGGTGAACATAGTTGGAGCCCCTTAAATATTGAGGAACCATGGGGTAGGCGAGGGAGAGAGTGAATACCTGGATGTTTTTCCTGAATGTCTTTAAAAATCACCACTTGGTTATATTTTACACCAATGCAGAACTGATCTTCTAGAAGAGTTTCTTCATCAACATCCCCCACTTCACAACAGGCCTCTTTTGCCCTTTTTCCACATCAGGAATAGAGTTTATGTTAGAACTTTCCAGGACTGAACTCAGGGAATTAAGGTTTATTTTTCCTTCAACTTTTGTTGCAGCTGTATGCCTTATGAACCAGAAAACAGGTGTGCTAAGCAGCAGTGATTATCCTTAGCATTTATGGAAGAAGAAAATAAACGACTGAAGAATGACATTTTTTCAGGCCTGTGTTGTCTAGGGAATTTTTGGCAAAAGCATATATAAAAGAAAGGAAATGTTCTTTTCCACTGCCTTTCTCTTTTTAACTATTACAATAGTGTGTTAATGTAGAGAAAGATTTTACGGAGTTTATTTTCTATTTTGTTGTAAACGATATTCACAGAGGCAGAAGACTTGGGTCCTTAGATTCTTCTACTTTATAGCTGAGTGGTTTAGACAAGTCATTTAATTTCTCTGAGTCTCACTTTCCTCATCTGTAAAACTGATATATTTGCATTATCTGATAGGCAGTAAGAAAAAAAAGCTGCTTTGTCCTTGTAACCGTAATACCTAACAACAGTGCCTGAGAAATAATGGGCATTAAATGTTTATTTAATGATTAATAGAAGTATAAATCTATTAATATTAATTCAGAGAAATGGAAGAAATGCCCATCTGAATTAAAGATCTTATAGATTATTTTTCTTGAAGAAAAGAAAATATATTACTTTTACATACATATAGTGATTCAACTATTGAAGCGGAAATAGTAGCATTCATATATGATCTACTATAATAAGTATATCAGGCTTATCTTTAAATAACTTAGGACTCAGAGTTATGACCTCATTTATTGAGAGGAGTTCCCTCGATGATACAAAGTACAATCCATCCATGACTGGTCATCCCATGGCGTTCTTATTGGTGACTTTGCTTGCAGTAGGCTTAGCCCTTCCAGAGTTAAGGGGTAGTGTGGTTGAGCCCAGACAATGCGTTGGCCTGGTTCTCTAGCCACCTGGGTGCAAGTCTCAGCTCTCCCCTTGCTGTCTGACACTTTGCAGGTTTGACTATTGCTATGGGGAGTGAAAGCTAAGTTTTTCTTTAGATGAGGGATTTCTGAAGAAACTGGTAGGCAGTGCCAGCTACATAAGCCAGGCATAAAAATATAAATGTGTCCAGAGATGAGACAGAATGTGGGGAATTATTTTAACTGTGCCTACATTGACAGTTACTGGCACTATACTAAATCCATAATGAAAAGGACACTAGATTGGTTGTCAGAGGACCTAGAGTGTCATTCCGGCTCTACACCCCTGACATGTTTCCTTACATTTTGGACTTGATGAGCTTTGGATACCTTCTAGGTCTAAATTTATAAAAAATTCTAATATCTTTGCATCTTTAATTCCAAATAGAACCTCATTAGCCTCTTCTTGAATGTTATTTCTAGTTTCGACTCTGATTTTACTTCAGACCCCTTTTAGCCTTTTGAGTTCCCCGACTAGTTTTGCAGTGTTTCTGATCCGAGAGAATCTTCTCAACTTTACCACCCACCTCTATTTTCCCCAGTCTGGGTTCTCTCAAGCATCATGGGTTCAGATGTTATTTTCAAAGAGGCCCATGACATCAGGGAGGTAATGCCATAACATACAAGTGAATTGGATTTAAGTGAAGGAGAGCTGTGCCAAGTCACCAACATCACTTTCTTCTCCAGAGCCATCTGGATCTGGTGGCCAGATAAGTCTAAGCTTGTTAAAAAACCCACCCAGGAGTAGCAAAATGCTATCTAGTTATGATGGTTGACAAGTCTCATTCTCTTAGAGCTATATTTACTTTTCTTTGTTATGAGATTGGTTCTCTAAGGTCTCTTACAGTTCTACAGTTTTATGATTCTACCTTATTTCATGATTTATGCTCCATTAACTCTATTGTAGCTTACTACAGCCAGACTAAATTTGACCTTGGAGCTCAACCTATCAGATAGTGAAAAAGAAGTGAGTCAATGATGCCCTATATGTTTAGTGAAGCTATATATGTTGCTGGGGTTCTGTCCTTTGTGACTCAGAGGGAGGCAGAATAGATATCTCTGTCCTCTTCTCTGAGGGAGGTTTTCATTTATGCCAGGAAAGGAAGCAAGAAGTTGAGGCCGAAGGGGGTAACAGGCTAGATGCATACCTAACTGGAAATATGTTCATGTACCATGTAATTTTTGATTGCTTTGTCATCTCTGGGGGAAAGGGAACCCCCAAGCTCTATATCCAAGGCTTGACAATCCTTCTCCCTAATATCACTTCCACATAGTAAATAGCAAAGAAGTCCATTTATCCAAATCATAACAAAACAAAAATCATAAAATGTAAAAATAAAAGAATCTATGCCAGACAATACAGAATAAAGAAACTCTCTCATTGGAGAGCCATTGGAGGCAGGATAACTCAGCTCAACCAAGAGAGAGTATACTGGATCTCATTCAAGGGATGAGTAGTGATCAGGGCCCGGGGACATGATAGATAGTAGCAAATGCCTGTACTTTTCATGCCTTCCCAGAGTCTTTTCCTTCTTATCTTTTTCCATCTTCTCTCTTGAAGCTGGAAACCAAGAGCACCTGAATGATGAGTCTTCAAAAAGGAGATGACTGAGAACTAAACCTCTTGCATTTTATCAGCTCTGCCACACCCCTCATGCAGGGCAAAACCTTCATCCTCACCACTACAAGGAAAGTTCCATACCAATGGACTTTGGTGGAAGGGTTACAATTGAGTCTTTAAAAAAAAAATCTAAGATTTCTTTCTTACTATGGATGAATTCTTTTTCTGGAACATTAGATCAAGTAGGATCTAAATGGATATTCATTTCTTGAAATTAACATACATATAGCAAATCCACTATTTTTAAATCTTAAAAGTTCAGAAAAATTTCTTTTCAAATATAAGCATTTAATATTTTTCAGACACCTGTTTTTTGAATTTGAATTTATATTCAGAATCCTAGGGAAGAAGCAGTGTTTGAGGCAATGAGCATTAGGAAAACATATAATCATTGTTTATTGAAGTGATTTTTGTCTTCTCAGCCTTCATGTTAACCAACTGAGGATTTTTGCCTCCTGGTGAGACAGGTTTAAAATCAGTTGTTTTGCTAACACTAAGGAACAAATGAAAGTTTAACTCAAGACTAAGCTAAGGGAATTGAACATAGTGACTGAATAGTTTTGTGTGTATTGAAACATGCCAACCCATATTTTCCCCAATAAAGAATAGGTTTAAACTGCAGGCTCTTCAAATTGCCAATATAAGGTTATCATTATTTCAAGAAACACTTAAGTAAAGGCACTAAAATTGTGTGTGTGTGTGTGTGTGTGTGTGTGTGACATTTCCTTGGTTAATAACGAAAATCCAGTGATATGAACAGAAGATGTGAAACTCAGTCGATCAACAAGCATTTATTAAGCACATGTGCCATGCATTACACTAAGTAATGGGGATACAAAGAAAGATAAAAACTAGTCCCTTCCCTCCGTCAAGGAGTTCACTGTCTAGCAGAGAGAGCACGCAAACATCTACATATAGGGGACATATGTATATGCATGTATGCGTGTTTCTATCCATATGCATATGATAAATTGTAGATCATCCCAGATTGTTCTTCTCTTCTCCCTTGTTCCTCTTCTTTCTCTGCCCTCCTCTCATCCCTGTCCCAGTCCCCCACAGCAGATGATTTCATCTCCCTGTCCCCGACACAATTCAAGTCATTGGATATGTACATCTTCAGCTCTCTTCCTTCATTCCTCAAAGCTTTCATTTACACAGAGGTATCCCAGCTCTTCACTATGCTCTTCGCTATACTCCACTATACTCCTAGCTCTTCCTCACTGTACTCTTGATCATATTCAGCCTATCTCTGCAGTGACCTTGTTCCAGCCATAATCCTTGCTCTCATGACTTTTTAATCTTTCCTTCTCTATTGGTTTCTCTCCATTTGACTGAAAATATTTGGGTCTTCCCAATTCTATAATAAGCAGACAAACAAAGCCCACCTTCCCAGACACTTTTATCCTCCCCGACTATCATCCCTTGTCTAGCTCCAGCCCTGATTCCTATTCGAACTCAAAGTACCTCTACTTTGATGTCCCACTGCTGCCTCTACATGTGCATAACTAAGCATTTTGTCTTTCCCTATTAACCATGCTTCTTTTCTCATTTCTGCCTGTGGTACCACTATTAATTCCCTTGATTTTTCTAACTTAAGGATTGTCTTTGACTCTTCCCTTACTCTCATCTCTCTTGTCCATTAAGTTCCCTTGTCCTATTGATTTCATCTCTACAATATCTATCCATCCTTTGCCTTTCCTCCCTATTATCTCTTCATCTCCTCTGTTTCTGCCCTAAAAGTATAGCTCTTTTACTTACATACCAGTGCTCTGTAAACTGAAAACACTAAATAAATGTTACCAATTTATCATTCTTATTATTCATCTGTCCTTCAGACGACTGCAAAAATTGTGTTTCATATGTATGGACTTGGCTATGCCATTCTTCTACTCAGAAGACTTTAGTTCTTTATAGTTTAATAAATGAAGCCCCAACTTCTCTGTCTGTTATTTGAAGCTCTACACATTTTGCATTCCCTTTTCTTTCTATATTACTTCTCTCCAAACACTCAATGATCAGTTGAACTAGATCATGGTCTAGTACTTGAATGCACCCTCCAGCATTAGGCCTTTGTATCTTTGAATGAGGATACCCTGTTCTTTGCCTTTATCTTTTAAGTCACAACACCAATTCTATTTCCTCTTTGAAACTTTCCCTGACCCTGCTGACTAACAATTCCTTTTCCCAATGTTTCTTGTCGTGTTACTCTCTAATTCACTTTCCATTGTATGTTATCCCTTTCCTAATGCCAAGCAATATGGGATATGTGATTTTGTCCTATGTAAATACTATATGTATCATCTAGTATTTTATTTCGCCCCAAATGTATATTCATATTCATCTTTTTGGAGCACAACTATTGTAGAAAGAGGGGCAGGGATCTGGTTTGTGAATACATAGACATTATTAAAATGTACTCTTGCATTTTCTTTAGCAGTGGTAATAGGCCACACAGGGCTATTGATCGATCGATTGATTAAGTAGTCCTGTACAGTCCATTACCACTGCTAAGGAAATCTCAAGAGTATCCATTTATAATGGTGAGCCCTATGTTAAGCACAGTTGGGCCTCATTTTCTACAATAGCTATGTTTCTAAAAAGTTGAGTGTAATTTTTTTCTTTGGAGAAGGGTAAATGGAATCATTTAAAATGCATTGGGATGGTAAATGAAATAATTTTTAAAATTCAATAAGGGTATTTTTGTAAAACAAAATGCCCCTTTCTAAAATGAATGATTACTAACATTCATATAACTTTTGTGACCTTATGCTAGCAATTTAACCTCCCTTGTCCTTGCTTTCCTCATCTGTAAAATGAGGAGATTGTATTAGATGCCCTCTGAGGTCTCTTATAGCTATAAATCTATGATCTCTAATTTTTTTTTTCAGTGTGCATTTAGATTTCCATTTATCTTATTTGTTTGAGTCAAAATGCTTTTTCACTTGGTGGTAATATTCTTTAGCCATAGTATAAAATTTCAAGTAATGATAGTGGACCCCATATAAGCTCTGAAAGCCCTTATCCTGACTCCTAGGCCTAGTAAGTTGGGTCCCCCGGTGCAAGACTACAACTCCTTCTCAGTGTTCTAGGGATAACCCTACTGAGTTATTAGCTTTTCTCTAATGATATAGCTCAAGTCCAATTCCCCTGTGTTCTCTTTAAGACCAGCCATCAATAATTAGTACTTAATTACAATTTAATTAATTATTGACAGTTAATTTTACAAAAGGATATTTACTAAGTAAATATTACAAGAAGAAAAGTACAAAACCCAGGAGCATACTCTTCTCCATTAACACCTATGTCCCTGGTGAGCGTGAACTCAAGCTTAACACAGTTACTATAAAGTATCTTCCCCAGTAGATTCCCTTCCTGACACTGATGGACACATTTATGTATCTCGACTGTAGGTACAACCCACTGCTGGTCTGGGTCCCTGTTGCTCCTCAGAGATTTTTTGGCAAATAGGTTTGCTGTTCACAATCTGGCACAGACTCTAGCTCCCAGGGTTCTGGTGACTTACAATATTTTGGAGCTAACAGAGTTATAGCTTAAACCAATCCATCTCCAATATTCCTTAATCTAAAGTATTTAAGAATAGACACAATAGGGTCAAAAACACACCATATGCTTATGGCTTCATGTCAATCCAGATGGAGAGATCATCTCTGCCAATATTAGTTCTGTCTGCCAACCCAGAGTCTCTTTCTCTTCATTTGAATGGTGCCAAACAGGAAAGAGAAATGAGTTGACCCCATGGGAATGTTTTATATACACACCTAGTTCTATTTTAACAACTAATCAAAAAGACAGGCAATCGGCCTAGAAACAGAATACTTCACATGCTCTAAGGTCTGGAAGTAGGACCTTTCCATTACACCTTTCTGAAAACAAGTTTACCCAATCTCTATGTATAAACGAACTTTGAACATGGCAGGCAGAACGCTGAGAATGCTTGAAGGATGAGCTTCTCATTGATCATTCCCATATTCCTGTTATAATAGGATAGATCCTCCTCTTCCTCTAAGTGTCAGTTTCCTGCCTGAGAAAATAAGGGACTTGGACTAGGTGATCTCTAAGGTCACTTCCAACTCTCATTTTTTATTATTTTATGAGGTATAAAAAATGACACAGAGATTCCAAATCAATTTCTCATGTAGCCATGGGCTTCTTTTTCATGCTAATTTATTAGATACAGCAACTATCCCTTAGAAAAATGGCCAGTTTTCCCATGATTGAACTGTGAAAAGGTCTGCTTGTTCACATATCAGCTTTTTTAGCCACATCCACTCACAGGGTTAAACAATACCATTAGCAACACTAACTTTCACTATAGAGGACCAGATATAGATGCTTTATTTTTCCATTATACTGGGGATGTGATGACTGCATATTTCTCATAACACATTTTGACAGTGGTGCATTTTTTTTAATGCCAGTATTTATGCTCTTTAGTAAAAGCTGAAACTTAAAGTGGTTTCTGAATTGAGAGCCAGATTTTTATATTGCCAGTGCCCATTATGGTTTAGGATTGTCTAAACATACCAAAAAGATGTTTGTGTGACTCTTCATATTTATTTATATGACTCTGTATTGCATTCTTCATACAATGTCTGTTTTAGTACTAAGTTCAAAAGCAACATGACAGAACTTGTCTGTTTTTCAAGGGTTTAATTTCTCAACCACGTTTGAAGTATTACTTCATCAACATCACACTGGCTCTACAAATGTACAGTAAATCTTTTTTCCATTGGCTTAATAGTCACATAAAATATGACGATGACAGGCTTTGGACATCTGGCTTCCAACTCACCTTCCCATATTGTCTTCTGTTATTGCTGTGTTAGAGTTGTTCAGTTGTTTTCTGTTATGTCTGACTCATTGTGACCCCATCTGGGGTTTTCTTAGCAACGATACTGGAATGGTTTGCCATCTACTTCTCTAATTCATTTTACAGATGATAAAACTCTGAGGCAAACAGGTTGAAGTGACTTGCCAAGGGTCCCACACAGCTAGTTAGTGTCTCATGAGGATGAGTATACCTTATTCCAAGTCCAGTGCTCCATCTCCTTTGCTACTTAGCTGTGTATTGTTGTGTGTGTGTGCAATTAAAACTCCATCACAATTAATAACTAGCCATAACTCCATTTATACATAGTGTCTTAAAGTATGCGTGGTGCTTTGCATACCAGTAACCCTGAGCCTAAGTACTTCAGATGATAGTCTCTGCATTTAAAAATAAGAAAACTGAGGCTCAGGAAGATTACATCTTATCACCCAACTAGTAAGTGTCAAAGGTAAATTTTGAACTTGTGTCACAGAATTACACCTTTTAGAGCTAGAATGGAGCTTGGAAATTTCCTAGTCCAACCCTTTCATTTTTTTACAGATGAAGAAACTGAGCCTGATAGAACTTAAAGGTCACATAGTAAGTGGCAGGGTTTGAACTGAAGTTTTCTGACTCTAAATTCACTATGCTATGCTGCCTCCCACATCATCCTAACTCCTTGCCCAGCATTTTGTCCACAGTAACATACTGCCTCTCATTTCCGTAGATCTAAAAATCAGTTAAGTCTTTTTATTCCAGTGTATATAGGTTCATGGTCGTTTCCTATTAGAGCATTGAATGTTAAAATACATTTTTCCCTTCTAAAAAATGTCAATTCAAATGAACACAAATGTCTTGTTCCTTAGCATTCTGTGTTTTTGTTGCCTGAGACACTGAGCTAGGTCTTCATTAGTATGACTAATAAATCCAATGGATGAAGTCATATACATTTAAATTTGTAACATTTGAAGTTACAATTCTGTTAAATATGATCATTTATAAGATTTAAATAATTTTAAATGTAAATTTTAAAAACAAATATATTGATATAAAATAAAATTTTATCTTAACATACTCATATAAAATATGAAACATTCCATAAGGTTTCAACTTGGTGGAAATATGCAGTACAAATTCAAATAATGTGATTAAATATTTTAACAAGGTGTCATTCTATTTCTTTGAAATGAAATGATCAGATCTCATCTTCAAATAAATCTTTTTTAATACCTCATTTAGTCCATTACTTTGAAGATTGGTGATTTTGTCAGGGTGGATATCCTCTTAACTGAAGCAGAATGTAACCCTTCTGTTGATGTAGTAGATGGTCAGTCACTGCGTTGTCATGGCTGAAAATATTCATCACCTTGTGGATAGTCTTCTGGTGATGAGCCGTCTCAAATTTAGTTAGGCCAATCCTTTTTTGGCTGACAGCTATACAGTTCATCATCTGGTCTGTCCTTGAAGCCTTTCCAGCTTGTCAAGACCTGATGGAATTTGTACTCTGCTGGCATAGCATTCAAGAGCCCCTGCCATAATGAGACAGATTTAAGTAGAACTTCTATTGAAACCGGAGTCATCATAGTAAAAATTATACCTATATATATGGTGGAAAATTCCCATAGCAGTGGTAGCCTCATATTATTTTTGGTATGGTCTCGTCAAGTGGAGATTCCTTTAACCACTGAAAGTCCTGAGAATAAACACCTTTTTTTTATTGATATGTTCTATGATCTTGAGATTTAACTGTTCTTCTTCAGTCTCCTCTGTAAGATTAACATAATACTGCCTCTACTACCCAATTTCCCACTGATCCAGGGAATAGATCCAGAAAATTTCTTATGACCTCAGCATTTTCTGTATGATTACAGTGACAGTATAGATAAAAACAGAATTTGCAATTCCAACTTATGTATCTGTGTATATAATATATGTATATAGGTATGCATACATGTGTATATCTCAAACATTTCACAAATACAATTAAACAATGTCAGAATATTCTGCTTAAATCTAGCAATGAAGAAAACACAATGTTTAGAAGAAAGATGAGAGAGTAATCCTGGTTAAAAAAAAATAAAAGCCATTCATATGCTTACATGGAAATCCATGAAGCCGAGGGGAACCATGGTAGGGAAGTTTTGAGTAAGGATCAACAAAGAGAAAAATAATAAATGACACTGCCTCAATCAAGTGAAGTTGGTTTTAGGCTTGGCTCTTGGAAATGGGGCAGTTAGGTGGCAAAATGATGGTCACTGTGATTCAGAAATTTGACTGACTCATGAGAGGCTAGGTTTCAGGTATGATGGTAAGTAGTAATTGGAAGCACAACTTGATGCTTGGGCAGGTCCAAGCTGGAAAGCTCTATACTCTGAACAGGAAGTAGGTCAAGGTCTGGAACACAAATAGCCTTTTAATTTGTCCCTCTGCCTCCAGATTCTCCCCTCTTCATATCTCTATTCTATTCCATTCATATCTCCCAAAATAATACATGAGCAGTTCTGTGAATATCATTCCCTTTCTCCAAAAAGTTCTCAGATTCCATCTTTCTATAGGATAAAACAGAAACTCCTTAGACTGTCACTGAATGACTGGCTTGAAGACCTAGATTGCCTAGTCTACATTTTAGTCAAACTTAGTAGCTGTTGCTCAGTAACATCCTATTCTCCCATTGCTTTATGTATTCACACAAAATAATCCTACCACATTTTGTTTACATTCATTTTACTCTCAAGACAAGGCTCAGGTCCTCTCTGCTCTATGAGACATTCCCTAATCTTACCAAATGAAAGTGGCTGCTCTCTTCCCAAATTTCTTATAGCACTTTTCCTAGACTTTTCCTTTGCATTTATCATGGTTGTTTGTGTACTTTTTTTGGATAATTTATGTAGTACTGATGAGAAAAATGGCAGAGGAGCTTAGATAAGGTTGAAATAAGTTTGTACTGTAGTTGAGAAATCTTTATGGTGGATATGGGACTTCAATAGAGCTTTGAAGGCAGAGGTTGCATAGGCAGAGAGAAGAAAGGATATTTCAGGTAGGAAGAAGAGAATGAACAAAGGCTTGGTGACAGAATTAAACTCTATGTGTGTGTGTGTGTGTGTGTGTGTGTGTGTGAGAGAGAGAGAGAGAGAGTGTAACTGACTAAAACTGCAGCTTGAGTAAGTTAGACTACATATAAAAAACCTGTTCTTACATTTACATGTCAAACATTAGAATACACAACCAATGGAGAAGTGTGGCTGTTTCTTTCTCTGGAACTCTAAAAAAGAACAATAAATAGAATTTTAAAAATATTGAAAATCTAGCTAGGCCTAACTGTTTGGGAGAAAAAAATATGATAAACACTTAAAATCCACTGGACTAGGTAACATCTCCTGTTTCTCTGGTAGCTCTATCATTTTAAATGTGTCATGTTTGTTGAAAAATTATGAACAAGGGTGGTGGATTGGGATTCGTATGAAACTTTGCTACCAAGAAGCATCCTTTTTAAACAAAAGAATACTAAATGGATTTCTTGTCTTAGTAAATGAAAATTTTCATATTAGAAAACAGTGTTACCAATGTTATTTGAGTTGGTTTTTTTTCAGTTAGTAGGGATAAATTGAATGGATCAACTCTCACACCCTCTCAGGTAGCCCTCTTTTAGGACCAGCATTTTATTTACCATCATCCCTCTTAGAATGACTTTCTTCAAGACTCAAGCCTAAGCATCATTTTCTATAGGAGACCTTTTTGTTTCTCCAGTTGCTAGTGACTTCCCCTCTGTTCTCTTGTGTCTGCTCCATATATCTTACATATACCTGTGTAAATGTGAGTGTAGACTTAATGAATGCAAGGACTGTACTTCTACCTAAGACTTCTCCTTGTGTCCTCAGGACTTTACATGGTCCTTGTTAAACAGCAAGTGTTTAATTAATATTTATTGACTGAAATGAGTAGAGAAGCAGAGCATGCCATTGGTGCCATTGCACAGTCTTCTTTAGGCTCATGATCAGACAAGTTTCATCAGATTATCATATAAACTATTCTTTAAAAATATCCATACTTCATCTTCTTATTAATAGTGTTCCAATGCTCCACTGACCTTGCTGTGTGATTCAGGAATCATTTCCATACTTCCTTTCAGGATGGCACTATTAGATATTGGTTATACTGTACTTTTTTAGAGGATGGACTGTTTTTGCCCTTCTGTGCATCTCTAGTGCCTAACGCTGTCTGTAGCACATAGTAGGCACTCAATAAAATATTGGCTGACTTGAATTAACACTTGTCAAATACCTCTCTGCTGTAATTCAATGCTCTTTTCCCAGACCAACCTTGCATTAGGGTTTGTTTTCTTGGAATTATTTCCCTTAACTTTTGGTCCAAGAAACATACCATTCTAAGCTACTACCTGGAACTCATGCTTTGTCTGGCAAATGCTTGCTCTTTACTCTCTGGTGTTTTCTTATCTTTCACAGAATGTAGTGATAGAAAGGGCCTATGCCTACAGTAAAGACTTCATTAATGCAGAGTTGGGTAGGAGGCTTACTTTATATGCCTTACATGTGACATAATTTTACCTCTTTCGCTTACAGTATAGGTCTCACCACGGATTCCATTTTGGTTTGTGGTCTATCCTTTCACATGTTATTTGCTTACATACTACTTCTCAGGTAAAAATTTCGTGCTTTGTCCTTTCAGAGACCTGTATATTAATACTCTGCGTTTGGTCTTTCAAAATTCTATCCCATTGATATGATTTCTGTAGATAAAGATTTATCCTAATTCTTTTTCTGAAAATACCAGGTCCTCTAAATGATTGCACTTTCCCACATAATTTTTATATATAGCCCCTATGATTTAGTTCAAGATAAAATGTCACAATGCTCTTAGTTTGATGGTATTTCACTGAGAAACATTTTGAGTGAATTTTTTTATAAGCTTAATGTTGTCTATCCATGTTTTTCCTTTAGTTTTTACTATGTCAGGTGGGACCTAAAGTAAAAGCATCCAATTTCTAGTGCTTTTTACTGATCTCCAAAATCAGAGTATCAAAGATGATTAGACTCCTTTAGTGTTAGTCTGAGGGAGCTTTATATTGCCTGAAACTTGACTATACTTATAGCTACAATTCCTTAATGATGCATTATCATCATTACATCATCATTTATCTGAGTATAGACATTATGTCTGAAGTGCAGAATTTAGGTAAGTAGACTACTGTATTGCTAACTTTTCATCTATTCTTACAATATGAACAGGAAAAGAAAACTTTTATTGTCTCCATGGCACAACGTATAAGCCAAAGGCAGAGTATCTAAGTGATGCAGAGGACAGAGTGCTGGACCTGGAGTCAGGAAGATCTAAATTCAAATGTATCTTCAGACACTTATTTGCGATGTGATCCTGGGCAAGTCACTTAATCCTTGCCTCAGTTTCTTTATCTCTAAAATGAGCCAGAGAAGGAAATGCCAAATTACTCCAGTATCTTTAAAAAAAGAACCCAAAAAAATCCAAAACCAAAACCCCAAAAACAAAAAATACCAAGACAGGATCACAAAGAGCTAGACACAAATGAAATGACTGAAAAATAATAAAAATTAATCAATCAGAAAACATTTATTAAGCAGTTACTGTTTTCCAGGCACTATAGCAGGTACAAGAGATATGAATACTATGAATGAAACAATCTCTCATCTCAAGGAGCTTATACTCTAATGGGAAATTAGTACATACATAAGTAAATACAGAATAATTATAAAGAATAAATACAGGGTAGAGAGGAGAAGGGAAGGCTCCTTGTGGAAGATAGTTCTTGAGACGCATTTTAAAGGAAGAGAAGGATTCTGTGAGGAAGGGGAAGGGAAATGGTGAGTGCCAAGTGTCATGTGAGGGCTTAGAAGGAAGGTCAAGCTTTATTGGCTTGATTGTTGAATGCAAGAGGAGTAATGTAGAATAGACCAGAAGATAACTTGCCACCAGATTGTGAAGGTCTTTAAACAGTAAGCAATTAAGTTTATATTTTATCTTAGAAACAACAGGGAGTTGCTATAGTTTATTAAGTAGGGGAGTGATATTTTAGATCTACAATTAAGGAAAATTATTTTGTTAACTCTGTGTACTGCAATGGGGAGAGACTTAGGGTAGAGAGACTGATTAGGAGATCACTGCAACATCAGAGTGAGATGTAATAAGATCTTGTACTAAGATGATGATCATATAAGTAGAGACTCATTCCCCAATTGATAAATGGTCAAAAGATATGAATAGACAGTTCTCCAATGAAGAAATCAAAACAGTTTATAGTTGTATGAAAAAAAAATGCTCTAAATTATTGTTGATAAGAGAAATGCAAGTTAAAACCACCTTGAAAATATATGAGTAGAGTAAGACAGATATGGATGTTTTAGAGGTAGAAATAACAAAATTTGGTAATTATGAAATGAGGGAGTGACAAATCAAGGTTAATGCTGAGGCTGTCAGATAATATGTAAAGTATCTCATTAATACCTACCACCTCCAAAGGATACACCATTTATACCATCTAGGATAGGTATACTACTCTTGATCATTCCTCTTTTCATGGATACAGTGCTCTTTCCTATATGATCTCCTTCACTCTTGTGGTTTCAACTCTGTGAAATTAATGGTCAAAGTTATGAGTCTACCAGGGGTGGGGAACCTGTGGCCTTGAGGCTATTTGTGACCCTCTAGATGCTCAAGTGTAACCATTTGACTGAATCCAAACTTCACAGAACAAAATCCTTAAGAAAAGGATTTGTTCTGTAAAGCTTGGATTCAGACAAAAGGCTGTACCCAAGGACCTAGAAAGCCACATGTGACCTCAAGGTCCCAGGTTCCCTACCCCTGGGCCCTAGTCCATCTTCTTTCTCCAATGCCAATCTCACATTCCAAATTGCCTAATGAATATTGCTCCTTGGTTCTAGCCAGCTTCTAAAACTGAACTCATTAGCACTTTACCAAAATCACACTAGCTTGTACCTCTTTCAGTTGTTACTATAATTCTTCCAAAGATCCAAAATGTGAGAGTCATCTTTGACTTCTCCTTATTTCCCATATTATATAAGGTGCCAAGTTATATGAGTTCTTGTACTTATCTAAAATCTGGTCATTCCTTTCTATTGCCGTTGATGTCATACTAAAGCAGTCCATTACTCATTACTGCTCTGAATGTCAACAAATGAAGTAGGATCAAAGGATCATGACCTTAGAGTGTGGAGGGTCCTAGAGGCAGGCTGGTCCAAATCCTCATTTGTTACATAAGCGCCCTGAAATTAAGTGACTTGGTGTACACAAAACAAGTACGTAAGAAAGTCCGGACTCTGGATTTATTTCTACCTCTTCATTCTAACTCTTAAATGAACTTTAAATTCTTTAACTCATCAAACACAGCATTTAGGTGGTACGGTGGATAGAGTAATAAATCTGGAGTCAGTTCAGATCTAGCCTTAGATGTTTAACTAGCTGTGAGACTCATGGCAAGTCTTACCTCAGTTTCCTCAACTGTGAAATGGGGATAATAATAGCACCCCTCCCGGAGCTGTTATGAGAATCCAGTGAGAAAGTATTAGTAAAGTGTTCACAAAAAGTATTTACTAAATGCTTTCCCCGCCTTGCTTCCTTCTGTCCACTCAAACTGATGCTTTGGTCAAATTAATCTATTCACAGTTCACTGAATATAGCTTTCCATTCTCTCTGACTGTATATTCTATACCCCAAATTCCGCCTATCAAACCCTATCCATGCTACAGACCCAGCTTTGATGGCTTTTCATCCTTTAATTCTTCCCTTTTCTCCCAGTTGGAAGCTATTTTTCCCCCAGGCATTTTTTTTTTTTTTTTTTGGTATCATGCTTTCTTTGGACTCCGTCTCAGAGTAGCGTAGATCAAGAACTGGAATGGACCCTTACAGGTCATTGAGTCTAATTCTTTCACTTTTCAGAGAAGGAAGTTAGACCCAATTCCCTTGACTCCTCCTCCAGTATTCTTACCACTAGCCCAAGAAGAGGCTACAAGTAACAACGAAAGGAGAGGAACAAGTAACTAAGCTTGATTGTTTCTGTTCCGTCATTCATTCACATCCCACTCTCCATGACACCCATGGACCACAAGTACGCCAGGTCCTTCGGTCTGCCACTACCTCTTGAAATCTCTCGAAGTTCTTCATATTTGACGTTTTATCATAGTTACTTGGGTACCTAGCTAATTAAATTAAGACTTGCTTTGTATCGATAATATGTATCATGATGTTTTTTGCGCAGTAACTACATAACTTAGGTGGCTTGGTAAATAACACACTAAGCCTAAAATCTGGAAGACTTCAGTTAAAATCTGGCCTCAGATATTAGCTTTGTGACCCTGGGCAAGTCCCTTAACCTCTGTTTGCCTTAATTCACTGGAGAAGGAAATGGCAAACCACTCCTGTATCTTTCCAAGAAAACCCCTTGGACAGGATGGTTGTGACATGGTCCATGGGGTCACAAACAGTTGGACACAACCAAGTGACTGAATGACAGCTATGTAACAAATATTTGTTGGCTTGTAATAATATTTCAAATCTGCCCTCAGACACTTATTAACTCTGTGATCCTGAGCAAGTCACTTAACCTTGTTCACCTCAGTTTGGTCATCTGTAAAATAAGCTGGAGAAAACAATGGCCAAACCACTTCCATATCTTTGCCAGAAAACCCCAAATGAGGCCATGAATAGTTGAACAGAACTGAAAGGGTCAAACAACAATGATAAAAACTAGCATTTACATAGTACTTGAAGGTTTGTTTGTAAAACACTTTGCAAATCTTTATCTCACAAATTTTCTGGGAGGTAAGTGCTATTATTATCTTCATTTTACAGATGAGGAAACTGAGGTACACAGAACTTAAATGCCTTGCCCAAGATTATACATCAGTTAAACATCTGAGGTCAGATTGAACCTATGATCTTCCTGATTCCAGGTCCAGTGCTCTATTTACTGCACCATCCAGCAGCCTAAAGTAGCTAAAAGATTTACTGAAAGAGTGTACTTAAAGATTTGCAAAGTACTTTCTTCAAAACAACCTTGTGCAATAGATAGTAACAATGTTTGTTGCTCCCATTTCACAGACTAGAGAACTGAAATTTTCAAGAAAGTGGCTTACCTGAGGTCACCCAACCAATAACTACCTGTAACCTAATTGTAGGTCCAACATTCTCTGGACAATAGCAAGATGCCTACATTAATCACATCCTGCCTTGTATTGTACCTATTATATTTCCTTCTCAACTGTCAGCTCCTTAAGGTCAGGGGCCACGTTTGATATGTCTTCACATTGTCTGCAGCGTCTTGCATGTAGCAGGGACACAAATGTCTGGGCGATATTAAATGACCGTGGACATGTTGATGGCAGCGCTCAATTATATATAATATAATATAATAACTAATTTGGTCCTTGTTAAAATAGAAGAAATAAGAAATGTCTGAATTATTTTTGATTCAATACAATGGCTGTTGAAATAAATACTGTGCCCAGGAAATGCAGTTGCTGTTACAGCTGAGCCTTGCTCATTTGGATATCTCAGGAAGATATTCATCATAAGAAGGAAGTATGCTATTTTCAACACATGCACATATGAACAACACAGATGTCAGAGTAATAAAAGAACACTGTTAATTCTTCACTAAAAATGTTATTTTTATGTGTCTGCAGACTGTCAGTGATATTTACTAACACATTTGTCTCTTTTGCAGCATGCAATTGTCACGGGAAGGCTGAAGAATGCTATTATGATGAAAATGTTGCCAGCAGAAACTTGAGCTTGAATATCCATGGAAAGTACATTGGAGGTGGTGTATGCATTAACTGTACTCAGAATACCACAGGCATCAACTGTGAGACTTGTATTGATGGCTTCTTCAGACCCAAAGGGGTAATATATGACTTACTCTCCCTTTTGTGAGCTGCACACATACCTTTTACTTGGACGAAGATCCATTAAATAGAAAAGAATGATTTGGGGATAGCTTCTTCTAGCATTCTGACAACTGACTAGGCAAATTTATCAGCTGGAAATGTTAGAAAATAGATGTTTAGGTGGTATGAAAACAAAATAGCCTTGATAAGAAAAATGCACTCAAGGTCAAGGTCCCTAGTGGTATCTGTTTGAATTAGAAAAGAATGGAGTCTTATAAACAGTACTGGTATCAGCATAAGTTCTGACATGGAAAGCAAGGAGATTTTTGATTTTTGTCTTTGGCTAGAATTGATGTTTGGGGAAAAAATTTAAAACATTCTTTTTTTCTTTTTGGAGTAATCACATTTACAACTAGTTACCTACTGACATGTAGACCTTTATAGCTATTGTGAATTTGCAAGAAATTGTGAAAACAGCTTATCAATATGTAGAATCTTCTAAATACAAATCAGCATTTCAACATCTATTAATTTCTGTCAGGGAATTTCCTAGGAAATATTAATATGAACACAATTCAAGAGACTTGACTTACAGAAATCTTACTGAAGAAATATTCAAATAACTATTAAGTTACATATATTTCTTTCAGTTTCATGAGTGGATTCATGTTCTATACAGGTATTGGGTTAGATAAACTCTAGTTTCTCTTCCAACTTTGAAAATCTGTAGCATGCTAATGGCTACAATAAAATTTCCTGGTCATAGGATTGTGAATTGTGTTTTGGACTTGAAGTCAGGAAGACCTGACTTCAAATCCTGCCTCTGGCACTTACTAACTTTGTAATCCCAGGAAGTTACATTTCTTCTGTCAGCCTCAGTTTTCTCATCTATAAAATGGGGATAATAATAGCACCTATCTCACAAGGTTGTTGTGAATATCAAATAATGTAATATATGTAAAATGCTTTGCAGACATTAAAGTGCTATATAAATATTAGATGTGACCATCATCATTATTAAACATATTCATTAAAAATAAGATCACGTATAGTGGATATTTTGGAATATGTTTGAATATAATAGGTCTTTCTACCATAGCCATTTCTAAATTGAACATTTTATTTAAAATGTTATTTTCTCCATCTGTTTCACTTCATAATAAGTATACTGCTTATCGTATCTAACATTTGTATGGTGCATCATAGTTTTCAAAGCTCTCCCACATCTTACCTCTGTTGATTCTCATAAACCCCCTGTGAAGCAGGCAGAGCAGATAGTGTTATCATTCTTATTTCAGAGATGAAGAAACTGAGTTTCAAAGGTAATTTAGACGATTTACATAACCAGTAAGTGGCCAAACTGGACTAGAATTTCTCTTACCTATATCAGTGTTCTTTGTTGTGAGCTATAAAGTGCAAGAAAGTGAACCAATATCTTTGCTAATCCATATTCTGCCAGTCAGACTACCAAATACTTAAAGACTATTATCATATTTCCCTTAAACTTTCTCTTCTCCAGTTTCTTTTTATCATCCTTGTGGTTCTCCTCCACATACTCTTCTGCTTCTTAAATGTCCTTTCTAAAATGTGGTACATACAGCTGACCCACCAAAGCAGATGACCTCCCAAGTCCTTGACAGAGTATTTCTCTTAGCTTTGTTGATTTTTTCTTTCAACTTGAAATGTTAAAAATAACATTTATAAAACCTGAAAGAGAAATATTGAAGCATCCTACCTGTTTTCCAATATTGCTTTGAAAATGTGTTTTTCTTATTTTCTTTTGTTTTGAAATGTATTATGTATATTTGATCGACAATATGTTTATATTTCATCTACAAATATGTAGTGTCAATTTATATAAGCAAAAACTATATCATGTGAAAAAACAGGCAAAGCTATCATAAAAATGGTAGCATCTACCCAAGTTAAAGTCTAATTCAGCACTGATATTAATTTAATCACATCTACCCTCAAATATTTTTATTAAAGAATAGCAACTTTTAAAATAGCCAAGTTAAATAATCTATTTTATTAACTTTTTCATGAAGACTTTATAATTTCCTAATTCAGTACAGAGTTTTGATTAATTAATGAGTTATCCTTCAGAAGTAATCAAATAATTTTTTATTATTTTAAGCCACAAACCAAGCACATTTTGAAATGTACTTGAGCACTAATCCATTTTAAAATGACCCTTTTTTTAATATAGTACGCACGTTCACCGTTACTCTCACCACCATTTGCATAGTATATTGTTGAATGTGACATGCTGAAATGATGCCCATTAATGAGGACTGCTTTATTAGAATGTTTCTGTGGTGGCACTTATCTTCTTCCTATAATTTTTGATGTAGAATCTTTTCATATCTCCAAAATAATTTAACCATAATTATCCATGGCAATAAAACAGCATGCACGCACATACATGCATGTGTGCGCACGCGCACACACACACGCACGCACACAATATCAACTTACCAAGTTCAACAAACAAAACTGGGTATACAAAGTTAAGTCTATCAATGTGCACATTAGCTATGACTTAAACAAATGAATAATTATAATTTAAAAAGCAGTGCTAACGTAATTTATCATTATCACCTCAAAGTTGATAAAAATGTGGCACAGAGAAGCCAAAACTACAGATGGCCTAATTCAACTTCCTCACTGCAGGAGTCCACTTTGCTTTATCCTTCCGAGAAGTCCATCCAGTCAGTAAGTAGGAGAGATAAGTATTGATTTTATACATTCACAGTATGATTTAATAAATAAAAAACTGATAGCATGAGGGCTTGAGGAACAATAAAAAAGGATGCAAAGGGGTGAAAAATGGGTTCACACTTCAAAGGTTAATCTGAGGCTAATTCTACGTAGATTTGTCTGCCCACTAACAAATAGCTTCTATATTCAAAATTATTTTTGTCATGTAGCAAATGAGCTTAATGAGAACTTAGCTCAAGCATCCTAAAATGTATAAGGTAATCAGTGAGTATTGCTTGGTTTCACAGGAAGGATAATATTCTTAAAACAACACCAGGAAAGAGCCAATAAAGCATATACATAATAATTACAACAGTGTAAATGGAAAAAAGCAACCACAATGACAGAATTGAAAATGAATGTTATAAAATTAAAATAAACTTGTCCCCTAAAGAAAAAATATGAAAAGATATCTCCCCCACTCCTTTATAGAGGTAGGAAAACTACAAGTAATGAACACTGCACATATTTTCAATTTTTTCTATATATTATTTTTACTCATTGATTTTTTTTCTCTATTTTAATATTCTTTGTTCTATGGGTTAGTGCTGTAAGAAGGGATGGAGGAAGATACAAGAGGAAATTTAAATTCTATAAAAACACTTTAAAAATATAACCAGTGAAGTTTCTTATAATATATAGACAATTGATGGTAAAGGCTGGAATTTATTAGAGCAATAACCAAAATCTTGGGAGGTACAGATACAAAGTTATTTGGATAAAAATTAGGAATGTGGAAAGAGAGAGGAAGATGTGCCCTTGAAAACACATCACACAGTAAAAAGCAACAGTAGTTATTAAACTGTGGGGGGTTGAGGAAGAGTTGTATTAATAAAAACAAAAGTGGCAATAATAAAAACAGTAAAGTATATTTGTGGAAATGGACGAGGTTTTATGGCAATTCAACACCAAAGTATTAAAGGATTATCCTAATAGAACCCAGACTTTGGGATTAATTTGGATTATGCAAATAAATATTAGAAATGCTACAATATCACAGCAACCTATAATAGGACCTACCTAATACCCAGACAGTTGTGGCTTGACAGGTTAGATTATATATCAGGAACTCAGTATCTTTTGCATGATTAATTTCTATTTGACAAATGCAAAGTTCCTAGAGCACTCAACCAGAAAACTATACTAGAATTGTATCATTATTACAGACTGAAATACTTCCCACAATGCCTCAGATGTGGATCCAGAAAACTTAAAAAAATTTTAATATGTGTCCCCACATCAAATAAAATCTCCAAAGTACATGAAAAGAAAAGCTTTCAAAATATAGACATCTAGCAGATGAGATCACAATGATGTAGGGACCGAATGAAGCACGCCATTTTCCCCATTCTGTCTGTTATAGGAGTTTTACTGAAGATGATCTGGATGCTTTAATTTAACTACAAAGGCAAAGATTTTATCCACCCAGGCAAAATGTCCTTGAATATTAACTGTAAAAAAATAATAGAAAGATAGTGTCTTGTCCTAGGACCATTTCTTGCTAAACCTCACCAGAAAATTTTTAAAAGGATGAAAAATGCTGGATAATGACAAGAATGGCTAATATTATATAATGACTCAAGCAGGATTGGAGAACCTGCAGCCTCAAGGCCACATGTGACCTTCTAAGATCTTGGGTATGGCCTTGTGAGTCCACATTAAATAGAATAAATCTATTTTTTCTGTGAAGTTTGAATTCAAAGGGACACACTTGAGGACCTACAGGGCCACATATGTCCTTGAGACCCCAGGTTCCCTACCCTTTCTTTGCCTAAAGGTTTTCAAAGCACTTTAATGTGCATTATTATATTTTATCCCAACAAAAATCTTGTGAGGATTGGTGCTATTATTGTCCTCATTTTATGGAAGAGGAAAACTCACTTGCCCGATGCCATTCCACCAGTAAGTCCTTAATGTAGGATTTAAGCCAAGGTCTTGATGAATTCATTTCCAGTTCTCTGCCCATTCAGAAGTTATGAGCCTATCATCCAGGAAAGCTAATGGCCCTGCCATTGATTCTGAGGAAGTGGTTAGTAGAAAATATTGAATGAGAGAACGTAAACAACTATATAGCATTATGTATTTGTGCTATCACAAGCTAAAGTTTGGGTATAAATGTCTCATCTGTGACTGTTAAAATTTAAAAATAAAGATAATGTTCATTTATCTGTATAAACATTACATCAAGTCATAGGAACTTATAGAATCAGACCTGAAAAACACCTGGGAAATCATCTTGTATAACCATTCTCCTTATTTAATAACCAGACATGATTTTCTGGATATCAGTTTCCTTTCTGACAAGGTACTATGCCTATTCTTTCCAAGTTCAGCAGAGTGTCAAGCATATTGTGAGAACTGTCCAAAATATTTAGGAGATTACAGTGAACCAGTTGTTGGCATATCTAGTAGGTTTTACATATTTAATCGACTGCAGTTCTGCAGTGAATGGCCATACTTTAGTCTAGGAAATGATCATCCATACGCAATGACTTGTCATGAAGACCAAAAATTCCAATCAAATAAAGACATTTATTTAACTGGGAGCCAGAAGTCACAAAAGACTAGCATCAGGTAGATGAGGATTGTCACTAAAGTCAGTGATGTAGCCTAGTGAATAAATGATGTGTCAGGTGCTGTCTTTTATAATGCCAAACCAGTTTCCATTTAAACAGTAACTCTAGGTATGCACTGAGTTATTCCTGTTGGATTTTGTTTTCCTTTTGTGTAGTCCTAGCCATTGGGTAACCTTAGGCATGTCATTCAATTTCCCTATGTCTATGTTATTCCATCTGGAAAATATACTTAGAAACAATAAAATATAATGCAGCCATGCAAATGAATATGGACCCAGAGCCTGCTTTAGGTCTAAAATAAATCACCTGTTAGAAAAGCAGAACATTTCTGAGGAATTGAAATGAGGACTCAAGCATTTAATGCATTTAGAACTATTCTTCATCATCATCATGTGACACTGACATGTTTGGTAACAACTAGAGAAAATGTTCAGTTTAGTAAAAATATTTATGGATCCCCAATTTTAGTCATATTTCTCTCCAAGTTATCTATTGTACCGTGGGTGCAATAAGTATCAATGGGCAGATTTTTTTTTAAGAATCTAAGATTTTTGTAAAGTAGAATTAGTTTTTAAGAAGTTTTTTATGAAATATTTGCCATATTTATTATAGTATGATTATAATAACCAGCCTCAAAAAGGCATTGCTGAAGTACTAGGGGAAAATTCAATTTGCTTCTCAAATGTTATGAATTACTAAATGTTGGTATTTCTGCCATTGCAAAATTTATTTAATAATATTTCCTTCTTTTCGATTTGCTGTTTTTTAGGTATCACCAACTTATCACAGACCATGCCAACCATGCTACTGTGATCCAATTGGATCCTTAAATGAAATCTGCGTTAAGGATGAGAAGCATGGCAGACGAGGTAAGAAATGTGTTTCAGAAATACAGTGATTTAAAAGGAAAGCAAAAATGTATTTAGGGCAGTGAAATCTGAAAAAAAATTAATCTATTAGTTCTACTAGTTCATTTGAAAGCCTACATAAAATGACATTAATGAAAAAATATTAGTTCGTGGACATCACATGTGGCAGTGTCTAATAGGGGACAGAACTGGCTGTATGACCTGTATAACCTCTCAGTGATATAGGCCAGGAGTGTCAAACTCTAATAGACACGTGGGCTATTAAAACATGTATAAAGTTGACTTAGAAAACCATATATTAACATTACTCATGTTTTATCATATTTTTATTTTATTAAATATTTCCCAATTATATTTTAATTTGGTTTGAATTGCACTTGGGAGTGTTGTGGGCCACATGTCAGCTACCATCATGTTTGATACCTCTGCTCTAGGCAACATTCTCAGACTCTAAATTCCAGAAAAGATATTAACCTGCAAAGGTAGAAGGAATTTCTTTATCTACAAATTCACTATGCCAACATGAGTATATGTCTAATCCGTATAATCTATTGTGCATTAGACTTGTGACAACTATGTATTTGATGGTGGCTGGTTGTTGTCCTTTGTTCTCAAAGAGGACCAAAATGACTTCACTAGGATAAAGTCAAGTTTCAGTGTGTCTGATTGTGGCTGATCAGACCAATATGAGTTTGGAATGCTCTACCACAGATTGGGTACAGATAGTTTGTGTGAACACTTGGAGTGGATACTCTAAATCTGTGCATCTTATGTTTCTTTTGAGTTTCAGTTCTGCTTTGCTCATAGAGCAGAGCACCCTGTCTGATGTGGGCATGCCATACTGAGTGGTCCTGTGCCAGTATCTCCCATGTCACACAATCAATTCCAAAGTTCTTGAGAGAGATCTTGAGAGTGTCCTTGTATCATCTCTTCTGACTACCATGTGATCGCCTGCGCCGTGTGAGTTGTCCATAAAATAGTCTTTTTGATAAGCATACATTTTGCATTCAAACAACGTGCCCAGCCCATCAGAAGTTTTAAATGTGTATATCTATCCATCTATCATCTATCTACCTATCTGTATCTATATCTGTTGATACAGTTATATATAACCGTAATTTATGACCAAACAAGAGATAGAGAGGATCATGGGAAGTAAAGCAGATAATTTTGATTACATGAAATTAGAAAAAAACAAAAAACTTTTGTACAACCAAAATTAGAAAGAAAGAAAAGAAGAAAATGGAGGGGGAAATTTTATGGCAGTTATCTCTGACAAGTGCTTCATTTCTTAAATATATAAAGAACTGAGTAAAATTCAATAAGAATACAAGTCATTCTCAAATTGATAAATGGTCAAAGGATATGATATGAAAAGGCAGCTTTCAGAAGAAGAAATCAAAGCTGTTAGTAGTCACATAAAAAAGAATCTTGAAATCACTACTAATTAGAGAAATGCAAATTAAAGTAATTCTGATATACTACCTCATACCTGTTAGATTGGCTCATATTACAGAAAAGGAAAATGACAGCATGCGGTAGGGGAGGTGAGAAAATAGGGAGACTAATGCACTGTTGGTAGAGTTGTGAACTGGTCCAATCATCCTGGAGAACAACTTGGAATTACAACCAAAGGGCTGTCAAAGTGTGCATACCCTTTGACCCAGAAATACCACTGCTAGGTCTGTATCCCTAAGAGACTGAAGAAAAGAGAAAAGGACATATGTATAGGAAAATATTCATAGCAACTCTTTTCGAAGTAGCAAAGAATCAGACTTTGAAAGTATGCTCATTAATTGGAACATGGCTGAACAAGTTGTATTATGTGATTATAATGGAATAGTGTTTTGCTATAAGAAATGATGAGCAGAACAACCTGGAAAGATGTATATGAACTTATACAAAGTGAAGTGAGCAGAACCGGAGAATATTTTCCACTGTAATGTCAATATTGTAATGATGACCAACTGAGAAAGACTTGCTCCTAGCTATTTTTTTCTTACTTTATTTTTCGTGTGTGTGTGTGTGTGTGTGTGTGTGTGTGTGTGTGTGTGTGTGTGTTTCTTTTGCGACATGGCTAATCTGGAAATATTATTTGCATGACTTCACATAGACAATAAATGTATTTCTTGCCTGCTTTAGGAATGGGCTGAGAATAGGAGGGAGGGGTAGAATTTGAAACTCAAGTTTTTGTTTGCATAACTTAAATTTTTAATGTAATTTGGAAATATTTAATGAAACTAATAAAAATATTTTTTAATTATTCTGAAAGTCAGACCATAATTTTGGAAGAATGATAAGTAGTGGTTAGAGTAGAAATTCTGCTTTCTTGAGTCAAACTAAGTAAATCTGATTCTTCTTCAACATGACAGTATGGAGATAACCCAGTGATACAGTGAAGTTGGAATCCAGAAGACTAGCATTCTAATCCTGCCAATGGTACTTACTAGTTACCCTGGGCAAGTTATTTTACCTCTCTTCACCTCATTTTCCTCATCTATAAAATAAAGGGATTGGATTTTATCCCTTCCAGATCTATATCTATGATCCTGTGATACTACATATTTTGAAAGAATATATTGTTCTATGTATATTACATATCTATTATACATATTTTATAATACACTTCCAGAAAACGTATCTATGACTTGTTGTTTAACCTATTCCTCCTTTAGGATTAGATTATTTAGTTTCCAATTGATTTTTGGTTTATCTTTCCATGGCCTTTTATTACATACAATTTTTATTGCATTATGATCTGAGAGGGATACATTGACTATCTCTGCCTTTCTGCACTGGATTGTGAGGTTTTTATGTTCTAAAACATGGTCAATTTTTGTATATGTGTCATGTACTGCTGAGAAAAAGGTATATTCCTTTCTATTCCCTTTCAATTTTCTCCAGAGATCTATCATATCTACCTTATCTAGAGTTTTATTTACCTCTTTAACCTCTTTCTTGTTTATTTTGAGGTTAAATTTATCAAGTTCAGAGAGGGGGAAGTTGAGGTCCCCCACTTAGTATAGTTTTGCTGTCTATTTCTTCCTTCAATTCCCCCAACCTCTCCTCTAAGAATCTGGATGCTATACCCCTTGGAGTATACATGTTTAATAATGATGTTGCTTCATTGTCTATGGTGCCAGCAGGATATAGTTTCCTTCCTTATCTTTTTTGATTAGACCTATTTCTGCTTTTGCTTTGTCTGAGATTATGATTGCTACCCCTGCTTTTCTTAAATCAGCTGAAGCACAATATATTCTGCTCCAACCTTTTACCCTTACCCTGTATGTATCCCCTCATTTCAAATGTTTCTTGTAAACAACTTAGTGTTGGATTATGACTTTTAATCCATTCTGCTATCCCTCTCTGTTTTATGGGAGAGTTCATTCCATTCACATTCACAATTATGATTACAATCTATGTATTTCCCTCCATGCTCTTTCCTGCCATTTATGCTTTTAGTTCTCTCATCTTCCTTCCCCTCCTCAATAGTTTTCACTTTTGACCACCACCTACTGCAGCCTTCCCTTTCTTCTTTCAGCCCCTTACCCTTTTGCTCCCCTTTACCCTTACTACTTCTTACCTCCCTTTTAGCTTCCCCTCCCCCCTTTTCCCTCTTCCCCTCCTATTGCCTATAGAGCTAGTTAGAATTATATACTTAATTAAGTTTATCATTACCTCCTTGAACCAAATCAGATGAGAGTACCTCTCAAACAATGGTCATCTCCCTTCCCTCATTCCCTGTACTATAAGTTTGTACTTCTTCCTGTGATGTAATTTACCATTTTCTGCTTCCTCCTTTTCACATCTCCTGATACATTTCCTTCACATGCTTAAATCATATTTTTATCATCACATCATTTACTTTATACCCATTCCCTCTATGTGTATCCCTTTTATATTTCATAATAGATGTGAAATTCTCAAGATTAACAGGTATCATTTTCCCTTATATGGAGATAAACAGTTTGCCCAAATTGAGTAACAAATTTTTTTGTTTTTGTTTTTGTTTTTTTTCCCCCCGTTTACCTTTTTATGCCTCTCTAGAGACCTGCATTTGAAGATCGAATTTTCTATTAAGTTCTGGCATTTTTTTGTCAGGAAGTTCTGGAAATCCCTTATTTCATTGAATGACCATCTCCTTGCCTGAAATGTTATGCTGAATTTTGCTGAGTAGTTAATCCTTGGTTGTATTCCCATCTCCTTTGCTTTATGGAATATTGGATTCCAATTCCTTCACTCTTTTAATGTAAAAGCTGCAAGGTCCTGTGTGATCCTGACTGTAGCTCCTCAATATTTGAATGGTTTCTTTCTGGCTACCTGTAGTATTTTTTCCTTCACTTGATATTTCTGGAATTTGGCAATAATATTTCTTGGGGTTTTGCATTTGGGATCCCTTTTAGAAGGTGAACATTGGATTTTTTCAATGACTATTTTGCCCTCTGTATCTAGCACTTCTGGGCAGTTTTCCTTGATGATTTCCTGGAAGATATTGTCCAGACTCATTTTTTCAGCAGGCCAATAATTCTTAAATTTTCTCTCCTGGATCTATTTTCCAGGTCAGTTGTTTTTCCAATTAGGTATTTTACATTTTCTTCTATTTTTTCATTCTTTAGATTTTGTTTGACTGATTCTTGCTGTCTCATAGACTCATTGGTTTCTACTTGCCCAATTTTTATCAGATTGTTTTCTTCAGTTAATTTTTGTATCTCCTTTTCTATCTGTCCAATTGTTTCTTTTAAGGAATCATTTTCTCCAGTTAATTTTTGAACTTCCTTTTCCAGTTGTTCAATTTTCCTTTTTAAGGAGATGTTCTCTTCAGTGAATTCTTTTTTCATACTTTTAAAATCTTTGGCCAGTTTTTCTTCTCTTTCTTTCTTCAGTTGTTCTAGGAAAGCTTTCTGTGCATGTGAGTTGTTCATTGTCCGTTCTGAAGTTTCAGATAAAAGTGCAGTTTCACTATTGTCCTCTTTGGTATTTGTGTTTTAGTCTTTGAAAGATTCTATGGGTTTTTTTTGCCTTTGTTTTGCTTTTTCCTGCTCATGATGGTGATTGTGTGTTGTGGCTTCTGGTTCTTTTAGTTAGAAGCTGCAGAACTTGGTGTTGAGCTGATTGGTGTGAAAAAACTAAGGGCAAGTGTCTTTTTATCTTTTTGTTTTGTGTTTCCCTGATTAGCCCTGGGGCTTGTTAAGCATGAGGGAGGGGTGGTGTGGTCAAAGGAGATTTTCTCAACTGAGTTGAGGCAAAGGCAAGCTCAGGTATTGGTGATCCCAGCTATCCTATTGTCTTCACGGTTCCCCTGGAGTTCTGAGGCACACTTGGATACTAGTGCAAGTTTCCCCCCTCTTGGGACTCCTCTTCTAGCGCTGAGGCTTGTCTGGGCCCTAGTGGGAGTTTCCACTCCTCCTGGGGTTCCTCTCCTAGTGCTGAGGCATACCTGGGTCCTAGTGTGAGTTTCCACCATCCTGGGACCCTTTCCTTCAGGTTTGCCTCTGCCACAGTAGGAGGAATCCCCCTTAGCTATTTTCCTTGCTTCAGGTGTTATGAGACTATTTGCCCCCTCTACTGTTTCCACGGATCCAGGATTTTTCTGGGGAAATATTTTATGGTTCTTTAGAAGTCATCAATGGGGAGGAGGGAACATTTACTGATCACAACAATATTCTGGCTCCCAGAAGTTGAAGTAGGTGACTTATAGATGTTTCATCTGAGGGCTGAAAGTCTCAGGACCTGCTGCAGCTGATATCTGGGGCTCAGCAGCTGTCACTCACTTGGCTCTCTGTTGGTCTCTGCCCTGGGCTGCCACTCTGCTGGTTCTGCCTGCTGCTATCTTGGGTCTCGCTAGGGCTCTCCCACTCAGCTGGGGCCCACCCACTCAGCTGCACTAGGGGCTCACCCCCGCAGAACAGATCTTTCCCATCAACCTTCTAGTCTGTCCTGGGCTGTGAATCTGCCACAGTCTGTCTCCTTTGGGATTTTGCACCTGTAAAATGTGGTCACATTCTCTCCTTAGAGGTATCTGAAGGAGTTTGTTTAAGAGCTTAGGTAAGCCGTTGCTCTCACTCCACCACCATCTTGGCTCCACCCCCACATACATGTATATGTGTATATATAGGAAAGAATAATATTGTGGAGATAAATGTAAAAGGAAAGTCATAGAAATTTGGTAATTGTTAAGGTAAAGAAATATATTTTGTCAATCATGCTTTCAATGGGAATGAACATGGCATTAAAGTCAGCTAGTGCACTGATGGTAAATTCTTCAATATGTAAAGGTTGCAAGCCAAGACTAAAGTGGAGGGAGTGTTGGTGCATGATATTCTGTTTGCAGGTGATTGTGCACTCAGCGCAGACTCTAAAGCTGAGATCCAACAATGTATGGATCAATTCTCTGCTGCTTGTGCTAATTTTGGCCTAACAATTAACACCAAAAAAACACAGACACTCTGTCAGATACCACTAAACCATCCATATGTGGAACCATTGGTTACAACAAATGGAGAGGTTGTGAATGCTGTGCATAAGTCCACTTACCTTAGTAGTGTACTTTTCAGGGGTAATGTAATTCCCAGTGTACACATTAGCAGTGAGGTTGGCATGCACATTGTCCAAGCTAACTCAGTGTTTGGGAGGCTCCAAAAAAAAGTATATGAGAGAAGAGGTATTAGACTGACTACCAAACTGAAGATGTACAGAGCCATTGTGCTGACCTCATTGTTGTATGCCTGTGAAACATGCAGTCACTTGCCAGTGCCATGTCAGGAAACTGAATCACTTCCATTTGAACTGTCTTAGGAAGATTCTGAAGATCACATGGCAGGTTAAGATACCAGAAACTGAGGTCCTTGCTCAAACTAAACAGCCAGATATTCAAACTATGCTTCAAAGAGTACAGCTCCAATGGGCTGACTGCGTTGTTCTAATGCCAAACGTATGCTTGCCCAAAAAGATTGTTTTATGGAGAACTTGCATGGGGCAGGCGATCACATGGTAGTCACAAGAGGCAATACAGGGACACTCTCAAGGTCTCTCTCAAGAACTTTGGAATTGATTGTGTGATATGGGGAGACACTGGCACAAAACCGCTCAGTATGGTATGCCCACATCAAAAAGGGTGCTGTGCTCTATGAGCAAGGAAGCATTGAAACAGCTCAAAGGAAATGTAAGATGTGCAAATGGGGAGTATCCACCCCAAATGTTCATATGGACTGTCTGTGCCCAATCTGTGGTAGAGCATTCTGAGCTTGTGTTGTTCTGATCAGCCACAGTCGGACACACTGAAACTTGACTTTATCATGATGATGTCAGTTTGGTCCTCTTCCAGAAGGAAGGACAACAACCAAACAAACAAACAATATAGGAAAGAATACTATTATGGAGATGAATGCAAAAGGAAAGGCATAGAAATTTGGTAATATTGTTAAGGTAAAGAAACATATTTTGTCAATCAAAAAGCATTTATCGAGTGCTTACTATGTACAAGGACTATTCTAAATGTTGGTGATATAGAGAAAAAATGAAAAAGCCCTGTTCTCAAGGGGGTTATATTCTAATGAGGGAGATGATATGTATAAGTATAGATTTATTTACTATAAAGTTGATACAAGATTGCAATGGAAGTAATGGAAACTGGAGTGAGGTTAGGAATTCCCCTCCCCCAGGGATATTAGGAAAGGCTTCTCATAGAAGATGGCAATCAAGATGCCACCGAGTATGAAAATGCAATATAAACAGCAAAGAAAATCCATAAAATGTATTCAAATGCTAAAGTTTATCTCTGGTAGGGGATGTCTCAGAGCCAGATCTAGAGATATTTTTCCTTGTTCCAGTAACTCTTTAAAGGTAAGTTGATATATTGTAAGGAAGGGCTAAAATGAATTATCTATATACACTTTCATTTTTCCTTCTCAGTGATTTAGCTGTTCAAGACTAGCAATAGGCAGATAGTCATAGTATTCTAGAAGGAGGATCATCCAGTCCCATGCTCTCATTCTGTCCTCTGACACTGTGTAAACTTGCACAGGTTTAAATGAGGGGTTGGAGTAAATGCTTTTTAGAGTCCTTTCCACCTGTAAATCTATGATCTCATGACCATAGATTATAGATGACAAAACTGAGGCTGAAAGGGATTAAGCAATTTTTGACAGTGTCCTATATCACTTGTAGGAAAGATGAAGAGTTAAGAAATAGGTTAAGAGTACAGTTACCTGGTACAGTTATGTGAGTTCAGTACTTACTGAATGACTAGACACCCCCCCCCCCCAAGAAGTAATTAATGAGTAAATATCATCTTGGGGAGAAATATTTTTTGAAGTGCTCCAGGATCTGTCCTTGGTCCTATGCTGTTTGACATTTGAATCAATGATTTGATTAAAGGAATAGGCAGCATTCATATCAGATTTGCAGGTGACATAAAGCTGAGAAAAGCACATCTCCCCAAAAAATTATATTGACAAGCTAGAACAATGGGCAAAATCTAATCTGAAGTTTTGAAGAATATAATTGAAATAGATTTTTAAAAATAAATTGCACAGGTACAACATGAGGGAGCTATGGCTAGAAGACAGATTTGTTGATAGAAGATCTAAAGATTTTATTGAACTAAAGATTTAATCTGCATTAATAATAATAATAATAAAATTATGATAAAGTGACAGACAAAAAAATGCTAAAGCTAATTCTGGGCTCCATTTACAGGAGAATGTGTCCACAGAGAGACATAAATTCTTCTGTATTCATCCCCTAGTCATTACTGGGCATTTGAAGAATAGTATTCAGTCTTAGATGTTACATTTCAGTATACTAGAGTGAATCCAAAAGAGGATGGCCAGGCTTGGGAGAGGATTCAAGAATGTGCCATTACATAAAGATCAGGTAAAGGAATTGAAGAAACTTGGCATAAAGAATGAAGTACATAAGGGGGATATGATAGCTGTCTTCAAACATTTAATAAGTTATTACTTTTTTGGAGGGATTTCCCTTGTATTTTTTGGTCTCAGAAAATAGAACTAGTAACAATAGAATACTTTTGGGAGAAGCAATTTTCAGCTCAGGGTAAGGAAGTTTTTCTTGACAAATAAGTAGAGCTACCCAAAGAGGAGTATGTTGCTAAGGTGTTAGTAAATTCTTTATTATAAATCTTCAGGTGAGGGCTACTAGTTCAGAATATTTCAAGAGATATTCCTTTATGACTATGATTTGAATTAGATGACTTTTATAAGATCCCTCCAACTCCCTGATTTGAGGACTTGGTCATAGTGATGTAGATAGTAAGAAACAGACAAGAGATTCAAACCTGAGGCCCTCTGACCCTAAGTTTTTTTTTCTTTACTCACTGTAATATTATACTTACAGGCTGTCTTAAAAAAACTGTAAGATTATATGTTTCTATTTTTAAGGTAGTTGTAATCATATACATGGAGAAATTAAAGGGTTTTTTTTCAAGGTGGAAATGATTGCAACATGTTGCAGTGGTCTCTTTTATTGCTTTAAGTTTCCCCTTGCCCTCTTCCATTTTACAGAAAAAAAGTTACACTGCAAGATGAATTGTAAGTGACGCGACTTAATTAGAGTAATTGTATGTTACTGGCAAAGCAACCTATGAGAGTCGTTGTAATAATATTTATATATATATATATATATATATATATATATATATATATATATATATATATATATATATCAGGGGAAAATAAGGTACACAGCAGAGCTATAGAGCAAAGAGTGCCGAGGAGGGTAATTGCCCAGGCGATTATTTCAGTTCAAGAGGGTGATTACAGTGCAAATACAGTGATAATCTTCAGTTATACAGCAGGGATGGTAGCATTGTGCCATAAATATAGATTAATATCATGTTGAATAAAGAGAAATTAAAATGTTTTATGATTTTATTATTTGGAGAGTATACCTATGCCAGTATGCCATTGCCCTAAAGTCTCAATATTATTTTATGAGTTAGGTAAGCAAAAACTTTCGTAAGGCATAATATAAACTTGTCTCTAATCACAAATCAAAAATGGGATTATTTTTTCCTGTTGGAGAAATCTCAGCCAAACAGGTAGTTTTTGCTTAAAAGTAAACTAAGAAGAGAAGAAAATTTTAGTGCCAAGGGCTCTTGACAAATGGTAGCCTTCGCTTGATTCCTCCCTGTTCCATGCTAAATACTGTGAGCAGGAGGCTTGTTATCAAAAGGGTTATCAAAGGGTCAGAATGGTGTAATGACTAAAATCCTGGGCTTGCAATCAGGAAGATTTGAATTCAAATCCTGCCCTATGAATTTACTAGAGGAATAATCTCAGGTCAGTCATAAAGTATCTCTGAGCTTGTTTACTGTTCATCTTCCAGTCGTATCTGACTCCTCCTGACCCCATTGGGCGTTTCATAGCAAAGTCACTGCAGTTGTTTGCTGTATTTTTTTCCAGGTCATTTTGCAGATGAGGAACCAAAGCAAATAGGGGTTAAGTGCCTAACCAGGGGTCAGAGGGCTAGTAATGTCTGGGGCCAGAATAAGAACTCCATTGAGTCACCAGCCACCCTAGGAAACTTTTATAGTACATATATAGCAAGGTTGTTGAGGGGATCAAATGAGATAATTTTTTAAGTGCTTTGAAAATTTTAAATGACATGCATGTATAAAAACTATGGAAAGCTAAGTAGCATATATTAATGAGTCAAATTTCCCCCTTATGCATCAGGGAAAAAATACCATAGATGTCAAAACCATCTATCTCAGTCTCTTCCTCTTTATTTTACTTACTAAAATGGATCTTGACCTAATTAGTGTCATAATTCCATGACAAATGCAAATTGTGGCTCATCCATACTTTCTTATGTACTATCTGTTGACATGTTTTTTGGTGACTCTTCTGTATACCTATGTAGATTTGCCTGAAAATCTGGAGACCCTTATCTTGTTCATGATTTTACAACATATCTAGCACTAATCTAGCACTAGAGAAATGAAGTGACTTGCCCGGTATCTCTCAGTTAGTGGTAGAACTAGGATGCTGCATCCCAGGTCTCCTGACTTCTTAATTCAGTACCCTTTTATCTATATAATACACCCTTGTTTCTCTCATGACCTTTTTCCTTTTTATTTTGAGTGTATTTTATTTTAAAATAAAACAAACATTCATCAAAATTAGTGCTAAGATGTAGACACTCAAGGAACAGTTTTGGTAGAATACGATATTATTTTTCAAATATTAAAATAGTATTTTGTCATGTTGTCTTAATTAGAAGACTTATTCAGAAGAAAATCAGAAGTCTAGTCCAACCTATTCATTTTATAGCTGAGGAAAATAAAACCCAGAGAATTAAACTGATTCATTAGTCAGCAAGCATTTATTAAGCATTTAGTATGTTCCATGCCCTGACCTAAGTGTTATCATAGAAGTAGTGACCAAACTGAGATTCAAACCCAAGCCCTATGACTACAAATCTAGTGCTTCCTCCTGTAGGCCACCCTTCACAATTTTCAATGGCCAACTCATCTCTTATTTCTAAAATACAGAGAAAAAGAGGAAGTTATTGCTAAGGAGAATTCCATTACAATATTCTGCACACACACATCTACATACATATACATGTAGATATGTGAGTATATATACATGCATACATACATATACACACATGTGTGAATATGTATATAAATACACACACACATATATATATCTCCTTGAAAATGTATTGGAAGTACCACTCAACATGACTCAATAAAAAGCAGATCACACCCACCCATTAAACCTTTTTTTTCCTTTTCTTTTGGATTTTGATTAATCTCTTGAGTTTAAAAATTAGTTGCCATTTTATTGATCAAAACCCATGGAAATTTCAGTTTTGAAACAAATAAAAGAAGTAGACCAATCTCAGCCCACACCCTCTTCCTCCCTTTTCCACATGAGTTGACAAAGGGTTGTTTTGTGTGTTTCCCTGCAAGCAAGACACTGAGCCAAATCTCTCCTTCTTTGGGGACTCTAACTGATAGCTCTTGGGCTGCAGCTACAAAAACATCCTTTGTCACGGATCAAATTCCTCCCATTTTCAAACCTGTTCTAAACAGTGATTCTGAAAACATGCCCCTGTACATCCTAACCACAGCTAAGGCCCACTATCTTGGGGCTTATAATTTGCTCCAAGAGGCAGATAATCTATAGCTGATAGCTTTCTATTTGACTTTGATGCACTGAAGCCCCTCAGACACTATTCCCAGCAGTTGGTATGGTTTCATATTTTAAAGTCTTTCTTGAAGGAAAGGCACATCTCACTTTCATCCTTTGTTGCCATCATCTACGTGGATTGATTGAACATCAAACCAGAATTACATATATTTCCTTTTATTTCAGGCTATATATGCCATTTATGTTGATGTCATTTTGTTCTTTCCCGAGGTCTGTTTCCTGGATCATGCCATTGCAAACATGGCTTTGGAGGAATCAAATGTGATCGGTGTGCTCGGGGTTATGCTGGTTACCCTGACTGTGTGCAATGCAATTGCAGTGGCTTGGGAAGCACTAATGATGACCCTTGTGTAGGACCCTGTAACTGCAAGGTATGAATTTTGAGGCTTGCTTTTTCATCAAGTACTTACTCTTCTGGCATGAGTGAAGGTCATAATTTTTTGGTTTTCTATTGTATCTGCTGCCATGGAGCAATTGTTACTACTTTTATAGTAAATAATCATTATCTGTTCCGAATGTGACACTCCAGGAAGTGTCGTTTAGATGGCTACTAGAGACACCCCAGCGAGATACACAACTTCAGTCAGACACTTCTGAGCCACCTGCTATTCATGTAAACAGTTACAAATACACAGAATTTGAAATACTTAGGAATCCTTCCAAATCTTTGAGCCATTTTCTAACAAAATATATTTCTATGATTCACCTGTTATAAAAAATAGCCACAAAAAATAGCATGCACTTTGGCCTCAGAACTCTAAATGTGATCAAACTATTCCTCCAGTTTCTAAAATCAGTTTGAAGTAGCCAGGGCATGGCCCCTTTAATGAAGCCAAGAAAAAGAAAGACATCAGGTTGGGTGGGAAACAGCAACAGTTACTATTAATAATGACTCGGAAGCTAGGAGGGTCCAGAGGAGCCCTCAGACAGGGCCCCAGTGGAGTCCCAGTTTCAGAGTGCAGTAGGGTTAAGGTTTTGGGAGAGGAAAGGAAGGGACGGGAGGTGCAGGAAGAGGAGGGGAGGGGAGAGGAACTAGCCAGTAAAACCCAGTCAACTGGGCATCTTTTGGCCATCCAAATTTACCTTCCTTTGGAGAGAAGAAGGAAGGGGAGGGGGAGGCAGACAGGAGAGGAGGAGCTGAGTTATCCAGCTTGCTGGGTCCCCATTCAACCAGCTGCGTCTACTCACAGGATTGTGTTCATCCTTCGTTGCGGAAGAAGACTATGCCATCAGAGAAATAATGACATGACTTGCACTTGACTTTGTTTTGAGTGAGGAAGGGCTGTGCAGGTCACCAGCTTCACTTCTCCTCCAGAGTCATCTGAATCCAGTGACTAGATATTCATCATATCCCTAGTGTCTAGGTATAGTACCTGGCACATAGCAGATCCTTTATAAATGTTCATTGAGTAAATGAAAGGAAAAATCAATAATATCCAATGCAACAAACATCATGAAGATTTAAAACTATATGCCACATGGAGGTAACTAGGTGTCACATTGAATAGAGTGCAGGGCCTGGAGTCAGGTAGACTCATCTTCTTGAGTTCAAATCTTGCCTCAGACACTTACTAGCTCTGTGACTCTGGGCAAGTCACTTCACCTGTTTACCTCAGTTTTCTCCTCTGTAGAATGAGCAGAAGAAGAAAATGGCAAACCACTCCAGTATCTTTACTAAGAAAACCCTTAATGGGGTCACAAAGTCAGACATCACTGAAAGGACTGAATGAGAACAGCGTATGCCACACATTGTGCTTGGATGTTTGGAGCCTGTCCTAAAGGAGCTTACATTCTATTACATCTATAGGAGCTAACAGCGACTTTTACACGATCGATGCTTAATAAATGATGGAATGTTTGGAGCTGGAGTTATAGACAACAATTTGAAAAAGAGACAGATACACTAACAACCAGGAGAGGCATCAAGAAGTTTTAATCTAATCAGCTACATGTAAAACTCCCATCTAATGACTTCAAGACCACAAGAAAGGTAGAAAGATGGATAAATAGATTTTACAAAATCTGAGGCCAGGATTTGCGGAAAGAAAATAAAGCTAACATTCTAATTTCCTCAAATTGAGTGCCGCTTCAGTATTTTCTTGTCTTGTATCTCGGAGGTAGATGTCTTGTCTGCTTCAGTGCCAATAAAGATTATGTAAAGAAGACAGTTATGAAGTATTGACTATATAGAGAGTAAATCTATGACTGTATGAATGAATAAATTACCTAGAGCGCTAAATTAATAGAATTAGACATGTATTCTGACTGAATGGTTTCAAGGACTTTCTTCAGGATGTCCCAGATTAGCCCAAGAAGGAAGCTGGGCTAACAGATGAATAACAGCTAATTGCAAACTCTTTAGGAACTCAGACCAAAGAACAACATCGTCAGTGAATAGGATGCTGAATTTGGAGTCACAAAAGACCTGGGTCTAATCTTGGCTCTCTTGCTAGGTGTGCAACCCTGGGCAAGTCACTCAACCTCTTTAGGCCTCCATTGTCTCATCCAGAAAATAAAGATAGTAATAGCCAGACTACCTGCCTCACAGGGCTGCTGGGAAGGAAAAAAAGTACTTTGTAAACTCAAAAGTGCCATAGAAATGTGAGGAATTGCTATTCAATGAGAAGAAAAGACAGATTTCAGACACTCACAAAGAAAAAAATAATAGCAAATAAGACTTGAAGTGGGGATGTGTCAAAAAAAAAAAGCCCAGGACTGGAATGTTGTCACCATTAGCAAAACTCTGTGGGAAAGCTCCTCTAGCAATTGCCTGCCTTTTTCTTATGTCAGGCTTATGGGGAGAGTAATTATAACCCTATTCATAAAGATGCCCCCTGCAAAGACACTTGAAGTTCTACACAGACAATTACAATCCAACAATAAACAACGATTTAGAAATCATAAAGGAAAATGAAAACCAAATAAATAGCATCATTAAAAGAGTTGCCCTTCAACTGTGTGTAATTTTTTGCTGAAGTCTATATAGGCTCATAAATTAAATGTGTTTTAACTAAAAAAAAGCCAAACAATTTTTCACATGGAACTTAGCAAAATATAGTATAATGAAGAGTATGACTTATAATATGTATTCTAGAGCGTGTAGGTATTTGGTTCAATTCAATGCATAAATAAGACATAATCTAAGGCATTTCAATAAAATACACATACGCTTGGAATGCTGATTAGGCTTTTGAAAAAGCAGATAGAAGTGTGGTGATCTTTTCTATGATGCAACAAAACCTGTAGTTGAAAATAAGATCATATAAATTACAGGGTGGTGTTTTTTAAAAAGAAAACTTAAAGGTCAAGAAATGCAAGTGGAATTGAAAGAATCATTGAAAAAACAGAAAATATTATTGAAGGACAAAGGTGATGAAGACATGAATTTGAAACTGAGCTAGCACCATGTGGTTGCATATTCAACATTTTAAGGTTATTTGATACATTAGAGGCTGAAATTTTTGAATAGTAATGAATGTTGAAGATGGATAGGGTGAAGATGAAATGAAACATGTACTCATGCATATTTGTTTATAGAATGTCATTCTTAAAAATACTCAGAAGCTGAGGGATATTAGGAATGTTGGTTTCCTTAAGCAAGCTACCGTAATATTCTAATGAATGCCATAGTTTTCATGAAAGATAAATGTAGCCGCAGCTAAAATGGCCCTTCTTTTGATTGAATGAGCAAAAGACTCAATCATTCAATCCATTTCAATCTAATACAGCAAGGATTTATTAAGGGTTTTCTATGTGTCAGGTATGTTTTAGGTCTTAGAGATAAAAAGACAGAAAAAAATAATACCTTAAGTAGCTTATGTTCTGTTGTATATACTATATCTAACACAATGCCTTTTGCACAGTTAGTATCTAATAAATAAGGGACTAGTTAAAATTTATTTTGTACCAATGTTGGAGTTTAAAGTTTTAGAGAATAATAGACCATGTTTCCATAGTTCTTTATAATATGTTTTACTCCCATTCTCATTTGAACCTAGTAACCCTACAAGGGAGTGTGAGCATCGTCATTCCGTTTTATAGATTAAGAAATGGAGACATACCAAGTTAAATTATTTTCCCCACGTCATAGCTAAGTAGTGGTGAAGTCAGCACTCAAAATAATGTCCTCTACTTATAAAGCAAGGACTCTTTACCCTACACTAGATAATAACAGCTAACTCTCATGTGTTTTTAAAGAGTGTGGAGTACCTTTACACATATTATGTAATTTGATCCATGTCTGGAATACAGTGTCTTCTCACCTGTTTCATTAAATCTTTAGTTTCTTTTCAAACTTAGCTGAAACACTACCTTCCCTGTGAGGCCTTCTTGATCTTCCACCCAAATTACTTTGTATTTATTTCCCATGTGTCTTGGATATACTTTTGTATATACTACTATGGTGTAAGCTTCTTAAGAGCAGTTACTGTTTAATTTGTGTGTGTGTGTGTGTATTTGTATCCCTCACTGCCTAGAACTGGTCTCCTCCTTAGGGTTCCTCGCATATGATACTCCATTTTCCAACTCTGAACATTTTTACTGTCAGTCATGCCTGGAATGTTCTTTCTCCTAATTTCTATCTCCTGACCTCCCTGCCTTTCTTCAAGTTGCAGCTAAAATCCTACTTTCTGGCATTCGGGGAGATGGGGAGCACAGAGCCAAGATGGAGGAATAGAAGGAAGGGCCTACTAGAGTTTTACCCCCAAACCACTCAAAAACTTGTGAAAATGACTAAACAAATTCTAAAGCAGTAGAAGACATAAAATGACAGTCTGAAGCAAACTTCCAGCCCAGGACAATCTGGAAGGGTTTGTCACACCAGGCTGGGAGCAGAGCATAGTTAGGTGTGGGTCACACTGGTGCTGAAGGAGGTAGAGAAGGCCTTAGGGGACTGAATCGCTGACAGCTGCTGTGGTTTGCAGACTTCTCAACCTACAAATGCCAAAGAGAGTTTCAAAGGTCTGTGGGAAGGGTCGCTCTCCTGATTGAGAGGGGAGCATGGTCCAGCCCTGGTCCGAGCCCCAGGATGGCAGCAGCCACTGCTGAAGCAGAGGCTGTTTCTGGAAAACTCCATTTAACAAAGAGCTCAAAAGTCACATAATTGGCTGGGGAAATGGGGAAAAGAAACAGACTATAGATTCTTACTTTTGTGGTAAAGAGGTATTTTCTTACATCATTGGTATTGACGAATGTCAAAGCATATAATCAGAAGACAATGAAGCCAAAGCTCCAGCATTCCAAAGCTTCCAAGAAAAATATGACTTGGTCTCAGACCATGGAAGAGCTCAAATAGGATTTTGAAAATCAAGTAAGAGAAGTAGAGGAAAGATTAGGAAGAGAAATGAGAGAGATGCAAGAAAATCATGAAAAGAGTCAAGAGTTTGCTAAAGGAGACCCAAAAAATGCTGAAGAAAAATAATAGCTTTAAAATTAGACTAACCCAAATGGCAAAAGAGGTCTAAAAAGCCAATGAGGAGAAGAATATTTTAACAAGAAGAATGGGCCAAATGGAAAAAGATATCTAAAAGCTGACTGAAGAAAATAATTCCTTAACAATTAGAATGGAGCAAATGGATACTAATGACTTTTTGAGAAATCAAGAAATTATAAAACAAAACCAAAAGAAGGAAAAAATAGAAGACAATGTGAAGTATCTCACTGGAAAAACAACTGATCTGGAAAATGGATCTAGAAGAGATAATTTAAAAATTATTGGACCACCTGAAATCCATGATCAAAAAAAAGGAGACTAGAATCATCTTTCAAGAAATTATCAAGGAACACTGCCCTTGACATTCTTGAATCAGAGGGTAAAATAGAAATGAAAAGAATCGACCAATCACCTCCTGAAAGAGATCCCAGAAGGAAAACTCCTGGGAATATTTTAGCCAAATTCCAGAAGTCCCAGGTCAAGGACAAAATATTACAAGCAGCCAGAAAGAAACAATTCAAGTATTAGGGATACACAATGAGGATAATAGAAGAATTCTCTTTCTCCCAGTACATTCCTCTCAACACTTAATTTTCTTTTTTAGATATCATCTCTTCATATTCAGCTCACCCTGTATACTCTCTCGCATATATATATGTATATATGTACATATGCATATATGTATACAGATATATACACATATATGTGTATATGCATACATACATATATATGTATATATTGACAGAGGGCACAGGGTAAGCTGATTATGAAGGGAGAATACCTAAAAAATAAAATTTACTTTTGAGTGGAATGTACTAGAAAAAGGAACAGGGGAGAGGTAGAATGTAGTAAATCATGTCACATAAAAGAGACAAGAAAGAACTTTAACAAGGGAGGTGAAGAAGGAGAAGAGAAAGGGAATTAATGAGTCTTCCCTTCATTAGATTTGACTTCAGGAGGAAATAATAGGCACACTCAATTGGATATGGAACTTTATCTTACCCTATAGGAAAGCAGGGGGAATGGGGATATGGGGGGTGGATAATAGAAGGGACATCAGATTGGGGAAAGGGATAAACAGAAACAAATACTTTTGTAGAGGGAAAGGTCAAATTAGACAATAGAATAAATGGAGGATGGGACAGGATAGAGGGAAATATAGTTAGCCTTTCACAACACGACTGTTATGGAAGTGTTTTACATGACTTCATATGTAGAATTGCTTGCCTCCTCAGTGAGGGTAGATGGGAAGAGGGGAAGGGAGAGAACATGAAACTCAAAGATTTAAAAATGAATGTTAAAAGATTGTTTTTACATGCTGCTAGGAAATAATATATGTAGGCAATGGGATATAGAAATCTATCTTGCCCTACAGGAAAACAGAAGGAAAGGGGATAGGAGTACAGTGACACAAGGGAGGGCAGTTTGGAGGAAAGGGCAATCAAAATGCACACTGTCCTGGGTTGGGGGTAGGAGGAGATGGGGAGAAAATTTGAAATTCAAAATTTTGTGAAAGTGAATGTCGAAAACTGAAAATAAATAAATTTAAAATAAATGAAATCCTATCTTCTATAGAAAGCCTTTCCAAGCCTTAGTGTCTTGCCTCTGAGACTCTCCCCCCACTTCATTCAGTATATATCTTGCATATATGTATGTTGCATGTGTATTCTGTATGTATGTATGTATGTTACCTCCCCATTAGATTGTGAGCTTTATGAGAGCAATAACTAGCAAATGGAAAGTATTTCAGTGTGACTGCTATATCAAGTATGTGGAGAGCTTCTGGAGAGATAGATTAGTGACACATTGTGCCTTGAATGATGTACTAAGGGGGTTATTGCTAATTTAGTAAGCAATGAGGAATTTCCCATTTTTTTTTTCAGAATACTAGTAATATGATCAGGCTTATATGCTAGAAACACTATTTTGGCAATACTATGAAGGGTGCAATGGAAAGAAAAGTGAAAAAGGGCCAGTGATGAGGGTTAATTTGTCAGTGATGGTAAATTAATACAGATGAGAAACAGTAAATACTGCATTAGGGTGGTAAAAGTTAGAGTAGACAGGGAATGAAGTCAGATGTTATAGAAATAGAGAGGAAATAAATTTAGGATACACACCCACACGCACACACACACACACACACACACACACACACACACGCACTGAACCAATGAAGGATTTTGGTTTTCTTGATTATGTTTATTTGTTGCAAGGAATATTTTTTTTTCTCTTTTTCGCATTGCTACAGGGAGAGAAAACAATATTTTAATTAATAATAATTAATTATTAATAAGACCATACTCTTTAGAATATTACATATACTTTCAGATAAGGTCAGTGTATTGTTCATTTTACTTACTTTTTTTTTCTACAAGTGACTGTTTATGGAATAGGGGTGTGTGATCTGTAAATTTTTGTAATATAGAAGATTTCAGTAAAATAATATAAAAAAAATGGACAAGATGGCAGCTGGAAGAATGTGAGAGGTAAGCTACAGAGATTCAGAGATAACTCGGGTTTCAAGCTTGAACATCTACTATAATAGTGGTGTCATTAACTGAATGGGAAAAATTGCTTTCCAAAATGGCTGAACCACTTCACAGCTCCACCAACAGTCCATTACTGTGCCTTTTATCCCATAGCCCCTTCAATATTTGATATTTTCTTTTTTGTTGCTGTTAAATTCGACTTCTGATGGATATGAGGCAGGGCAGGGCCTAAGTTATTTTAATTTTCATTTCTCTAATTATTAGTGATTTGGAGTAGCTTTTTATATTAATATTGATAACTTAGATTTCTTCCTCTGAGAGCTATCTGTTCATAACTTTCAGTCATTTATGAGTGAGAGAATGCCTTTTAGTCAGGTCCTTAACTATCTTGTAAATAAGGCATTTATCAAAGAAAAATTTCCTCAGTTACTTAGTTCCTTTCTAATTTTAGCAGTGTGCCTGTTTGTGTACAAACTTTTTAATTTTATGTAGTCAAAATTGTGAGTTTTATCTTCTGTGATCTTCTCTAGCCCCTGCTTGGTCATGAACCCTATCCTTGATCCATTGTTGTAACAAGTCATTTTTTCCTTTCTCCTCAGATTTGTTTATTATGTCACATTTTGTCATATCCCTTTCTAAAGCTTAGGAGATGTTAGTTGATGCTTAGTTTCTATTAGAATTCTTTCCAGTTTTCTTATTAGCATTTGTCAGATTGTAAATCCTTACGCGGAGATCTGGGATCTTTGAGAACTAGACTCTTCTAAGCAAATCTTGATCATGTTTTCATATTCCAAGATCAGGCCCCAGAAATTGAGAAAGCTACTTCTAAGCTAGTGGGTTGTCTTTCTTACCCTTATCATTGATGGTGCACAACTGAGCCCAAGGCTTTTAACTCCTATGCCCTCCTCAGGTATAAAAAAATAAGACCTGTTGCATGTCTGCAGAAATGGATGAGTACAACAGTTTTTAAAAATTGACTTGCTCCAGATTTTCCCATATAGTCCAAGCAATGCATGATGTGTCCTATTTACCAAAGTTATAATATGAAAAATCCTAAATAACAGAAAAGGTAGCTTGCCCCTACAATACATAGATTAGTTCAACTACCTATGTATTACTATAGAGTTGTATATAGGTATGTAGAATATGTTGAAGTTCATTCCTATATGAAAGCAAAATTCTGGGATAGTAAGTAAAATTCTCCTCGAAAATTATTATTAAATTTGGTACTTCTCCATCTTATTAACAGTGACAGTATTCACTTTATAGGACAAACTATGAAGAAAAGCTGCAAGGCAATATAGTTGTAACAGTTTTGTGGCCTTCATCTCTAAGCATATGTTTTGGCATTAGAATGACAAAAATGAAATTTTTATAGGAGAGCTAAAATTTATGCTGAAACTAGTATAAAATAACCAGATGCTTTGTTACCAATAGAAAAAACTGGATTTATTTGACATAAACATCTTAATGGGCAGCCAATTCTTTGATATATAAGTGGTTCATGGCACTGGCTTGAATTATCACAAGCCATCAATACATCATATCAAAGTATTCCATAAACTGGCCCAAGCTTTCTTGACCTAAGAATCTTATGAACTCTGTCATCCCATCATATTTAATTACTGAATTCAGGTGATATTCCATTAGCATAAAACTTGGTTGCTTCTAGGAGCCATACTAATTTTTTCTCCCCCTTAATATCATAATAAGGTAACAAAGCATGCCCAGATGGATTTATCTCACATGGCAAACCCTGATTTGCTCCTGAAGGTCCTGAAGCCCTACCATCACCCATTCCTTGGTCTTTAGAACCTTGGTGAAGAGCACCAAATGAAAAAATCCAGTAATGGTCAGATCCCACATTGGTAAAGATAAACAAAGTAACCTTTGGCCACAAATAATGTGACCTTGGACTTTTAAAAAATGTTATCACTTTCATTCCCCAAATTCTCCAAGACCCAAACCATTACTTGGTCTTTGGGCATGGTTCCTTGCATAGAAATAGGAGGGAATTCCACTCCGTATCACACCTCTGAGCATCATGCAGACTAGACAGATAACATCCTAACTAGTAAAGGGAAGTTTGTGCCCTTTGGGATGGAAATATTGTCCCTATGTCCCCAACTCCCCCAGTGACCTTATAGATAGTATCAGTTGTATTCAAACACTAATTGCAATGGACTTCTCTCTTATCTTTCATGTCAGTCTCTTTCCTGATTACTTTTCCCACCTGCCTACAAATGTGCTCATCTTACTTATATCCTAAAAAAACCTCTGCTAACTTCAAAATTCCATGTTATATTCCCATTTTCTTCCTCTCTTTCATTGTCAGAATCCTGGAAAGAGTAATAGAAGATACTTTTAATCTCCATTTCTTCACCATCTATACACAAGTCAACTTCTTGAAATCCAGCTTTCAACCAATTGAAACCATTCCCCTCATCAAAGGACCAACATTGTCTCAATTCATGTATCCAGTGACTTCATTTCATCTTTTTTTGTCTTCTTCAGCCTATCCACAGAAAAGCAAGTACTCTAGTACTTGCTCCACAGAGCTTCCAAAGTGATTTGGGGATCTGACTCATGGAACTTCTCTTATTCTGTCAACTACAGTAGCTCTATATTGCATCTAGATTTGGGGATCTGACTCATGGAACTTCTCTTATTCTGTCAACTACAGTAGCTCTATATTGCATCTAGAAAAAATATATAGAATTCTCCATTTAGCTTTTAAAATCCTTCACACCCTGGCCCCAACCTGTCTTTCTGACCCCATAATACATTATTCCCTTTCAAGACTTGGTGATCCAGCCAAATTGGCCTTCATTTGCTCTGTAGTGCAGACAACTAACTCATCCTCTGAAATTAAAAAGGGGAAAAAGAGAATATAGACAAAGGTCTTCTTTCGAGAGACATTTTAAGGTGTGGAGGAGGGGGGAAAGAAGACCTTATTTGGCATGACCTCAACATATTTTTTTTATTAAGTAGGATGTGAGAGGTCATTTACTTGAATGAGAAGGGGATGGTGATAGGAATAGATCGATAGGTAGGTTTGAGGAGAGGTTTGAAATAAAAGAGTTCCACTCTTTATTATACCCTTCCTCTTCTATTTTTTCTGGTATTAGCTTGTAGACATCACTCCCTTTAGTAACCTTTCCTACCTCTTTGACCTTTCATTCCTGATTATCTTACTCATTCCTCTTCCGTATCCTACCCCTTTGTATGGATTTTTCACATAGTTTTTGTCTTTTTTTTAACTTGGTCATCTCATCCACTCCTATGAATTCAATTGCCATCTCTTTTTGGTGATAAACATATTAGAATGTAATATTCTGAAGTCAGACTATATTGCTTGTCTCATAGTTACATTTAATGATGCTTATTGATTGCTTGATTGAAAATTGAAGATGTAGTCTTTTTAGAGAGGACTAATTTTACGTATAAATATATACAACATGTAAATGTACAAATGTATGCATCTGTGTATGTGATCACACACATAATCAAGCACACACTTCTGTGTATGTGTTTGTGTATGCATACGAGAGAGAGAAAGTCTGGACAAAAACCAAGCTCCAAGTGTGTATGTAGATGTCATGCATGCAAATGTATTCTTCATTTTATTGTACTAAACACCGTTGCTTGAGTTTGCATTGTAAACAACATAACCCCGTCAAAAATTCCCATTAGATAGTGAAGTCTCAATGAGTAAGAATTTAATGATCTTCCATTTACTTTTTATCCTCTCTCCATACTAACCAGTAGAGTGCCATGCATATGGTAGGTAGTCAATAAGTACTAACTGACTGACAGATCATCCTCTTGGGTTATCTTTGTGATTCAATAGAAAGGTGCAAGGAATGAAAAGCCAAAGAGAAAATCAATAATCAACTACGAGTACACCTCAAAGCAAGCATGACTGAAAAATTCCTCCAACAATTACACCTGGAAAGAGCTTGGAAATCACTGGAGGTACCCTGGTGGCTTTATCAATATAAGCCTCAGTTGGGCGACAATTACAGTTAAACATGTACCTTAGAAACATTTTCTAATTTACAGGAGGGCAATTTCATAATAAAGAAAACAGAAAAACTATTATGGCTGTTTATTTTCTCTAGAGAGCAACTACTCTGAGAAAATAATAGGGGAAAAAGAACTTGGTGTCAAGTCATATGGTACCTGACTTCAGGAAACTAAGAAAAACTGAATTCAGGGTGATCTCTCTCACTGACCTTTGTAAGAGAACAGTATTTAAGGATGGTATGGGATAACCAAGATAAAATAGAGGTAGCATGATTTCTAAGCTTGTTTTATTTCATGAAAAGCCTTGAAAGTCTATGACATTACTATTTTGCATAGACTAAAATGGGTCATGATATTAGATAAATTGACTAAATTCTATAAACACCTCATCTACAAAATGAAATAATAGGGATACGATTTTTTAAAATTCCATTTCTGTGTAGTATTTTGGTTTAGCTCAACAACCCCATTTGATAGACAAGGAAGCTAAGGATAACTGGTTCATAGTTTTACTTTTAGCAGGTGTCAGAGCCAGAAGGAGACTTCAAATTATCAAATTAAACAAGGAACTAAAATGTATTTTATCATAGAATTATATTATCCTAGGCTTTAGAACTAGAAGGTTGCTAAGATATGTGGGGAGAGGGGGAATCAAGACTCATCTTAAAGAGAAGGAAAGTATTGCCCAAGGTGTCAAAATTCAAAGGAGGGGATTCTGTCTACAATTCAAGTGCTTTTTACACTAAGAAAGAAGGAGAATTCATTTCTTTTCATCCAACCAATACAGAAATGATCTCAGGGAGTAGAACCAGTTCTGCGCAATTCTCTAGATACATAATATACATATATATGTGCATATGTGTGTGTCCACATATATACACATTTCTATCTCTCTCTATATATACATATATATATATACATATTCTCTATATGCGCATGTTTGTGCATACATATATAAACACACACACATACAGACACACATATTTTTTGGTCTGCTTCTGTGATTTTTTTGGTTTAGATATGCCTTGTTAAAGAAATTCTTCCAATGAAGATTTGCAGCTTTTGATCTTAGAGAAATTCTTGGACAGTAAGTGGTCAAGTGACAGAGAAAAATACGTGTGTATGAGTGTGTGTACATGTGTGTTTGTCTGTGCATGTGAGAGGGGTATGTACATGTGTGTATGTGTGTGTTATATGTATGTATAAATGTGTATATATACATATGTATGTATACTGGATCTGTGATTTCATTAGTATGGATCTTCTGGATGACAACACTTCTACCATTGCATGTTGGCACTTCTTGGTAACTTACAGTCTTACAGAAATATCTTTAGTATACTGAGTGATTAAATGACTTGCCCAGATCTTCCCGGTTTGGTGATCTTTCTCTCTCTCTCTTTTTCTCCGCTGCCCTCTCTCTCTCACACACACACCTATCTAAACAGTCACATATATATTTGTATATATGTATATAGAGAGAAGAGGTATAATACAAAGGAATATTAATCCTCAGAATGGAAGTCTCAAGAATTTTCAGCATTACCATTTTTTACAAGCTTTATTATGAAAATTTTCACCCAGACTATAATTGGAAAGGCTTTCTAATGGGTTCTAAACAAAGATTAATGATAGAAATTAGCTTATTGAATTGAGAGAAGATGCCCTGTAGAAATGTTTGGGGGAGGAAAAAACAGATAGGTTGGAGCAAATCTTGTTGAACATCTTTATTGGTAAAGTATATTTGTCATATAAATTTCTAAGACTTTTGAAGTTTACTAAGGATAAAGCAGAATTCAATCTGAGGAGTGGGAAATGTCAGCAGTGAATAAATCACATTCATATTGGTCAGTGCAGACTAATATCATCCTCATCAGCATCAAATATTTAGGGCCACTTATATTTGAAGGAGCACATTAAAAGCTGAGGGACTTGCCATGATAAGCTGAAATCGTTCAGAGAGCTTGAAATAAAAACAAATAAAGAAGAAATAAAGTAAATGGAAAGTTTATACTATTTGAGAGTTTTACTTACTTTTGTTTTAATAATAAAAATATTTAATGATTCTCAAGTTTAAAAAAGTCTAGTCAGCGAATTGAGTGGTACTTTGACCTCTCTTGGCTGTCTTCTTTATTATCTGGGGCTCAAGGACCACTTGGCCTTTTTTTCTTTTCCTTTCACAGCATCACAATGTGCCTAATTGGTAGAAGACCAGCCCACAATCTTGACCTTGAGAAAAACCAGAAATCTCTGGCCAAAAAACTCTTGGTCTTATCTCCATCTTATTTAGATTAGAAAGCATAAATACAAGGAATGGAAAAGTTAGCAGAGAACAGTGGTCTTTAAAGAGATCTTCAACATATGGTATGAATTGGCAATGTTTAACAAAGTAAATTTACACTGCTTAAATGGCTCATCCATAAAGAAGATTATGTTTTCTTGCCAAAGTAGTTCATACAATTGTGAAGATATTAATATCAAGAGAAAGTAGTCTAGAAAAAAGATCTGTGTCAATTAGGGGCTCAAATTGGATTGACTCTGGATAAATAAATGGAAGAGAAACTTCAAAAAACATTTACCTAGGAGCCTATAAAGAAGTACTAGCCACCCAAACCACAAAGGAACTCTTTCTACTAATCCACAGAAAGTGTTTTCTTCTTGAATTTATGAACTTAGAAGTAAGGGTACTGAGAAATTTTCAGAATAAGAGTTTAGAATATTTTCAGCCTATCAGCAAACCTGTATTAAGCACCTACGATGCGTCAGGCACCATGCTGAGCACCAGGGATATAGATATGAAATAATGGGGATGAAACAATCTCTTTGTAGATTTAGTTATAGAAATGATAGCTCAACCTTCGAAGTGGAAAGGCTAGAGAGTTGCAAATAAAAGATAGCAGTAATAAGTACATTTTATGTATAAATAAAAAACCTGATGCCCATTGAAGTAAAGTGGACTCCAGAGAGTTAAGCCAAGGAATTAACTAAATTACTTTATAAAATTATATATGTTTGGTGCAAAGTATCTCAGGATAAAATAACATTAATTTTAGAAAGGACAGAAGTAGATTTTTCCTGAGGGCCTACACCAAAGTCTTGATTGCCCTAGGGATAGGAATTATTTCTAAATTGTATAGGAAACATAAACTTTGTTAAACTTGTTTTTAAGGTTAGACATAACATTATTAGTACTGAGAATAAAAGGAATTCTGTTAATTGTTGAATTGTAATTATTCTTGTACGTAGAACAAGAAAGGGATGGAGAAAAGACAAATTTAAATGGCATAAAAAGAAGTTGTAACTGTTTATCTCAGTCTTGGTTTCAGGGAAGGGGTATTGGAAGCTTTTAAATTAGAGAAAATGAAAAGGAGATTAGCACTCAGGAACACAGTGTACTGAATATCCTTCCAGCACTGACAAAAGGAGAGACTCAATTATCTAATAGTTATGTTCCATCTCTACTTCCTGTGTGCTCTCAGGACAAGCTCTAACCTTCAGTGCACTGGAAAATTATTTATTAGTGTAGATTTGAAATCATCATAATTTGCTTGACTGAATTGTACTATGCTGAAGGAACTGAAACTTACTCAGAGCCACTAACAAACATTTGAATTATGATATTTTCATATTCCATATGGATCCTAGGTTACTAAAAGCTTAATCACTGAAAATAGTACCAGGGATTACTTCATATTTGGGCAGCTCATTGAGTTGGTGTCTGCTTTCAGCAAGCTCTTTTCACTACTGCTAATTGGAAGAATTGTTGTAGAAAGTCAGTCTGAAAATTATGGAACACTAACAAGATCCCAGATAGATATCATCCTGGATAATGTATCTTTTCCCTTTATTACTGTTCATTTTGACAAGATTAGGGTCTCTTTTTCTCCCATTTTATTTCTTATCTGGGTTTTTCTCCCCTTTTATTTCTTTTTTCTAAATACAACTTTTTCCATCTTTGTTCTGTAGCTTCACATGAATAAGTGTTTTTGAGAACCTATTCTGTGCATGGTAATATGCTACACCAAGCAAGGGCGGCATTTGGGAGTATCTTTCTCCTATATTTACAAAATAGTGTTTATTTCCATGAACTGACTCTTCCCTCCCATTCATATTAGGACTGCATATTTAGATGTGAAAGGGACTTTAGATGTCATCTTGTCTTTCCACATTTTTCGGGTGAAGAAAGTTTACACACTCAGTAGAAGCACTTCAGTTAGAACACAGGCCCTCTGAATCCAGATTCTATACATTTTATAGCCCACCATGTTGACTCCTTATAATATTACTGAGTCCAGGATTAACGACACCATCTAAACAACATCCTGGAGAATACCTATTGGGTGAAAAATCACTCTCCCTTTAAACCACTGCGTTAGTCAAATGAGATAAGTGCAAAATTCTTTGCAAATGACAAGGTATTACATAAATGTCAAGTGTTTTTATCCTAATGATATCATCTAATAACAATCATGGTTGTAATGATAGTCAACCAATCAACAGATCCTTTTTATCGTAGTAAATATCTGTTGATTGGTTGACTATCATTACAACCATGATTATAATTAGATGATAAATTTCGCCAATACGTGAAATAAACTTATGAAAGACAGACATTGGGAAGTTGCATTGGGCAGAGGAAAAATTCCTCTTCAATTCAGTCTGGACACAAAACTACCACTGCAGCTTTTCCTAATTATGTGCTATCATTATACATTTATTCCTGTACTCCCCCTCTAAAAGGTTCTTACCTTTGGTCTTTTTGAATTTAAATACTTCGTTTCATGTATTCATTTGATGATTTGGAAAAACATCTTTATTTTTTCTCTCTTTCACTTGTGTGTGTGTCTGTGTGTATGAGAGAGAGAGAGAGAGAGAGAGAGAGAGAGAGAGAGAGAGAGAGAGAGAGAGAGAGAGAGAGAGAGAGAACACTAAAAAGATAGATCTGGTTCTGTGTAGTTCTTTATTCAGTGTTTTCTAGCTCAATACCAATTAGAAACTTAATGAAGGTTGATGATTAATTGTATCTATCAGGCCACCAGTACAGTATTAATTGACTCAAGAGTTTGCTTATTTTTCAGTCCACATTTTGATGACTTGGGAGACCCAGATTAGGACTTCCCACAGTAAATGAAAATCCAAACATAACAATGCATATCAGGGTTCCAAATATTTCCCCTTATAATACTTCAAAGTAGGTAGCTCAAAGCACTTTTCCATATACATCATTGGAAAGATCAAAATGAGACTAATATGTTACAGATATAGTAGAATAGGTTAAAAATGGACAGTAAATATATTTCTCCCTGTGAATAGACCTGTGGAAGACATAATTTTGAAGTATGATTTTTTTTTTTCTGGAACAACCTTGCTAACACACACCTGTGTTTACAGGAAAATGTTGAAGGCAGAGACTGCAGTCGCTGCAAAGTGGGCTTCTTCAATTTACAAGAGAATAATCACAAGGGCTGTGAGGAATGCTTCTGCTCAGGAGTGTCAGATAGATGTCAAAGCTCCCGCTGGACCTATAGTAGCGTAAGTAGCAGCTTCTCCATTCTGCCATAGCAATACGTTATTGTTCTTTTGTAAAAAAATCTTCAAGCAATTTTCTCTACATGTATCTTCTGGAAGAGGAAGAAATTGGATTTTCTTTCAAATGGTAGTTGATGCTATTTGTGAATCTTTGATTGGAACCTTTTGAGTCTATTTCTCAAACAATGTGACAAATATCCTAACACATGGTTTTGGAGAGAATGGAATCTTTTGGAGCAAGTTGGCATGAAGCCCTCAAGGAGTGATGTGATTGATGTGGTTGATGTCAGCTAAAACATTAATGGAATTGAAGTCTGTTCGACCCAAGGGCAACATGGTTCAGTTGAGAGAGCATTACCTAGTTATACAGAATATTCCATTCTCTAATTCATCACTAATTTCAGTATTCTGGGCAAGAAAAAACTTCCTTTGCACAATATTTGCTAAAAATTCCTTCTCCATTAAAATATGAATGTGTATTTGATCTTTAGGGTATATTACTCTAAATTTGGAAGCCAGAAAAATTTCAAAATGCTAAATTGTTGTTTATGCTATTTAACCGTTATTACAAAGAAAACTAATTAGATTCTCTTATACTCACATACATGTGTCTTTTAAAGTGGCAGGGTACTATAAATTATGATATAACCCCAGGGGCCCCTTCCCACAGAATACCTCTGAAAACCTATCTCACGTTCAAGGCACATTTGGTGTCAATTTGTACCCAAAACTAGAGCTCACAAAGCTCCAGCAGTGTTTCCTTACCAAACCAACTGGGCGATTTGAACATTAGTGCAAAGCACAAACCGTTTAAAGAGACAAATAGTATGGAATACTATTCCAATAGTATTGTACAATAGCATAATACAAATGATAAGGAAAGTTTGTATGCACAAGGGTGCACTTTCCCAAAAATTTCCACAGTGCTAGTAGGGACATTTATATTCTTAGAACACTGAGCCAAAGAGAACTTGCCTCTCTCACTGCTTCTGGCTACTTCCCCCATAGACTTGACTGGTCAGGTAATGCATTTTGACTGTAAGCTGCAGGGCTGATGCCTTCTCAACATCTCTCATGTACTGGTCCTCCACAGCTAGGGCTGCTCCCCATGGGCCCTCTGCTTCTCTTTGCTGCCACCTACTGGTGCTCTACTGAGTTGCGCCACTATATGACTTCCCTATAAAGGAGGAATTTTCTGTAATTGGGGCACTGCTTCAGAAATTTCTTCTGTGATTATATTTGTAAAGCATTTTGAAACCTTAGGTCCTATATAATTACTAATTGTTATTATTGCTGCTGTTGTTTTAAGTGTAGACTTAGAAGTGGGAACAAACCTGAACATTACCCCTTTATATTTATGTGATCTTAGTACAAATTACTTTATTTGTATAAGCCTCAGTTTTTTCCTCTGTAAAATGAGAGGATTGGTTTACATGATGAAGTCTGACTATATAACATATCCATGGTCACATATGATTATTCGAGGTGGGATTCAGCCTCAATTCTAGTCTAGGTTTGGAAATATATGTATATATATATATATAAAATACTATTAATATAATGTAATTTAATATAATACAATATTCACCCTATTATTTTATTGATATAATATCCTCTTCATAAGAAAATTCTCTCTGATGATACAAATTGGCGATATATGGGCTCAGGCACTTTAACGGGGTGCTGAAAGTTTAGTTGATTTGTCCAAAATCATACATACAATCAGTACAGCTGGTACAGAGTTGGCACACCATCCTTCAGGACACTGAAATTGACTTTTTATACCCTACACCAAAGCCATTCCATGTTACCACTATCATTTTAATGGTAATATGACAGTTTGGTGATAGTAATGGCAGCCAGGTCTGCCTGTATTGTCAGTTGGTTCCTTAGCTATTTCCTCTCTCTTTCAAAGAAAAGTTTATAATTCTTAGATGCCTTGACACTCTTTCCATTTTAAATTCACTAAGCCAGGTAGGAGATTTTCCACTTGCAAGTTCATGTTTAAACAAATTACCTTGTTTCTTAGGTAATTGTCTTTTTTTTACCCCGAGAAGAAACTGCCTTTGATTACTGACTCTGTTTCATTTTTCTGATGCTTTAACCTCCCTATCAACATGGAACTCTGGGATGTCCATCATAATCACTTTTTCTGTGGATTGATAGCCTTCGCATTTCATTATAAAATAGCACATGACTGACTCTACTTTATTTCACTGAGTTCATAAATGCTGGCTTTAAGTGTTTCAGAGAGGCCACAGCTCACCACCCCAAAATGAATCATCCCATTTACAGTTTGATACCATCACTTCCAGAACACTCGAATCAACTTCACTCCTCTGTGCTAGCTAGCTGCTTCTCACCCCTCCCCCATTTCATTTTTCCTTCTCCTGCACTTCTGCTGTGCTGCTGATCCAGTATCAGAAGATGTAACCATAATAACCTGTTACACAAGCAGCTTCATGGTCTTTCTTTCCAGCAACTAAAGGACCTGAAAATATTAAACTTGAAAGATGAAAGAAAAAGAAATCCTAAGTTTTCAATCACTTTCTCCTCCCCTTCATTCCTTGGCATCTTTTTTTTTTCATTTCTACAACCCAATTAAAGTAATCATTCCCTAAAATCAACAAAAATATTGTTGAAGAAAGGGAGAGTGTTAGATTTAGATTCCAATTATTTAACTTTGATAAGACTGTTACATTGTAGCCTTGGGTGAATCACTGTCCTTTAATAAATGGAATCAGACTTTAATATACTAAACTGTTCATATACTTCTGCCTTACCCTTTGCCCAAGAAGAGGTAGGTTTAGCAGTCTTTGTTGTCAGATGGGCAATAAGTGAGGCTATAAGCTATTGGCAATGTATGTGTTAGAAGTATGTCAGGACTGGAGAACAGAAATAATTGGATTTTTATGACAGAGGTCAGTCCATCTCTGTTCCAGTCCTAAAAGATTGAAGTGGAAATTGGGACAAGAATTAGGGTTCTGTGGACAAGAAATTGGGACAAAATTAGGGAACAAGAGTTAGGGTTCAGTTGTGAACTAAGGCACAGATAAAGCTAGCAGAGTAAAGATCAATTATTGGGATAGTGGGAAGGGAAACAGCAGGTACAGCCACAGAAAATGCATCCAAGTAAATTCAGGAAAGACAAGAAGGAGTTGATTGTGAAGACTACTCAGGATCTCTCCCAGGAGAGTCAGTTTTTCTCATAGACATTTCCCATCTTCTGTGTGCTGAGAAAGCTGTCATATCTGCTGTCATGGTCTTAATTTAAAAGAGAGACAGACAACCTGGTTCTTTTAAGATAATATTTATGTCCTTGAATTAAATTGAGGGAGGCAATGCACATCCTCTGTAGATGTGTATTTCTATTGGAGTTAAGGTGGACCTCCCTTTCTAGCCTCCTATCCCTTTCCAATTCAGTCTAGTATCACAGGCCTTAACAGTCTGATTTGGATCACAAGAAGAGGAACCCAAGAACAGAACGCTGGCTGGGAGCCCTCAAGTCCCAGTCTTTAGGAAGAATATACTAAAACCTTAAGGCTAAAGAATATCTAAATATTCAGCTCCCTGCAGGTACATGACTTCTAGCTGTGACTTTTCTCTAAGATTATGAAGCTGATTTTCAAATAAATAAGCTTTAAGTTTTTGTTAACTTTTTTATTTTCTTAAACATATCTTTTATAGTTTCTCCAAACTTTATTCCAAAAGCAATTGCAGAGTGAAGATTTGGTAGATATCAATTTCTAGATCAAAGCTCCAAGGATCATAGGTTTTTAAAGCCAGAAGGGACCTTAGAGGTCATCAATTCCATCTTGCTCATTTTACAAAAGAGGGAAATGAGGCTGAGATAGGTTATTGACTTGCCTAGGGTCACACAGCTTGTATCTGAGGCAGGATTTGAACTTATGTCTTCCTTCCTCCATGCCTAGAGTTCTATATGCTACACCATCTAATTTAATGTTATTTGTGTATTCCTTTTAAGATAAATGATATGGATGGCTGGTATCTTACTGATGTAGCTGGTCTCCTGAGGGTAGCACCTCATCAGGACAACTCTGGTCAATCCCAGCAACTCAGCATTAGTAGCATGGATGCAAAAATAGAATTGCCACGAATCTATTACTGGAGTGCACCTGGACCATATTTAGGCAACAAAGTAAGTGCTCTTTTGTTTTGTTATATTTGATTAAGGGACTCTTTTTTCTTATAGTTCTTATTTAAAGAAATATATAAATTCATTATGTAATGAAATATGCAAATTTTCTTATATGAAGAAACATGATTTATGACATATTAAATACTTCATAAATTAAAAATCAAATGAGTATATACAATATATACAAAAGTTTTCTTCAAGAAATATATAAACTGAAATTTATTTGACTGTTAAGATAGTATACATGACCTACATGTATGGAAAAGGAAATGTGCCATTTATTGAGGAAGAATGATGGATAGTGGATGAATACCCCAAATATTATGCTGGTGTCCATGAAATATTTAAAGAATGGCAGGATAGTTATTAATATATCAGGTAGATTCTATATGGAGGATTTGTGGAAGGGCATGCTCAAAAATTCCACAGGATAAAAGTTATAATGAGTTGCTTACAATCTAGACCAAGGGGGAGAGTACGCATAGATTCATTAAGGGGTAAAATTATGATTTGTTGAACAAGATTGTTTTAGAAATAGAGGTATTTATGTAGAAAATTAAGAAAGAGGTGCAAGTAAAATGAGTTGACTTAGAGTGCCTACCATAATGACCTACGTGAAACTGGTCATTAAAAAATGTATTTGAATGAATGAATTATTGAGTAAATGAATGACTCCTTACAGTAATTGATGATAGCTACTGGGACAGGTGAACCTGTGAAATCCAATTTAACCAATATGGCTCAGGCTTGTTGTCAGGGTGCATGTACCTCTGAACTGACCTATAAATGAGACATTACCTCTACCTTGGGCCTTCCAGCTATGTGCTTGATGTAACAGAGTTAGAGTTAAAGTTTCCTTGGTCCCTACCTTTATTGCCTATTAAACCATTTAGAAAATACCGTGATTTCACAGTTCCAGATGACCCTTAGTGCCTTGCCCCACAGATGTCAGAGAAGTGTCCTTTTTGTGCCCCAATAGCTCTTTGTCTCAAACTTGAAGCTTGAGCCCTGAGTAACTTTGAGCCTTGGATTAGAGTGTAGTTTGTTGAATTCCAGACTACTGGCCTGTGTGTTGAGTAGGAAGTGAGGGGCCACCCCTTCATACTTATTGCTTGTTGGAATATGTCTCCTTCCCCTTGACACCATCACAATGTTGCTATCCCCTTTCTCCCTACAGAAAGAAAATGACTTCCTTTAACTGACTTGAAAGCATTGTCAGACAGTAATGTGGGGTGCTTATTAGTTCTTTATTTTGTGATTTCAGTTTTGCTGAGAAAATTGAAAGAAATCTACTTGTTCTACTTTTTGCAAAGCTTTATTAGAGGTCTCTTCTGGTGAATTACCTTGTCTGTCTGTTTTAACATTTGGCTCAAGTAAAAAACCCTTTGCGAAAGGTTTGGGGAGGAAGAAAATAAATACACATATGTTGTGTTTGACTTTAGCTCACTCACCAGACCAAGGGGGGAGAGTATGCATAGATACATAGATATAAAAATATCCAGATAAGTAAATGTCACTGACTCAGTGACCCAGGCTACTTCTGAGTGTATTAGCTCCATATATAGAAGTTGGTGTTTAGGTATTTGTTTGCTTGTTTGTTTTTCCAAGAATGCCCTGGGAAACCAATTGATCTACTCATTTCAAAGATGCCATACAGTTGCTTGCTTCCAGAAAGTTATTTGTAAAAACTGTCAGCTTTAGAATTCTTGCCCTTGGATCTTTCTCCTAAATGCTAAGTGCCTTACATGCCCCTCTATATCTAGGCTAACTCCAGCCTTATGTCTGCTCTGCCTTCTCTTCCATTTCTGGAATCCTAATCAAATCAATATGTCCATTGCTACTAGAAAGAGGGTCTCAGTCTACTCCCTTATGGCTGTATTCACCAATCCTATCATTCTCCAAACTAAAGTGCTCCTCCTTGGCCACTACCCACCTCTGTGTGGGGTCTTTCTATTGAAATGTAAGTCTAAGAACAAGGTGTGGCTTCACTTCTGTATATGTATCTTCAGTACAGGGTAACACCTAAATGCTTTTCAATTAGTTTATTCATTCATTCATGTTTTGTCAGCAAATTGTAAATCTGAATTCTAAAACCTTCTTACCACAGAACCATGTTAAAGAAAACGCCATTATGAAATGAGTCTTCTTTGAACTTGGTTTCCTACTAAGCTAATGTAATGTTGCTTTAGGAGAAATCTTAATTGATAAAATCAGAATAAATTTCACTTAAGTATATATCTCTATTTTGAGTGTCATACATTTGTCTGGTACTAAAACAATAAACAAAATCTGAGAAAATGTTCACACGCTGCTCACCGAATGGGAGGTAGCTATTTTAATGTGTTGAATAATGTCACAACACGGAGTCATATTTTCCTTTTTAAACTGATCTCTGAAAATACACACACACACACACACACACACATATTTTGATGTATATTCAAAAAATACAAGGTATATTTCGTAAACATTTAGTCAATATCAGGCAACCTAATTAAAACATCATCTGAAGTGCATTTGACACCAGAAAGTCACTTCAGTCTTTTATTTTTAATCATACACACACACACACACAAGAACACACACTTCCCTTGTTTTCAACCTGGGTAAACAAGTGTATGAAACTTAGCTGAAAATAATTACCACGACTTGGAAGTACCATGTTTAGGTCAGAATTTGATAGGTTCCAGATATTTTCTGATAGTGGCAAAATGTATTTTAAATGTAACTTATAATAGAAACATGCTTGGCAATATTTTCTCATATTGCTTCTTTAAGCACATCTACTTCTGTCTATTGGCGGAAAACCAATCCAACAGAAGGAAAGTGAGCATGTGAGACATTTGGCAGGATCACATCTAAAGAATTTGTATATCCTGTTCATGGTTTTAGATTCCCAAAGATAACTTCCTTTGTCCTGGATGACCTGCTTCTAGTTACCACCCACAATGAGCCAGTTCATATTCTGACATAGATAATTTTCACATCAAAAAGTAAAGCTTGTCCATCCTCCAATTTCCATTCAGTGAACAAAACACTGGTAACAGGGTGTGCAAATTGTCTGAATATGGAAGACATTTTTAAACATAACGTGGAGGCCATTTGTGGCTTACTGTCAGGCGACTCTGTATGAATGAAACAATTTGCCTTAATAACCGAACCATATAAATTTTTGATATTGCAATAATACTGCAAGCATTCACAAATTACTGCAGTACATCTTAACTGTCATGTCACATCACATAAATTACAGTCATGATGGCATGCTTAGCTTGGGTGATTTAGTATCTTGCCAAGGAAATGGAATAGTGTACGTCCTCATTTGTAAATTCAATAAAGTCATTTCCTTAGTAGTTGAGGCTAAATCAAGTCAGTCTCTCTCTGGCAATGACTGTTAAGTATTCAAGTTAGAACAGTTACCAGCATGGGCAGAAGGTTCTAATGTATGGTGGACAGAATGATTGTGTCATATGCTTGAAGAGGAAGCTTTATAGACAACCCTATCTTTTAGTCTGTGGGCAGGCCACCAATATCCTGACCTTTCTTTCTGTAGAAATGTTTCATTCTTTTATCTAGAGAGAATCTAACTATGAAGACTGTCAACCTTCTTTCAATATATGCATGCCCCTGTCTTCAAACATGTTTCAGGACCTTGATTGCAAGGTTCCTTTTAACATAAGGTGGACATGCTGTGCATACTCTGTTATAACAAAGATTATCATATGTTTTCTATCTCCTCTTTAACATCTACATCCAAATATTTCTTCTGCTGTCAAATGGGACTCTGCTGAGTCTGTCGGCACTGAAAACTGCCTAACAATAAGCAGCATTAGAGAATAGTGATGCTTCACAAGTCAGGTGATGGTCTGTGGTATCTATATAATTCTGTATAATGATTTACCTAAACATAAAATTTATAACACAAAGTAATTAACATTTTTGAGTTAAGGTACTTTAATTACATTCCTAAATGTATCTTAAATCTTAGCAGATTGTGAAGATTATTCCTTGAGTTATTTATAAAAACAGAAATTATAAAAACTAGTAGACACTGAAATGAAGTGAATGTATGAATTAGAAAAATCCTAATTTTTATATTGTTTATTTCAAATATAGCTATAGGTTGCCTTCTCTGTGCATTCTGTCCTTTACTTATGTTATTAAAATCTGTCTGATGATATCAGAGGTGCATATTTAATGTAAATTCAAGTTTCTCTTTCATCCCCAATTCCAATTGGTCAGTAGGAATTTATTAAGCATTTCCATGGAGTGCTGCATTAGAAACACTTTCACTTCCAAAACTCACTGTAAATAATAATCCTCAGATGTTCCTGGGGTTTTTTGAAGGTAGGAAATACATCAGAGCAGAGATGTGAAGAAACAAGAAAATTGGTCAGTTATTTCAGTCTATAGCCACTGAGAAATTGTATTCAATTGCAGGGCTGAAATTATGTGGTGCTAATAGTATAAGTGAGGGTAACTTGCTGGTATAGTGTGTAGAATGCCAGGCCTGGAGTCAGGAAGACTCACCTTCATGAGTTCAAATCTGGCCGGAGACACTTCTAGTTCTATATGACCCTGGCAAATTTGCCTCAGTTTTCTCATCTGTAAAAGGAGCTGAAGAAGGAAATGGCAAACCATTCTAGTATCTCTGCCAAATGCGGTCACAGTGTTAGATAAGACTAAAATGACTGAACGACAAAATATGACTCCCATCGGTCTGAAATAACGCATTTGACTCAAGTTTCTTTCAGTGAGTTACAAATCCACTTGGGAAAAAGTAATTTGACATGTGATCTTTTTTTTTTTTTTGGTTTATCTGTCAAATTTATGGAGAACGGAGGAATTTATGACCAAGAGAGATAGAGAAGAGTATGAAATGCAAAATAGATAATTCTGATTACATTAAATTGAAAAGTTTTTGTATAAATCCAATGCAGCTAAAATTAGCTCTCTCAGGTTACCATATGCCGAGCTTCACCGGTAGAGAGAGTCACACATCCAGAGTTTCTTAGACCAGTGAAATCACAGGTCTTGTCCCTACCTCTGTAAATTACAAGCTCCAAGAAGGGGTTCTTAATCTGGAGTCTGTGAACTTGGGTTTTAAAAAAAAGATTTTGATAGCTTCATTTCATTTTAAATGCTTTCTTACGTATTTCATTTTACGTATTTAAAATGAGACTTTAAGAAGGGTTCTATGGACGTCACTACACTGCCAAAGGAAGGGGGAGGGGAGGGAGAGTGAATCCGTGATACAAGAATCCCTGGCTGAGACGATGGCTTCTGTGTATATTCTGCCTGCCTTTCATTCCATCTAGTACAGTATCATGGAAGTGTGGGTACTTGGGTAAGGCAATCATATATTGATTTTGTATAAGTAACAATGCTATTGTGCTATAAGAAGTTATGAGCTCAATGACCTTAGAAAAAACATGGATAGAAGCATTAAATAATGAAGAGTGAAATGAGCGAACCAAGAGAATGTTGTATATAGTAATAATATTGTTTTGAGAAAAACTTTGAGAAACTAAGTAATTTTTACTATTATAAATACCCATATTAGCTGCAAAGGACCAATGAAAGAAGATGCTCTCTGAATCCAGAGAAACAATTGATAAATAGAATGATTTTACAGACACACACATTTGTGTCTAATAGTAACCACCTCTATGGGCAGGGGCAGGGGGAGGACAGAAGGGAGTAAAAAAAATTTATATGATAACTTTATGATGTGTTTAAAAGAAATAGCAAGTTGTATATAATAGATTTGTAGTTTCATGTGCAATCATCTTTTTTATTATACTTTGTTACAGAAATGCTTATTTTATTCCATAAAAAATAAATTAAAATAAAATTTTAAAAAGTAATGATAGAATTCAGGAAAGGAAATAATGAATATATTGGACTAAATATAAACAACACTTTTTCCTAAATGTGACTTGTACAAAACCTGGGTATGACCTATAAACAGGTAATGAAGCTAGAGACACAGGCTTGGGCCATATTGTAAAGCATTTCAAGTGACAGAAGTCAGTCCAGAAGTAATAAGAATCCACTAGAGCTTATTGACTAGGGCATAAACTTGGTCATATCTGCACTTAAGGAAAATGACTTTTTAGCTCTGTGATAGAATGAATTGAAGGAATCTACAATTAAAGAAGTAAAGGGATGGGTCGCTAATCAAAATGAGTATTTACTAGTCAGGCATGATGATTTGAATCTCAAAATTTCCCAAACAGGTAGAGGGGTCACAAGATTCTAGGTGGGAGTAGTAAAGAGTGGTTTTAGAATTGTGGATACATTTTAGTTCAGAGACAGTTCAGTATATCTCAGGCTGAAGAAAATCACCAAGCCTTGCACATGAGAATAGGATCTTTTGATTCAACCAGGAAATAGTACCTTTTGGGGCAGCTAGGTGGTGCAGTGAGTAGAGCACTGGCCCTGAACTTAGGAGGAACTGAGCTCAAATCCAGCCTCAGACACTTGACACACTTACTAGCTGTATGATCTTGGGCAAGTGATCATACACTTACTGGCTGTATGACCTTGGGCAAGTAACTTAACCCCAATTACTTTGGCTTCCCTCCTCCAAAAAAAATCACCTTAAAGCCTCCCAAACACTGTTGGCTGTAAGGAGTAGATGATTTCTTCTTCATATCCACATTTTTTCTAATATCTTCAAGATTTTTGGCCAAGTTTGGAATTTCATAGTTTCTAAGCCAGATACATCCCAACTGCTTTGCTTGTTTTAAATACATGCAAAAACAGTTTCATGGTTATGGCTGAAACTTTTAGTAGAATGACCAATTTAGAATACTATTGCAATAGTATGGAGAATAGGTAATGAGGAGCTCAACTAAGATGGTAGCTCTATGGGTAAGAGAGGAGAGGATGGATTGAAGAAGTATTATGCAGAAAAAAAAACAATAACATCGACAACTATTTGAATATATGGGATTATTAAGAGTAAAGAGGGGAGAATCACATTGAGGCTACAAATCTGGGTGTTGCCTGTAATAGAAATAGGGAAGTTTCAAAGAAGAATGAATTTGTAGGAGAAAGTAACAAGTTTTATTTTGGACTTATTGAGTACAAGATGCTTATGGGACATCAAGTTTGATATGTCCAAGAGGAAATTTGATGATGGCAGCCTAGAACTCAGGAAAAAAGACTATATTTTGAAAACCATAACCAAAGAGATCTTAGGTAGAGGTGAAGTAGTTTGGGCATATGCTTACTCTTACCTTTGGCCACCAGATCTGTTTGTATCCTAGCAGAAAAACTAAGAGTTGGGTCAGTGATCTACAAGGCTTGTTTTGTGTCCTGAAATACTGGAATATAATGTTATATTCCCATTTTATAAAAGAGAAAACCAAAATTTAGAGGGTTAAATTACTTGCCCTACCAGGGCTGATATCTGAAAGTGAATTAATTCAAACCTACAGCTTCTGATTCAATGACCAGGGCTATTTCCCCTTGAATCTTTCTGTCTCATGTTTCAAACTCATTTTCCAAAGTCAAGTGTACTTGGCCTAGTCTATTAAATTGAAACTCTGGAAAATCAGTAATCAAATAAACAATAGGATCAAGCAAACAATGAGGAATAAGCTCTATTTTTTATTTTCTTTTTAGTTTCCCCATCTTGAATAGGGGAGTCTTCACAGTGTATTAAACTAAAATCAATAATATGAAGAAAAAAGAACTGCTGTTAATGTCACAAATGATTCTGAACAAATTATAGGGCTTTTTGGTCTTATGTCTATGAATGTGGAGCATTCCAATCAATTATTCAAGAAACATTTATTAGCAACTGTGTGCCAAGCACTGTGCTGAATGTTAGGGATACGAAGACCCAAAAAAAGAGTCTCTTTCCTCACAGAGCTTGCATTCTGTTGGGAAAACTACGGTTTCATGTTTTTCTCTGTAAAAATATGGTTGTTCTATATACATGGGGATTTCATTGTGTCCCTATATTCATGATTTGGGAGAGCTCAGGAACAGTTGTGATAGTTTTGACCACACAAGAGAATACTGACTGGGGAGAACCTTCCTGGTTATGGGTTAGGAATCCCATTGCTAGAAAAATCTCTCTCTAATGGCAGCAAATATTATAAGCCACCTATTCTTTATTTCCATATGCTAGGATATAGTTTACGTGGGTCAAATGAATTTGTCAAAGGCAATTATGTCAGCAGTGTGCAGATAAGTGTTTGACAACTGTTAAACACTTGTGTCTCCAATAATGTAGGATATATTTTTAAATTTAATTGCATTATTAGCATATTCTCCTAGAATTCTAGGAGAATATGCTAATTTTTTCTTGCCTAGAAATTTTCTTGCCTAGAAATTAACAAAGTGGCATATGAAACCCTGATTTGTAGCATTTGACAATTTCCAAAGTATAAGTTCTCTCACTGAAAATTTAATAATCAGCTCTTATGAGTCAGTATACATACCTCTGAAAGGTTCTCTCTTATTGTAACTATCAATGCTCTCTCTGCTATGTTTATTTATTTTTAGTTCAAACATCATTCCCTTGGCCAAGAAAACAGAAGCAAAATTAAGAACTGAGCAACTCTGCTCGATTGCTGTCATCAGTTGTCTTTGTCCCATCCATACCATGTATTTCTCCTTGGATCCTTTGTTTTTTTCCAAATATTGCTTTAAAAAAAACTGTTGCTCTGATTTCTACACCAGATTCAATTCAATCTAAAGTTTAGTGCTTTTAATACTTTTCTTATAGAACTATGCCATAATGCCTTATGCTGTTGTCTTCCTTTGCTTTGCATTCTCAATACATGCTTTTTATAACTTTAACTTGATTGGTGAGGTCCCTGCATACACACATCTAATTCTTCCAACTACTCTCTTTCCTCCTCATCAGATTATTTTCCCCTTTATGTCTTTAGAATTTCTTCTTGCCCCAAAAGAATTCACTGAAGAACATAAAAAAGACTTTAAAAATCAAATGAGAGAGATGGAGGAAAAATTAGAAAGAAAAGTAAGAATAATACAAGAAAAAAGATCATGACAAGAAAATCAATCAATTAGAAAAGGAGATCCAGAATCTTAAGGAAGAAAATGACTCCTTGAAAATCAGAATTGGGAAAGGCAAAGTCTGTAAAATTTTAGAGATAAAGAAATTAAAAAACAAAATATAAAGAATGAAAAAATAGAAGAGAATGTGAAACATCTCATAAGAAAAACAAGATCTAGAGAACAGATCAAAAAGAGAAAACATAAGAATAATTGGGCTACCTAAAAGTTCTGATCAAAAAAAAGAATCTTGATATAATAATACAAGAAATAATTAAAGAAAACTGTCCTGAAGCATTAGCACAAGAGGGAAAAGTAGAAATAGAATAAATCCACTGATCACCACCTGAAAGAGATCCTATGAGAAAAACTCACAGAAATATTATAGTTAAATTCTGAAAACTCCGCATCAAGGACAAGATATTAAGAGCAACAAGAAAAAAACAATTTACATATGACAATACCATAATTAGAATCACACAGGCAGGCAACACTAAAAGATTGCAAGGTCTTGTAACATTGTATATTGTATATGGAACATATTGAAGAGTAAAAGAACTGGGCCTCCAACTGAAAGTATCATGCTCAGCAAAGCTAAGCATACTAATGAATTTTTTTTTAAAAAATGGATATTTTATCAACTGTCAGACTTTCAGGACTGTTAAAAACAAAACAGAATACTGAACTCAGTAGAAGATTTGACATACAAGAGTCAAGAGAAATATAAGGTACATACCAATGACCAATTACAAGGGACCAAATATATCCAAAATTGTCTCTAGTAATTGGGTAGCTTATAAGACAGATTGGAGTAGATCTGAGTGTGATGTGACTTCAAAAAGTAAAACCATTCAAAAACAGCTAAAAGAGTAATTATCTTGTACAAATGAAGTGCAAGAGGAAGAACCAATGCAGAGGAATTAGATGGGGGAAGGGTCAATTCTAGAAACCTACTTTCAACCGGAGTGGATTTAAGAGGGGAAAATATATATACATCTAGAAGAGTATAAAAATCTTCTAAATTTAGAAAGAAATAAAACTCTAAGGGGATAGGGACCAGGGAGAAGATAAAGGAGTGAACTTTAGAGGGGAGGGTGAGAGAATAGGTTAAAAGGGAGATATAAAAGGGTCTATTGATTTAGGGGAATGGGAAGATACAGGAGGGAACTTGAAAAGGGAGAGGGACAGAATAGGTGAAGGGATGTTTAGATTTATGGGAATGGGAAAATAAGGGAGGGATTGCTGGAGTGGGGGTAGTTTAAATAATAGGAGGGCAAGGTAGCAGGTAGAAGTAAAGAAGTTGGAGAGAAAGGAAAAATGATATGCACAAACATGAAAACAAGATAAGGAGTAGAATCTCTTATGGAAAGTACATATTTATATATGCATGTGTATATATGTATACTTGTATGTATATATCAATACCTTTATATAAATATGTCCATTCTTACTTGTAGCCTGGGGTGCCAGTTAGGCAGGAGGAAGGGGGGAAAAGGACAAAGTAGAAAGCAAAAGAAAACCTACAAGGAAACAAAGAAAAGATAGCTTTCAACATAATGTGCAGTATTTAGCATATGGGCTTTCTTGAAATGATAAGTTATTGCTATATTTTCTGAATCTTCTCCTGTGTTTGGCTGTGATGTTTTTTTTTTAATTTTTTCTGTATTTAAGTTTCTAATGTTACTTTTTATGTTCTTATTAGGTATTTGTTTTAGTATTTGTCTAAAATAAAAAAATTAAAAATAAAATAAAGTCAAGAAATTGTTAGATGTTTTGCTTTTAACAGAGAGAGAATTGCAGCAGATATCTGAATAATTGAAGCCCCTTTTCAAAATGCTGTACTTATATGCCAGGCTAGTCAATTGATTAATAAAGATTTATTAAGTACTTACTATATGGAAGGCATTGTACTAAGTACTGGAGAAACAAAGAGAAGCAAAAGACAGTCCTTGCCCTCAAGGAACTCACAATCCATTGGAGGAGACAATAAGCAAAAAGCAATACACAAAAAAAGCCACATTGAGAATAAAGAGAAAATATTCAGCTGAGGGAATGCATTGGCATTGAGAGGCATTGGGAAAGGCTCTCTGAAGAAGATGGACTTTTAGCTGGGACTTAAAGAAAGAAAGAGAAGCTATAACATAAAGATGAGAAGGGAGACTTCCAAGCTATGGAGACAGCCAGGGAGCAGTTTATAAGAAGTTTCCTGAACTACTTTTCTGTTCCCTCTTTTTGTCCAGGTGGCCTATAGTATAGTGGAATGGCAAAATCTCTTTTGTTTCTCACTGGGTTATTCTTCTTTCAAATATTCTCTATCATCCTTCTCTTTTTTCTTGAATTTACTCACATATTCTCCTAATATAAAAAGTTTCCATTCTATTAAAGCAATATTTGGGGAAATAAAAGGATCAAAGAAGGAATACATGATATGGATGGGACAAAGCATTTTGAATAATATAGACATTTCAATGCTGCCTTCACATAGTGAGCCTGTTGCTCATTCTAAAAGGAAAAGGGTTACATGTTATTTGTAAAGTATTACAGTGGGCATGAAAATTAGAAACAATTATATGCCAGAATATGTCATTCTTACTCTCCATTTGGCTGGGAAAAAAATCTCAGCAGGATAGTTTTTGGTCCAGTTACCTTGGAAACAAACTTATAAAATCAGTGGGACAATGACACTCCAGCTACAAATGTAATTTCAGCAGTTCTTAAAAGAATAAGTCTATGTGCTATAGATGAGGTAGTAACTAACTTCATAGATTTTGTTAAAGAGCTAACATACTCCATTCTTAGGACAAGGCAAGAAAAATCCGAGTTGCTGAGTTTTCCTTCAAGAAGTTTTGTAACAAAATGTAATAGACATAATTTTCAAGGAACGACAATTATGTGATGTTAAGGCTAAAACTACTGGAAGCTCTCCACAGACACAGCCCACACTCCCACAATGCAAACTTTGAGAGAAGGTGAAAAAAAATTCAATAAACAATCTTGATTTTCCAGATACTCTGCTGTTTATTTTCTGGTAATCATTTTTTCTAGGGAGTTTTAAGTAAATAAGTCAGTATTTGAGTGGTGTTTTTTCAGGGAAAATGGAAAGTAGAATTGTAATGCTTTATTAAAGTGTTCATATTCTAGAAAAAGAGTAGAACTCTTGCTTGTGCAAGTTTTATAAAGATGCAGATGGTGGTCAAGAATGTTCAGTACTGTGAATTAATAGGAAATGGGTCATCTGTCATGAAGTGAATATTTCTTAGAAATAAAAATCAGTATTATTTTTAACTGTCACAATAAGCCTTTTAATTTTTTTCTTTTCATGACTTCATTTTCTTTGACTTTAATTTTATTAGAAATAACTGGGACTATAAAATCTGACATTTATAGAACTCAGTTCCTAAAAAAGCATCATTCCTACTTAACTTTCCATTCAAATAAGCCAGAAACTCACATTAGTATTATATCAATGGTAATATTAATTATAGTGGTAGACAATTGCTTTATTATTATAATTGAAATAACAAACAGATGTTGAAATGGAAGTTTCTTAAGTGCTCCATCTGGATAGCACTTCAGTGTATGAAAGTTAACCCATATTGTTATTAATGGGACAGAGAAATGATAAGAACAACCCACAAATCCTATTTTAATACAGAAGCAGTAGATATAATTTGGGCAATTTTTTAAAAAATACATTTTTAATTAGATTCTAATCAGGAAAATCTTTAAAATATTTCATATTCTGTAAGCAACAATCAAATAGGAGAGTTGATAATAGGCTAAACAGATTAGAATTTTTAAAAACTATTGATAATTGTCATACATGTACATATATTTATATACATATGCATTCAAAAAGTCTTATGAACTATTAGCAACATTTAAAAACATATGCATGATACTGTTGGTAAATCTGTGAACTAATCCATTCATAGTGGGGAGCAGTTTGGAACTATTCATGAAGGGCTTTAAAACTGTGCATACCCTTTGATCCAGCAACACTACTTCTAGGTCTGTATCCTAAAGAAATGTTTTTCCCCAATTTATTTATGTATTTTTAGTTTTCAACATTCATTTCCAAAAAATTTTGAGTTTCACATTTTCTCCCCATCTCTCTCCTCCTCCCACCCCAAAATACCATGCATTCTGATTACCCCTTCCCCCAATCTACCCTATCTTCTATCACACCCCTCCCTTCCCTTATTCCCATCTTCTCTCTTTTCTTGTAGGGTAAGATAGATTTTTATACCCCATTACCTGTATTTTTATTTCCATTATATGCAAAAACAATGCTCAACATTTGTTCCTGAAACCTTGAGGTTCAACTGCTCTTCCTTCCTTCCTTCCTTCCTTCTCATCCCAACTGAGAAGGCAAGCAATTCAATATAGGCTATACATTCATAGTTTTACTAAAGACTTCCATAATAGTCATGTTGTGAAAGACTACCTATATTTCCCTCCATCCTGTCCTACCCCCCATTTATTCTATTCTCTCTTTTGACCTTTACCCCTCCCCAAAAGTGTTTACTTCTAATTATGCCCCTTCTCTCATTTGTCCTCTCTTTTATCATCGCCCCACACCCAACTTATCCCTTTCTCTCCCACTTTCCTGCAGTGTAAGATAGATTTTCATACCAAACTGAGTGAGCATGTTATTCCTTCTTTAAGTCAAATGTGATGAGAGTAAGCTTCACTTTTTCCCTCTTACCTTCCCCTTTTCCCTCCATTGGAAAAGCTTTTCCTTGCCTTTTCTATGGGAGATAATTTGCCCCATTCTATTTCTCCTTTTCTCTCCCAATATCTTCCTCTCTCACCCCTTAATTTTATTTATTTAGATATCATCCCTTCCTATTCAACTAATACTGTACCTTCTGTCTCTGTCTCTGTCTGTCTGTCTGTCTGTCTGTCTGTCTCTCTCTCTCTCTCTCTCTCTATATATATATATATATATACACATATATATATATATATGTATATGTATCTGTGTGTGTGTGTGTGTGTGTGTGTGTGTGTAATTCTCCCAACTACTGAAATACTGAGAAAAGTTTCAAAAGTTACAAATATTATCTTTCCATGTAGGAATGTAAAACAGTTCAGCTTTGGTTAGTCCATTATGATTTCTCTGTCCTGTTTACCTTTTCATGCTTCTCTTGATTCTTGTGTTTGAAAGTCAAATTTTCTATTCAGCTCTTCTATTTCATTGAATAACCATTTTTTCTCTTGAAGTATTATACTCAATTTTGCCGGGCAGGTGATTCTTGGTTTTAGTCCCAGTTCCTTTGGCTCTAGAGTATCATATTCCAAGCCCATCAATCCCTTAATGTAGAAGCTGCCAGATCCTGTGTTATCCTAATTGTATTTCCACAATACTTGAATTGTTTTTTCTGGTTGCTTGGAATATTTTCTCCTTGACCTGGGAACTCTGGAATTTGGCTACAATATTCCTAGGAGTTTTTGTTTTCTGATCTCTTTCAGGAGGTGATTGGTGGATTCTTTCAATATTTATTTTACCCACTAGTTCCAGAAAGTCAGGCAGTTTTCCTTGATAATGTCATGAAAGATGATGCCTAGGCATTTTTTTTATCATGGCTTTCAGGCAGTCCCATAATTTTTAAATTGTCTGTCCTGGATCTATTTTCCAGGTCAGTTGTTTTCCCAATGAGATATTTCACATTGTGTTCTATTTTTCCATTCTTTTGGTTTTTTTTTTTAATAATTTCTTGGTTTCTCATAAAGTCATTAGCTTCCATCTGCTCCATTCTAATTTTTAAAGAACTATTTTCTTCAATGAGCTTTTATATCTCCTTTTCCATTTGGGAAATTCTACTCTTTAAAGCATTCTTGTCTTCATTGGCTTTTTAGGCCTCTTTTGCCATTTGAGTTAGTCTATTTTTAAAGGTGTTCTTTTCTTCAGTATTTTGGGGGGGGGTCTCTTTTAGCAAGCTATTGACTTGCTTTTCATGATTTTTTTGCATCACTCTCTTTTCTCTTCCAAATTTTTCTTCCACCTCTCTTACTTGATTTTCAAAATCCTTTTTGAGCTCTTCCATGGCCTGAGACCACTGCATATTTGTTTTGGAGGTTTTGGATGCAGAAACATTGACTTTTAGGTCTTCCTCTGATGATATGCATTGTTCCTCCTCATCCAAAAGGATGGAAGAAAATATCTTCTCACCAAGAAACTAATCTTCCGTCTTATTCTTTTTCCCTCTTGAGGGCATTTTCTCAGTCAGTTACTTTACTTTTGAGTTCTTTGTCAAGGGGAGGGTATACTCTGGGGACCTTTAAGTTCTCAGTACCTCCAAAATGGCACAATCAAGAGAGAGGAGTTTATTCCTCTTCTGGTCTGTCCTCTGATCTATGAGGAGGATTCCCTCTCCAGAGCCTCCACTAGCTCCATAACACCAGCACTCCTCCTCACCCAGGGCAGTCATTCAGGGCTGAGATTCAGATCAACTGCTCAATTCCCCCAGGGGCATTAGGCCAGGGCTCCAACAATTGGAAGCTGTGGCTGCCTGGGTCCTGGGCAAACTGCTGCTTTCCCTTCTCATCCAAGTGAAAGAAGTTTCTCACTGACTTTTGAAACTGTCTTTGGCATTTATGAGTTGAGGAATCTGGGACCCACAGCTGCTGCAGATAACATGGCACCTTGAAGCCCGCTCCAGTCCTGTCCTTCCTGCAGCTCAGCTTATGCTGTCCTGTGCTCCACTCCATGCCTGTGCTGTGCTGTGCTTTGTTCTGTGCCCAAAGAGACTTTTCTATATGGGAAAAAAACAGATTTGCCCAAAAATATTTTTAGCAGCTCTCTCTGTGGTGGCTAAGAATTGGAAATCGAGGGGATACCCATCAACTGGGGAATGGCTGAACAAGTTGTGGTATATGATTGTAATGGAATGTTATCTTTTTAACTTTTTGAAGTAGTTTTTCATTTCCCCTAATTACATATCAAGGACAGTGTTTAGCATTCATTTTTACAAGATTTTGAGTTCCAAATTTTTCTCTCATACTCCCTTTTTCTGAAAATTGTAGGCAATTTAATATAGGTTATACATGTGCTATCATGTGAATATACTTACATATTCATCACAGACGTGGAAGAAGAAACAGATCAAAAGGAAATAAAACCACAGAAAAGAATAAAGTGGAAAAAATTTTACTTTCATCTGTATTCTGAGTCCATCAGTTCCTTCATGCATCCTTTGTATTTATCTTGATTTGTGTTGCTGAGAAAACTCAAATCATTCACACTAATCATCACACAACGTTACTGATACTGTGTACAATGTTTTCTTGTTTCTTTTCATTTTACTTTGTATCAGTTTGTACATCTTACCTGGTTTTTCTGAAATCTGATAATTCATCATTTCTTACTGCACAATAATATTCTATTGCATTCATATATAGCACATCTTGTTCACCATTCTCCAACTGATGGGTGTCACCTCAATTTCTAATATTTTACTACCATGAAAAGGGCTGCTATAAATTTTTTGCACATGTAAGGACTTTTCACTTTTTTATGATCTCTTTGGTATACAGACCTAGTATAGTATAGTGATATTGCTGGTTAAAAGGTATACACAGTTTTACAGCCCTTTAGGCATAGTTTCAAACTGTATCAGTTCACACCTCCACCTGAAGTGCATTAGCATCCTGATTTTCCCACATCCTCTCCAACATTTATCATTTTACCTTTCTGCCAAATAAGTCAATTTGTTGGTGTGAGAGGTATTTCAAAGTTGTTTTATTTTGTATTTTTCTGATCATAAGTGATTTAGAGCTTCTTCATATACTTAGAGATACCTTTGATTTCTTCATCTGAAAACTTCCTGTTCATATCCTTTTACCACTTATCTTTTGGGAAATTGTTTGTGTTCTCATAAATTTGACTCTCTTCTCTATATATTTGAGAAATGAAACCTTCATCAGAGATACTTGCTGTAAAAATTGTTTCCCAACTTTCTGCATTCCTTCTAATCTTGGTTACACTGGTTTTGTTTATACAAAGGTTTTTTTTTTTAATTTTATGTGATCAAAATGATCTATTCCTCATTTTGTAATGCTCTCTGTCTCTTGTTTGGTCATGAATTCTTCCCCTTCCCATAGATCTGAAAGGTAGGCTATTCCTTGCTCTTCTCATTTTATTGTTTCATTGTCTATGGTACCTTTCAACAAGATGTAGTTTCCTTCCTTATCTCTTTTAAATATGTCTGTTTTTGGTTTTGCTTTGTCTAAGATATGGATTGATATCTATGCTTTTTTTTTTTACTTCTCCTGAAGCATAATAGATTCTGCTCTAGCACCTTAACTTTACTTTGTGTGCATGTCTTCAAGTCTGTTTCTTGAAGCAACATAATGTAGGATTCTGGTTTTTGACCTACTCAAGTATCCACTTCTGTTTTATGGGACAGTTCATCCCATTTACATTCACAGTCATGATTACTACTTGTGTATTTGTCTCCATCCTATTTTTTCTCCTCTTTGTTCTCTCTCTCCTTTCACCCTTTCTTACTTCACCAGTATTTTGCTTCTGTCTACCACTTCCTCTGATCTGCCCTCCCTTATGTCAGTTCCAACTCCCTTTACTTAATCTCCTCCTCTCCTACTTCCCTTTCAGGTAAGATAGATTTCTATATTCAATTGATTTTGTATATTACTCCCTCTTTGAGCCACAATTGATGAGTGTAAGGTTCAAGCAATGCCCATCACCCATCCTCTCGTCTTCCCTTTTACTGTAAAAGGCTTTTCTCACTTCTTCATGTGAGATAATTTGCCTCTTTCTATCTCTCCCTTTTTTCTGCACTCTTTGTATTTTTTCTCATTCCTTAATTATTTTATGTCATTCTCTCTACTTCACCTGCAGCACCAATGCAATATTTCTAGTACCTTTAGTGGCCATGTATATCCCAGCACAGTTCTTAATTGCAAAATACAACAGACTCTCCACATGGAAGACAGAACTAAAACATTTATTCAAACACCAGAAAGTTGAATCCATCACAGTAACAAAAGAATCTGTCACAGTAACCAAGAAGCCGATAACACATTATCAGGCCTTCCCACAAACAGGCACCCTAAGAAAAGTGCCATTCTCTCACTCTCAGCCCGCTTCCTGCTTCCTCTGTCCTTCGCAGCTCTTACTAGTCTGACCAACTTCCTCTCAGCTCTGCTCCAGCTCTGCCTCTTTCTTTCTGCTCCACTCCTTCCTGTTCCACCTATTCAGCAAGCTCCTCCCACTACAGGCTTATGTGACTTAGGCTTCCATGTGAATTAAGCAGGTCACATAGGCCTATTAATGGATGGGAAAGATCTTCCCATTCCATTAAAAATACTTTAATTCCATTAAAAATACATCAACAATACTTCACCTTACCTGAGCCATCTGTTTGTGTATATTCCTTCTATCTGTACATATGTATATCCTGATAGAGTAGTTCAAGTTGTTTTTTTCATTTATGTGAAAACCTCAATCCAACTTAAAACTTTGTAAACAAAAAGTAATCTTGTATAGATAGCCCTTCCTCACTGAAAAACAAAGTGAAGTGTAAGTCATGGCATCATTTCTCTAATGGCATGGTCTTCTTTAGCAACAAAGGACAAACGCAACAATCTGTGAGTAGACACAGCTGCCCAAATGGGCACCCAACTAGCTGGATAACTCAGCTCCTCCTCTCCTGTCTGTCTCCCCCTCCACTTCCTTCTCTTCAAAGGTAAATTTGGATGACCAAAGGATGCCCAGTGAACTTGGGGTTTACTACCTAGATTTTTTCCTTCTCTTTTCTTCCCTTGCCTTCCCATCCCTTCCCTTCCCATCCCTTCCCTTCCTTTCCCAAAAGCTTAAACCTACTGCATTCTGAAGCCCATAGATTGCACAACACTAGGACCCTGCCTACATTGATGTAGTTATTTTTCTTTGCCTCTTTAATGCCTCTTTGCCATCCCCTGGCTACTTCTTAAACAGGCCTAAGAATTGAATGGGCATTACCTCACCCTAAGTGAGAACCTGAAAAGACCTTGGCCTAAAAGAGCCAAGGTCTCCCATTGCATCCTGGGCAATCTCCAGTCATCCTGATGAATATCTGGTCACTGGATTCAGATGGCTCCAGAGGAGAAGTGAGGCTGGTGATCTGCACAGCCCTCCCTCACTCAAAACAAAGTCAAGAGCAAGTCATGGCATCATATCTCTGATGGCATGGTCTTCTTCAGCAGCAAAGGATGAACACAACAACAGCTGTTAGTGATACAGTGTTTAAGAGTTACAAATATCATCTTCCTGTGTAGAAATGCAGACAGTTTTTCTGCTGAATCTCTTGTTTTCTTTTCCCTTCTTACCTCTTTATTCTTCTCTTGGGTCTTGATTTTGGGGATCAAATTTTTGGTTTAGTTCTAGTCTTCTCCTTATGAAGACTTGAAATCCTTCTTTTTCAATGAATGACCACTTTCCCCCTTGATGTATCATGCTTGATTTTGTTGTCTGAGTGATTCTTGGGTGTAGTACTAGTTCCTATGCCTTCTGGAATATCATGTTCTATGACCTCTCATCCTTTTATGTTGTCAGGTCCTGGGTGATCCTTATTGTGACTTTCTGATATTTTAATTCTTTCTTTCTGACCGCTTGTAGTATTTTTTCCCATGAACTGGTAGTTCTGAAATTTGACTATCATGTTCCTTGGGGTTTGTATTTTGGGATCTCTTTCCTGAGGTGATCAGTGGAATCTTTCAATGCCTATGTTGCTTTCTGGTTCCAGGACCTCAGGGCAGTTTTCTATGATAATTTTTTGAAAGATGCTGTCTAGATCCTCCTTTTTGATTATGACTTTCTATTAATCCAGTGATTCTGATATTGTCTCTCTTGGATCTATTTTCTAGGTCAGTTGTTTTTCTAATGAGGTATTTTTACACTTTTTTTCCATTTTTCCACTGTTTTGAATTGGTTTGATTCATGATGTCTCATAGTCATTAGCTTCCACTTGCCCTATTCTAACTTAAGGTATTATTTTCCTCAAATATCTTTTGTACCTTTTTTAAATCTGGCCAATTAGGCTTTTTAAGGAGTTGTTTCTTCAGTGGAATTTTATACCTCATTTTCCATTTGGCAATTTTACTTTTTTAAGCAGTTTTCCAGACTACTGACTTTTTCCATAATTCTCCTGCATCATTCTCTTTTCTTTTTCCAATTTTTTTCTAATATCTCTCTTTTATGATTTTTAAGCTCCTTTTTTAGCTCTTACATGAATTCTTTCTGGACTTGAGACTACTTCCTATTTTCCTTTGAGGTTTTGCCCATAGGCATTTTGACATTCTTGTTCTCGTCTGAGTTTGTCTTGGTCTCCCCTGTCACCACAAGAACTTTCTATATGGACTTTTGTGGTTGCTCTCTGCTTATTATTTTTGGGGAGTGGGGGGTGGCTTTTGTGTTAGTGACTATAGGCCCTGGCTGTTCACCTGATGCTGCACTGATATTACCCTGAGGCACATGGGAGACCTTCCCACCTGGTGTTGCACTAAGGACATGGGATGGGGGTTGGCTGGGACTTCTGGAGGCAGTAGGGGTCTGGCAGCTTACCTGGTGCTAGTTGTGGTGTCTTGTGTGTGTTGAGGCCCAGTGGGGTATTTTTGCATTTCCCTGTGGCTACACTGAAGCATGTGAGATCATGTCTCTAGAGGCTGCCTGTATGCCTGGGACTGTGCTAAATCATGTGGAGGTCCAGCTGCCACAGGATGTTACACACACATGCACACAAGCATGCATGCACTGAAACACATGGTGGTTCTCAGAGCTGGATTCTGCCAGTTCCCCTGTTTGTGTTAAGGCATGTAGGGGGTCCTGGTGTTGGCACTGGCCTGCGATACTACACTGGGGCTCACAGTCTCCCTCTAGTTTACTGAGGTGGTGCTTGCTGCTGGCTTGCAGGGATGCTTCCCATCCTGGACTGTGCTCCCCTTTCATTCTAATGAGATGAACCTTTCTTGCTGATTCTCCAAGTTTCTTGGCTAAAAGATTTTTCACCCAATATTTGTGGTTCTTCTCCTCCAGGATTTGTTTTGAGGCTCTACTTCATAGTTGTTTGGAGGTGAATATGGCAGGTTGCAGTAGTTTACTTCATACTCTGCCATCTTGGCTTCCAAAAGTCCAAAGAAATGGAATGTTATTTTGCTATAATAAATGACAAACAAGATAATTTCAGAAAAACCTGGACTTACATGAACTGATACAAAGTGAAGTGAGCAGAACCAGGCAAACACTGTATATTGTAACAGCAATATTATATGATGAGGAACTGTGAATGACTTAGTTGTTCTTAGCAATACAATGATCAAAATGTTCCCAAAGGACTCATGATGAAAAATTCTATCTGCTTCCAGAGAAAGAGCTGATGTTGTCTGGATATAGACCGAGGCATACTATTTCTCACTTTCTTTCTTTTTATTTGAGTCTTCTTGCACAAATTACTAATATGGAAATGTTTTACATGGTTATACATGTATAACCTATGTTAGATTGCTTACCATCTCAGGTAGGGAGTAAGGGAGGGAGAAATAGAATTTGGAACTCAATTTTTAAAAATAAATATTTACAAATGTTTTATATGCAACTGAAGAAAACATAAAATATTATTTAAAAATATATATACATGAATAATACCCACATAGTATGATAATGCCTTTATGAAAAAATTAACCCAATTAAAGATTTTGAAGTTAATTTGGGAAAAGTTTGTATAGAAAGGTCTAGTCATACAACACAATCAGTAGGATGCCACAAAACAGATATAAAACATAATTCCGTGCTACCTTTTCCCTCAGACACTCAACTAACCTTTTAGTTTTTACTGTATCATCTAATTGAGTATTCTCAATTTACAAATGAGGAAACTGGAACTCAGATAAGGAAAGTCTTGAAATCGTGAGAACATAGAATGATAGTCTTAGAGTTTTATGAGAACTTAGAGGTCATTTAGTCCAATTTTCTCATTTTATAGGTGAGGAAACTGAAGCCCAGAAGGGTATATCTTGAAATCATAGCACCATGGGTTTAGAGCTGAGGAGACTTTAAAGGACCTTTAGTCCAACTCCCTAAATTCATAAATTAGGGAGCTGTGATCCCAGAGATGCTTAAGGTTATTTGGTAGTATCAGAGTCAGGATTCAAACCCAGTTCTTTTGACTGAATCAAACAGTTTAATATATTTGGCACATAGACTCAAATTTGTCCGTGATCCATATGGATATTCCTCTACTGACATAGATTGCAATCCATCCATGCTGCCCATCCTGTACAACTCATCCATCTCATTTGTGACAGAATGTAAGCTCCCTGAGAACAGGTATTGTTTCATTTTCTGTCTTTATGTTTTATAGTGCCTAGCATAGAGTATAGCACATAGTAAGTATTTTATAAATTCTCATTGATTAGATCCTCAAGTAATATGTTTAGCTACCATTTATATATTTATGACTTCCTAACTCAAAAATATATAGTGATTTTAAAAAAAATCTTAAAGAGCATTTTAATTTGAAGATAGGTCATATTAACTCAAGCATCCAAGCACTAAATAGAGATTAACTGGGAGATAAATTATATGAGAGGTAGTTGACTATAATAAATAGAAAGTTGGCTTCAGAGTGAAAAAATTTGACTTCAAGTCTTGCCTTTGATGCATACTCTTGAGGAAACCTCTTACCTCTCAATGACTCCAGGCAATTCTCTGAAATTATTATTTGTGGAGTAGAACACTATCTCTGTTGGTGGAGGAAGTTTCCTCACCAAAAGTTCTATATATTAATCAAATTAAAAACTAGATTACTAGTGCTCACAGTATTATCATCAAATAATTAAAATATGAAATTGTAACTAGGAGAGCACTTTATTTTTATTTTAGTTATAGTATGCTGAATGATAGTGTGACATGGTAACTATACAGCTGGCTTTGAATCCAAAAAAATTGGGTTCTGGTCTTGCCTCTGACACATTTTGGCTGTATTGCTAATGTGGCAAATTCATTATACGATAAGGCCTCAGAGACTCTCCAGTACTGAAAATTATAGATGAGTTGATGAATTTCATTTGATGGAGGAAATTTCTACTTTAGGAGTTACCCCCATTGATGAAATCTCATGTCTGGAGGCATCCTTGCTTCCAGAAAAAAAAAAAAAAAACAACTATATAATAAATATTTTTAAACACAGTGTTCATAACTACATACTTTTGTACTTATATATATTCTAGAAAAATTATATTCTTTAAGTATGATCACCTGTATGAGTGATAAATGATGCCTGATATCAGTGAAACTAATTTCTCATCAGTTCAACATCCTTGGCTCTGACTGACACTGCTTAAATCATCCCACCAGTTCATGTCGATTCAGTCCTTCCAAGAAACTCTAAGAACTTGTCTTTAGCCAAAAGGGGAATAAAAATGGAAAGAATGAATTTCATAAGATTTTTCTGAATAGTTTTGGACATTCAGAAGTTCTTTAAGACCAAGGTCCTCATAATGAACTTCTTTTTTGAGTTCTCTTTCACTCAGTGATCCTAGGTTTGCAAAGGGTTAAGGGCATTTAGTACTTTAAAGGGGAACCTGTATGATAGGATCCCAATTTGAAATGTGATGAATTATTAAACAAGTAGTTTGTTGGGTGATTGAATATTACCTGCAAAGCAGTGCTTATCTCCTTGAGGCATATCGCAAGCTAACGGAACTGAGCCAATTAGACTGACTGTCTCTTCAATGAGTTGTGACCTATCAATGGTAATAGCTTATTATGATGATAAATGAACCCATCTCTCAAACTGAAGCCTGAGTATACACTTCAGCAGTTTCCTTGAATCATGGGGCCATTACCTCTCAACTTCAGATCAACAGGAATGACAGCAGTGAGAGCAGATAGCATGCATGAATAGACACAGATGATTGTTTTACTCAGATGAATATATTTACAGCTATTTCCAAACAAATGGTCCCTCCATGTGCACTGCGTATTCTCGCCAGAAATGTGTATCCCCATGACACTTCTTCTATTAAGAAGAGGAACATCCTGCTCTATAGCATCTCCCTGAGATGACTAACTATAGCTTTCGTTGGACTCTGCCTTTTTCAATCTAAATCATTTCTGTTTGTGAGGGAATTTAGTATGTATGTATGTATATACACACATGCATACAGTCATATATGTATATATGCATATACATAGGTATATGTAGATATGCACCTATATTGCAGTAGGCATATGCATATACGCATCATATGCACTTATATTCATATGCATGTATGTATGTTTGTATTCATATATGCATGCCTATTATATTAATTATACATGTACAAATTCCTTTCAGATAAGTGTTTCCCCTTTATTATTGTATATACTTACTAATAAAAATTTCTAATTGTTCTGTTCCCATTCACCTTTCTCCGACAGATAAGAAAAAAAAAATTCATTGCTTTCTTGAACAGCTACACCCTGCTTTTGTGTCATTATTTACAAAGAAGTTTCTTTAAAATCTATGTTTGAAAGCTATGTGACTTATTTGGAATACATTTATAGAATCGTGGATTATATAGCTAGAGCTGGATAGGGCTTCAGGAACCAACTAGTCCATCCTCACCATTATAATAGCCATAAAGCTCTTTGCAAACTTAACACTAATATTATTATTGTTATTGAAACTTTTGCCTAAGGAAAACAAATGATTTGCTAATGTTCCTACTATTTATAAGTGACAGAAGCATCTAAACCCAAGTCCTCAGTCTCTAGAACAGGTGCCCTTTGCTCTGTACCTCACTGCCTTCTTTGACCTGTTAATTGATGATCCAAATTCCAGGAGCTAGAAAAGAAGTTATAGTGGACTCTTAAAGCTACATATAACCCTAGTGATCATCTAGTCAAATCCCCTCAGCTCATGTATGACAAAATGAAAGACCACGTAGGTAAAGTCAGTTGTGCAAGTCATTTGTCACACAAGTAATAAGTAGGTGGCAGAATTAGAATTTTAATCCAGGTCTTCTGATTTCCCATCTATCCTGACATGAATTCCCACACACATTTATTGCAACTGCTTCAAAACAAATTAAAGAAACAGTTGTCTCTTGAGTGTACCTTACCGTCCTCTCTATTCTGATTGATTGCTTTTAGAAGAGCTTGTAGGGAAAAATTGCTGTGTCTCAATTTAATTTTTTTTTTTAAAAAATTGATTCATTCAGTAAGCATTTATTAAATTTCTGCTATGTCCCAAGCACAATGATAGGTATTGTAGGTATAATAGTATCCTGCCTTCAAGGAGCTTACATTCTACTGAGGGAAATAGAACACCTAACCAGATAAGTAATGACTCTCCATGCACACATATATCTATATATGTGTGTGTGTATGTATGTGTATGTAACTCACTTGGGGAGACTATCAAGACATCAAGAAAACCCACTTTAGTGGAGCATTTACTTCCTTTTTCTCTTCCATAGCACCCATAGTAGGTAGCCTGTTATTCTAATAAGACTTTTAAAAAAGCAGCTAGTTAGACAAGAAAAAGATATTGATTAGTTGTTGAATCCTTAAAGCCCTTCAAGAATTTGTTAACAGGTATCTAAAGGGGAAATTGTTTCATTGGGAATCTGTTCAACAAGACCTTTTGAAGCACCACCATTTCAGTGATATGGGATGTTTTTCATCCAGGTCAGGTAATTTGACTTTTTTTCCAAGGGCAACTAGGAATTCTCGAGTTTTGTGGGGTATCAACTTCTTCTTCACCATTTGTTCTAAAGTCTTTCCAGTCCACCATATCAAATGTTGATATGTCTTTGTTAGACTTTTCTTCCATTATTGATTGGATGTGGATTTGAAATGATCACTGGCCTTAAAGCACTAGCAATAAATCCTCCATAATGAAATAGAACTGGAAATCACCTCAAGGCAAAAAGCTTTGCAGTTCCCTGAAAATCCCCTAAGCCATCCCTTGCCTTAGGCTTATTTTACTCATCATCATAGAAAAATGAGAGGAGGGAGTTGCTTTTCTTGCATCAAATAATTTTAAACTCAGAAGTGAGTGTTATATATAAAAGGGAAAATGCTTTGTTTTACCTTAACTTTCAAAAACAAATGCAGGGAAAGAAAAGATTTCCAAAGTACATGAATGTCCATTCATTACACTTTTACTCTTTATCCAAACCACTCGACTAACTTTACATATGGAGCACTTGAAAAGTGTAGTCTTTGGCCTTGGGTTCAAATCCCAGTTCTTCCATTTACTAGCTGTGTGACCCTTGAGCAACAAATATCTCCTCACTGGTTCTCAGTTTTCTTGATTGTAAAATAAGGGAATTGGATTAAATACCATAAGATCCCTTGGGCTCTAACTCTATGATCCTATGAACAATGTGACTGCTCTATCAATTTGATCTTCTAGTTGGGAGTAGAAGACTGAAAGGACTAAATGTTTGGTCTAACTTCAGGGACTTATATTGTTCTATTGTACCAAGCTTAACTTCATATCCAGTAAATAATACTTAGAGAAAAAGAACTAACTAAAACTGTTCAGGGATTGTGATCTACTACAGCAGTTCGCAAACATTTAGGTCTCAGTCCCCTTTTATACCTTAACAGTTATTGAGGCTGCCCTATCATAATGAGTAATATGACAAAAAAAAATTATAAATGTTGGAGAAGATGTGGGGAAATTGGAACACTAATGCACTGTTGGTGGAGTTATGAACTAATCCAACCATTCTGGAGAGCAGTTTGGAACTATGCTGAAAGGGGTATAAAATTGTGCATACCCTTAGATCCAGCAATACCAGTACTTGGTCTGTATACCATAGTAATCATGGAAAAAGGAAAAGGTCCCACATGTACAAAAATATTTGTAGCGACTCTTTTTGTGGTGGCAAAGAATTGGAAATTATGGGGATGTCCATCATTTGGGGAATGGATGAACAAGTTATTTTGTATGAATGCAATGGAATACCATTGTTCTATAAGAAATGATGAGCAGATGGACTCCAGAAAAACATGAAGAGTTATATGAATTGATACTGAGTGAAGCGAGTAGAACCAGGAAAACATTTTACATGGTAAAAGCAACACTGTGCAAGGACCAACTCTGATTGATTTAGCCCTTCTCAGAAACACAGTGATCTAAGACATTGTCAAAAGACTCAATATGGAATATGCTGTCCACATCCAGAGAAAGAATTATGGAGTCTGAATGAAGATAGAAGCACACTTTTCCCTCTTTTTTTTCTCATGGTGTTTCCCTTTTGTCCTGATTCTTCTTTCACAAGATGACTGATGTGGAAATATGTTTAATGTGATTACACATGTATAGTCTATATCAAATTACATGCTGACTTGGGGAAGGGGGGGGAGAAGGGAAGAAAAAAATAATTTAGAACTCAAAATATTAGAAAAGTGAATGTTGAAAACTATCTTTACATGTAACTGGAAAAAACGAAATACTATTGGGGGAAAAAAGATTATTACAGCCCCCAAACCTTTCATTTAAATGATTTATATATTGCATAAGCTTCTTAAAAAAGCAATATTTGAAACATACATGAGTTATTTAGAAAATATTCATAGGATCATAGATCACAAATCTAGAGTAGTGGAGGGGGAACTGCAATTTTAATAACATTAATTTAATGATAAAACTTTTAAATAGTTATTTATTAATTCCCTTTAAAGTCATAAATCTCTTACATGTTAAAATAAATAACATATGTTTATGAAAAAAGTATTATTTTCTGAAACAAAAAAGTGAGAATTATATTATTTCATGTAATTTTTGCAAACCTCTTTAATGTCCAACTTAATAGAAAAAAGCTGGATTCTAATATCTGTTTCTGCATTCAGTCTGTTGTAATATGTTGTTTTGTCTGAAGCATATGGAGAAAATGTAACCTCACATAGATAGGTTTTTGGAAAGGACAATAATATATTATTATTTTTTAAATAGTTTTGGCCTTGTGTATACTCTGAAATGTCTTGGAGGTGCTGATCACACTTTGAGAAGTGGTACATTGAAAAGAATACCCAATATGCAGTGAAGGTCCTATGTTCAAATTGCACTTCTGACACATTTACTTGGACAAGATGCTTACTTATCTTTGTCCTTAGATTCTGCAATTGTAAAATATCATAATATTGAGTTGGGGGTGGGGGAGGGCAGAGGGATGGAAGGTTTGATTAAATAGTACCTGACACCTCTTATTATCCTGTTAAACTATAGGATTAAAGCTTTGTCCCCATAGGATAAGATTCAGAAAATAGATATGTCCTTCTATCCTGTTCTGTCACCTTCACAGAAATGATGCAATATAACATTTTAACTTGGTCCAGATGAGACTGGACCAGAAAGTAAATAAAAATCATAAATCTAAAATACTTCTTTAAAAATCTGTGGATAGACAGTTCTCAAAATCACCTGTAATCTTTGCACATTATTCAAGGCGAACTTTGAAGTATTTACCAGGGGCACTGCTTTGGTCTATATTACCTCTGCTGACTTGTTCGTTTATTCTGTTGCTTTTACCCATAAGTAACTTTCAGCCCAGAAGGAGGCTCTTCACAACCACTAAGACCTTTAACTAAAACCTTTCATTATTATTCCAAACATACACAGCATTCATGAAGGAGGCATTTAAAGTTTCAAAACAGGACGTTCTGTTTAAGTGGAAGCATAGTTGAAAAGATAGAGTTCTGGACTTGGAATCAGAAAGCCTCATCTTCATGAGTTCAAATCTGGCCTCAGACACTTATTAGCTATGTGACCCTGGGTAAATTACTTAACCCTGTTTGCTTCAGTTCCTCATCTATAAAATGAATTGGAGAAGGAAATGCAAACATCTGCCAAGAAATTCCCAAGTGGGATCACAGAGAGTCTGACACAACTTAAATGACTTAACAAAACAGCAATATTTGAAAAGCAGTCCCACTAATTCCTGGAGTAGGAAGATTATATAATAACACATATAAAGGGTTTTAAAGTTTGCAAAGCACCCTATATTTTAACTAATTTGATCTTCATAACATTGTTGTGATGGTGATGATATTACTATATGCATTTTACTGATAAGGAAACTGAGACTGAGGAGTTAAGTAATTTGCACAGAGACATAGCTGGTATGTACCTAAGAGAGGATTTGAACTCAGTGTTCCTGATGCCAATCTTAGAACTCTATCCACTAGTCCACCTACCTGCATTGAAAGAAGACTAAGTGAGCAGGAGGGAAGGATGAGGAAGCTAGACTTTTCTATTACATTTGTCTTGGTATATATTTGGTTTGAAGTGGTGTGAATCCCTAGAATCTCAGAAGCACCTATATTTAAAGGTAAGTCTCAAAATCAACTGATCAAATATTTATTCAAGTGCCCCTAAAACCAAATATAATTATAGACGGTGGGGTGTGTGCTGTACTAAATTACCCATAGCACTATTTCCTTCTGTGGCTAAAGAAATGAGTATATTTAAAGATCAAGAATAAAAATAATTTGTGTTTATATAACATTTTAAGATTTAAAAAGTGGTTTCCTGGTAATGACCTTATGAAATAGATTGTGCAGATATTATCATCCCCATTTCATACAAAAGATAACTGAAAGCTCCAGAGGTTAATTGACTTATTCATTGTTACACAAATAGTAATTGGAAGATCAGGGGTGGGGAGGGATGGAATTGAAAGTAGGACTTCTGAGTCTAAAACTAATGCTTTTTCCCCTCCACTACACCATACTTGACTACCCTGCCACTGCCTCTTAACCTTGGTCATTTGGGGCTGAGGACAGCAGGAGGCTGAGTATGATTTTATTTGTTGTCATCTCAATCACATCTGACTCTTCAAGATCTTCTTTGGGGTTTTCTTGGCAAAAAAATATTGGAGTGGCTTGCCATTTCCTTCACCAGCTCATTTTACAAATGATAAATTGGGGCAAATGGGGTTAAGTGACTTGCTCAGGGTTACACAGTAAGTGTTTGAGGCTGGATTTGAACTCAGGAACATGAATCTTCCTGAATCCAGGTCTGATATTTTATCTACTCTGCCATAGCTGATTTTATCGGACACTGCTTTATCTGTCCTTCAGTTATGATCTTATCTATATGGTCACATTTTCATCAATTAAGTATTTGAGTTTAGTGTGTATAACACTGAACTTTCTTCAGGATACTTATGGGATTATAACATCACAGAGCTTGATCTACAAGGGAACCTTAGAAGTCACCTAGTTCAACTCCCTCTTCTTGCAGGTGTGAAAACTGAGACCAAGATAGGTTAAATGGCTTCCCCAAGGTCACATAGGCAATAAATTCCACAGCAAGGGCTTAAATGTATGTCCCAAGATTTTAAGTTCAATGTCTTTTTCTTTATACCATGATGCCTCAAGAATAGGTGATTTCATTGTCATCAGTATTCCCTCCACCAGTGTAGAATACATTCCTGTAATCCTTAGTAAGTAATGTAAATGAGTTATGAACTTCCCCACCCAAATCACCTAACCTGGTCCATGCTATTCTCAGCAAACTCCCTTATATCCTCAAACCTTCCAACCAACAAGTTTTCTACTTCCTTACTTTATCTAAAACCTGACTACCCCTGAGAAAACCACATTTACTGTAATCCTTTTTAATAGGAGATTCATCACCTCCAGCATACATCTTTCTCCTTAGTATTCCCTTCAGATTATTTTATTCTGTTGTCACTTCTTTATACTCCGTCTTCCCATCCTCAAATTTTCTCTCCCAAGTTTCTCAGTGAATTAAGAGGCAGCAAAGTTTGTGGTATTTGGGACTCTAGATTTCAGATAAGGAAAACTAGAATCTGAATTACGTCTCAGATACTTCCTAGTTGTGTGACCTTTGGGCAAGTCACTTAACTTTAAAGCTTCAATTTCCTCATTTGTAAAATGAGAGTAGCAATAGTCCCTATATCATAGGATTGCCATGAGTCTCAAATGAAATCATGCATGTGAAACCCTTTGTAAAATGTAAAGTATTACATAAATGTTAACTGCTACTACTATTGCTATAAATCTAATGGTCTTCTGTAACACATCACCTAACATAACTCTGATAAATGGAAATATTCATGTTGCTGAATCCTCCAACAATTTAACCACATACTTCCTTAACATCTTCAACTCCAACATTCTTCTTCATGCAGCTTTAACCAGGCACAGTGCACACAGTAAATACTAAATGGATGATAATTGACTAAATGACACATACCAACATGGTTACTCATTAGACTTAACCACGTCCTAAGATTCTTCCATTTCTAAGATCTGAACTTTACTATTTTTTTTTCCGTAAGCACAGTCACCTAATTTTATTTCTAATCTGTTCCGGTCTCTCATACTAAACCTATTTTTCAGTGTATATTACTGGTACATGACTCATCCCTGTTTTCTCAGTAGTTCTTCCCCACTCTGACAATCCAGCATCATTTGTTTCCATATTGTATTGATCTTATGGTGAGCCACTTTAGCATTTCATTTACGATGAATCTTTCCACATCGACCTGCTATTCTCAACCTGTGTTATTCATCCCTAAATTATTCATCCATAATTCCTTGTTAGTTGATTTCTCTGCTCCTTGACTACTGAAAGTTACTGGAAAAAGTCACAAATTTAGGCTGCCAAACTTTTATTGTTTATAACCTCAGTCTCAAGTAATGCTTCATTTTGTACCTTCATGATGAGTTTATATGCAGTATTATAGTCATCTGTGTTTGTATCTTATACTGCTGCTAGACTAGAAGATCTAGAGGCAGAGAGCATTGTTGGAATGAGATGAAAAATATTTTTACTTTTGGTTATACAAAGGATTTATAATGGATGAATATAAAAAGCAGTTAGATAAGAGGTATATGCTTTTTGTCTTTAGGAAGTTGTAGGACACGGAGCAAGGAATTAAATTGATATATGCATCAACCCGTAAGCCCCTGTGGGGACAGGTTGAGAATGATAAAGCCCCTTGGCAAGTCCAATAGTGAAGGATGAGGTCAAAGGCTCTCCCAGCTGGGAGGATTCTCATGTCCAAAAGCAGGTGTATGTTTTCACTTACCAGTTATACAAATACAAAGAGGAAAAGGTCATGTTATAACTGAAGGAAAGTGGTCTGTGGAAGAGGATGAGTTAGTACTTGCATATATTTATAAGTATTGTTTAATATAATATAATAATATATAATATAACCAAATGCTTATCTCATGATATATTCAATATGTTCTCAGTATAAAGGGAGAAAGATAAAGGGAAATACTAATAGAGACCAGGGTTAATTAGTATGTATGTGAGTCAGTTAGGTGGTGCGATAGCTAGAGTGTGGAACCTGGTGCCAGGAAGACCTGAGTTCAAATTGAACCTCACACATTTATTAGCTGTGTGACCCTGGGTAAGTCATTTACAATCTCCCTCTGCCTTAGTTTCTTTATCTGTAAAATCAAGATAATGATATCTTCCACTTCCCAGAGCTGTAGTAAGGATAGAATTGAGATGATTGAATAGTGTGTTGCAAATCTTAAAAGGAATATAAAATGCAGATATTACCATTACTATTAGTGAAATCTTATATCAATCCCCATGATAAACTCAGTGATCTGTACACATTAAGTATAATTAATGTACATTCAATGAATGAATAAGAATAAAAGACTAAGGAATTTCCATTGTAATAGGGAGTTACTGAAAGTTAATGAGGAAGAGAATAATATGATCAAAGAAAAGTTAATCTGTTACCATATGCAGGATAGATGATAGAGGAAAAGAATATAGACAAAGAGTTTTTTTTAAAAAATTGTGACTAGTAATAGTAATAAAGTAATTATTAAAGTAAATAATAGTAATAAAGTCAAACTGTAAAATGGAGGTCAAGATCAATTAATAAGACTCACATTTTTTCAAACTACTTAGTAGAAGCCAAAGGCAGGCTAGCAATTTAAAGGAGAGTTAATTTGTGAACTTATGAAAGAGCAGAGTGTAAGGAAACAAAGTAGAAATGAGGTTTCACAGCCCTGAAAAGAACAGTGGTCTGGAAATCAGGAAACTTGGGTCACCTTAGACAGATTACTTCCAGTCTCTGAACCTTAGTCTTTTCATCTTTGAAAATGATGGGATTTAGCCAAGATTGTTTCTCAAGTCCCTTCCAGAGAGAACATTATATACTCTTGATTTAGAATATAACCATACAAAAGCCAAATAAATGAATGAATTACAACTGTGAAAGCATCCTGAGCCCCCCCGACCTTTATTCCCAATGTAGGTTACATATTACAAAATAATATTGAGATAGTCCTTGAGTCTCAAGTCCTCAGCCCCACCTGAATGAGAAGCCTTTTCATTAACTATCAATTCTACAACAGTGCCCTGCACTGAAATCTTACCAAAGATCTCACCACTTTCTAAGAGGAAACTGGGTCAAAGTTTAATAAGAAACTCTGAACTCCTGGAAAATGGATCATGGTGGTCACCAGACTCAAAGCTGAATCTCATTAAGATTATTACCTATTTTCATCTTGATCAGATTCAATGGCCCAAGATATGCTGACATGTTAAGTAACTATTGTTCTATTTGAGGAATCGAAACTGTTAACTGAATGTTCACCTGGGATCTATAATTACATTTTGCACTATTATGTAGTTTTATCTTTTATTTGAGATTACCTTAAAGTGTGAGTGAAAATATTTTATGTCAGAGAGATTTTTAGAGGCATAGAAAAAATTTTGTCCTTTTCTAGATTTCTATCTAAGCAGAAATGTTTGGAATGAGGATAATTTAATTAACACATTTGTCTCTGGCAAGCTTGTGCAGGCAGCTAGTTGGCTGTGTGCATAGGGACCCTCTGGATCTAGAGTCAGGAAGACCTGTGTTCAAACCTGGCCTCAGACACTCACTAGCTGTGTTACTTAGGACAAATAACTTAACCTCTGTCTGCCACAGTTTCCTGAATTGTAAAACAGGGATAGTGGTAGCACCTGCCTACCAGAGTGAGAGAGCCAAAGAAATTTATGTATATATAGATAGATGTTGATATGCGTGTGTGTGTGTGTGTGTGTGTGTGTGTGTGTGTGTAGTGCTAGCTCTGATCCTGGTACATAGTAGGTATTTAATAAATGCTCATCCCATGTTCCTACCACTGTGGCAAATACATAAAGAATTAAAAAAAAAAACAACTGAGCGGAAACTTTAGCTAAAGGACTTGAAGTATGAAATAGCCTAGATCTTTATGAAACTGTATGAAAAGCAAAAAATTTCACCAGTTGAGATGTTACCATTCTAGAAATTTTGACATAATACAGAACTATACTGAGCAAATACAGAAATCAACCAGAGTAAAACAGATAGAGCTTCAGTTAAAGGAACTAGGCTATATTTGTATGGTCTCAAAATAGATGCTTCGAGGTCAACTTAGAAACATAGAACATTATAACTGAAAGGACCATTAATGATCATCTAGTTTAGGGATTGTTAATTTTTTTGTGTGTTGTAGACCCCTTTGAAAATCTGGAGAAGTCTGTAGACACCTAAGAATAATGTTTTTGAATTCATTAAATACATAAAAGTGTATAGAAAAGTAGTTATCTTGGAATATCAAAAATATTTTCAAACATATTCATGGACTCCAAGTTTCAAACTCATGGTTCAGTTTAAATCCCACATTTTACAGTTGTGGAAACTGAGGCCCAGGGAAATGCAAAATAACCTTCCAAAGGTCTAATTTTTATATTCATAATATTAGGGGATCCTCTGTGCTATGTGAGCAGCTGTTTTTCTCCTTTCAAAAAGGGATAATTAAGATTCTCTTTCTTAAACATTTGTGAGATATTAGGGGAAAAAAGTATTCAACAGGAGAAGTCTAGAAGCATCCTCCGAAAACTTGAAAGGGTTAACTTTTTGTTTGGCCCTTGTTTTGTTTTGTTTTATGATATTAATGTCATCTGTTTTCACAGTCAGGAAAATGGACTAGGTTAGCTGAGATTCCTGTTGAAGCTACCAAATTCCATGAGCCCAGGTTGTACTTATTTGGGGGTGAAACTTAACAAAGAAATGGATCAGGTTTAACCATTTTCATAGAATTAGAGAATATAGCACTGTAAGGAACCTTAGAGATCATCTAGTCCCACCCTCTCATTTTACTGATAGGAAATCGAGACCCAGTGAAGGTACCTAATGTCTATGAAGCAATATGCAAGCAGTTGGTAGTAGCACTAGGATGGTAATTCAGACTTCCTGCCTTTTTGTTCTTTGTTCTTTCCACTGAAATATTTCTGAAGTCACTAAAAACAATTTTTTTTAACGGATTAACGCTTTGCTGAAGTTTTCAAAAACAAACTCAAAATGTTTGCCACCAAAATTAATAAATTGCTTAACTAGCCCTACTTTGTTTGAACTTACATGGTTAAATTGGAAAACAGCTGCCTTTCAAGATAGCAAAATAAATGGATATGATAATGTGTGGTCAGCTGTGGCTTTTAATTTAAATGTTTAATTTGGTGCTGTTTTGGACCCCAATGGACTCTGCCAGGAAAGTATTTGCAGCCAGGGGCATTTTTTATGTCTATTTGGATGCATGGTAGGGCATTTGCCAGCCTATATTTTTCTTTTCCAGTGTTAGGCATCCCATGAGCATATCCTCTTGACATGATACTGTTTTGGCAGCACACATTTTCCAACAGACACAGTATTTTCACAACTATATTTTTAGGAGGATAAGTGAAAAAGTGAGATAGCAGAGGCAGATGGAATCAAATGACTCAGATGAAAATTTGGTCCTGAATTTCCCTCACCTTCCTTCTGATAAGTTTGCCAAAGATGATCTAACGTGTATAGACACCATTTCTGCCTAAAAAAGCTCTGAAGGGCTTTTGACCCATAGGTTCAAAGAGATCTAGATGATTAGCTCAGAATTCATTATTTCTGGCTTCTAATAAATTCAAGGAGAAAAATACATAATGTGAGGAAAAATCCCATGCTCCATTAATGCTGGATTTAATTCCAAGACTTTGTCAAGGTTTCCTGTGTAAGACTTTAACAATGACAGAAATGATATGTGGACAGTAACAGGGGTTCTCAGCACCGCATTGGAAGCAAAGTTGTATCTTGAATGCCAGACTTACTAATGGGATCAGCCACAAAGTAACATGGTAACCCTATTCATACGTGCTCCCTGGCATCCCTTGGGAAAAAAATTACAATTTGACTCAGTTGCCAAGATTCTAGCATAGATTCTAGGAGCCTCCCTGAAAATCTTGGAGAGTAGATAGGCCTATTCATGTCATACGTGCTTCTTAGAGACACCCAGAGAATGTTGGAACTATTGCCAAATAATTATAACTCATTTTATAGATTCTTTAAAATTTGCAAAGTGTGTCACATGAATTATGAGACTGGATCCTCACAAGAACCCTATGCATTAGGTATTATTATGATTATTACTATTTCATAGATGAGGAAACAGAAACTTAGAGCAGCTTGTTGACTTACCCAGAGTCACAATGCCATTAAGTATCTAAGGTTGGATTTGAACCAACCCATGTAGTATGGGGAAAGGGCACTAGCTCTGGAGTCAGAGGACTAAGTTCAAATTCTACCTCTGATACTGATTACCATTGTGAAGTGGTAATTTTCCTCAATTAACCTCTCTGGGCCTCAGTTTGTTTTTCTGTAAAAAGAAGGAATTGGGCTAAATAGTTTCTAAGGTCCTTTTCATCTCTGAATCTATATTCACAAGATCCAGTGATTCCAAGTGACCTCTACCTACTCTGTCATGCTGCCTATCACAGGAAAATCTAATTATTCTGGTGTCCAGCATGAGCAAAGTAGAAAGATATATCACTCAGTAGGCAGGAGAAAACTAGTCTTTAATATGTGGATGAAATTGAGGAATAGAAAATATACTTTACCTCAAAATAGTCACTTTTTATCTAAGAATCGCGTATAATCTCTTACCACATAAGCTTCATTATTTCTACTCATGTTATGGTAGCAGGGCCACTGCTGTTTTGTCACATAAGAGATATAATGGGATACATAAGAGATGTAATGGGAAGTTTAAAAATTGTATGTAATTCTTATCATTAAAATGATATTTTTTGGTACAAGTAGGAAGGGTCATGGCAATCTGAATGACTCTGGATCATTTGATTGTAGTAGAATGGATTTTACTTTCTAGATGATGCAATAAATAACTCTTCACATTCAAATGGACATTAATTAGTGACCAAAATTCAAAGAAATTTGGGATTGCATAGTACAATACATTACTACTAAAAGGATTTATAGTGATGAAGGTGAGTATTATATTAAAACATTTCTTAAGAAAGAATATATGACATTTGTTGTAATTATTAATGGAAATCATTATGGTCATCATTACTATAATGAATACCAAATGAATGAATAATGAAAGAATATGAAAAATGAAGTGAATTATTAAACAAGTTGGCCAAGACATATCATTTTTTGTACTCAATTAAGAAAAACTTCACAGATTATAATGAAATTCATTCGGGGGTTATTTTAAGGAAGTTACCTCAGGAAAGGTACTATCATTACCCAATACTGTGCGTGCCATAAATGGAAAGGAAAGTGGTGCAAAAGAGAGAATTCTAGGCTTGAACTCAGGAGGATCTAAGATCAAGCTCGACCTAACATCTACTGGCTGTGCAGCCATGTATAATTCACTTAACCCCTAGGTGCCGTAGGCAACGCTTTAAGCCTAAAAATTGAAGAATATCTGATACTCTTCATTGGTAGGGACATTTCCTTACCTAATGTTCTCTGTACAGATGAGATCAGATCATAGGTCCACATCTCCATTCTCCCTCACCACCACCACCTCTAAATGTAGTGTACATGGTGCTATGCCAAGCATCAATGCTATTGCATAGAAATTGTTTCTTGGAATGAAAGAACATAATTATAGTCTTGAAATACCGTGTTTCAGGAAATTTATTTAAAATTCTATTTTTAGAATTATCCAAAGACCCATTTAATCCATATGTTGCTTCTTTTATTATACAAGACCCAAAGGAAAAACCATGCAAAATTACTTGTCTCGTTTCTATGATCAGTTTGGAGCTATTAGCTTTGTAATTATGTTAATTGTGTAAACAAATACAAATAACAAATGGTTTTGGTCACTCTTTGATTCTCTTTGCCAATTACAACCTCTCCTTGGAATTGAAATCAGTTTCCTTTTTAATCAGAGAAGAGTGCCAACTTGGCTGACTTCAATGAGATGTTCATAGTATCAAAGAACAAGATTTATTTTGTCTCCAAGGACCATTCTTCCTTGAAAGCTCCTATTATGCCTTTGTTAAATTCCATATGCTTCCAGAGGTGGGAAAATTCAAACATACTAGAATCTGAAAATCCCAGAAGTGGAAATAATACTAGATTTGGAATCAGAGGGCATGGGTTTGAGTCTGGTCTTTGCCAGTTACTTACCACCTCCTGAGGAAATCTTTTCCTCTCTCCAGACTTCACTTTCTTCATTTATAAAATTAGAGGGTTGAATTAAATGATCTTTAAATATTACAATTCTGTGATCCTGATCTTAACGAATATAAGATAATGCACAAATGAATGTAATTTATTATCACATCAGCTTTTTTTACTGTATTTACATAGTTACATGAAAGAGCTAATAGGAAATTTGAGGAGGAAGTATAAATTGAGAACCAAAAGCATTTATGAACACTTGGGTATAAGTACCTTAGAGAGGGTAAGACTGTTCCAACCTTTTCCTTGGTATATCTTTTTCTTATCAAAGAATAAAAATCACTCAGTGGCATGTTATTCTAATTATCATACTCATATTGATAATAATCAGCAGTTAACTTTTAACCTCAAAAGTGGTTAGTATGGCATGACCTGCTCTTGATGCAAGACACGCTGACTGCTTATGATCATTACTTATTATTTGAAATACTCACAAACCACGTCTTTAATAATGTATTCTAGAATTTTGCCAGGAATTGCCTTCACTACCCAATAGTTTAAAGATTCTACCCTCTTCCTTAATTTTGAAAATTGGGGCAGTTGTGCATCTTAATTCTTGCAATACTTCCCTCATTCTAACATCTTTTAGAGATTGTCGACAACAACCCAGGAATCACGAGAATCATTTTTTTTTAGTTCCCTGTGCTGTGGTTCATCCAGACGTGGCAATTTTAACTAACGAGTTAAGGTCAACTAGCTTCTTGTTCATCCTCTTCTTTGTTTCCCTTGGTTTTTAACTCCCTTTTAACCTTCTATGGTCTCTTCTTCCCCAATGAATTTTCCTTGGCAGAGAAAATGGAAGCAAAATATAAGTTACTAGTTCTACATTCTGTCATGTGTTACTACAATTCCATTTAACCTGATCCTGTCCATTCTTTGATGTTCAAAGTAGAGAAGCTTTTGATCAGCCCTTTCTCCTTTTCTACGAGGGAAACTACCCTGAAGCTGGCATGTTACTTTGTACTGATAGAAATGTAACAATGTTCTCTCATTCATTAAAATTCTTCTGTGCACATGACTAATGCGAATATGTGTTTAATAGGAATGCATGTGGAGAGCCTACATCAGATTGTAGGCCATCTTGGGGAGGAAGGGGGGAAGGAGGAGAAAATTAAAAACTAATGGAAGTAAAGGTTGGAAACTAAAAATAAATAAATCAACCAATAAAAAACATAACGACGTACAATTCTTTCCTTCCTCGGTCCTCTCTCATTCTCAATGGCGGCTCTTTGGCTAAATTTTCATGGCAAATTGTCGTTGAAAACTTCACATTTATCATGGCTGTTTTCCAAGTCGGTAACTCAGCTTTTGGAACTTCGTGAGTGAGAATTTTTGTTTGTTTGAATTCATAGCTGAGAGTCACAGTACATTTGAATGCTGGACCTGAATTAAGGAAGATCTGAGTTCAAATCCAGCCTCAGACACTTAATAGCTGTGTGACCTTGGGCAAGTCTTTCTTAATGTCTGTCTCCTTCGGTTTCCTCATCTTTAAAATCTAGATAATACTATTACCTATAGCCTAGGACTGTTTGAAGGGTAAAAATGAGATAATATTTGTAAAACACTTTGCAAACTTTAAAGTACTATATAAATTCTAGTTGTTAATATTAGTATTGCCTTTTCTTAAAGGAAGATTCTAGCTTGCACAGTTGCCTTTACTTTGCATTTAGAAACTTCTTGCCAACCCCGTCCCCCCAACAAAATAGAAACAGTTGTCTTTAAGAGGATCTCTAGAAGAATCTAAGATCGATCCATTTTACATTCTTTCCTAAACATTTTCAGCTTCTTAAAATTCTGATAACATCTACTTCCTCCTACAACTATCTCTTAGCAGTGGTTGTTAATTAATTTTTCAAAAAAAATATCCTAATAACAATCCAGAAGATGGGAAATCAGTTTGGTTTGTTACGCACATCCCTTTCTCTTCACTCATCAAGACAACCCTCTAGTCCAGGGTCTCATCATCTCTTGACTATACTGTTGCAATAGAGTCCTAGTTGGATCCCTTTCCTCAAATTTTTCTCCCCTGAAATCCACTGCCATCCCACCCCGCCCCCCCAACACCATACAGCTTACAAAATGGTTTCCCTAAAGTGTAAAACTACATCACCCTCCTGTTCAATAGACTCCAGTGGCTCCCTATTATTTCTAGAATCAAATGTCATCTCCTATGTTTAACTTTTAAAACTGTTCAAAACCTGGTCACTTCCTGTCTTCCCAGTCATTTAATCACATAATCACATCACAGCCACAATGAGCTACTTGCTGTTCCAGACAGAGATGCTCCATTTGCCTTTTCCATAATAGATCTCCCTCCAATATCTGGATATTTCATGCTGCCTGTTATGGGAAAATCTTATTCTGTGGAATTGAAACCAAGCAGAGCTGCAGATGGAAAGTGGAATGAAGGAAAGTTAGTGTCAGGGAACAGTTTCACCATGTTCCATTCACCCAGTGTTACCTCATTGATCTCATCTTGAAACTAGGCTGTCAACGAGAACCAAAAATAGTGAATTAGAGAGTTCATGAGAAAGTTTCTCCAGAAGAGAAGTATCATATAGTTCTTGCAACTTTGTTACAGCATGTAAAGTGCATTTTTTTATGTTGTCTATGTTTGGAATTTTGTTAAAAAGTTAAAGATTAAAAAGAGTTTGGGAGAAGTGTGGCTTAATAAAGAATTGGCGGTTGCTTCACCTGATGATGAGTATTATGGTGGTGAAAGACGAGGATGAGGAGGAGGAGGGCAATTATTTATAAACAAATGAATAAACCCTATCTAAAATACCACAGCACACATTCTTAAAATGAAGAAGGATAGTTCTTCGCACTCCAGTAACAAATAGGGAAAATGAAATGGAAGAGTAGTGACAAGGAGATGCCTATAATCCTTTGGATGAGTAAAGCAGAAATAATAGATAATATTCTGAATTATGTTAATAAATCAGGAAGAGGATTTTCAGGAAGGCAACAAAACCACCTGAAAGATGCTTTCATTATTGGTTGTCTAATTAATTGGGTAAAAAAGCAGGCATATAATATTCACTGCCCTGGAGCTCATTCACCTGCCCATGTTTCATTCAGTCTTTATTTAAAAAACAAAAACAAAATTAAAGCTGATATTAGAGTTTTTCAAGAAAGTAAATTCTAGGTTCATGACTTTCTCAATCCACCAGCCATTTCCCACTCCCCATAAACAGTGGCAGTTTTAGCTTGAAAGTATGGACAGAACAGCACCATTATCACATTCTATCATTCAGTCTGGCTTCAAATGTTAAACACTTTGAGTCTTCATTACCTAAATGACCGCTTTTTTTTCTTTACAAGTGGCAAGTGATAAAATGAGAAGAGTGAAGTGAAATGGAAGAGGGAAGAAATAAAATATAACATGTAGGTTGTAGAGTAGGTTTTAGAATTTCCCGGGTTGCACCAAAATAAAGAAAACACTGAGCAGGTGGTAGATATCCTAAAAGTGACAGTCTGGAATGATGGTACACTGATATTGAAAGCGGCTTATTCATTTTGACAGATGGCCCAGCAACAACCCTTTTTCTTATGAAGTTAAAAAGAAAATTACATATACTAAGATATACACATTTAAATATATTAGAAACTAAATATAAACTTAAGCATTAAATGATCAACTCTTACTACAAGTCTTAGTTAACAACATTTAATGTATATAATTCACAAGTAGGAGCAGTCAGAATGACTCTTAAAACTAGCTATGTCCTATTTAAGACGTTAAAACTGCAACTATGTAAATTCGATGTGAGCCACTCCCTCAGAATATATAATAACTTGAGCTCTAGATATCAAGCTAAAACAATTATATCCTTGTCATCAGTGACATTTTTTTGAGATCCCATAACATTTAGGTGCTTTTGAGAAATTGAGCATAATGAAGAGAACTTACCCATTATAAATGTATCTAATTTTAGGTAATGAGGCAAATATTGTAAACCACAGAGAATAGCACTCAAATTTTTAAGAAATATATCAGTTTATACTCTTAATTGCTTACATTTATATAGTACTTCACTATTATTAAGTGTTGACATTTTATCCCAGTAATAACTTTTCAGTTTTTGTACCTGTAAAATGGAGATAATGTAATTATTATCTCAAATAAATTATATATTTAAGTGTACACATATATCATTATAATCACATATCTGAGATAAATTATTTCTTGTATTCATCTCATTGATCAGATCATAAGGCCACACCATCTTAGTACTGGTCCCTATCAGTGCTCACCTGTACTTTGGTGCAGTCTCATAAATGACTCCCTGAATCCAGTTTGTCCTCTCTGTAGTCCATCCTTCAAATGGTTGGGAAAGAAGTTTTTGGCACAGGACTAGCTGTATCACTCTGCTACTTAAAAACCTTCAGTGGTTCCTAATTACCTCTAAGACAAAATGAGAATTCCTTAACCTGTCATTTAAGGTCCTCCATAATTTGACTCCAACTGACCTTGAAGACTTATTTCACATTATTCTCCTTGATAAACTCTACTTTCTAACCCAATGAGACACAAGATTTGAGAGAAGAGACACCAACATCCAACTACTCCAATCGATACCTATGGAATCTCCACTATAGCGTATCTACCAAGTGAACACTCAGCTTTTACCTGAAGACATACAGTGAGAGGGAATGCATCACTACTTGATGCAACTATTCTACTTTCAGACAACTCTATTAGGCTATTGTTGCTGACATCAAGACAAAATTTGCCTCTTGGTAATTTCAACCTATTGCTCCTGTTCCTGACTGTTGGGACCATGAAGAGCAAATCAAATCTTTCCTTCACATAACAGCCTTTCAGATATTTGAATACAACTACCACACACCTCCACTCTAGAGTCTTCTCTACTTCAAACTCAATATGCTCAGTTTCTCTAATTGATCCCCATATTATATGAACTCAAGGTACCTCACCATCCTAGTGGCTCTCCTGTGGCCAATTTCCAGCTTATCCAAGGCTTTCCTTAGTGCTTTCTTTAGCATAAATGAACACAATATTTCAGAAGAAGACCAAAGAAGGCAGAGTATAGTGGGATTATCACTTTACTCTGAAACTTTTGTCTTTTAGCGAATCTTGAGATAGCCTTAGTTTCTTTGATCTCTGCATCACAGGGGGCGGAGCCAAGATGGCGGAGTAGAAGGACACACATTTACGAGCTCCGAAACCAAAGCCCATAGAATTAATGTAAAAAGAGACCCCCATAACTTCTGGATCTCTGCATCACATAACCAACTCATATTGAGCTTACATTTTACTGAAACCCTTCTTTTCTCAGAATCACTGTTAACTGTTCTTCCCCCATTTTATACTTGTGAAGTTGATTTTTTAAAACATTAATCTCTTTTGAATTTCATCTAATTAGAATCAGTTCGATGCTCTAATCTGTCAAGATCTTTTTGGAACATGACTGTATCATCCAGTGACTCAATTATCCTTTTAACTGGCCTAGCATATTACCTATACCTAATAGTTATTCTTCAAATTTGAAATATTTACCCTATTTTGTGCATATATAAAGACTGTCCTCTATAACTACAAAGCATTCCTTTCTCATTTCTGCCTATCAGAATTCTTTATTACTTTCAAGGGTCTGCTCAGATTCCAGTATATCTATGCACACCTTATTTTCATCCTTAGCTGAAAGTATCCTTTCTCCCTTTGCTAATTTTCCTAAAGAACTTCATCTTGTTCTCCTTGCCCCCTTCGTATTCTTGTCTTACACTGTTCTTGTCTGTGTATACGTTGGTGGAGAAATCTTAAGCCTGAGTTCCAGCTCTGGAACCAAGACTACAAGCTGGTTACAAGAGATGAGAGTAAAAGGTAAGAGACTTTCCCCCAAGGAACAACTGAAAGTTTTGTTATTAAAATAAGGATGCAAAGCTGATCAGACTAGGAGTCAGACCAACTGCATGGTATTGTCCAGACTTGGATCAATGAACCTTTGTATTTATCCTTATCAGGATCTGAATCAGGCTCAGAGCCTAGAACAGGGCAAGGCTTATTCTGTGGGTGGAGGTTAAGTGACACTAACTCAGAAATTAGGTATAGGGTCAAGGACCCATGTCAGTCATTAAAAAGCCTCAGAACTAGATTGTCAGTCCTTTCCTAAATCTAACATGTACTACAAGGAAACTCAATAAGCATTTATTAAGGACCTACTATAAATTGAACAACAGGGGAAGACAGAGGAGAAATAATCCTTGTGCTCAAGGAATTTGCCTTTTTCCTCTTCATCCTACTTTTTTATACATTAAGCTTCTTCAAAGAATTGGGAATCAATGGATTGTAAAAAAAAAACCAAAAACAGCTAAACACTCAATAACAAACCATTGGAGTGTATGGCTTGTCAGAATTTCTTTCTATATATTCAACAAATAATAATTTCAGGTTTTCAGGCCTTTTCCTTCCATTTTTCAAAGTGGCATGATAATATTGAAAAATATTTATGTATAATAAACATATATACACACATATATACTTATAAAAGTAGTATATATAAGAAGCATAAACATGTGTATATACATACAAACGTTTACATGTATTCATGTTACATAGGAACATATGCTTATGTGTATACATGTTTACATATATTGTTAATTTCAATGACATACTTCAAGAAGCTAAGATAGAACAGGACAATATTGGTCACTTAAATTCTTATGGTTGTAATTATATTATGCAGTTTTCTATCCCTTAAAAAAATTCCAAATAGGCTCGATCAATATCCTGAGGAAATATGGCTGTCTATTTTAAGATGTCTTTTTGCTTGGCAGGAGATTATCATCATGCAGCATATGTACAATATGGTCCTAATTTGTGTCTATGTGAGCTAGTCTGGGAAAAGTGACGAGGTATTACTGCATTCATTTAGGAGTTTGGCTGTTATTTTTGACATGATTTATACTCTAAGGAGATCTCATCTTCCCTCTTCCTTGAAACTCTGGAAAATGACATTGAATGAATGGAGATAGGCATATGTTCTTAGTACGATGATGCCTGCTTGCTAGGGTCCTGTTGTTAAAAGCCTGTCATCGTCTCCAGTATCAGTCTCTTTTTTCACTTATTATTTAACCTGTAAACTTTCATCTCTCCTGAAACTTGATGGATCTATAGAGTCATGTTTCGGAATAAAAATCTTCTGCAAATATCTCTATTTCCACCTCCATTGTGAGATTATTATAAGCATTGATATTTTGAAGAGATAAAATATTACTTGATACACAGTTTTAAAAGTATAAAATTATAGATTTGAAGCTTGACAGAATTTTGGAGACCATGGCCTTCAGGATTCCTTCTAGCTTGAAATCTATGATCTAATGATCCATCTAGTCTGATTCATTCATCCTATGGATGAGGAACTGAGGCCCGAATGGTTTGTCAAAATCATAATGGTGGTTAGGTAGAGGAGCCAGAGCTCAAATCCACCTTGTTCCTCTTGTTGTTCAGAAGTTTTTCAATCATGTCTGACTCTTCATGACACCATTTGGGGTTTTCTTGGCAAAGATACTGAAGTGGTTTGCCATTTCCTTCTCCAACTCGTTTTACAGGTGAAGAAACTGAGGCAAACAATGTTAAGTGACTTGTGTAGGATCACACAGTTAATAGATGTCTGAGGCCAGATTTGAACTCATAAAGATGAGTCTTTCTGACTCCAGGTCAAGCACTCTATCGCTGTACCACCAAGCCACTCACCTTTTTCATATTTTAAAGTTACTGGAGCACTGGGTATGGTGACACAAACCTGTGATGCCTACTATGAGGGAGACTGAATTCAAGAGCTTGCTTGAACTCATGAATTCTAAGCTCAAGTAGGACTAGTTGCACTGGAATGAAGTTCATCAGGCTACTTTTAAAGGGCAAACCAGCCCAGGTCAGAAAAAGAGTGAGGCAAAGCTTCCAGACCAGTCAGGAGTGGAATCAACCCATGAGTGATCGCTGCCCTTCCAACGTGGGTGTGGTAAGGACATCCAATTCCCAAAAATACATAAAATAAAGTTAATGAAATTTTTAATGTTTGCAAATCCCAGAACCTTTCACTACCTGATGCTAAATTATCTCATTTGATTCATGAAAAACTTATTACTTTCCTCCAATGTATAAGCACCAAAATAAATGCTGAAATACTGGGTCAGTTAACTCAGTTCAGATGTTTCTCATTATTTAAATAGTTTTAGAGCTTCAAAGAGAATCCATTTATCATACAATACAGGGTTACAGTATATATATGTATACACAGATATACATGTTTATATATACTTCTATACACAATCAAAACATCATTTGATTTCACATTTCTTTACTGAGTACAACTGCAAAATAAACATGTGGTTAACTGTGTATTATTTGACTGAAACAATATTTGTGTAAATGGAACTTCTCCATATTGAAGCAATTCTAGTTGAACACCAATTAGGAAAAAAATTATTATTGTATTACTTTGTAATATTAGATAAGTAATATGTACATATAAATCACATGTATGTGTATATATATATAATAACCACATACACACTTATGTGTATATACATGCACAAATATATAGTTAGGTCTATAAGTAATATACATGTGTGTATATATGCATATGTACATGTGTTTGGCTGTGATATATACATATAATGATATATGTGTGCATACCTATATGCTTGTATATAAGTATATTGGTGTATAAATACATATATACAGGTATATATATGTGTATGTGTATATATATATATATATACAAAACTTGTGTAATTTTAGAGATAAGTGGACAAGATAATACAATAATATTGTTTTTCCTAATTCATGTTCTGTACTAGAAATGCTTCAATATTAAAAAGCTCCATCTATACAAATATTGTTTCAATTGAATAGTGTAGTTAACCAGATTTTGTGATTACCCTCAATAAGGAAATGTGAAGTCAAATGACATTTTTGTTGAGTTAGAGCTTATTGATGTGACCAAATCAAGGAAAATGTTCTTTTTGTTAATTATGGGACCTATTTGTGCTAGCTAGAAAATTCAGTTACACAGATAGTGCTGGAAATATCCTTGAATAAAAATGCTACATGATACCATAGGAGACACAGCTCATGTGATGTAAGATAGTGACTTTATAAATACGGCAAACTAAAAATAGATTGGAAAATATGTCTACTGGCTTACCATGAATTATCTTGGCATTATACCAGTGGCTACAATGGTGCTTCTGGAAACAAAAGTTGCTTAATGCATGGCTGAATTGAATTGTTGAATGAATGAACTACCTCCACCTACACACTTGTAGTATTTCTTGCATCTAGCCCATTGCTGCCATCAGACTGCCACAGATCTTCTTCAGGTTTTTATCACCTTTCACCTGATCTATGAGAAAAGCTTCTTAATTTGTCTACCTGTATTCACTCCTGTACACAGCTATTAAATTGGTATCAATGAAACACAGGGTCCGACCTTGTTATACCCTCTCTCAAAAATTCCAAGGCTTTCTTCAGCCTCTGAGATAAAATACAATTTCTTTACCCTAGGATTTAAAGTTCTTCATAATTTGGCTCCAGTCTGCTTTTACAGGTTTATTACATATTCCTCCCATTTCCTGGATCCTTCCTTCTTCCTTGAGATTACCCTCCCTTTTCTCTGTATGCATCTTGTACATACCTAGTTATTTACATGTTGTTTCCCCCATTTCAAGATCAACTCCTTGAAGGCAGGATATGTTATTGTCTTTCTTTGTGTCCCAGGTAGGCAGCCCAGGGCATAGCAATAGTGTCACTGTTTATCCTTCATTTTCAGTGACATCATGGGGTGATGTCTTGACTCAAGAGTGAATTGTATTTAAGTGAGGGAGAGTTGTACAGTCAGCCTTACTCTCTTCCTGAACTTTCATTGAGGTTCAGTGACAGGACAAAAGTCAAAATGACTAGGGATGTTCTGGGATGCAGTGAATGATCTTGATGTCTTTGATGTTTGACCAAGTTCTAGGTGCTCCACAGTGCTTGCTTCAGTTACTTGGTGGCCTTTAGAGCAAATTGTTCTTATCTGCCCATTTTAGCAAGGAAATTTTTCATGTACTTGGGGTAGCCATCCTCCTAGTTCCCTGATGAGTTTTAGGCCTGCCAGTTATCCTCAACACAGTTTAGCCCATCTGCTAAGATATCCCACCATTGTTTACCTTTGGGTCCTCCCAGTCAAAGGAAGATGAGAATTCTCTGGGGAGTTAGCCCTTCTTCAAGCTGTCAAACCTAGATATAAAGAACAATGACTTGCCCATGATTCTCTGTTAGTTTCTGAACCCAACCAAGTTTTCACCTCCTCTAGCACTTAACGAATCACAATAGCTTCCACATATCTTTCTACCTAGATAGAATAAGGATTTGGAAGGGTGGGTGGTGGGGAAGAAGGTAGAGACAGGGGCAGGGTTGCCAAACTGCATTAGATTTTTCTATGATTGTACTTTAACTCAGTTTGCATAAAGGCTAGGGCAACACAAGAGTATGCACAGTCTGTAAGTAGCACTAGCACAAAAGAATTTTGTGATACTGGCTAAACTGATGACCGAAGGCTCATAGGGACTGAGAATGAAGATAGTATTGGGAAGAACTGATGGGACAGTCATAATAATTACATTCTACGTGAAACTTTTTGTTTTCATTTCTCAGCAGAGTAGAAAGTATCTGATGTCTATGATGTCATTAATTTATGAAATTTGTGTCACTTGGGGTTCTTTCATTCAGACTCTATCAAGGTGTTTTTCTTTAAATTATCATGCTTTAATAACATGAGCTGGAGAAGAAAATGGCAACCCATTTTAGTATTTTTGCCAAGAAAACCACAAATAGGGTCATAAAGAGTTAAATATGACTGGAACAACTGAACTACAACAAAAAAAGAATGTGCCATTATGATACATATAAAGAGCTTGATGATTTTATTTTGGTATTTTTTTTTTTGGACAGGCCCATGGGCATACCAAAGTAGCATCCAACAAGGACTGATAAGGGAGCTCTCAAGTCCACTTTATTTTCAACTCTGTTCACCCACCCCTGATGAAGCAATGCTCTGAAGCATCCTCTGTTTAGGTTGAGATAATACTTCTGGGAGCAATCAGTGAGAAATTTAAGACCATGCAAATTACTCTGAAATTTAATTATGCCTCAAGGTGACATTTGTCAACTAGAAGGGAAAGGAAAAGTTAATGACCTTTGCTTTACATTCCTACCACTAAGACCAAGTCTCAATTACTAGTACAAGGGACATATTCTTTAACTGATATTAGAGACATTTACAAAAAAAAAATCTTTTCTCTCAGCAATACAACGAGTTTCCATAGTATTTCCATAACACAGCAGAAATATTTTTAAAAAATATTTACACATGAACAGTAAATCTCATGTACAATTTGGTATTACTTTTGAGGAAAAGTTTTCATGTAGCACTATTTTTTTCCCTTTTTCTCCCCTTCCCTCACCCCTGCCCTACAGATGACTGCCATCAGACACAAGGATGTGTGTTTGTGTAAAATCATTCTATACATACTCCTATTTAGCAGTTCTTTCTTTGGATACAGATAGTGGCTTCCTTCGGAAGGCTCTTTGTAGCTAGAGTATTTATAATAGTGAAAACCTCACTTAAGCAAAGAGAACCAACCAGCATTATCATCAGAACTTTATTGAGTGGAGAAGGATGGTGGTTTGTTATTCACTGTAATCATCAGATAAGGTTATTCAGAATATAAAAGTATAAGTTAATCATTAATGGAGAAAAGATGCCTAAAGAGAATACCATATTTTTTTCTTCTGTATTACTTAATTCCCAAGAATTATAAGGGACTGGAAAATTAACTCAATACCTAGTCAAGAAATATATAATTGGTAAAAATAGGTTTGATTTAGGAAGGAGATACAGGTCTGGAGGAGTTCATTGGTTAATGATCATGGATTTTAAGCTGAATGAGGCCTTGTTTGTTTGGTCAAAATGACTATCCATTGGTATATAATTCTACCATTGATAACATGGAGTCAAAGAAAGGCAGTGTAGTACAATAGAAATTAGAAAATTGGAAATTGGAAAATTGACTTAGTTTAAATCCCACCTCAGACACTTATTACTGTGTGACTCTGAACAAGTAACCTTACCTATTAAGGCCTCAGATTCCTCAACCACAAAATGAGGGAATTAGACTAGATGGTCTCTGAGGTCCCTTCTAGTTCAAAGTCTACAGTTCTATGATCCTCCAGATACCATGTAGCTATAATAATAGCATTTATACATCACCTATGTAAATTTGAAACTATAGGTTTGAAAAATGCTTTACATAGGTTATCCCAATAGGTCATTTTTATAGCTGGCATATTATTTTTATAAAAATCTATTTTAAAGAATAAAAAACTGTTAAAATAATTTAAGGTCTGTACTTTTCAATATGCAGAAACTGTAATGGAAGTAGTACAGTGACAGAAGAAGGAAAGGGACAGAGGCTTAAAATTAATGTAAGATAAATGTCATTATTCATAACCTCTAATTTGTCATTTGATATTTATGATGTAAAATGGTTCTCATGTGAGCACAGCAACAGATAGTCCAAATGGACTGGAAGTAAAGTTGAAAAAGAAAAGAGAGGTAGTAAACTATAATAATAAAAAAAATTATTTGGAAATGGTATATAAGATAAAACCAAGTATATGTCATAAAAAAAGCACAGGAAAGTGGGAAGAACCACAAAGTATGTGAATTTTTCCTAGGCATTTAAGATTGCTTGGTTGGTGTGAAATTACATGAGAAGGTAAGAGTCTAAAGCTGCATAAATATTTGTACCACCCAAGAGAGTGGGAGAATGGTTGTTTTATGTTCCGATGGCTATTCATCACTTTCATGCCGAGCTCTGACCTTGAGCAAGAACTTTGAAGTATCCTTGGGGTGTATGTTTGTATGAGAGGGACTTTATTTTCTAAGAAAATAGTTAAGGATGACATTCATTCTCACTTTGTTTTTTTTAAAGGCACACATCATTTAAGAGAAATTTTAAATTCTTAGAAAGTCATAAACATCCTTATCATTCTCATGAGAAATACTCATATTTCCTATAAAATTAGAGCATTATTATTTTTTTACTAAGGAAATATTTACCCAAAACTACCAATAGTTTATATGTGATAAAATTTTAAAATTTTGATATAGCCTAATAGTTACAATGATTGAACCAGTGGGAAGAGAGAAGATATGTAAAGTGATAGGGACCAGACCTATGATTTCCTAAGTATTTCACTTTGCGGGTGAGCAAACTTCTTCTGCCAGTGTAGGTCAGTACCTCCTCTGAAAGAAGAAAGTTCTTAGAGAACTATTTACTAATCATAGTCATAATTAGCCTTGATATAATACCTACTGTGTGCTAGACACTGTGCTAAGCACTGTACAAATATTATCTCATTTGATCTTAACAACCCTGGGAAGATGGCGCTATTATTACCCCCATTTTATAGTTGAGGAAAGGTTAAGTGACTTACTCAGGGTCACACAGCTACTAAATGTCTGAGGTCAAATTTGAATTCAGGTTTTCCTGATCCCAGGGCCAGTGTTCTATCCACTCTGCCACCTAATTCAGTCAATGTGCATGAGAATCAAGATTGCATTTTATCCTTGGATTGCTTCAGATTTAAAGGATTTTAGAACTACCATATAAGTAGACTTAGAGCTTATCTGACCCAATACATTCATTTTACAGATGAGAAGAAGAACCCAGAGAAGTTCTAAGGTTCTAAGTTGCAAAGGTCTCATATAGGGGCGGGGTACCAGTGACCTCGAGGCCACATGTGGTCCTCTAGGTCCACAAGAGGGGCCCTGTGACTAAAACCAAACTTCATAGAGGGCCACATGTGGCCTCAGGGCTGCAGGTTCCCCATCCTTGGCATAGTTATTAGTGGCAGCTACTGACTTTGTTCATTTACTTTGTTATTTAGTGGGTAATCTACAACTGGAACTCTTCTGTCTCCCTGTCTAATGCATTACCCACTATAGTCTGCCATTTTTAATTCTTCTAAACAAATTTAGAAAGTACTTCACAGAAAATTTTACAGGTTTTGAGATCAAAAATAACTTTGTTCAGATAATCTTTATATCCTACTCAGTAGCTATGAAAGTATATGGTAGATACATATTAAATATTTGCTGAATTTAATTGAAAATTAAAAGTGGTTTCTATTAATAAGTCAAAATTTCCCTCCTCCAACTGTGGTCTTCTAATTTTTGTTCTGTCCACAGAATAAATCTAACCACTTCTTCCATGTGATAATCTTTGCAATATTTGAAAACAGCAATCATGTCCTAAGTCTCCACTTTTCCATGCCAAGTATTTTCATTTCCTTCAGTTAGTTCTTATGTAACACAAATAAGAATCCTGCTGTTATTCTGATTGCCTTCCTTGGAAGGCTTCCATTTCCATGTGTTACTGCTAAGTCAGGGCTCCACTGTTCTAAACTTGTGTACTTGATTTGTGAACCTATATACCTCAATTTACTCCTGCATGCAGGTGGTTTTACTCCTATTATATTTCTACTTGGAGGATTCTTGCCATAATAATACCTCATTGATTTTTTTTACGCTAATTCTAGCATCCGTCATATTTCCTACCCCTCCCAACTTGGTATTATTCACAGATTTGATAATCAGACCATTTACATTAGAATTCAAGCCTGATTAAAACATCACAAGAGCTCAGACATCCCTCCACTTTGTCATCAATTCATTAATCAATACTTTAATTCATTCAACTGCGCTATGATCCAGTTCGTCTTTTCTGCCTCATGCATGGTGTTAAGTGAAATTGTCAAATGTATTACAGAAATCAAGATATACTGTACATAGCATTTCCATAATGTCTAGTAGTTCTGTAAAAAAAAAAAAAGGAAAGAAAAATAAGATTCATTTGACATAATTTAGGAACAACAGATATTACCATCAAGAGGATTAGAAATAACTATAATCCCAGTTAGCATCAAAGAGAATAAACAGACACAAAGTTGAAGTATCTTTCCCAGGTTCCGTAAGAGTCAAGATTTAAACCTAGTTTCTCTGATTCCAAATTTCGAGTTGTTTCCATTCCACTCTTCTAGCCCTCTGGCATTTCTACCATTATTCATGATTCTCAAAGGCTATCTACAACAATTCCGACATAGGAGCTAGAAACTGTTTCTCTAGTCTGAGATATAATTTTTCTTAGGCAGAATATTGAATCCTATTCCGAGCCAATGTGGTACAATTGTTTGCTTTTTTTTAAACATCTCACTATTTTGTCCTTTATTTCTGTCTTCCTTGTGATTGTTTTGCCCTAATCTGAAAAATCCTTCTTGATGAAGAGGATGGTAGAGAATCAAAAAACATGAGAAATTCCTTTCCTCGGTTATCTAAATGTTATATAATCTTCCCCTAAACAACGAGTCTATACTTTCCTTGTTCTGGTTGCTCTGAAACTTGCCACCACCCCATTCTCTCCCCAAAAAGGAAAACAATCCTTTTACTAACTTTAGTACTTGTCTTTAAGAACATTTTTTCCCTTCACTAGGAAAACATTTCTACTAAATTAGGAAGGCTATAGTCTAAGCCAATGATAGCTTATGCCAATGAAATTAACAAATACCAGTGATTGATGATTTTAATGACTGAAAGACAACAAAGCTGAGCAGGTAAAAGCTTTGGAGGCAGAAAAAGCTGAGATCAAGCCTTCCCACTGACATACTGGCTGTGAGCCCATGAGAATATGACTTAATCTGTCAGTGTCCTGGACACAGCTCTAGCATTCTAAGGAACACATCAGTTTCCAATCTTAACTCAGTCAGGGAAATTTATTTATTTTTAGCAGTATCACAATTACTTACATTTATATAGGATTTTATGATTTAATATATGTTTCCCATGCCACTTTGTAAAGTAGGTGGTGGAAACTGAGGGCAGGAAGAGACCTTAGATCATCTACACAATGTAGAAACCAGAACCATTTCTACAACATCCTTGACATAACATTCTAGTTTCCACTCAGACTTCTTGCTTAACTATCTCATGAGGCAGCCCATTCCATTCTCAAATGACTCTAGTTACCAGAAAGTAATTTATTGTATTTTACCATGTATGTCCCTAGGTATGTTTCATCCATTAATTCTCATTAATAATCTCAAACATGCTCTTCTAGAGTCAGGCAAGTTTTACAGTAGGAAGAGCACTGGGTTTGAAGTCAGGAAGACCTGAGTTCCAATTTATCATTAGACAGTACAGACTGTATGACCCTGGGCAAGTCACAACTTCTGTTTGCCTCAGAGCTAATATAAAATAGCTCTACCTCCCAGGGTTATTATGAGTATCAAATGAGATAATATTAAGGTACTTAACCCAGTGTCTGGCACATAGTAGACACTTAATAAATGCTCCTTTATTTCCTTCTTTCCTTTATGTGTGAGATCTCTCTAAATATTTTAACACAGTTGCCATACTTTCCTTTAGCCTCATTCTCAGGAATTTACTACAATATTTCAATTATTCCTTTTATGTTGTAGCGTAATGCTCATCAACCCAGTCATCCTCTAGTGGCATACCTCTAGTTTGTCAGTATCTCATTTCTAATTTGGCCTCCTCAATTGAACACGATATTCCAGATGTGGTTTAACCAGCACAAAGTGTAGGGTAAGATCATGATGTAGATTAGAACTTCGTATTTCCAGTGTGCAAGCTCTGACCACATAAGTCTTTTTACCTCTGCATCACACAATTGATTTATATTAAACTAAAACTAAATCTTAAATATTTTTCAAATGAATTGCTTCTAAGCCTAGTCATTCCCATTCTATTTTGATATAATTCATTTTTTTAAAAAATCTTAACATTTATTGCTATTATAATATAACTATTTTTAACTTAGCATTGTGATACATTGAAATAATCATAAATCTTGATTCTGCCATCCTACAATTATCTATGCCTTTTATCTCTGTGTCATCCACAGATTTAATAAACATATTCCCCAAGTGATTTCTGAGAAAAAAAATTTAACAGGATACAATCAAGATTATACCTTGTGACACTCCACTAAAATCTAACTTTGACAGGAAATTTCACTTGTCATTGATAAGTACCCTCTTCTGACTCTAATTAACAGTACCCTAGGTTCAGATTTTACAATCTTGTCCATAAGAATACTGTGAAAGATGCTGTCAAATTTTTATTATTTCCGTTTCTCATAAGTGATCTATTTTCCTTACCTTATTTTATAGATTGACCTAGGAAATAAATACAGAAACCACTTACTGCAGGTAATCCAATCCGAGGCAAATTTTATTGCCCAATCAATAAACGTTTTCTTGCACTATTATGTTAAATACTTTGCTTACTGCTTTGAGAGAACAAAAAGATCCAGGAAAAATAGTTTCTGACATGAAAGACATTTCATTCCAGTTTGGGATCAAAGACACATACCCATAGAGATGTTAACAAATAATTGGGAATATATCCTGAAAATATTATCTAGGGGAGACAGGAGAGTCATTGTACAAAGATTTTTGTAATAGTAATCTCAGACAGACCCTTCTGGAGTAACTTCTCCAACTCACAATTAATTACGACTCCCCTTAGGGTAGGGATAAGTTTGATCATATGGCAATTTCTAGTACTGCCACTCACTCATGAGCCCCAGCTTGGTGTGTTTCCCACTGATTATCAGGCAGCTAGACTTAATAAGCTTTTAGAAAAGGGTATTTTAGAAGAAAGCATAGTAAGGATAGTTGGTTTAAAACTTTCCCCCCAAAATCTGAGGCATACTCTCCCAAAAATACACAGAGGCATATGGGAGAACAATTTCTAAGTATAAAGTAACGTGTGGCCACAGGTAAACTCCCAACTCCTGTTTGTTGGAATCTCCTTTCTGTTTTCTTGTATGACTCATAGAGTTTCCTTGTCTTGAGACTTCCTTTCCTAATTTGTCCTTTTATGTCTCAAATCCCAGTTGGATATGTTATCTCCTCTATATCAAGTCTCTAGTCTCTCAGATTTCATGGTCATTGAGAGTGTTGGGAAGAAATAGGAGAAATAGGAGAAACTCTCTTCTGGCAGGAAAGGGAATGCCACCTCCAAAATTGAAATCTTGCACCACTGGACTAGACCCCTCTCGACTGATCTAATGGATGGGATTATCTGCTATTTTATGCACAGGCTCAATGGATGTGACTAATCCTCTAAGCAAATAAATTGCTTTCTTTCTTGAATAAAAGGTCAGCTAGATTTGGACTCAGAAAGACCTGAATTCAAATCCTATCTCATATGCCTGTTAGCTATATGATGCTGATTTAACCCCCTTCTGCATCAGTTTCTTAATCTGTAAAATGAGAATGATAACAGCACTTATTCACTTATTGTGAGGCTCAAGCTAATAAATCTAAAACACTTTGCAAAACTTGAAGTGCTGTATGTTAGCTAGTAGTAGTAGTAGCAACAGCAGCAATAACAATAATAACAAAATTAAACAACCAGGGAAATTCACACTTTGGGAAGTGATCACAAAGTATGTACCATGTTTTTATGAATTTAAAATTTTAAATCTGATTAGGGTGACAAAAGAATCCCACCCCTACACCCACCCACCCACACACACACACACACACACACACACACACACACACACACACACCTAGACACAATTTAAATATTCAAAAATAGAGAAATTGTTAAATAAATGGCTAGATAGATATGTAATAAAATGCACTGGAATATTTAAGGATGACAGGTATAAAGACTATAAAGAAAACAGAAAGACCTTTGTAAAGCAATGCAAAGAAAACCAGCAGAATCAGTATAATAGAGAGCACACTAACGATGGACATCAATTAGAGGGAAATAGTGTGAGAATAAATTGACCGAGAATCTTGATGAAGCCTTGGAGGGAATGACTAAAAAGTTCATTTGACATTTTATGTATTGGAGTTCCTTTAATCAGAAATAATTGCAGAACAAATTCAGTTTTATTAGCATTTAAAATTAAGTTTATAACAACATTTAAAAATTAAAACAGGAACTATAGCTTGATAATACATTATTAGTGTCCAGTAAATAAAAGGGTCAGTAGTTGCAGTGAAAATTCACAGAGAAGGTAGAATTTGAACTAGATTTTGAAAATCATTAAAGGGATGGAGAAAATGCTGAAGGAAAATGGACTTGTAATTGTAAAAGTAAGCACCTTGACATACAGAGAAGGGTCTGCTGTCACAAGTTCTTAGATCTGCTTTTCTAAAAGGAAAGGCAACTTTTGAGGGGTCAACAGTGACTTTAATTAAGCACATATTTCATTCACTTAGTTCAGGGGAAAAAGTCAGCACCCTGAACTTCAGCGAAAATACAGAGAAATACAGATCAACAGACAGTGCTTCCCAACTGCCTGGCATAAGCAATACATACATCATAGATCAGCAGACAGATGCAATTGTCTGATCATACATACATAGTTACCAGAGAGAGAAGCACCAACACCTGGGTTTTCAAAGCCTGGAGGCTCTTTAACTGATGTCCAGAGTATCCTCTGGCCAAACAAAAGCACTTCCAATCAGTAAGTCCTAAAGTGAAACCTCACCTCAGAGTATTTATACATTTTTTAGAACTAGATGGCATCACAACCCTTGAGGACCAGTGCCTCATTAACAAAAGGTGTGGGCCTTTCTACAAATTTTCCCAAGCCCATTAATGGTGGGGCAGATCTTCCCATTAAGAAGCAAAATTATATTAACAATAAGCAAAAATGCATTAGCAATACGGTAATCCAGGAGATAAAGTTGGAAAAGTTTATTCTGAGTCAGGTTGTCCAGAGTCTTGAATTCCAAGTTAAAAAAACTGGGAGTTCATTCTATAGGTATTGGATAGCCATTAAACATTTTTTTAAAATTTCATTTACTGTGGATTCTTGTGGTATTTAAGAGAGCTTATCATGTGAAACAATATCCTTTTTCCTTACTGATTATGCATTCTTTTGGTCAAAACTACCTTAATATGGGTTCTCGTTAATTATTTAAGAGCATCATTAAAGGAGACCATTTAAGGGGTTTTTTATAATTTCCTTTATAAAAGCCCAACTGAACTCTTTTCTTTGCTGCTTATCTATTATTTAAAGTAAAGCTATAACATACATAGTCAAAAGAGGGAAGAAAATATTCTAGGAAAATTAATTTAAGTGTCTGTCACTACTATCTTATTACATGGAACATTTTATAATTACCTAATTTCTCCAATACACCTCTTAGACCATATTGAATATGGATTTCCTGGCATTTATGAGTATAGTACATGTTAATGGGTATTGAAGTCACACTGTTATCCTATCGTCTAGAACCTGATGAAAGGCAGATCCTTATGCAGATTATATTTAAATAACCTTTAAAAAAAATGACTCAAGTATTGATCTTTTTTCCTTCAATACCAGCTCATATTTATATTTTTATGAGCTGGTATTGAAGGAAAAAAGATCAATATTCGAGTCCTTTTTTTAAAGATATATAGATAAATAGATATTAGAAACTCCTTTAAACTAATGAATGTATTAACGTTTTGTCTAGAATTCATTCTACTAGAAAACTCAAGTGACCAGGACACTTTTCGCTTTCACCTTTTACGAGATGCAGAGTCACCATTAATGAGATCTGCCTGTCACTTAGTTGATGTCTGAGGGTTAGCTGAGGTTTAGACAAGTAAAGTAACTTAACCAGAGAATGCATAGCTACTAAGTGTCAATGAGGTCTTCCTGCTTCATTGTCTTTTCCTCTACCTGTCACACCAGGCTAACATGAGAAACAAAAGGGAAGTATAAAAGGTGAAGGGGTGTTTTTTTTTTTTTATTTAAAACAATTTTCAGGATATGTTATACAAATTATACCAGTTCAGCTCTTCTCTCTGCATAGGTCAGGAGCACTGTGATGACTATAAATTTTCATAATAATCACTGTCATTGTGAGATCCCAGAATGTTGTACAAATCCTCAAAGAAATCTTATGTTTAGAACATACCATGTAGATTACCATAATCCCATTCTATATATATGAATAATTCATGTTATTTTAATTGTAACTCAGTTAGGCAGAATATTCAACATTGGCCTGAGAGCTAGGTGCCTTGTATTTCCATCCCTCTTCCGCAGGATTATCTAGTTTTTCCTAAGGGATTTAGGGAGTATCTAGACTTTGCCATTGGTGCAAGCTCCCATCAATTGTGTTTGCTCAGTTTATGGGATCCCTAGCCTAGCACTCACTTCAGTTGAACAGTAATATTAGCTTTTACAAAAGAATATTTATTTCAAAAGTATAGCAATAGCCAATGTACAGACATCTCCACCAAACATCTAGAGATGGGAAATAATCTCCTCTCTAGGGAGTGGAGTGTGATTAGTCTCACAATTTAATTCATTCCTAGGTAGAATAATCCCACCAAGTCCCAAATCCAAAGCCCTACTGGGTTTATGTTCCAAAACTCTAGCTTTACAGGTCTTATTTGCTGGAATGATAACAACATCTGGCCTGGAATCATGACTCCAAGGTCACCATGACTCAAGCTCCTACATCTTAGAACCCATTCCCTTATAACTAGACAGAAGAGGACAAAAAAAGCACCATTTTGGGGGCCACAGGACCTGAACTCAGTTTAGTGTATGGTGCCCATGCTGTGGGTGGAGAGAGACAGAGACAGACAGACACACATTATCTCAATCTGGGAGTTTTAAAGACTCAACCAGTCCTGGCAATGCAGTCAATGAAAAAAATCTGCTCCCACCCAAAAATGCCTTCTCCCAGAAGCAGTCCTACTGTCTCCCATGTGTATTCATTCATTTCAGGTGATCTGGCCATACACAAGAGCTGAGTTAGATCAGCATACCTCAGGCATTCTGAATGAGAAGGAGCATTCTGAACTTGCTTTTAAAGGAAAGGATCTCTCAAGCACGGTCTAGGGATTCTCCTATTTAATGTGACAATTTCAATCACCCCTCTTAGAATCAGGGATTTTTGTTCCTGATTCCTGGAAAACATGACAGATTTGGATTACTGTGATAGAGAAAGACTTTTAAGATATGCAAGTAGAGAAAAAAATGAAAGGAAGTTCGATCATTACCATTTAAAAATGGATTCAAATAATTATTTTTAAAAGACACAAGTTTTTGCATTTGTAAAAAGTGGTTTTGACCACATTTTAAACAGTGCAACAGTTGAATTTAGGTTGTTTCAAATTAATTGAGCTCATAGTACTCATTCCCTAATGCTTTCTCATGTACCCCATGCACAATCAATGGGTTTGCAGCAAGGAAGATATATTAAGTCCTTATTCCACACACTAATTTCTCCCTTCACAATGTGGTGATCCTAATTAGACATTTATCCTAGGGAATGAATTCTTATGGAAGACAAATATTTTAATGTTTGTCTTAATATTATATTTTAATATTTTAATGAGGTAGGGCATGAGGGGGAGTGAATGATAATTTCCATTCATAGAGAAAGCAGTAATGCTTATGCCTCCTCTTATCTACAACATTAGCACATTCTTTACAAGGACTGTATATATGATTTCAATTCAGTTGCCTTTTATGTAAAGAAAGTTAAGTCTGTTTCTCTTTTAAACAGATGGAACTTGGATTGAAGTCAAGTTCACCATCATTGTGTTTCTTTATCAATGTTGTAGATAGGAAGATACTAGTTTGCCTTTTTCTTGGCAGGGAACTTTGTTGAGTTCATTTTTTAAAAAAGTATTCAGTACAGTATTTAAGCCTTATTAAATAAAAGATTTGCTTATGTATTCACAGTTTTTGTCTGTGCTTTTTTTGGAGGTATACATGCACTAATTTACATGTATACATTTTTGGTGGGAAGGAGGCAGGGCAGACCTAGGATCTCATTGGTATAGAGAACTCCCCATAAGAAAAAAAAATTCCTCTATCATTTCAGACCAACAGCTATTCTTTAACTTATAGTTAGACTGTTGCCTGTGGCATTGGGAGGTTATTTGCCAAGAATCACTGTTAGTATAAATCAGAAGCATGGCTTGATTCCATGTCTTCCGGGTTTTTGTGGCTCTATCCATTATTCTATATTCCCTTTTTTTGCATAGAATTATACACATAGTCCTTATATTTAAAGTAAATATTGCCTAAGTATTCCACACAAGATGGTCCCTGGGAACTACATACATGTTGCATTCTCATGTCCAGCATATCTCTGGATTTCTAATGGGATGGCCATACAAACATGAGATAATGAGATAATGGGATGATACATTGAATAGAGGGGTGGATGTAGTCAGAAAGACCTGAGATCACAAAAAGCCTCAGAAAATTACTAGCTTTGTGATCTTGGATAAGTCACTTAACCTCTGTCTTTCCTATTTCCTCATCTGTAAAAATGAGAATAATGATAGCACCTACCTCCCAAGGTTGCTATGAGGATAAAATAATATTTGTCAAGCAATTTGCAACCTTAAAGTATTATATGAATGACAATTATTATAGTTATCATCACTAGCAAGAATGACACAGGACAGTTAGCAGTTGCAATGACTTTACTTCTGAATCTGTGCTTTATAAACACAAAGACCCTTGTCTGCTTCCATTTATTCTCATCTGTTGAGATGGCACAATTTTAATTCACTATTAAATGAATTCCTATCACAAAATATTAATTACAAAGCAATGGCGGACTTATGTGATATTTTTAAACACCCTTTTCCCATATTATGGGTCTTTTTAGTATTGTGGTTACTGGGATTTTTTTTTTGGTCCCTTTCATATGTCATCAAATTGAGAAATGATTGAAGAAATAGAAATAGCAAAATAGTTCATTTGGTTGGGGACAAAATTTACGTGGAAACTCCTGAAAACAAAACAGAACAAAGTGTGGGAGTCATATTAGCTAACTGCATATATATATATATATATATATATATATATATATATATATATATATCAAAAAGTAGGTGCAGAATAAGTGCCAACTAAATACTTATTCTTTGAGAGATCTCCTTGTTCAATTACTTTTCTTTGGACCAACCTAAGTAAGAAGGCAGAAGTGGCTTTCCCTGTGGATGGAAGAGCTTAGGGAGAAAAGGGGGTAGTAGTTTAATTTCTGAAACTAAAGGTACAGAAGGGACTTCATGGAATATTCAAGAAGAGGTCTGTGTTCCTACCCTACCGAAATATACCTAAAAAAATGCCAGCAATCAGAGAAAAGTGTAGAATTTGTCACAGGTGAGATCTTGCTGCGTATTACTGGTTTATGTGACATCTAACTGCACTAAAAATGGTGTCTCAGAAAAGGTTAAGAAAAACATTTAAGAAATCCTAATTTTCAAGACATATTAAGTGCTTCTTTTTTAAATAGTTATTTTATTTTTTCCCAATGTCAAGCATATCAAGACAATTTTTACCATTCATTTTTACAAGATTTTGAATTCCAAATTTTTATCCCTCCTTCCCTTCCCTCTACTCCCACTTTCTAAAATGGTAGACAATTTGATATAGATTATACATGTGCTATCATGTAAAACATATTTCCATATAAGTCACAGTTGTGAAAGAAGAAACAGATCAAAAGGAAAAAAAACACAGAAAAGAATAAAGTAAATGAAAAAGTATGTTTCTATTTGCATTCAGAGTCCATCAGTTTTTCATCTGCATGTAGATAGCATTTTCCTTCGTGATTACTTTGTCCTTGTCTTGGATCATTGTGTTGTTGAGAAGAGTTGAATCATTCATAGTCCGTCATCACACAATGTTGCTGATAGTGTGTACAATGTTTTCCTGGTTCTGCTCATTTCATTTTGCATCGATTCATGAAAACCTTTCCAGGATTTTCTGAAATCTGCCTGTCCATCATTTCTTATTGCACAATAGTATTCCACTACATTAATATAATACAACTTGTTCAGCCATTCCCCAATTGACTTACTGGAATTGGCTTACTGGGATTCCCTAGCTGGTTTACTGGAACACTTCCTGTCCTAGAACTGGGTATCCCTTTTGCCAAGTGAAGCAGACCTTTCTTGACAATCTTCCAAGATGGGGAGCTAAAAAATTGTTTCAGCCTGTCTTTTTGCTGGTTCTACTCTTCCAGCATTTGTCTGGGGATGCTATTTTATGGTTACTTGGAGGTGAATAAGGGAGAGTTAGTGCAATTTACTGCTTAATCTGCCATTTTGACTCTCAGAAGTCAGTCCCACCTTATTCTAACAGCCTAGGTTTCATCTTAAGCATTTCTTAACCACTCTGTATTCATATAGAGTGGTTATAGTCGGAGAAGCCTACTAGCTTTTCTCCATACTTGAAATTTCACCCCCCATCTCTGTACTTTTGCACAGGCAGTTCCCCCATGACTGGAATATCTGTCTGGCATCTAGATTGCTCAGTGGATAGAGTGCTTGGCCTGAAAGGAGAAAGATTTACCTTTCTGAATTCAAATCTGGTCTCAGATACTTGTTGCAGTGTGACCCTGGGTAAGTCACTTCATTGTTTGCCTCTGTTTTCTCATCTATAAAATGAGCTGGAGAAGGAAATGGCAAACCACTGCAGTATCTTGGCCAAGAAAATTATGTAGAATTATATTAGAAAATATTTCAGTTATCTACTTCATAAGAATATATATGAAGATCAAGAGAAAGTAAGAGGCCCTTAAATGTGCATAGTACCATATATGTTATAGGGGAAAAGAATACTTTTGTATTTTAATGTTCTTTTTGCTTTGGGGTATGAAAAGGATGAGTGTCTTTTACCACATTTGTGATACTAAATTGAATTCAGTGTAGTACTTCCTGGTTGCATATAACCTCACTGTATGATTAGTGGTTAACCCTGATGAACCATTTTCTCCTTTAAGCAAAAACAAATAGGATGGTTTATGTATGGCTTAGTTAAATAATAATTATGATAATTTAATAATAGTAGAGAATAAACTGATTTAAAATGTTATGAAAGAATTTCAACTCTATATATTTTGTCTTACATAGTTAGACCTTTCCTTCACCCTTCGATTCATATTTCCTGGGGTAGTAAATAGAGAAAAGGAATAGCCAAATGCTAGATTATTTTGCGTTTCTTTCTCCTCTGTCCTACCTTTAGCCTTTTCCACAGATGAGGGAGAACTAGCTTGCCTCATTAAATCTTTAATGCAGTGTGTGGAATGAAAACCATATTATTACATATGACATCAGGTTATATTGCAGAGTAACTGAAAAGTTACTTGCAAACAAGCTGTTTCTTTCCCCAGGAGGTAGAATTGAAAGAGGTGCTCCTGGGAAATAGCTACTTGTGCTGCTATTTTCTTAATTGGGTAAATTTGATGATCATGAAAGTGAAGAATTTTAGAGCATTAACAATCTCCAAGAATAGATGGGTGCCTGCTCAATTATAGACCAGAATCTCCCTGAATTAATACTTACTAATAACTATGGAAAAGGAAGTGAAAGGGCAAGCTTTTCTATGCCCATCATGGAATGGTCTTTTCTAACCAAATTGATTTTCATTTAGAAATGAAAGCAAATACAACTTTCATTCCTGGTGAAGATAGTTGATCTTTTGTAGATAGCATAACGATTACCTAAGAGTAAAATGAATTGAATTGGCATTTAGGCATGGAAAGTTATGTTTTATTTCTTAATCCAATGTAGCTTTCTTTCTAAAATTTAATTTTTTTCCAAAAACAACAACAATAAATTTCTATGTTTACATTGAGAGGCAGAAAGTTAGACTTGGAGTCAGATAGACCTGACTTCAAATCTTGATTCAGATACTTCCTATTGACATGACCCTGAGCAAGTCACTCAGTAAGTCTCATCATTAAAAGATAATAATAGCACCTCCTTTGTAAGGGCAGGATGAGAATCAAATGAGATAAAATGCCACTTTGTAAACCTTAAAGCTTTATATAAATATTAGCTGGTGGTTATTCTTACCATAAAATACCCTAGGAATATATTTTTTCTTCATAAACACTTAGTCAAAAGAGTGAAACTCACTGTACTGCCACTTAGTCACACAAATCATTCCTGAAGTTTTTTGTTTTTTTTATTTCATTAAATATTTCCCAATAATATATAAAAATTTTAACAATTTTTTAAAAATTTGAATTCCAAATTATCTCCCTTTCTCCTACAACTAGCCCATCCTAGAGAAGGCAAGCAATTTGATATAAATTATATATGCGAAGTCATGCAAAATATTTCCATATTAGCCATGTTGCAAGAGAGAAGGTGGAGAGAGACAAGGGGAGAGAGAGTTAGAAGAAGAAAGTTACAAAAATGTGCTTCAATTGGCCTTCTGAGTTGATCATTTCTCTCTCTAGAGGTGGATGGCATTTTGCATAATGGGTCCTTTGCAATTACCTTGGATCGTACTCTTGATCAGAGTAGATCACAGTATCACAGTTGATCAATACACAATGTAACTGTTACTGTGTACAGTGTTGTCTTGGTTCTGATCACTTCACCCGGTAGCAGTTTACATGTTTTCCCAGTTTTTTATGAAACCATCCTGCTCATGATTTCTTATAGCATAATAATATTCATTTCCAATCATATACCACAACTTGTTCAAGCATTCCCCAATTGAGGGCATTTTTTTCACTTCCAATTCTTTGCCACCACAAAAAGAGCTGTTATAATTTTTTTTTATTTTTTTTCATTTTTGTGATTTTGTTTGATTGATTCTTGATGTCTCATAGAACCATTAGCTTCCACTTGCCCAATTCTAATTTTTAAGGAATTATTTTCTTCAGTAAGCTTTAGTTCCCCTTTTTCTACTTGGCCAGTTCTTATTTTTAAGGTGTTATTTTCATTAGTGATTTTTTTTTGTACCTAGTTTTCCATTTGGCCAGTTCTGTTTTATAAGTTGATATTTTCTTCAGTACTTTTTTGTGCCTTTTCTACCAATGTGTTTTTTTCCATAATTTTCTTCCTTTGTTGTCATTTCTTTATCTATTTTTTTGTCTACCACTCTTATTTGATTTTGGAGAGGATTTTTTAGCTGTTCTAAGAATTCTGGTTGAGCTTGTGTTCAATTCACATTTTTTTTCTCTGAGACTTTTCTTGTAGCTGTTTTGAGGCCATTGTCTTTTTCTGAGTTTGTTCATGATCTTCTTCATCACTATAGCAGTTTTTATGATCATGTTCTTTGATGTTATTATTTGCTCATTTCTCTACCTTAATTCTTGATTTTGAACTCTGCATTAAAGTTGAGTTCTGTTCCTGGTGGGGTGGGAGGCACTGTCTCAAATTTTAGGCTTTTTGGCAGTATTGTCTTCAGAGCTAATTCTAAGGGTGTGAAAGTTTTTGTGCTTTCAAGGTGCTTCCAAGGTGGTGTGGTCTGGCTTGGGAAGGTGGGGAGTGTGATCACTGCTCTCATTTTCTTTACTTTGGTCCTTTCCCAGGAAGGGCCCTTGATACCTTGGGATTACAGTGGATACTATTTCTCTGGGTTTCTGATCCCTTGTGACCAAAAATGATGCTGTTCCTCAAGCCTTTTATCCCCTCTTCACTGAAAGTGCTCCTTTCGGCCCTTTGAACTGTGACTTAGAAATGGGTACAGGCAATGGAGTTTCCAGTGCGTGGTCCTACATCCAGTGCTATCACACTGTAATCTCTTCCTTACCAGTTACCAGGTAGTCTTACCATCTTGGGCTTGAGAGCACCTGAAGCTGCTGCCGCTTCTTTCACCACCACCTAATCTTACCATTGGTGTTTCATTCGTGTGGGGTTTGACTCAGCCTCCTACATCATGAATCTTTCTTCCTGACCTCCCAAGTTGTTTTGGGCTGGAAAAATGTCTCACTCTGACCTTTTGGTTGTTCTACCATTCTAGATTTCAATTTGAGGTATTATTTTAAAGTTGTTTGAAGAGGAATGTTGGGAGATTTCTGCTGAGTGCTTTCTGTACTCTGCCATATCAGCTCCGCCTCTAGAAGGTCCATATCTGAGTTTTTAATTAGAAACTACTTCTGAATTCTAGATGTATTGTAGCATGAGGCAGCACAGTGAATAGAGTGTTGAACTTTGGAGTAAGAAAGACTCATCTTTGTGAGTCGGGCTTCAGATACTCAGTAGCTGTGTGACCCTGGGCAAGTCACTTAACCCTGTTTGTCTCAGTTTCCTCATCTGTTAAATGAGCTGAAGAAGAAATACCAAATCATTCCACTGTCTTTGACAAGAAAACTCCAAGAGAGGTCATGAAAAGTCAGACATGACTGAAAATTACTGAATAGTAACAAGGTGGATAGAATGAACCTTCAAAAAGACTTATCTCTGACATATCATAGCAATGTGATTCTGAATAAGTTATTAAGCCTAAGATACTTCAGGATAAACCACAGATCAGTTATAAAATCTATATTGGCAAGAAGAATTTCCTCACAATTATTTCCTATTTCAGTGGAATCACAGGTGTGGATAAAAAATAAGATCATAAAAGTAGATATAAAAAATACTTAAGAGGTATCCAATCTAGCTCCCTGATTTACAGATGAGGAAGCTGAATCACAAAGAAATGATTTATCTAAGCTCCTACAGGTAATAAATGAGAGGACCAAGATTCAAACTCAGGACTTCTGACTTTAGACGTCATGAAATTTCCTACTATGCTAGCCTCAGTATTCACAGATTACCAAGGCTACAGAAAACTATCCCATCATGTCTGGAAACCTTTGAGTAGCCCTCTGTGTTGCCACTATCATCTTAGGAGACTCATGAAGTCTTCGTAGAGTTTAAGTGTTGGAAAAGACCTCAGAAGCAATCCAGTCTAGTTCAGATCTGAAGAGAATCCCTATTATATCATAGCTGAAAATGGTCATCCAGTCTTGGCTTACAGAGTTCCAGATGAAAAGGAATCTGCCACCTCTCAAGATGTTCCATTCCGCTTTTAGAAAGTTCTCATTATTAGGAAATTTGACATCTTTTCCTCCTAGCATCAAGCCAGATTTGACCCTTTTGCAACTTCCACCCATTGTTAAGTAAGCACTTAAATGTTTGTTGCCTTATTCCTTTGATAAACAGATTAATCTAAACTTTGTCCCAGATACCTGAAGAAAATTGTCATCTCCCTTGAGTCTTTTGTGCTCCAGGGTAACATCCTAAGTTTCTTCAACTGATCCTTGTATGGCACGGATTCAAGATCCTTTACTATCCTGGTTGCCCTCTTCTGTAAGTCAATCAGTCAATTAATATTTACTAAACATCTTCCATGTTCCAGGCACCCTGCTAAACACAGGGAGGAGGGAAGGGCGCAAAAGACAATCTGTGCTCTCAAGAGACTTACAGTGTAATTGAGGAGACTACAAACAACCAAATATGTATAAACAAAATATGTACAAGATAAAAAGTAAATAATTAATAGAGGAAAGGCACTAAAGGATTAAGAGGGATTGGAAAAAGCTTCATGTCATAGGTCCAGTTTTAGGTGGGACTGGTACTTGGAGGCAATTGGGGAAACCCATAAGTGGAGGTGAGAAGAAAGAGCATTCTAGGCATGGGAAAAGCCAACAAAAGTAGTCAGATCTGAGAGATACCATAGATTGTAGACCAGAGTTACAGGATCAAAGAGTGGGTTGGTGGAGAGAGAGGGAGAGAAGGTATAAGAAGTCTGGGCAGATAAGAGAGGAGTCTAGATTATGAAGGGCTTTGAATAGCAGACAAGAGGATTGTGTTTTTGACAAAAACACAGCTTTTCAATATTCTTCTTAAGTTGTGGCATTCAGAACTAATATAATACTTCAGTTAAGATCTGACCAGAATGAAGTACTAGACAACAGAATCATTTCCTCCCTCATCTCCCTAATCTTATGCTTTATCTCTGAATGCAGGTGAAGGTCACACTGGTTTTCTTGGCTTTCTGATAGGCTCCTCTTGAGGTTGTATTCTGCCTAAATCCGTAGCTCTTTTTCAGATGAATTGCTGTCTTGCCATGTTTCTGCCATCTTATACTTGTGAATTTGATTTTTTTAATCAAAATCCAAAGCTTTACCTTTCTTCCTATTTAATTTTTATTATATTAGATTAGGAACAACATTCTAGTCTTTCCAGATCTTTTTTGTATTTTGGCTGTACTGTCTGATGCATCATCTCTCCTCAAAGACATTAAAATATTAAGCAGTGTGGGACCCAGCAAAGTTACCTGGGAAATTCCACTTCAAATCTATTTCCAAACTGACATTAAACCACTAATGATATTTTAGCCATCCAACTAATTCTCAGTCTACATAACTATCCTATCACCTGAACAACATTTCTTCATCTTCTCCACAAAAATAGCATGAGAAACTTTTAAATGCCTTTCTGGAATCTAGGTAAACTAAATCTACAGTATGCCTTTATAGTATATCAGTTGAGTAATTCTGTCAAAAAGACTGATAATCCCCTGGAGGCAGCTAGAAGGCGAAGTGGAGAGAGTGCTGTGCCTGGAGTTAGGAAGCCCTTGAGTTCCAATGTGATGTCAGATACTATCTGTGTAATCCCATGCAAGTCAACTGAATTACTGAATTTTGTTTCCTCAGTTTCTTCATCTATAAAAATGGAGATGATGATAATAGCATCTACTTCCAAGGATAAAATGAGATAATAACTGTAAATTACTTAGCACAATGCTAGGCACATAGTGAGAGCTATATAAATGTTAGCTATCATTATCATCGAAAAGGAAATGAGATAAATCAGATATGGTCTTAAATGCTGGCTCTTTGTCATCCTTTTATGTTTTTCTAGATTTTTATTAACCATCACTTTAATAATACATTCTAGAATTTTCAGAGTAGTTTAAGTTAACTTTCAACATTTTTGTTATAATTAGCTTAGGTCTGCAAATTCCTTCTCCATTTTTGAAAAATCAGAGCAGAATTTGCCCTTCTCCAATCCATTGGTAGCTCTCCTCTCTGCCACACCCTTTCACATATCACTGACAATATCTAAGAAGTCATATCTGACAGTTCAGTCCACACTCAAGAATGTAATTCATCTGGACCTGGTGATTTAAATTCACCAAGTGCAAATAGATGCTGTATTTAACCTGGGTTTCAATCTCTGTTAGCCTCTTTTGTTCTGTCCTTTCTAAACCATAAGTCATTTTCCTTGGCAGAGAAAACAGAAGCAGAGTAAATGTTAAGCATTTCTGCCTTCTCTCCATCATTATCATTATCCTTTCCCTCCTGGAATTAACCTTTTCCTAATACAGCTAATGACAAACAAACTTTTTTGCTGAAATCATCTTACCTCTCTGGCCCCAATTCATAATGATCTTTAGCACGCTGTCATGTTTTTTTTTTTATTTATCATACATCATCTTCCTGGACTTTTTTTTTAAGTCTCAATTGCTGGATGAGGTCCTTCTGAGTCCATGTATCTCTTTTAGACTACATCTACTTTTCTTCTTCATTGTAGTTTTTGTTATGTCTTCAGAATTTGTCCTTCAGCTTCTTGTGAACCAACAAGAAGTTATTAAGCAATTACTATGTACAAGAGAGCTTTCTGAGAGCAGGAACTGTTTTTCTCTTTCTTTGTATTCCAGCACTTAGCACAGTGTCTGGCACACAATAGGGACTTAATAAATGCTTATTGACTAACCAGGGATACAAGTTCAAAGAATGAAATGAATTCTACTTACAAGGAGTTTGCATTCTAATGCAACAGCTTACATCTTGGTCTTATTATTTCTGTATTAATTTATTTTGTGGGATCCCACTCTGCCTCCCTCTGAACCATTTGAAATCTCCTGTCTCCAAATCTAAGATGAATGGCAGACTCTTCTCTGTCTTTCCTTTCTTCTCTCACAAGTTATAACATTTGGTGGATCCTTCTCAAGGTTCTCATTATTTCTATACCAGCAACTACTTTTTCCTTATTGAGAAACCATAATGAAAATGTGTCTTTTAAAAGAAGAAGTCATTAAATCACTAGTTTTCTGCACTAGACACACAGTCCCAACTTATGTGCAGCAACTCACATGTGCACATACCTGCATGCACATGCACACACACACACACACACACGTCCTGATACATTTGTGCATTGGGTACTTGCACATTGACTGGTTCCCATCATCCTCTCTCCTGGTGACTTTAGCAAATCTGGCGTATGTTTACACATCAAAGATGCTTTCTCATAAATACTTATTTTTCTTGAAATAAAATGTTTGACAACAGCAATAATAACGACTGGACAATTCTGAGGATAAGCTATAGTTGTACAACTAGCACAAAATCCAGCTTCCAAGTAGTAGAAAAACAGTTTTAGGTATCATAGACACACAGTCTTTTTATTCCTGTATTTTCTCAGGTAGTCATTGCAATTCAAATCATATTTATTAAAAATTTATCTTTAAAACATCATTGAATGACTGAGAAATATGCATGAGTCTTCAATGCAGAGGACTTGGTAATAAATAATAATGTTCCCTCTCCTTCAATGAGAAATGATAGAGAATAGATTCAGAAAGGGGTCTCTATTTTCAGACATAGTCAAAGGGTATATTTATTTTACTTGACTGAATTTATTTATTACAAAGCAAAATTCTAAAGGAGGATCAAGGGAACCATTCGGAAGTGGAAATGCTATTTTTTAAAAGAACATAAACAAAACAGTTAAAAAGGAAAATAAAATTAACTATATCATTATAACCAACAGGTGATACGTATTCCCTGAATTGATGCTTTAAGATACTTGTTACCACATAAACATGAATTCTGCTCTTTAGCTAACTCTTTTTCAGTTTTGATTTGAATGTTTCTCAATTTTAGCTGTGTAAATACTGAATTACCTATCATTTCTATAAAAGTGGTGCTTTATTAAGATCCATTCTGTCTTGTTTGGACCATTCTTACTCATTTACTCTCTTGGAATCTGATTAAGAATAGTCTACCAGTGAACTTTTATAGTAATCAAGCAAATATTTATTAAATTGCTACTGAGTGCCCAACACTATATTAGGAGCTGTGGGGGATACCCAAGAATAAGATGTAGTCCCTGCCATGAAGGACTTGTCAATGTAGTTGATGAGAGAAAACTACTATGTGTGAAACAATGAGAAAACCATTAAGTATGAAATTGCGTGGTGACAGCAGGAGTTTCCAGATAAAAGAGTTACCCTGTCTGAGAGCAGTTCCAAAAGAGATACAACTTGAACTAGACAAGAAAGGTTGTAACAGTATTTAGGTAGTTGGAGAATCATAAGGATACCATCCCAGGTAGGTAGAACAGAGCAAGCAGTACCCCATACGTGAGAGAAAGTAAAGAGAATGATCTAACTGAAGTGGTGCGTCTATGTAAGTGTTTAGTGAGAATTAAGTTGAAATAGGAAAGCAGGGTCCAGTAATGGAGAGTCTTGAAAGCTGGTCAGGCAATTTGAGAGTGGGTATTGTAAACAACAGAAGCCACTACAGGTTCATTGTTAGGTGAGAGGACATGAAGAAAACTCCCATTAAGCAGAAAGTCCAGAGCCTATGAAACCAGATTAAGGGATTAGAGTCACCCAGATATAAAAACAATGAGGTCTAGATTAATGCTCTAACAATGGGAATGGGGAACCGGGAGTGAATTTAAGACATTTTACAAGAGAAAAACTGATAGGACTTGGTGACAGCAGATACAAGTAACAGTTTAATTTGTCAATTCAACAAATATATATTAAGCACTTTATACAAAGCACTCTGCTTTATGCTGTGGGCGATATACAATTGGACAAAATATAAAACCTCCCTTTGGAAGTCTTAAGAGCTAGGAGTATAGGTGGTATGCACACCTATCATATAAAGCAAAATTAGTGCTATAGTAAAGGTTTAGGGAAAACGAGAAGCGTAAACGAAAGAGAGAGAGAGAGAGCTGCCGAATGAGGAGAATTAGAAAAAACTTCTTTAAAGAAATGTTTGTTCAATTTAATTGAATTGGGGTCATTTGAATGGATTCAAAAAAGCCAGCAGAGGCAATTATCTGAGAGCCCTGTGAATTTTTGAAGGAAGAGGAAAGGAACGAGTTGGGGCAGGGGAGAGAGAGGAACAAGAATGAGAAATGATAGTTGTGTGTGATTCAGGTCCTACAGGAGGTAGGAAGAGGACCAAGAGAACAGTCATTTTAGAAACAAAGTTAAAAATTTATTACTCTAAGCCTAGAGGAAAGGGTAAGCATTAGAAGGCTAATTCTCTAAAATATAATAGCTGCCAATTATATAATAATCTAAGTGCTTTGCGGTACTTTATAAATATGATTTCATTTAATGCATATGATAGTCTCGTAAAATAAGATATCTTCTCCCTCATTTTACAGATGAAGAAATTGAGAATGTGAGGGGAAGTGACTTGCCCACTAAAACACAGCTATTAAGTGTCAGACACAGGCTTTGAACTTGGCTTTATCCTGACAGCAAGTTCACTGCCTTTTTCCACTACATCATGAGCCATCTTTGGCATCTTTGTGCTATCTTGTAGATTTAGGGGTTCCAGTAAAATGGAATTTGTTTTGTTGCTGTTTAGTGATGTCCAATACTTTGTGACCCTGCGTGTCATGACAGCACTGTCTCAAAGAATTCAGTCAGACTACTTCTAATCCAAGTACAGGAGTATGTTTGGACTGATGCCTCTCACGAGGTGGGCTAAGTATCAAGAGTGACCAGAAACTTCAGAGAAAGCAAGATAGATTTTTATAGGGTAAAGATATAACTACATAACAGAAATTATGACTATTAAGAAGGCAGGAGGGGGTTTGTCAAGGGATTAGGTAATAGGGGATGAGGGGTCCCTTCTATGGTTCCATGATCAAACGTCCTGGTCATGCTGCTTTCTGATTGGCTAGCTATTGTGGTCCTGCCTGGTCAAGATAAATATGTAGGTATTGTGATCCTGTCTTGGACTAAATAGATGATGTGATTGTGGTTGAATACAAGGACTCACATTTTCAAATATGTGAATTAGATCAGAACAGTAGCTAGCTAAGGGCAATGGCTAAATTGAATCTGGGGCCTTTGGTGTGGTTAAAGCTAGATTGTGTGGTCAAATAAGGACATGCCTACTGTTCAGTGGGGTCCGTAAGGAAGATAGAACATCGGGCCTGAGGGCAGCTTTTTTAGGATTCCATCAACCCCATTTGAGGTTTTCTTGGCAAAGATACTGGAATGGTTTGCCATTTCCTTCTCCAGGTCATTTTATAGATGAGGAAACTGAGGCAAACAGGGTTAAGTGACTTGTCCAGGCTCACACAGTCACACAGTCTGAGGCCAGATTTGAACTCAGGAAGACGAGTCTGACTCCAGGCCCAGCATTCTATCCACTGGGTCAGCAAATTGACCATAGGAATTTATCTAACTTTCTTACCTAAATTGAAAATAATCGAATTGTTTAGTTTTATTTGAAGCTCAAAATCTTTGGTAAGAGTATTCGTTCCAGACATCTCCCTAGACCCCTTTCCAATTCACCCCTATATACTACCGAAAATGTTTTTTAAGTCTTTTAAAAACAGCTTTGAACTTCTCCTTTCCAATACATTGTAACTGAGCAAGAATGCTCAGCTGATCGAACAAGTCCATGGCTTGAAACTTGGGAGGCTTGTACTAATAGAACTGAACTTTTCATAAAGGGTCTCCCCTCATTACTCACAATAATGCTGAGTACAACCATCCCAGCAGATATTTATCACTTTAGATAAAGTAGAAAATTATAGTAGGAGAATTTCTCTGAAGAACGAGGAAAGACATTCTCTGACTCTGAGAATCATATTAGAACTTCATATAATGAGCTCTCAGAAACCATTGCAATATATTATTTTTTAGAGTGTAAAGTGCCTTTTAATAAGCCATAAAATACTATATACCAGTCTCTCTGGATCAACATTGAAAACAATCAAGGCTCTCCCCTTCCACCCAGGGTGATCCCTAGAGCTACTCTCTAGTCAGCAATCTGTATTGAAAAGTCAGGAAGGCAGCTACCATAGATCTGTGTCTCCAAGAAGCAAATGGAACAAACCCTAGAATACAAATTGGCTCCATTTTGTCAACAATTTTATTGACTGTGTTGACTGAAATAAACAAAGCCACAGTTCAACATTTCCATGGAACTTTATCTTCCATGATTATAGTCTGGATTTCTTCTGTCCTAAATTTTTTTTAGGGTAAGGTCATTGTCAGGGTAGAGGAAATGCAAAGACAGTGTATGGTAATTGACATGGTTGTCAAGGGCAAGGGAAGATACTAAGAGGTAACCATGTTCATTTGAACTAAACTCCTTCAACTATGGTAAAGGGGAGGAGATTATTCCACTTTGCTCTTTTGATGGAACTTTCTCATAATATCAAGTTCACTGCTGCATTTTCATCCTTTCTTGACCTCCGGTATTTCCCAGCTTATGATCTTTGTAGGCCGCCTGTCTGGTGAGTAGATTGATGTTTTCCTTGAATAAATTCACCCATACAGAGAGAGGTAGTTAACCCTCAAGAAATGGTAGAATTCTTTTTCTTCTCATATCCCAGTGTTGACACAGTCACTTTTCTGATAGGAAATTCCAGAACTCAATCTGTAGAATAACAAGAGAGCAAGAAGATCTGTGTTCTGTTTCTTAGCATTTAACTTACTTCAACAATTCTCTGACTTCAGAGAAAATAATACATTTTGTACATGTATCATGATTAGAATTGTTCAGTAGAGTTCACATACAGAAATTATTTTCATCCACATTTCTAACTTCCTCAATCTTCTTTTCTCAGAATGACTTTTCCTTGATAAAGAAAAATGGTAATATATTTTAAACAGAAATTCAAATGTTTTCATAACTTATCTCCTTACCTTTGTACAAAGATATGATAATAATAACTAGCATTTATATAGCACGCTAAGGTTGGCAAAATACTTTACAAATATTATCTCATTTTACCTTCCCAACAACTCTGAGAGACAGGTACTATTGTTATCCCCATTTTACAGATAAGGAAACTGATGCAGTTAGAGGTGAAGTGACTTGTAAGAGTCTGAGATCATATTTGAACTCAGGTTTTCCTGACACCAGATCCAGTGCTCTATCCACTGTACCACCAAACTATACAGAACCATAGATTACCAGTTCAAAGAGATCTTAGGGGACATCTAATCCAACCTTTTCATTTTATAAATGAGGGAACTCGGATCCACTGAGGTATAATGACTCATTCAAGGTCATACAAATGGTAAATAATGGAGTTAGGATTTAAAACCAGATGCTCCAAATCCAAGTCCATCACTCTCCACTATATACAATGCTTCTTCTAACAGGAAAACTAAGCATAGGGGGAAAGTAAGTAGCTATAGTTTCTTTTCATTTGGCATACTCAACCTTGTAATTATTTGAAACTTCCTTATTATATTTTAAGTTTCCTGAGGGTAGAGACTAAACATCATTTCATCTTTGTTTCTGTGACTTCTAAGTGCACAGTATGCTCATAATAAGTGTTTGTTAGATCAGTTGCTCATGAGTAGGCTGAGCTAATATAATAAAAATTACAATTCTACCTAAATTAATCTACTTCTTCAGTGCCATACCAATCAAACTACCAGTTAATTATTTTCTAGAGCTAGAAAAAAACAGTGTCAAAATTCATCTGGAAGAACAAAAGGTCCAGAATATCAAAGGAATTAATGAAAAGAAATGCTCGGGAAGGTGATCTAGCCCTACCAGATTTTGTATTATAAAGCAGCAATCATCAAAATCAATTGGTACAGGTTAAGAAATAGAGGGGTAGATCAGTGGAATAGTTTAGATACAGAAGACACAGTAGTAAATAACTATAGCAGTCTACTATTTGACAAACCCAAGGACCCCAGCTTCTGGGATAAGAATTCATTGTTGGACAAAAACTGCTGGGAAAACTGAATAGTAGTGTTGTGGATACTGGGCATAGAACAATGCCTGATACTGTATATGAGAATAAAGTCCAAATGGGTACTTGATCTAGGTATAAAGGTGATACTATAAACAAATTAGGGGAACATGGGATAGATTGTTTATCAGATTTATGGAGAATGGAGAAATTTATGACCAAACAAAAGATAGAGAACATTATGAAATGCAAAATGGATAGTTTAAATTAAATTGAAAAGTTTTTGCACAAACAAATCCAATGCAACCAAGCTTAGGCGAAAAGCAGAAAACTGGCAATTTTTACAACTAGTATTTGTGATAAATGCCTCATTTCTAAAACATATAGAGAACTGAGTCAAATTGACAAGAATACAAGTCATTCCCCAATTGATAAATGGTCAAAGGATATGAACAGGCAGTGTTCAGAGGAAGAAATCAAAGCTATCTATAGTCATATGAAAAAATGCTCTAAATCACTATTGATTAGAGAGATACAAATCAAAATAACTCTGAGGTACCACATTACACCTATCAGATTGGCTAACATGACAGAACAGGAAAATGATAAATGTTGGAGAGGATCTGAGAGAGTTGGAACACTAATACATTGTTGGTGGAAATGTGAGCTTATCCAACCATTCTGGAGAGTAATTTAGAACTATGCCCAAAGGACTATAAAAATGAGTATACCTTTTGATCCAGAAATATCACTTCTAGTGCTGTATCCCAAAGAAATCATAAAAATAGGAAAAGGTACCACATGTACAAAAGTATTTATACCAGCTCTTTTTGTGGTGGCCCAAAACTGGAAATCGAGGGAATGCCCATCAGCTGGGAAATGACTGAACAAATTGTGGTATATGAATGTAATGGAATACTATTGTGCTATGAGAAATGACAAACAGCTGGATTTCAGAAAAACCTGGAAAGACTTAGATAAACTGATGCTGAGTGAAATGAGTAGAACCAGGAGATCATTATACACAGCAATAGCCACAGTGTGCAAGGACTGTTTCTGATAGACTTAGCTCTTCACAGAAATGCAAGGACTTAAAACATTCCCAAAGAACTCTTGATCCAAAATGCCATTCACATCCAGAGAAAGAACTATGGATCAGAATACAGAATGAAGACTATTTTCTCTTGCATTACATTTTGTTTTGTTTTGCTTTTTCTTATGGTTTCTTCCATTCATTTTAATTCTTCTGTGCAACATGACTAATGTGAAAATGTGTTTAATAAGAATGTATATGTAGAATCCCTATAATATTGCATGCCATCTCAAGGAGAGAAGGGGGAAGGAAAGGGAGAAAATTTAAAACTTATGAAAATGATTGTTGAAAACTGAAAACAGATTATTAATACTATTGAAAATAATAAGCTGAATGCAGAGGCAGAACCTTATAATCCCTGCTGCTGGATTGCTTGACCTCAGGAGTTCTGTGCTATAGCAGGGATAAAGATGGTGTATCTGCAATAGTTCCTAAGTCCAACTTCAATATAATGTTGGGGTGGGTGGAGGTACTGGGCACAAGGATGCTCAAAGAAGGGTTTTAAGCTATATTGAGAACCAAGCAGATCAAAGCTCCTATACCTACTTGCAGAATTTTCAGGCTGAGGAGTAGTCACTGTCCTTTCAACTTGACAAAATAGGAATACTTAGTCTTAAACATTTTTTTTTAATTTGAAGTTTCATATGAAATCATTTTTAATTATGTTACAGAGATGCTTGTTTTATTCCATAAATTAAAAATAAAATAAATAAAAATGAAAAGAATGATCTATACTTCCTACATTTATTGCTGAGTCATTTCAATTGGGTCCAATTATTTGTGACTCTCTTTGGGGTTTTATTGGCAAAGATATTGGAGTGGTTTGCCATTTCCTTCTCTAACTCATTTTGAAGATGAGGAAACTGAGGCAAACAGCGTTAAGTGACTTGCCCCAGGTCACTCAGCTAGTAAATGGTCAGAGAACAGCTTTCAACTCACGAAGGTGAGTCTTCCCAGTTTCAGGCCCAACACTCTCTCTCCACTGTGCCATCTAGCTGCTTTCTTTTCACATAGCAAGCACTTAATAAATACTTTATTCTTTCATTTCCTACAGGTGACAGCAGCTGGAGGACAACTGAAATTTACTATTTCTTATGACCTCATAGGAGAGGAAGAAGATCTAGAAAATGTATTGCAGTTCATGATCATCCTAGAGGTAAAGATATCGAGTGCCATTGATGCAATATACTTGTTTTCTGCCTATCAGCTCATTTAGTAGTTTAGGCAATTCTCTTACGTTAATTTTAGTTTGGTAAACTTGACACAAAGGTGCAAACTAACAAAAAATCACATGCTTGGTGAAGGTTGGTTTTTCCCTACCCTTGTGACACAGACCTAAGACGCTAGGCAGAATGGTAAGGTCCTCCTTGTAACAGAAGATCTTTACACTAAGACATGTAGCAGTTGACAAATTATAGTCATTAAAACTCTATGACAATTTTTGTGAGAACTCAAGTGTTAGTTACAGTGTCTGGGCAAATTCTAATTTGAATAATGATATTCTTCCCCTCTGACTTCTTTTGGTTTTTGCTGTTGGTCCCTTCCTTTTCTGATTTGAATTGTGCTACAGTCAATGAAAAGTGGGCTTGACCATTAGGATGAGGACAAAGTTTGACTGCTAAAATTCTTAACTGAATGTGATGAATGGAGGTGGGCCACTGCAGTCTCCAAGGCTTAAAGCCATTTTTACACTTTTACAGCAGTGTTCTGGAGTCAGCTTGTGTCAGCTAATTATTAAATTTTCAGTGTGAGCATTTATTCCTTAAAAATCATATAAGACAAGGCTTGATTAACTGCTTTGTTGAATCTATACTTAAGAAATTGATGTAAAATGTTAATGATACAGAGTGAATTTAAAAGTTCTCATGTCTAGTTTTTCCTGGGAGTTGGTTGTTAAACATTCACCAGTACATCTCTGGGCTTAGATATCCCCAGTTTCCTGTACATATAGTATTCAGAGCTAAAGAACACCTCACAGGTCATCTCCAAATCCATCATTTTATAGATAAGGAAATTTAAGCAAAGAGAGGTGAAGTAATTTGCCCAACCTAGGTCACTTGCCCATTCCAGCTTCTCTGATTCCAAAAACAGCACTGTCTCATTATATTAAATTACCTCCACATATATTCCCTCTTCTGCCCCACATATATTCAAACATAGTTTAAGAGTTACAGAATCATGAATGATCAATGTAAAACTTCTAGGGATGTCAAAAGTCACCTATCCAAGCTCCTTATTTTGTAGCTGAGGAAATAAAGGACTGAAGAGTTTAATTGACTTGTCCAATGTCACCCAGCTCCTGGGGAGCTGACCTGGGACTTGAATCCAGGACTTCTGACTCCAGAACCAATGCTTTTTTTCTTCTGTAACAGTCTTCTTATACAAGGTAATAAGTGTTGACTTAGGACTACAATTCGTAAGACTTTTTTTTCTAGGTCAGTTGTACTGTGAAATGGTGGGAAAAGTAATGGATGAGATATCAGGAAAGCTGGTTCCTCTACTTGACTCTGCTTATGGCTTAGTTTGAAATGAAGCAAATTGCTCCACCTCCGTGAGCCTGTTTTCTCATCTCTAAAATGAGAAAAGTAGACTTAGAGATGACTTCGGAGGGTGTTTTTCTAGCTCTGAATTTCTAGGTTTCCAGGAAAATGTTCTCTTTACTATTCTTTCTTGACTTCCTTTGAGATAAAAAGAGCTCTTTAGATGTAAGATTTTGAAATGACAGTTTATTAATAAATTAGGAGAGTGCCTAAATTGATTAGTTGGTCAAAGTATTTTTCTTATACAATGTGAACGTTGGACTCTTGGTGATTCTCTAGATTTTCCCCTGTAGAAAGTCATTTTGACCTGTCCACCTTTCCACACCAAGAAAGTAGGAAGGTCTGAAGGATACATTTTGTGTATGCATGTTTGATAGCAGGCTAACTTCCTGCTCAGCCCATGTGAAGGACACTACTTCTCTATGTTCTGCATTCACATAGGGCAGCAATAGCCTGTCTAATCAAAATTTAAGTGCTTTGGAATTATTTTCACATCCCGTCTTCAACATATACATCAGTCTTTTTATTATGTGTTACTTAGGCTAATACCGAAATTATTTGAACATTTGCTGCACATGCACCATTAATTGTAGGGAGTAAGACAAGATGTCTGTTAAGTAAATGTGAAAAAACCACTCTGGGGGGAAAACATGCAAGATGGAACGTAGAGTGAGAGCTAGAATGTATTGTGGGAGTAAGTTTTCTCATTTATGGATGAGGTCCTGAGAAGTCAGAACCATCTTCCAAAGGTCACATAGCTTGTAAGTGGCAAAGTTGGTGTCAGAGTCCAGCCTTCCGATTCCACCCTAGTATTCCTTCCACTAGACCACAGACAGAACTATTCATGAGTTATCTGTTTAAGCCAATGATGTTTTTGCCATTCTATTCTAGGTTCATTCTTGCATGTATTTTTTTAGGGAAATGGCTTACGAATTAGCACAGCCCAGGAGGAGATCTACCTGTCGCCATCGGAAGAGTACACTCATGTTGTATTACTCAGTTCAGAACTATTTAATGTGCATAGCACTGGATCTCAAGTCAGTAGAAAGGAATTTATGACCATCCTGGCAAATTTAAAGAGACTTCTCGTACAAGCCACATACATCCTTGGGATGGATGCCATCTTCAGGTAAAAGCAGAAACTACACTTTACAGCCTTGCCGTGGGTACAATTTTATGTGGAAGCTGTCTTAAACATTGGATCAGTGGGGCCCTTCAGGATTTGCTTGATATGGCCATGTGTGTTTATGAAATATTTTTCAGTGGTGGATTGGATTGCAGGAAGGTATTTCTGTTAAACTTTTTTTAAAGATAACTTCCCAGAATAGCTTCTAATTTGTATCTTAATCTGTAGTACTCATGTCTCCTTATGCTTTTGGAATCCACCAGTAATGGATTCCTAGATTGAGAAATACTCTATTGGGAAGCAATACCTTTCCAAAGGATGCATTCATGTGGTATGAGATGGTGCCACTGGGCACCTTTATGTTTAATGGTTTATAAATTGTATTTTGCTACTTGCCAAGTCAAAAGTTTCTGCCTAGTAGCCTGTAGTCCACAATGAGAAATAGAAGATTTTCTGATTTTAAATCTTCTAATCCCTTTATGAAAATGTAAAAATGCTCTACAGCTTGCCTGTTTCTTTTTAAGGAAGAACTCATTGCCACCTGTGAAAAATCTCTAACCCTATAAAGTATGATTGGCTTTGCTCCCCAGTTTTAGAATCATGATATTTTTGTGGCAAAATTTTAAATTTCAATCGAGTCCTGAGGCCCTTCCTCCATATCTACTTGACTTTTAGTAAATGCAAAAAGCTCTATTGACCACTCTGTGTTCTAAATCAAAGGAAACCACATAATCAGTGATGACCCAAAGCTGACACATTATCCTCTCTCTACATGAAAGTCCCAATAACTTTACTGTGTTTTTAACACTATTCTTCTATAAGAGACTTTCCTGAAATCATTTCCCTGCTTAGACTCCTTGGGTTTCCTCTTCCTTTGTAATATTTCTGCTAAACCTGATCATAATTCTGTTGTCCTTAAGAAGAAAACTATGAATTCATTGGTATAAGCACTCCCAGTAAACTGGTCTTTCATAGGTGATTGTATTAAGAGCTTGACTGAGATGTCCGAAGGATGAGAAGAAACACTTAGGAAATAATGATGTGTTTCCCATTTAGACAATAGAGAATGTCAGCATTTCTTGACCATACAAAGGAGAGTCTTCCAGGTTCAAAAGCAAATGACAAGTATGTGGACACAAAGTGGCCAGCTTGGGGGGAACTTTTAAAGTTTTTTGCCAAACAATACTTAAAAAGCCATCTCTAGTCTTCCCATTAGGTTCATGGCACGCTCACCAAAATTGGTTACACAAGGTAGCCTCTGAAGTCAAGCAAGAGAGTTGACTCCTTTGTGCCACCCCTGTTACCAATGGTACATCTGGGGCACAGTTATAAAAATGGAACACCAAGTTTTGAAACTGCTACCCACTTGAGGTGAGCTGAGAGGCAGCTTGGCTCCCATCGTGGCAGACTTGTTATATTTTATTTATTTCTGATCTGCTGGATGAATTGAGTCATATTTGTAAAATATCACTTGATGTGATTGCGGCTTCTCCTGCACAGTAGGCTTCTGAATTGCTGCAGAGTTCTGTGAAAACATGAAATAAATGAGATCTCAAAAAGAATTAGTGTACCCGTGAGTCCCCTCTCTAAACCTCTACCTTAGAAAGGCACTTGTATTCCTCCAGATAGAATCATTAGATAAACTAATGAAACCAACATGGAGCATTTATAGAAGTGTTTCCTCCTCGTACTATTAGGCAACTAGGACGTTTGTAACATCTACCTACTTCTCTGATATTTTTCATTTGTATTCCATTCCAGAATATTAACCCTGGGCAGTAAGCTTAACTGGCTTCATTCATACTTTCTTAAACAGTAAAATGAAGACAACTCTTCATTCTCATGCTATAATGAAAGAACTTAACCAGCCTCTATTACTTCTTCCTTATCCCTTGAAAATGACATTTACCTTTGAGTCTTGAAATGTGTCTCATGCCCAATTAGCTAAAAAGTATGGATAGAGCCCCCCCCCCCGTTTTGGAGACACTGTAGTTTTCTCTCTGTTAATTTCATACTGATCTTCACTGTTTGAAAATAACTATAAAATGGTTTCAAAGAAGAAACCTCAGAAAATGGCAAACTAGCTTACATAAAATCATAAATTTAGGATTTATACTGTAAGGGAGGAAGAAGGGAGAGAAGGAAGAAAGCATTTATTAAGAGCTTATTGTGTGTCAAACACTGTGCTAAATGCTTTACAAATATTATCATATTTGATCCTGCGAAATGCTCCTATGCTTATCATTTTCATATTTCCAGGGTGTAGGGGCAAGGCATACTGCTCTTCCCCAATCTGGAAAATCTGTGTTAAAAAGTTTGACCTGCCCTTTGTACCAGAGAAGAAGTTTGAATTTTTTTCTTTTTATGGGGTATTTACAGTATCCTCTTGTAAAATTTGAGTTAAGTATTTGGTCATAGATTCTGTGTCATTGGTGATCCCTTATGCCAACTCACAATATATTGAAACTGCAATGGGGAAAGGGATAACTGTATTTCCTCCCCTTTATATAATTTAGGAAACTAAGGCAGGCAGAGTTTAAGAGATTTTTCCATAGTATCACAGCTAGTAAGAGACTGGGCTCAAAGCTGAACTTGGGTTTTCTTGACTCCAGGTTCAGCAACCTACATTCTTCACCCATCCTCAATTTTCTAGATAAGGAAACTGAGACCCAGTAAAGTTATGTGGTTTTCCCAAGTTTACACAGTTAGCAATGAGTGGAGACTGGAATTTGAACTGAGGTCTTTTGTCTCTAGAACTATTCTTTCTGTTGTGCCCCATTCCCTTAATATGATTTTGTGCGAGACAAACATGAGCTCCATAGGACACAGATTATTCTGACAAGTTTTTTATTCAAAAGACGTCATCCAAACAAAATAAGCATGAATTTATCCATTCAAGATAGAGCCTGATACAGACATACAGAGACAAAAGTGAAACAATTCCTTGTCCTCCAGGAGTTTACTTTTTTATTGGAGAGGGAAGAGAACATGTAAACAAATAAAAAAAAAAAACAATTGGGGGGGGAGAAGGCACTAGCAAGTAAAAAAAAGGAAATGAATATAATAGGTGATACTTGGTCTGAACTTTAGAGGAAGCTAGGAATTCTAAGAGGCAGAAGTGAAAAAAGAGTTGGAGGGAGGATGGAATGAAGGTAGAATGGGGGAGTAGGTGTGGCAGCATGTATAAAGCAATGGAGATAAGAGCTAGATTTTCCTATATAAGGAATATCAAGGAAAGCTAGTTTGGTTGAAACCCAGAGGTCCTGAAGATGAGTAATGTGCAACAGCCTAAATGGTTAGTCATTATCAGAATAGGGGTAGTAAATTATACTCTTACCTTTTGAGATAATTCTGTTAGAGCAATAGTTTCCTCGTTTTGAAGAGCAAAGGCTTTTCTTCAACTACTTTGATCACAAAGTTAACCTCAAATCATTAAGAATGCAGACTAGAATATCTTTTGCCTTTCTCCAACACTTTGCACAGTGCTTTACCCTTCAGAAATGCTTTCGACTGACTTACACCACTACTAACAGTGATATTAGTCATGTACAGATATGATGACTAGGATTAAAAGGAAGTTACTCACCTGTATCATGTGAATCATTGTACCTACCATGGTAGGTTATTCTTTTTCTTCTTTGCGGAAATACAAAAGCAAAATTAACATTATAGTTTGGAGTTGTTCCAAAGCCTAAAAGAGGTATTTTTTTCATAAATTCATTTCAGTTGTCTTAAAATAAGTATTTATAAATGTGTGTGCATATATGTGTTTGTGCAGATCTGCAAATGAGTGTGGGAACACACTTGGGTACTAATAGTCTGCATTTGTCCGAAGCTTCTAATCAGGCCATATGTTGTGTCTGCAAATGACAAGAATTTGATACAGTGCCCAACATCTTTAATATCTATGTATAATGAAGAGATCTGAGACTAGGAATGGCAGTTGATGGTGCTATTTCTGAATCTTTTTGGAATCCATTAAGCACTTAAGTGTGTGGTGACCCAGATTAATTATAACAGTTAAACCCATTTTATATTTTTCAAACTCTAGAAAGAAATTGAACTTTTAAATCCTATTCTCATATGAATACTGCCAGGTGTGTTCTTGTAGCTGAAAATTTTTATTAATACAGGATTGGATTTCAGTTAATGTGAGTAAGAAAAAGTATCAAACTAAAAATGCCCTTGGAGTCTAAAGGAAAAACTTTCTTCTTATTGGGAAAATATGCCCACTTACCCTTCTATCCCTTTAATGGTACAATAAACTCACTTGAATGTGCCTTGTCATTTGAGGAGTCACAATTTGTTCAAGATTATGTACCTTGAACAACAGCAATATGCACAGAAAATATAACTAGAAAAGGATCTTTAACGTCCCAAACTAGCTAGGAATGTTCATTATAAAGAGCCTAACATCCCACAGTATGCCAAGTAGGCCTTTCAAAGTGAGAATCAGAGTGGCCTAGTAGACTTATTTTTCTTACACTAACTGTAAGAAACAGTGGTGAGATGCTGTTACATTTCTTGAACCAAACTGTAACTGTTAAACATCAACCTAGTAGTGATGGGGTGTGATTAGATGAAAGTGCTGTCAGTTCTGACATAAATGACCAAATTGTTCTTTATGACCTCAGATAAGTCAAAATATCCTAGTATCTCCCAAAATTAGCTTATTGAGGAAGTAATTTGCTTGCATCAGATCAATGAATGTAGATAAGCGTACCATTCAATATTGGTCCTTATATTTTGATACAATCTGCTGGCAATTAATAATGCACTTTATGGAAGGTCATGCAATCTGGATAATTTACATCATTCTCTTAATAGTGGTGACACATTCTGATTAGAATGTTTATGCCAATCATGTCTTTAAGAGTGAGCCATGTGTGAGTTACTGATATTAATATTGATGATCTGAGATTCCATGAAGCAAAAGAACTGCTATGGTATCACCAAGTATTATACAGGTATCCTTTGTGTACATACTATTAATATTGGGTTGTCAAGATGGTGAAGAATGCTTTTTTGGGAATACATTAGTTATATCTTTAGTGAATTGACAGGCTAGTCTTTGGATAAGGAAGAACTGGTTCAAGTTCTGTGTCTGTCATATATTGGCTCTGTGACCAGGGGCCAGTCAGGTAGCCTCTCAGTGCCTCTCTTACACTATGAATTAGAGTTGAGTTGACAGTCTGCATCAGTGGAAAGAGTTTCCCACATAGAAGCACCTAATAGATATGGATCCCACTCACCTCTTCCTAACCAAGAAGAAAAATCCACAAAGTTCAGAGAATAGCAAATGAAGGACAACACTCAGGAGCTCACAGAGCAGAGTCTTCTCATCTTTTAGGTCTTCTTGATGAACAGTGATATAATGAGACTTCACTCATTTGGGGAATACCCATGTCATTCTTATGCCTGATAGGTGGAAAGTAGATTTGGCAGGTCATAAGACCCTGGGATTTGGAACAAGAATAGACCCTAGAGATTTTCTAATCCATTCCTTTCATTTTACAGATATGGAAATAAACTCCTAGAGATGTTCAATGATTTGTCCCAGAGGTAACTGGCTGCAACAGTGGGTAGAGTTCTAGGCTTAGAGTAAGGAAAATCGTCACTTCCTAGCTGTCTGACCTGTAACCTCTCTCTGTTTCTTCAACTGTAAACTTAGGGTGATAATAGCACCTACTTCCCAGAATTGTTGTGACTATCAAATGAGATAACTGCAAAGTATTTAGCACAATGCCTACCACACAGGAGTCACTTAAGGAATGATTATTTCTTTCTTCCCTTGCCCAAGGTCACAGAAGTGTAAACTACCAAATGCAGGCTTTGAACATAGTTCATTACTCTGATTCCAAGTCATCGCTCTTTCTAGCACTCCACATTGGCTTTAAGTCAATTCTTGGCTCATTAAGCAAGAAAAAAAATTCGATTGTTGAGTTTTCCATTCCTATGAAACATTATTCATTTTCTGTGTATTACCATCACTTCCGCCATGCGCACTGCAATCTTTCATGATGGTCAGTCTTCCATTACTACTACGAGGTAAGCACCTGGAGAGTAGGGGTTATTTCATTCTTTATATTTGTATCTTCAGCCTTAGCGTAATTCCTTTGAAGTAATAGGCATTTGAATTCTTGTTGAATTTAATGTAACTGAATGATTGACTGTCTCACTCCCTATGTAATTTCCTGTCATCACCAAGTTTCAAGATAGGAAAACATTCAGGTTAGGTAAAATTACTTGGGAGAAGTACCAAGTGAATATTATGGAGTCTGATATCCATCGTTCCTTTGGGAAAAAATCATTTTCAAAAGGAAAGCTATTTAGTCTTTTGCAGTGATATGTTTTTCACCAAAAAGCTTGTTTTGACCCAATCTAATAGCAGTTTTTTCAAAGTTTTAATACTCTAAATGAATCAGTTCCCTTTTGTTTGGAGACTAGAAAGTAAATATGAGACCCAGATCTCTCCTTTCCCACCTCCTATGATCAATATATGACTTAATTGCTCAGAAAATAAGTATCACTCTCATCTTCTCTCCTCAACAGCTTACTTTTTATCAAACATAAATACTTGTCCTCTCTTTCATATTGGCCTAAAGAAAATGGGGTTCTCTTCATTTCTATACATGTGCTTAGCCTTCCTTCTCTAGAACTTTCTTCCTTCCCTCAGTTATCTCCTGTCTCCAATATCTCTAAATATCCACTCTCTACTACTTTATTAGAAACTTTAGAGTTCTTGTATCTTGCAAAATAAAATAAAACAATCTTCTAGTGATCTCACTGCCCTGTTTATTTAGTAGAATCACAGACTCTCATAATCTTCTCATAGGAATCAAAGGTTTAGAGTTAGAAGAGAACTTATCCAGAAGCTGAGACCAAGAAATCTGAGATCATGTAAAAAATAGCAAAGCTAGTGTTCAAACCCAGCACTTGCAGAACCAGTGGTCTTTTCATTACACTATACTGCCTCATATTCAAAAGAAGATATCCTTAATACTTAACCCCACAATCTTTCCTTGAAAAGCTCTTGTTGTTGAGTCGTTTCAGTCTTGTCCAACTCTTCATGATTCCATTTCACGTTTCCTATGCAAAGACTCTCGAATGGTTTGCCATTTCCTTCTCCCACTCATTCTTCAGATGAAAAAACAGAGGCAAACAGGGTTAAGTGACTTGCTGAGGATCAGTGGACCCTAGTCAAGGAAATGAACTGGTAAGTATCTGAGAACAGATTTGAATTCAGGGATATGAGTCTTCCTGACTCCAGACCTAGTCCTTTATCCATTGCAACACTGCTGAAAATCCCTAGAGGTGGCAAATTTGCTACTTTTCAAAACTGGTCCATTCCACTTTGGAGTAGTTTTAATTATTATGAAGTTTATACTTTTATCAGGCTAATATCTGCCAAAGAAAGTTCAGTCCAATATTGTCACTATAGTTCTTACCTTTCTCTGAAGCCAGGCTGGCAAATCCATAGAACAGCCCTTCAAATACTTGTATTATTTATTCTACCTCCAAAACCTGTATTCTACAGGCTCACCATCCCCAGTTCCTTCAGTTGATGTTTGCTTTAGTATTTTTCTCCAGTTCAGTCAATCTCCTGGCCATCTTACTCTGAGTGGACTCTAGCTTGCAAATGTCTTTCCTAAAATGTGTGTAGAAATAGCATTGCCATCTGTGACTTCATTTTGTCTTTCCTTACTGCCACCTCACCTCCGTGTCAGACAGAGATGGTTTCTATTACATAGTTGTCAAACACACAGTCCATGGGCCACATGTAGCCTACAGTATGCTTGAGTGTGACCAGAACCAAATTAAAATGTAATTGGGAAATATAACAAAATAAATAAAAATTCAATAAAACATAAATAGTTAATATATGACTTTCTAAGTTAATACACACCCATTTCTATCTCAGTCTGACACCACTTCTCTAGAATACTCTGTGGATAAAATAGCTTGTTTCTCCCTTTGTTGATTTTTACCCAAATCCTCTTCCCCATGCTTCTCGTATTTCTTCACATAAGAAAACTAAGACCTAGATAGGGGAAGAACTTCCCCAAAAGTTGCATTGTAGATGGAGAGACTGGGTTTGAAGGCATTCATCTTTATAACTCCAACCTGGGTTTTAAGATGCTCTTACTGGAGAGTAAATAAGTACAAACTTAGATACTGCACTGTCTCTGGCCAACTTCAGAACGCGCTTCACATCCCATCCTGGGCATTTTACCATTCATCATGTTGCCCTGCATGTACCTCTCCTACCCCAACTTACCTTCTCCACCTTCCTACGTACTGCTCTGGGCTAGGTAATCATCGATACCGTTGTTATTAGAAAAGGTACGACAAACAAATGCCCTATGATTTTTCTCAATCCTTGTGATTCTCCAGATGAAAACTCCCTTTCCTGACTACAATTGCTTTAAATTAATTGTCTTTTGAGTCCAGGAATGGTCCTACTTTTCGATTTGTATTCTCAGCATCTGGCACAGTGCTTTGTTTATAATAGTGTCTAATATTTTTTCTAATTTTTTTTTATTATGAGTTTGACAAACACCAACAAATGCAAATAGTTTCAAATGCAGAGAACAGGGGTGGGGAGAGATTGTAGAAGAAACCATGAATCATTATTATCTATAACTTACATGTTTTAAGGGTTTTTTATTCACTTATTCAATAAACATTTATTAAGGACCTACTATGAACTAGGACCTGGAGATTGGAAGATAAAAATTAATGAGTCCCTGTCCTCAAAGAGCTTACATATATGCAAATATGATGTTAAGTTATTTGGAGAAAAGAGAGCGTTAACAACCAAGGATGGGATGAGGCAAGGTTTCATGGCAGATAGCACCTACATTGAGCTAGGAAGGAAGATTATGATTCTGAGATGCAGAGATGAGGACAAAGTACCTTGCTGGCGTGGAAAATTGTCTCTGCAAAGGCATGAAGCTGGGAGATGGAATGTCAAACTTAGAGAAATGCCAGCAGTCTAACCAGCCATAACATAGTTTTTGAAGGGGAACTAAATGAAATAAGACTGCAAAATGTCAGTTGGAGCTGGATTACAGAAGTCCTTAAATACCTAGCTAAGATTTTGTATTTTATTCTCAAGGCATGGAAGCTTCTTGAGTACAGATGTGGCATGTGCCCTAATAAGATCTGTACATTAGAAAATTTATTTGGCAGCTATTCAGAAGGAGGAGATTGAAAGCATGGAGGCCAATTGGGGAGTTTAACAGTGGTCCAGCGGAGAAATCATAGCTGTCTGAAATAGAAGGTGGTTATTTGAGAGGAGAAGGAAATAATTATGATGCTGATTGATCATAATGATCACTGATATTTTAATGCTTGGATCGTATAGGACTAGAGTCCAGGAAAGAAGTTCTTCTTCATTGAAATGATATTTAAATCCATGGAAGCTAATGAGATCAACAAGGGGAAGAGTGGAAGCAGAAGATGGGATGAGGATAGAGAATTGAAGGAGAACAAATGATGATAGAATAGGGAATGTGAAGAACTGATCTGATGACATAAAAGAGCTAAGCAAGAGCTGTATCATTAAAGACAAGAAAAAAGAGTATTAAGAAGGATGGTGCAGTCAGAAGTATTAAATCTACAGAAGGCCAAGGAAAATGAAGGCTGAGAGATGGCTATTGTGTGGATTTAGCAATTGAGAGAATGGTTTCAATAGTGATACCAGACTGAAGGGATTCAAAAATAAATGAATGGTGAGAACACACACATCAGAGTTAATGGTTGGCATTTATATGATGCTTCAAGATTTTCAATATGCTTTATGAATATATGTCATTTTATCTTCATGATAAGCCTGGATGTGGGTACTATTATTATCCCCATTCTATAGTTGAGAAAACTAAGACAGAGATTAAGGGTCTTGCCCGGGGTCACACAGCTAGTCAGTTTCTGAGATCATATTCAAATCTTTGTCTTCCTATCTCCAGGTCCTGAACTCTGTCCACTGCACCATCTTGACAATATAAAACAACCCTTGAAGACTGGGTCATGACCTGAATTCTCTCCCACTTCTATCCCCATTTCCAGTATATTTCTGAGGACGAGATAGTCATTGTCCTTATCAAAATGAACCAGTCTTTCTGTTTCCTTGCTCTCATCCTCTTTCATCTCCTTTAGTATCTTCAACTATCAATCAGTACATTTCATTCATCTTCATTGTGACTTCTTAGCCTATAAACAAGCCCATAACACTTTCGTTTTGTTGGGGGTGAAGCATTACTTGATCCTTTCATTTCCATCAGCTGTCATTCTATAATTCTCCTCCCTTTCAATGCTGAAATCCAAGAATCATCTACTTGGGCAGCCAGGGTGGCACACTCGTGCCAACTTGTCAGGGATATTATTCTTCTTTGTGATAGGTTGGACTAGAAAGGATTATGAGGTCCACTTTGGACTCTGTGAGGTTTCCAAATTAAATATTATTAAAATATTGTCCAGTAGCCAAAGTGGGTAATTGTTGGCCTAGAAAAGCTTTCCACCATAATGTTTCTTGTCTTTACTGCTTTAGCATTACTCCGGGATATAATGATAAGTGGTCTGGTTTGAAACAGAATACAAAATACTGAGTACCAAGAATGAATGGAAATAGGAAATATTTTTAAAAGTTTCATTAAGAGCCAAATATCAAGGGGACTTGTGGTATTGAATAGAACAAATATTAATGGCCAAAATGATTTTCCTAAAGTGCAAATATGATCATGCTACTCTTCCACTCAGTAAGAGCAAGTGGTTTCCAGGTACTTCTGGGATGAAACATGAATGTCTTTTATGGCCTCTAAAGTCCTCAATGCCCTTATCCCATCCTACCCTTCAGGCCTCACTGTGCATGTGCATGTCTCAGTCTGGCTAAGTTGACTTTTTTGCTATTCCTCATATGTGATGCTACATTACCTGCTTGGGGTATCCCACACGTCATCCCCACCCATGCCTACAATACATTTCCTTGCCATCCCACCATTCCTTTAAGTTTTACATAATGTACAACTTTTTTACAAAAAGCCTTTTCCTGATCCTTTCTCACAAAATCAGTCTAGATATATTTTGTATGTAGTGATATAATACCTGGGCATCTTACCCTGCTAGACTGTAAACTCTTTGAGGGCAGGGTCTGTTTTCTCTTTGTCTTTGTATTGCCAGCAATTAGAATAGTACCTGGCACATAGTAAGTGCTTAATATATGTTTGCTGGTTGATTAATTAATAGAAATCAACATTCTGTGAAGGATTCTGTAAGGAAAATGTTGTAAATAATCTTCACTCCAATATCAGGGCATTTGATCTAGCTCCAATTCTTTCCATATTAACTAGAGTCACTTTGCCCTTTCACTTCATCATATAAATATATCTTGTTTGTATCTAGAAGTCAGAAACAGTAATAGTTAGCTTATGTATTTGCCTTAGTTGACAAGACTTGGATAGTTCATTCATTTCCAGAATTCAGGGCACCATTACTGTCAACATTATGGATTTAAATGATTGCAGTCTGACAAAGAGGAATGGAAATGACCACATTGAGAGGGGAAAAAATAAACTACAGTTTTCTTCAACAGATAGCACTTAAAATTGTTAAACACATTAAAATCACATTTACTAAATAGCAGAACCTAATGAACACTGGAAATGCAAATGTGGAATATTACTGGCCAAGATGCTTATATGTAGAGATTTCTCATTGTTCAAAATGGTTGTGCAGATTAAGGAAAGGAACATCTGTTCAAGAGGCAAATGAAATTTGGCAGTTTGCTGGTGGTAGTTTTCCTTGTGGATCTTTATTTTAAATGTTTTCTTAAATTTTTCTTTCTTAAATTATTTGACTTTGAACATGCAGAATTCTACCTGACTCATATGTCCAAAAGTGTTAAAGATAGAGACTGGGTGAAGAAAACCTCTACGAATGTCAAGTTAATACTGTCTTTGTAGCTTATAATCTTAGAGACTTGCCTAAAGTAGTGGGAGGTTCAATGACTTGGTCACACAACCACTATGTCTCAGAGGCAGGACTTGAACTCAGATCTTCCTGGCTTCAAGGCTCCATGCAGTCACTCATTTATAAAAGCAGTGAGTGTCCCTCTGGAGGTGCAAGTTTTGAGGGCCTTTCTGTTCCCACCTTGCTTCTGGACAAGGGCAGATCTGAACACTTCCCAGACTTTCCTTTCATACCTTCTTCTTGGAATGGGGTTTAGATTTTAATCTTTTTTTTTCCCAATGAGTGTCTTTTCTTCCTTCTCCCTAGGGATATAATCAGTCCCATTCTTTTCTTGGTTAGCTTTGCCCAAGGGCAATATAATGGCCATCTGCTCCATACGGCATCTTTCTCTATTTTTATGGAGATTATATAAGATGAAAAATTATTAATTTGTTAACAATGGTTTGGATTTCCATTGTTAATAGCTTGGAAAATTCTCTAACATTTCAAGCAGAGATTTGGTTCTATAGCCTAACATTACTTTAAATTTTTCTTTATTTTTAATGCCCATCAATTATATATCCTCCAATGTATATCTAAGAGGCCTGACCAAATTGGTTGCCTCATGGTCAATTTGACTTTATTTTGCTCTTCTCACAGTTGTTATGGTAATTAACTGGATGAACTGTGAAGCAATTGAATTTGACCATAAAAATTCCCAAAACTTTGCCATGACATGGAGCATTATGGGCACTTAAGGCAATGATTTCATAAAGACACCAAAAAATTAATAGTTCTTTCTTAAGAATAAAAGCCTAGGACTTCTCAGTTTTCTCTAATATTTAAGCAAGTTTACTTTAAGTCATACAAATAATTTCTCTTTAATTTGCCTCATTTTGTCTTTTTGTGAAATATATACAATGTACATTGGAGATCATCTCTCATGTAGTGTATCAGGCATTTTGTTGTTCTTCGGTGCTGCCTTTGACTCTCGAGCCTCAAAGTGGTCTCTTTATCATCAAATGTTACTGAAGCATTTTATCTGGTAACCTACTTTACCACATATTACCTTTACTATACTCATCTGTGTAAATGCTACCTGAGAAGGTTCTAGAATCAAGAATTGCGTACTTTTTGTTGTCTTTGTGTTGCTAGCACTTCTTGAGAAATGGACTTGGTCTGCTTTCAGAGTACTAGTTTGACTAAAGATGGAGATTCTCACTGATAGTTTGGCAATTTCAAGATATTTTCTTTTGACGTGGTAACTCATGAAATTAATAAATATATAAACTGGAATGAGTCATAAAGTTTTCCCCTTCTGGTTCTACAGTTATGGTGGCAAGAGTGATAAAAAGGGAGAAGAGAGTATTAAGAATTGTTGTCTTTAGATTTTCCTATTAACATCAATTTAGCTATTAGTATTCTGAAAGTAAAATGTCCCATGACCTACAACGTAAACTGTAGTCAAGGCAAGTCAGCCAGCACTCACTGAACACTTATTATTTGCCCAACACTTTGGCAAAGACAGGGGATACAAAGAAATGCAAACCGACTCTCTATGCTCAAGGAACTCAAGAGGGGGTGAGGACGATCCTGATATGGGGGAATCATAGAGAAAGTCCAGTTAGTCAGTAGTACAACCCAGAGAGGAAGGAAGACATGGCTGGCCTCAACATCCTCCTTAAAACAAAATATTTGGAGAATCCAGCCAATCAGAGGAAGGGGCCACAGAGAAGAGGCTATTTCTAATCTGGGAAGTCCAGGGCTGAAGTGAACTTCCAGGGCTCTAAGAAAGTCTGGCGAGTTAGGTATCACACCCTGGGGGAAAACATGAAGATGTGAAGATGACAGGAACTGAATCTTGACATTCTCAGTATAAATTAAGCCAAAAGATAAAACATAAATAGAAACTAGATGGATGGGTAGCTCACAGGTTTTCCTTGGAGAGCCAAATAAAGGATTTCTCAGGAGAACATCAAAAAGTGGCAGAGTAGGAAGCAGTACAGAACAGTTCTTTTCCACATCTACTCCAACAGAGACATAAAAAACTCACCATACTAAATCATAACCAGGAAACCCAAGAGAAAAACAAATCACAGTAAGTCATTTTTCTAGCCCAGGTTGGCATAGGAAGATAGAGGCATAAGAAGATACTTAGGACAGGTTCAATCCAGAAGGGCATGGAACTAGAGCCTGGGACTAGGCACTTGGACAAGAAGAGGTAATAGATCCAGAAGTGATAGGCCTTAGACTATGTGCTAGGCAATCAGTTGGAAGACAAGTGAGTGGCAGTGACTTTAGAGTAGGCTCTTATATTTAGCAGCTGACTAATGAGGAAAAGGAGCCCAGTCCAAGTGGGAGCCTGCATTTTCAACACTCTAAACCTGAAAAACCTTGCAACAAACTACTAGAACTCAATCCAGGAGCAAAACCTCAGTTGTTTCATCCAGACCAAAATGGAGGTCAGTGAACAGCCTTAATTCTATATTAGATCTTTTGGAGTCCACTGAAAGCCTGCAGTTTTCTGGCCAGAGCTAGCCCTGAAACTCTTGAAGAACATAGCACTTAATACCCAGAAAAAAAATAACAGCAGAACCAAAGAATATACAAAAGTCTCAGACAGTACCTCTGGGAGTACAAAGAGCATGACCCTAACACAAAGTCCCAATTCACAAAGTAGGAATGGAAGAATGAATAAACTAAAAAAAATACCCTATCATGGATATCTATTATGATTACAAGGACATCGAAAATAAAAACCAAGAAGAACAGAATGACTCCAAAACCTCTACAAACAAAACTCCAAGAGGAAGGGGGAGAAACATAGCTTGGGCATAAGTTCAACTAGAATTTCTGGAAGAGATGAATAATTTTTTAAGAGTTTGAAATTATTTATTAAAATTAATGACAATGATAACAGCTGGCATATATACAGCTGGCAAAACTTTCAGGTTTGCAAAGTGCTTTAAAAATATCTCATTTTATCCTCACAAAACCCTAGGAGATAGGCACTGTCAATATGTCCATTTCACAGATGAGGAAACTGAAGCAGATAGCTGTTAAGTGATTTGCCCAGAGTCGTACAGCTAGTAAATGTCTGGGGACAAATTTGAATTCAGGTCTTCTTGATTTCAGGTTCAGTGTTCTATCCACTCTGCCACTTTTATCTGAGTAAATGAAGTTAAAGTACTAGGTGAAAGAATAAGAAAAGAAATATCAACCACACTGTGTGAGGATTTTTTCTGGTAGATTTAGAACTTCATTGCAATGAAAGGACTTAAAAAATTCCCAATGGTCTTTTAAAGCAAAATGCCTTCCACATACAGAGAAAGAACTATGAAATTCAATCACAGAATGTAGCAGATCATTTTGCTTTGTATTATGTTTTGGTTTGTTATATGATTTCTCCCATTCATTTTAATTCTCCAATACAACATGACAATGATGAAAATGTATTTAATAGGAATATATGTTTAGAACCTACATAAAATTGTATGCCATCTCGAGGAGGGAGGGAAAAAATCTAAGTTATATGGTAGTGATGGTAGAACACTGAAAATAAATAAAACAACTGCAAAAAAGTAAAAGAAATATAGAGTTATGGAGGAAAGATTTGGAAGGAGTATTAACAGATTAGCACAACAGATACAAAACCTTTCCCAAACAAGCCTCCTAGACCATTAGAATTTTGAACCAAATAGACAGACATTCATGACTCACTAAGACAACAGGATATACTACTAAAACAAATACAAAAGACTAAAAAATTAGAAGAAAATTTAAGATATCACAATGTCAAAAACAAAAGACCTGGAAAACAGGTTAAGAAGAGATAATTTAAGAAGCAGTGGATTACCTGAAAGTCATGAGCAAGAAATCACAAAACTTGAGTTTTAAGAGACCCTGGTGACTATCTGACTCAAAATGAGCTTGTGGTCCACCAAAACCCACTTTTTTCAGTAGAACTGCTATAGAATCCTTCATCTACTATCTTATATTTGTAAAGCTGGTTTTTTGTGGCCAAATCTAAGACATTATTTATTCTTATCCTTCCTAATCATATGCCACCTGAAAATTTTATGACCATCATACATCAATGACAAAATCATTAAAAATGGATAATAATTTTAAGTGCATGGGCACAGATATTGACGATACTCTATGGGACACTTACATTGTCATTGAAGCATCCTGATCATGAAATCACAGATTTAGGGCTAAAAGTCCAAATTCTTCACTTTACAGGTAGGTAAACTGAGACCCAGGAAGGTTAAGTGACATACTCAAATTTAAACATAGTAAACACAAAGGTAAAATAAGAACTCAGATCTTCTGACTCCAGAATCAATATGCTTGCCACGCTTCTTTGACTCCAGCCATCCAACCAATTCTAATTCCTTCTTGTTCTATTATTGTCTAATCCATAGTCTGAAATACTTTATAAAATTGTCACAAGTGAAAATAAGGTTAGCCTGGCATGACCTGTTCTTGATGATGCGATGCCGAGTGTAATCACCACTTCCCTTTCTGGATGTTGGTCAATAAACACATTCATAATCTGCTCTTGAATTTTCCCTGAAACCAAATTCAATCTCACTGAACAAGATCTGAATACTGTTCTCTATTAATTTTTTTTAAATTGTACATTTGCCCTGTTCTAATCCTTTACTGTTTCCCATGATCTGTTAACTATCACTGACAATTGTCTCAGCAGTCACACCCATCAGTTCTTTTAGTACTAAGGATGTAGTTCATCTGGGCCAGGTGACTTGAATTCATCAAGAACAAATAGGTACTTCGTTTCTACATCGTTATTTAACTTAGTTATCCACTTCCTATTAGTAATTTTCATTCTGGCATTTCCAAGACAAAGGTCATTTTCCTTGACAAAGGAAAAAAGAGATAATAATAAAGCATCTCTGTCTTCTGTCAGTTATCATCCCCGGTACCCTAAGCAAAATTCTTGTCTTATTTTTAGATCCTTTTTTTCTTCCCCAAAGGCTTAAAACAATATGCCTTTTGTTGCCCTTATTCAGTCTCCAGTTAGATAATTAAGTGCCTAGTATGTGCCAGGCACTATCTCCTATTTATCCTTTACTACCTGCCTGAAGTACAATATAAGTTGGTTGATGACTTCTGTGTCAGTGGAATTTTTCTCTTTGTATGTTCAAAATTTCATCTTTGAGCATCTTCCATGCCTCCTGGTCTAATTTCCCCTGAAGAATTTTAGGAAGAATCTCAAATACGTTTTTAAGTTTTAAAAAATAAGGCTATCTTTTATGTTCCCTTTCTCTTCTATATCACACTCTTCTACTCCCCAACATACTGACAAGGTTCAAATCTCCCCTCCTCCACTTTATATCCTTTCTTGCCATTGAAACCTCTCTTCTGTTTCTTAAAAAATCATTTCTTGTTGATTGAAGGAACATATGGAATATATTATTCTGGTAACATAAAAAACGTTTGTTGACTGTCTCCCACTATCCCCAACAGAGAACTCATCCGTCTTTGGCCAGAGACTTAGTATCTATCTTTTGCCCTGCCCTTCTATATTGCAGGAAATGACAGCCCTCATTTCTTACATGCCAGTATATGGTCCACTTTGGTTATACCATAGTAGAGAGAGTGGTTGGCCATAGTAATCATTTTCATAGTGTGATGTATCCCAAGTATTATATGTTTTCCTCCTCTTTTTCACTGTCTTCCCATAGTAAAAACCAATCCTCTGCTATAGTTAACATTCTTCCAAATTACCCAGAGACATCAAATATAACCATGCACAATTGTAACAAGCTGTTCAATAGGTTAAAGCATAGTACCAGCAGGGATGAGATTGTTCCTTGGTCCTCTGTGGACCGACTAACTTTGCTCTGATCCATGGCTACCATTCATATTCCCAAATCTAGCAAGGTGGCTGGAAAACATGTGCCATTAATCACAGAGGAAATTGGGTGCAAAAATGATATCATTGAACATCCATCACCATTATTGGTAAATAGCCTATATGAGAGTGAAACAGTAGCATCTTAGCAAGAAAGGTGTATTAATGCATTGTAAATTTCATCCATAATTTTTGTTGTTGCTATTATAATTGTTATTTATTATGTAAGTATCAAAGCCTGAGTCCTGGGTTACATATATAATATCAAAATTATTATTTATTGTTTTATCCGATTCATTTATCAGCATTATCTTGAAATTTTAGAAGTCCTTAACTTGCAAGTTTGTGAGTACTCAGCAATGCAAAAATTAAACATTTATTTCCAAATTCAAAAAGTGAACTAAAATGCCATTAATTAAATCAGATTTATGGTTAAAGGATTTTAAATGGTTCAATAAGTAGCTTTTATGTCTTTGTGTTAAAGAACTTTTAAAAAATAGTCTTGATGCCTTTTGTTTGTTTCTTTTGCTAAAAGAAGTTACTGAATATTTTCTTCACTTATTTTTTAATCTCATTTTATCAGTCATTGAAAATATGTGAATAACTTTTTTCCTTAATAAAAATGAACTAAGGTAACTGGATTTTTATTAATGGTTGTTATAACATGAGGATACTAATTATTTAAACATTTTGATTTTAATAATAACATTTGGTCCACTTTTAAATTTGAGCAAAAATATTTAACTTTTTCAGTGATAACAATCTCAAAAAAGTCAACAGGCAACTTTGGTGAACAGAACCAATAAAATACTATTTTTACTTAGACAGCATTTATTTGGTCAGGACCAACAGGACTTAATTGAAATAATGCTATCAGTATACAAAAGCATCAGTTTCCAAAAATGGGATGGATGGATAGAGTCACCATATTATAAGTTGGTGACCTTGACTTTAATTTTTGACTAAATTTTCAGAATATGTTATTAGAAGAATGGTTTGTGGACATTTAAAAAGGAAGTGGTTTTGTGGAGCTGTGAGCTGATCTGGCCATTCTGGAAAGCAATTTGGAACTAGGCCCAAGGGGCTACATAAAATGTGCATACCCTTTGACCCAGCAATATCGCTTCTAGGACTGTATCCCAAAGAGATCATAAAAATGGGAAATGTTCCCACATGTATAAAAATATTTATAGCAGCACTCTTTGTGGTGGCTGAGAACTGGAAATCAAGCAGATGCCCATCAATTGAGGAATGACTGAATAAACTGTGGTATATGAATGTAATGAAATACTGTTGTGCTATAAGAAATGATGAACAGGAAGACTTCAGAGAGGCCTGGAAAGTCTTATATGATGTGATGGTGAATGAAAGGAGCAGAATCAGGAGAACATTGTACATAGCAACAACCACAGTGTGCGAGGAATTTTTCTGGTAGACTTAGTATTTCATTGCAATGCAAGGACTTAAAAAATTCCCAATGAACTGGATGCCTTCCACATCTAGAAAAAGAACTATGGAATGTGATCACAGACTGAAGCAGGCCATTTTCTTTTGTATTATGTTTTGGTTTTTTTATGATTTCTCCCATTCATTTTAATTCTTCTATGCAACATGATTAAGGTGAAAATGTATTTAATAGGAATGTGTGTAAAACCTATATAAAATTGTATGTGCCATCTCAGGGAGGGAGTGAGGAGTGGGTGGGGGAAGGAGGAGAAGGGAGGGAAAAAAATCTGAGATATATGGAAATAATTATAGAATACTTAAAACAAATAAAATAATTTAATTTTTAAAAAAGGAAGTGATGAAAGAATAAATGAAATGAAAGTGATGATCAATAAGAGCCTTGCAAACTTCAAGTGATGCCAAGCTAACATTATTTACTTTATTAGCAGTGTTACTAGACTGAGAAATGATGAAGATAACATTCATACAGCACTTACAGTGCTCCAGGCAGTGTGCTAAGTAGCGCTTTAGAATTATCTCATTTTATCTTCACAACAACTCTGAGAGGCAGGTACTGTTATTATCTCCATCTTACAGATGAGAAAATCGAGGCAGACAGAGGTTAAGCTATTTGCCCAGGGTAGCATATCTAGTAAGTGTCTGAGGAGAGATTTGAACTCAGTTTTTCCTTATTCTAGACCCAGTGTTCCAACCATTGTGCCATCTAATTATCCCTGATCAGGAGAAAGCCATAGACATACACAAGTCGGTTTCAAGAAAATATTTGACAGTCATATTCTTCTTGTGGCTGATTCAGAAATATCCTATTATAATTAAGCAGATTTGTGACCACTTAAATGATGATAGCCAAACAGTTTTCATCAATGGACCAGTGTCAATTTGGAGGGAAAATTCTAGTGAAATATCGCAAGTACTTGTACTTGGACTTACGCTATTCAACATTGCTTGAATAAAAGCATAGTTTTCAAGTTAATAAAATTTTTACATGAGAAAAAGATGAGAAGGCTAGTCATCATGTAAGATAATAGGATCAGTTTCTGAAACACCCTTGACAGGCTAGGGAAGGAATTTAATAAGATAATATTTAATTAATATAAATGTAAAGTCTTTCACTTAGGTTCAAAAAATCAGTTGCATAGGGATAGAACTAGAGGAGAACTGCTTAGATGATACGTAAAAAAAAACTGATTCAGTAGTGGGATTTTCTTTTGAATAAAGCTAAGGCAATCTTAGGTTTCATTAAAGGAAGCCGCATGAAACTACAACCAGTTTGAGAAAGGCAGTTGTCCTGCTGTATTCTTTATAAAAAACCACATCTGGAAAACATGGACATTGCACAAAAAGCTCGAGCATGTTCTGATCATGGCAGCTGGAAAGGTGCACTGGACATCTTGAGGACTGGTTCAAAGAACTAGAGATGTTTTACCTAGAAGAGAAAAGAACCAGGGAGTTATATGATAGCTGTCTGAATATTTAGAGGGAGAACATATGAAAGAGAGTTGCTCTTTTTCTCTTCAAAGTGCAGAACTAAAGAATGGGTGGGAGTTGCATGGATATAAAATTATGGCTTATGTAACTATTGAGGTAATAAAATAAGGAAAAAATCTCCTAGCAATTAGAACCATTCAGAATCACAATAGTCTGCCTCAATAGATAGAAAGTTCACTTCAACGGAGGTTTTTAAGCTGAGACTACCTGATCACTTCTCAGATATATTGTAGAGAGAATTGTTGTGCAGAAACAGGTTGGACAAGAAAAGGGTAATACATTTTAACTCAGATTTGATAATTCTGTGAGTTTGAGAGCTGTTGCAATCTGATTTCTGAAAATAATAATAATTTTCTTGGTTTCTTTTTGTGACATGTTAAAGTAAAAACTAGTGATTAAATATTTCTTTGCCCTACATGATCTGCTTTGAAAACCTACAAGATTGTAATCAGGAAAAAATGAAGCTATGTTACTAGCTCTTGGTGCCAAAATACAATTGTTGTGCTTCGGTCCAAAGTGGCAATATTTTCTGTTATAAAATCCCTCCAACTGTTTCCTTTTCAGGCCACAAAAATAATACATAATCAGAGCTGAAGTGTGCAGCCATAGGCCAGGAATGGACCTCCTGCGTTTCGTAATGATTTGGCAGTTTTCTGGGAGCACTTTAAACTGACCAGGATTTTCTTAATGTAATAAATATCAAGAGCTTCACAAACAATAAATAAATGTTGGTTCGTCTTCCTCCTCTGTTGGAACCACCACAAAGATAATTGCCCTCATACTTAGTAGACCTCAGCTGTCCCACCAGGTCAACATGGGAATCCTATGAGCTTGCATTGTATGTGTATTTTAAATGTACTTTTTCCCTCTACCCTAGGTTGAACTTGGTGAGTCTTGAATCAGCTGTACCATATCCTACTGATGGAGACCTCGCAGACGCAGTGGAGATTTGTCAGTGTCCTCCAGGGTATAGTGGCTCCTCTTGTGAGGTAAGTTTCTAAGGAGAATTAAAACATTTTATTTCCAGTACATTCTGACTAGGTTATAGCTCTATTGTTTCCAAGAATCTGTTGAGTTACCTCATCATAGGTTATATACAGATAGATACATTTGAAGGCATAATATTTGATGTTTATCTTCCCAAAACAATGACACTCCAGTTTAAGTTGAAAATATGTTATTGAGATAACCGTTCTTTTTGCCATCACACTGGAATCCAGTTCTGGAAACATGGAATTTCTTTAAGAACTTTATGAGTCTATTCAATCATCTCTATGCTGTTCAACAATGTGCAGGCAACCTAGGAATAGAAGGCCCCAGAATTACAGAGGCCATTTCCATCTTAACTATTAAAGGAACTTATTCCTGAAATCCTTTACCTTTCCTGTTTTCTCTGCTTCAGCCCCAAATAAATGCCAATGCATTTCCTAAAGTGAAAACTGATTAGAGGCTAAGAAAACATTATACTGAGGAGGAAAATCTTACTTCAGCAATTTTTCTACAGCTTTTCTCATTTATATGGCGATGAGATTCTGAAGCACAGGGGCTGTTTATTAGAACACCTGAATATTTTAGAATATTATAGAATATAGAATTGATGTATTCATTTATAGCATGCACACCCCCTCCTCAAAGCCCCAACTCAATAACCTTTGAATGTAGTATTTTTTTTATTTATCTTTGTACGTTTTTCCCTTTTGTGCATTTTCTTTCCAGAGTAGTGTTGAAAGGTTGCCAAGTATACTTATATCCTAAGCATGTATAAACAAGCCTGAAATCTGCCTCACTTTCCCATATGCATATGTCCAGAAGCATAGTAGGGCATGGCTTGAGGTAAATAAGAGCTTAAATCTTTCAAAACCCTTGCCTGCGAGGAAACAGTCCCTAATGCCAAGCTGTTCCACTTCAGAACACTACAAACAGAATGCCATTTAGACAGGGTTCATAGGCATTTGCTTGTCAGCTCACTTATTCTTTAAAATAGTATATGTTTCTGTACACTAGATAGTCTGACAATTATATTCACGCCAATGTTTTGTAACTGGAGAACCACAGGGAATTTGTGGTGATGCCCTGGGTATTCAAAAGTCCATAAATCGAAAAAAAAATAGACACAACTTAGTTCTGCCTATCTGAATTTGCCTTCATATTGGAAGGCATATTTTGAAGACTGGGTGGTACAGTGAGAATTTAGTGGATTTAGATTCCAAGGGCTTGTGGTCAGTCAGTCAAACAAATAACAAATACCTATTAATTATCTACTTTGAAGAGCCACTCATCCTCTTGAGGAAATTGATTCATTCCTTTGCTTTGTCTGCCAGTGGTCTAGCCCAGAACCGGGAGAGCTTAATAAATGCATATTGCTTAACTGATTGATTAGTTTATGTGATTAAATACAAAGTGATGAAGCTTGTTCATGAAAACAGCAAAAACCCTAGAGTTCAAAGGAGGGAGAAACCTATGCATGGGGGTTTGGGAAAGCCTTCAAAGAGAAAGTAGGCTTGGGCTGGGCCTTTGAATATGTAGACTTTGCATATATTGGACATACAGGTTACATTTTGCGGTGTGGCATGAGCAAGATAATTGATGAAATCACATATCATTAGAGTGTTGAAGTTATCTAGCCAGCAAGAGACTCTAAAAATCTCAGCTTTCTTGACCTCTTATCAGCATCTGATAATGTCGGTCACCTTCTCGATGTTCTCTCCTCTCCAGGTTTTTGCGATATTTCTCTGCCCTTATTCTCCTCCTAACACTTTGCCCCTTCTCAATCTCCTTTCCTGGTTCTTCATTTGTGTTATGCCTGCTAAACATGGGTATTCCCAAGGCTCTTTCTTTGACCCTATTCACATTTTCCTCTATGTCTAGGCTTAGTAATCACAGATCCTCAAACTATCCCCCCCCTTTCAAAGGGATAGATTTCTGAATGTCTGAATTTGGATGGGAAAAAAATTTAATTTAAATGTTGTGTATTCCATTTGAAATTCTATGTATTCACTTTGTGCACTTAGAAACATTATTCTGCGGAGTGTATAGCTTTCTCCAGATTGAGAAGTGGCCTATGACAAAAAAATAAAAAGAGTTAAGAATTCTTGATCAATATCTCTTTTGATAAATTCATTGACTCTCATGGGTTGGTAGTGGAATCTTTTTTAGGAATCCAACAGGGTCATCACTTACCAATCTGGGCTCCTGAGGTGAGGTCAATAAGGAGTCAGTTAAGTAAAGCAAGTAATCATTTATTCTACATAACTACATCAGATGGCAAGATGGATGAGCATGACATAAAAGTCTCCAAATATAGAGATTTTTAGGGTGGTATTCATAAGCTAAACATTATTCAAAGTAACATTGCATGAAACAAAGAAAAGAAAGATGGCTATTCATAAGATACATCCGATATACAAAGATAGTAGTATACTTGTTGGAGAAAAAATGTATATTCTTATCTACAAGAAACAGGTAAGAGAATTATCATCTGAGTATATCTGGTCTCATTTAAAGAAATCTGCCCAGTGGACCAGAGAAGGAGAAGAACATTTCCAGAACTCTGGGATCCTTCACCTTCAGCAGCTCTGTCCTTCAGCCCCTCCCTCACTCAAAGCAAAGTCAAGTGCCAGTCATAACATTATTTCTCTGATGGCATGGTCTTCTTTGGCAATGAAGGATGAACACACACAAACACACACACACACGCACGCACACACACACACACACCCCTTCAGCTCCACTTACAAAAAAATAGTTGAAGTCCATAGTCCTTGAAACAGGGCAGTTCATGGTGCAATACCAAGGGAGATTGGTATGAAATACTAATGCAAAGGTAGCAAGGGGTTATTGACTGGACGCTGTCTACTTCTCCTTCCACTCACACAACTGCTGTACTGGTGCAGATCCTCCTCACCTTCTCACCTCTTACCTGAACTACTTACTAGCCTTCTCATTGTTCTCCCTGCCGAACCTGACTCCTCACTGCAATCCATTCTCCCTTCAGAGAGTTTCCTAAAGTCTAGGTATGACTAGATGGTACAGCAGGAGGATCACAAGGAATCAGGAAGCTTCCTCTCCCTGAATTCAACCCTGAACTCAGTCACTTGCTGAGTCATTGACCCTGGACAAGTCACTTAGCCCTATTTGCCTGAGTTTCCTCATATATAAATGAGGAAATGGCAAAACCACTCCAGTATTTTTGCAAAGAAAACTCCAAATAAGGTCATGAAGAGTCAGACATAACTGAAAATGACTGAACAACAAGGTATGGCTATATTTCCTTCACCAAATAAACTTTGGTGTCTCTCTGTTATCTGCAGGATGAAATATAATGTCCTTTGTTTGGAACTTAAAGCTCTTTACTGCTTGATACCTCCCTTCATTTCTAATCTTCTCAGAGTAGAAACTCTCTCCACACACTCTACAAGCCAGGTATATTGACCTCCTTTTTCTGTTCCTCACAGAAGCTATTCCATTTCCAATCTCCATGCCTTTAGATTGGCAATACCCAGCATGCTCTCCCTTCTCACCATCCATTCTTCAAATCCTTGGCTTCCTTTAAGAATTAGATCAAGTAACATCTCCTTTACAAGACCTTTCCTGCCCAGCCCAGCTACAAGTGCCATCCCTTCATGTTACCTTCTAGCTATGTATTTACATATTTACATGTAGTTTTAGAATTAGAATGTGAGCTCCTTGAGGGGAGGGAGATTTTATTTGTCTTTTGTTGTTTCCCCAGGGTCCAGGACTGTCCCAAGCACATAGGAAGCATTTCATAAATCCTTCTTGTTTGATTAGTATATACTTTCCTTTCCTTTTGAAACCAAATTTCCACATGCAATATAAATTCCTTAGAGTCAGGGAGTCTTTGTATTTCTGGACCTTAACTCAATGCTTAGCATGGAATAGGCATTTAATACTTTTGAATTAATATGCTTAATTTACAGTGCACCTCATTTTAAAAGTATGTATCCTTAATGAAACATAAATATATGCAACATTTTGAATCATAAATAATATAAATCTATCATAACCTATCATTTCAGGGCCTTCTTCCTTCTTTTTCTTCATTTTTTAATATTTCTCACTTTGTACTTTTATTGATTTGTAACTTTTGACCTCCCAGAATTATAATATACAACAAATGTAATTTCTAACTTAAGAGACAGAATCATGAAATTATTCCAGTATTAGAAAAGATTTTTAGGAATTATCTAGGCCAACTCCCCTTCTGAACCTATATTTTCAATGAATCAGCATTTATTAAGTGCCTACTCTGTGTCAGGCTCTATGCTAAGCACTAGGAATACAAAAAAGGCAAAGGATAGCTCTTGTACTCAAAGAGTATACAATCTAATAGTGAAGATGCTGTGCAAACTGACCTATACAAAGCAGAGTAAATAAGAAGTGATTAAGAAAGAGAAGGCTCTGGAATTAAAAGGGTTTAGGAAAGGCTTCCTATAGTTGAGAATTAAAAGAATCCAGGGAGATTAATAGTCAGAGGAGAAAAAGCATTCCAGGTATCAGGGAAGAGTCAGAAAAAAAATGCCCCCAGGCAAGAGATACAGCATCTTGTCCATAGAACAGCCAGGTAGTCAGTATCACTAGAACAGAGAGTATGTGTGGAGGAGTAAGGTATAAAAAGACTGGAAAGGAAGGAGGAGGCTAGGTTACAAAGGGCTTTGAATGCCAAACAGAGCATTGTGACTCTTAAATTCTGAGCCCAATCAACTGGTAGGATGGTGTTGTGCTCTACAGTAACAGGAGAGGTAAAGGTCAGGGAAAAAGGGTTTAAGAGGAAAGCTGATTAGTTTTATTTTGAATATATTGAGGTTAGGATGTCTACTGGACTTCGTTTGAAGTGTCTTAAAAACTGTAGGAGGGAGCAAAAACCAGATGGTAGAGTAGAAACAGAGACTTGCTAGAGCTCTCTCCCAAACCCAACCAAATATCTGTGAAAAAAATGACTGTAAACAAATTTTGGAGCTGCAGAACCCATAGAATGACTGAGTGAAGCAAATCTCCAGCTCAAGATAACCTAGAAGATGAACAGGAAGTCTCTATAGCACCAGGCTGGGAGCAGAGCACAGTCCTGCATGGGCCACACCTCACAGGTGGCCTAGGGGGAACTGAATCTTTGTCACCTGTGGCAGTTTCCAGATTTCACAACCCCAAAATGCCGTGGACTAATGGAAAGGTCAGTGGAAAAAAACTTGTCTGAACTGTGTGAGAGAGTGGAGTGGTCAGGCCCCAGCCCCAGGGTGAAGGAGGCCACAGCAGCAGAGGAAGAGGCAGTGTCTGTTTCTGGAGCTCTAGGCCCAGAAACTGTGGGGGGATCAATCTACTGACAATACACTCCTACCTCCCACTGGAAGCAGAGCACTACCTTGACAAAGAACTCAGAAATCAAATAAATGACTAGGGAAATGAGAAAAAAACAGGAAAAGTAATCAGACTATAGAATTTTACTTTTGTGACAAGGAAGACTAAAACATACAACCACAAGGAGAAAACAAAGTCACAACTCTTACATTCAAAGCCAAGAAAAATGTAAATTGGTCTCGGGTTATGGAAGAGCTCAAAAAGGATTTTGAAAATCAAATAAGAGAAGTGGAGCAAAAATTGGGAAGAAAAATGAGAGTGATGCAAGAAAATTATGAAAAACAAGTCAACTAGTTGCTAAAGGGGACCCAAAAATGCTGGAGAAAATAACACCTTAAAAAAACTAGACTAATACAAATGGCAAAACAGATACAAAAATTCAATGAGAAGAAGAATGCCTTAAAAAACCAGAATTGGCTAGATGGAAAAGGAATTCAAAGCTCACTAAAGAAAATAATTCCCTAAAGATTAGAATGGAGCAGATGGAAGCTAATGACTTTATGAAAAATCAAGAAATTATAAAACAAAATCAAAGGAATAAAAAAAAATAGGGGACAATGTGAAATATCCCATTGAAAAAAACAACTGACCTGGAAGAGAGATCCAAGAAAGAATTTAAAAATTATGGAACTACCTGAAAGCCATGATCAAAAAAAGAGCCTAGACATCATCTTTCATGAAATTATCAAGGAAAACTGCCCTGATATTTTAGAACCAAAGGGTAAAATAGATATTGAAAGAATGACCTGATCACCTCCTGAAAGAGATCTCAAAAGGAAAACTCCTAGGAATATTGTATCCAAATTCCAGAACTCCCATGTCAAGGAGAACATATTGCAAGTAGCTAGAAAGAAACAATTTGAGTATTGTGGAAATACAATCAGGATAACACAAGATCTAGCAGCTTCTACAGTAAGGGATCAGATGACTTAGGATATGATATTCCAGAGGTCAAAGAAGGTAGGATTAAAATCAAAAATCACCTGCTCAGCAAAACTAAGTGTAATGTTCAGGGGAAAAAATGGTCATGCAATGAAATGGAGAACTTTCAAGTGTTCTTGATGAAAAGACCAGAGCTGAATAGAAATTTGACTTTCAAATAAGAATCAAGAGAAGCATGAAAAGGTAAAGAGAAATTATAAGGGCTAAAGTTGAACTGTTTATATTCGTATATTGAAAGATAATATTTGTCACACTTCAGACTTTTTTCAGTATTTGGGTAGTTGGAGGGATTATATACATATAGACAGAGAGCACAGGATAAGTTGAATATGAAGGGATGATATGTAAAAAAATTAAGGGGTGAGAAAGGAATATATTGGGGGAAGGAGAAAGGGAGAAATAGAATGAGGTAAATTATTTCTCACATAAAAGAGGCAAGGAAAACCTTTTTTGATGGAGGGGAAGAGGGGGAGGTAAGAGGGAAAAAGTGTACTTTACTCTTCTCAGATTTGGCATAAGGAGGGAGTAACATGCACACTCAATTAGGTATAAAAATCTACCTTACACTACAGAATTGTAGGAGATAAGGGGATAAGCAGGGGTTGGGGAGGATGATATAAGGAAGGGTAAATGGGAGGAAGGGGTAATTAGAAGTAAACACTTTTGAGGAGGGACAGGGTCAAAAGAGAGAATAGAATAAATGGGGACAGGATATATTGGAGGGAAATATATTTAGTCTTTCACAACATGACTGTTATGGAAGTGTTTTTGCATGACTACACATGTATAGCCTATATCGAATTTCTTGCCTTCTCAGTGGGGATGGGTGGGAAGAGAGGAAGGGAGAGAAGTTGGAATTCAAAGTTTTAAAAATGAATGTTAAGAATTGCTTTTACATTCAACTGGAAAATAAGACATATAGCAATGGGTGTAGAAATCTATATTGCTCTACAAGAAAATAGAGGGGAAAGGGATAAGAGAAAGGAGGAGTGTGATAGAAGGGAAGACAGATTAGGGGAAGGGGTCATCAAAATGCATGCTGTCTTGGGATTGCTGGATGGGGAGAAATGGGGAGAAAATTTGGAACTCAAAATCTTGTGGAAGTGAATGTTGAAAACTAAAAATAAATAAATTAATAAAATATAACATATCTAAAAAATTCTAAGAGTCTGTGAATGAATATCCTTTCCTAACTAAACTGGTAAAATTGTTACCCTGAGCAAGTAAAGCATCTCTGATGTATGATTATTCAGCCCTTGCTTGAATACCTCTAAGTATGAGGAACTCACCACTTGGTAAGACAGCTTATTATATTTTCTTATAGCTCCATTTGTTAGGAAGCATTTGATTATTTAACATTTTCCCCTACATTAGCAGGAAATCTGTCTGCCTGTAAGTTCCATTTATTGTTTCTAGTTTGGCCTTCTAGGACCAAGCAAAACACATTTCAGTCATTCCTCTTACACAGGACAGCCCTTCAGATACTTGAAGTTGACTTTCACATAGCTCCTGTTCAAGTCTCTTTTTCTCTAAGCTAAACGCTGGCCCCCAGTCTTTTTTCAAAATATTTTAGTTTTCCCCAGTTGTGTGTTAAAACAATTTTTAAAAATTTTAAAATAAATTCTTTCTCCCTGTCCCCCACTCATACAATGGCAAGCAATGAAATATAGATTGTACATGGACAGTCATGTAAAGCATTTCCATAGAAGTGTAAAGCACTTCCATAAGAAGACTCAAATACAAGGAAAAAATTGGAAGAATGAAAATAAAAAATAGCATGCTTCAGTTTTCATTCAGACAATATCAGTTCTTTCTCCCAAGGCAGATCTCAGTCAGTTTTATAGGCAAGACCTTGTTTGAAATCCTCTCTGGATTCCTCTGAAAGCAATGTGCCTTTCTCTACTTGAAGAGAGGGAGGGCAATACCTGTTTCCACTTGGTATTTGAAACTCAGACTCCTCATCTTGGCCTTCTTCCCCTTCCGTGCTTGCTGTGTATTGAAATGTTTGCTTAGCTCATACTCCCACAGGACTTCTTGGTACTTTTGTTACCTGACAAGTTGCCAGGAGCAAAATCATTTGGACAGTGCATTGCCTGATTGTCCCCATCCCACTGCCAAAGAACTCTGGGACCAACCAAATTGCTCTAAATTGGGGGTTCCCAACCTTTAAGGGTTCATGTGTTTCTTTGTTTTCAAATAGTGTTTAGCACAGTGCCTGGCACATAGTAGGTACTATATAAATGCTAGTTATTGTTGATAAACCATATTCAATATGAAAGAAAATCAATTCTAGTTTTCCTTATGTATAAGAAATCAAAGCAATTAATTTTTCATGAATAAGATTACTCAGGATGTAAGGTGTTTTTTTAGTACTATACATTGTCAAATGTTGATTAGAACACAAATAAATTCATGTGACTATTAAAAAAAAAGCTGTTGGAGATGCAAGGTTGGAGTTTAGAGAGATTGGAACTGAAAAGGCAATTTGAGAACCATCAGCATAGGAGTGGTGATTAAATCCATGGGAGCCTATGAGGTCGCTGAGCAGGTAGTACAGAAGAAGAAGAAAAAATGGCCCACAGTAGAAGTATAAGGGACACCTGTGGTTACAAGGAATAATCTAGAGGCAGATAGCACGAAGGAGACAGAGAAGGATAGGCAGATAGGTAAGAGGAAAACCAGGAGCTAGTCCAATGCTAAAAACCAAGAGAACAGACAATAAAAAGGAGGAACGATCAACAATGTCAAAGGTCACAGAGAAGTCAAAGACAATGAAGATTAAGAAAAAGCCATTGAATTTGACAACTAAAAGATCTTTAGTAACTTTTGAGAGAGACATTTTATTGGAATGATAAAGTAAGAAGCCAGAGTGTAAGGGGTAAGAGAGGAGAGGACATGGAGGCACCAATTCTAGATGGCCTTCTTAAAGAGTTTAGCTGCAATGGACAGAAGATCTATAGGATGATAGATAGCAGGAAAGGAAGGATGAACTGAGAGATTTCTCAGGATGGCAGTGCTGTGGCCATATTTATAGGGAGTAGAAATAATAAGGCCAAGGGATCTTGGATGTCTTGAACAAGTTCATAAAGCTAGTTTGTAAAACAAAACAACATAACTATAACCCTAAGGACCTCCTGACTCCCAATCTAGAGGAATGTTTTCTCCTCTGGAGTGCTCTTAATAATGTAATTTCCTCTGATTGTATATGTATAGCTTTTATCAGATTGCATGCCATTCTGGGCAGGGGGGAAAGGGAGAATCATTTAGAACTCAAAATCTTATAAAAGTGAATGTTAAAAGCTAAAACTAAATTAATTAATTTTTTAAATGTAATATCCTTGAGGATAGGGTTATTTTTTCCATTTTCTTTGTAGTTCCACAGAATATCTAATATTCTACCCTAAAAATAAATTTGATGAATGTTGGCTGTCTGAATTATAGAGGAATAAACAGAATGGCTTAATGCATGTAATCTTAAACATTAATAAACAATCAGCAGACATTTATTTTACACCTACTAGCCTCAGGCTTGTAGATAAAATTGTAGATAAAAACAAAGTGAAGCAATCGCTCTCCTCCAGGAACTTACCTTGAGTTGGTTGAGACAAAAAATGTATACACATATTTAAGACAAATAAAAATAAATACAAGTTAATCAGCGGAAGAGAGGAGAGCAATAGTGACTGGGGAACAAGAAAGACTCAATTTAGAAAATGGTACCTGAACTAAGCAGCATTCTAAGAGGTGCAGAGACGTGAGGGAGAGCAGCAAAGCCAAGGAGATGAGTGTTACAGTGTCGTGTATAAAAACAATCTAACATCACATATAATAATAATGTGAAGGTCAGCTTGTCCTCAGCAAGAAGAGATGAAGGAGATTAATATGTCATAAAGCTTTAAAGGTAAGTTAGGGTCAAGTTATTTTACTCAAATTCAGGATTTAGCAGGAGGAAACAAAAAAGTTGTTTACCCTTCTCAAAAAGAAAAGATTACAAAAAGACAAGAATGCAAGAGATTAATACAAAAATAAAATGATAATGCAAAGCTTATTATTCATAGCTTCAAACATTTCACACGGTAAAAGAAACACTTCTGACAGTGTAACGTCTACATAGTTCACTTTGATGAACACATTTTAAAATTAAAAACCTCCTCTAGTTTTCTCTTCCAATTTTTTCCTGTAGAAAATACCTCATTTCTAAAGAACATTCGAAGTTGTTATATCTTTCCCATGGATGTGATAATAATTAGCAACATCTCTCAGGTGAAAAAAATGACTTTAGGAGAGTCAAATGGCCTATATGGTAGACATAAGAAAAGATACAGTATCAATCTCTGCTGTTATAATACTTGTGTAGAATGAGATTCTTTGTGTCAAAGCACTTGCACACATGCTGGACATCTGACATGTTCAAATTCCTTATGACCTAAGAAAAATCTTAAAAATATGTATTGTCACTTCACACTTACTAGCTGCATAACCTTGGGCAAGTTGCTTAACCCTGACTGCCTTGCCATCCCTGCTCCAAAAAAAAAAATATGTATTGTCCATGATACTCTCTGGGAATACATATAAACATATGTATATGTGGTCAAAAAATCTGTTGCCAGGTATATTATAATTATGGAAAAACATATGTATTTATTTTCTAAACTGAAGCTAAAGAATAAATCTGTTTCATGAAAATGTCCAAGTATTTGAGTTGGAATCTCCATTTAAAATAAAGTTTTTGATTACCAAAGGGAAGTAATAATCTGTTGTTGTTCAGTCAGTTTTAGTCATGTGGTTTTCTTGGCAGATCCACTGGAGTGCTTCGCCATTTCCTTCTTCAGCTCATTTTACAGATGAGAAAACCAAGGCAAGCAGTGTTAAGTGACTTACCCAGATTCACACTATCAATAAGTTTGTGAGGCCAGATTTGAATTCAGGAAGATGAGTCTTTCTTGACCCCAGGCTCTGTATTCTATCCTTTGTGCCACCTACTATGGGTATCCTCAAAACCAGTAATGACACTGGAGAAAAGAAAATTAAATATAAACCCTTCCTCATGGCAAAGAGACAGTAGGAGTCTAGGATGAAATATTCTCTGCAATGTCAGATATAGTCACCATATCAGTTGTTACTTAATTTTAAAAGGGTATATTCTATCTGGATTTGGAGGAAGAAAATTTTTTTCTTCTAAAAATTACTGTGACAAATACAAAAGGGATTAATTTTTAAAAAATTTTTTTAAATAGTAAAGTCTCTGAGAATTTTAGAGGGAATAGAGGAAATAGAAAAGGAGAGTAAGTACAGACAACATTTGGTATGCACAAGACAAAGTTTCCTAGGTAACACAGTATCATCATGGCTATTCTGGAGTAAAACCCAAAAAGCTCATTGCCCTTATTTAAATTTTTATCAAATACATTTTGGGGTGTCAGTATCATTAATATAGATCTTTTAGAGCTTCTGATCTAAAATAAGTAAAATGGAAAGGATAAGGAAGAAATACTATATGTGATTTTCTTTTAACTAGATATAAAGCATGAACAAAATCAATCAGTGATATATGAACAATCCTAGCAGTGTAATGAATGAAGCGGGCAGATTTAGAACAAAGTTGCAGGAGGGAGAAGTACAGAGTGAGGGAAGGTCCAGTTTTCTACAAATAAGCAAAGAGAATTCCAAGAGAAGGAATTCTAGGGGTTACTGAAATGAGGAAAGTAAGAGGGGAAGGGCACATCTGAAAAAAGTAAACATTCCATTGGACATGGTCAATACAGTAATTTGTTTTCCTTGAATATACATATAATGTTTTTGTTTAATTTTCTTTCTCTTGGGAAGGGGGAGATGGGAGAAAAAAGGTAGATTTTTGCTGATGTAATTTTTTTGAAAGAATCAGTCTTGATAGGGAGAAGGACAGAAGGTCAGTGGCAGAGACTGAGGTTCATAATATTCGATTTTTAGTGAGACTCTCTGAAGAGTCTTGTTTGACTATTTTTCCATCCTGCTCTCTCAGTATTGTGTCTTCCGGCTTTTTACTCATCTGTACTTCTTGCCTTGAAACTGTCATACTTCCATTCCTCATTCCTCTGCTTTACTTTATCTTTTCAGAAGAGAACTCATGCTAATGCTTCCTCTAATTTCACACCTGCCAATAAAACTAAGGTCAGTACAAAACCTCAAAATCAGGAGAAATAGCTCTATGGTCATGATTCAATAACTCCTTCCATCTGACAAGTCTGTTTGCTGAATTGAGTTGCTAAAAATTTCTTGGTATTTAACCAAAAAAACCCCAAAATAAAACAAAAACTCTTTATAGCCATCGGCTTGACAAAGATGTTCTCTCTCTCTCTCGTAGTCTTGTTGGCCCGGGCATAGGCGAGTTAATGGTACGATTTTCGGTGGCATCTGTGAACCATGCCAATGCTTTGGTCATGCAGAGGCATGTGATGACATCACAGGAGAATGTGTGGTAAGTGTTCCTGCCTTTAGAGACTTTGACTGACAGAGCTGAGATCTGCTCAATATACCCTTGCAATTGAATGACCACCTTTGGGACTTCAAGTATTTGAGGAAAGAATGTTTTGACAGCAAAGATCTTTATATCGAACCACTTTGCAAGTTAAGAATGCCCTTGTAGCAGGATGTAGTCAGCTTGACAAATAAGGAAGAAAAAGAGTTTATTCATATTGGTCTCAAGTATTGAAACAGCATAAACAGAAATGGAGATGACATGAGTGACGGCAGGGATATATACCTAAGGTTTGAATATCAGATCCCATTCCCTCCCTCAACTGTGTACCATATATTCTATTCAAGTGGTAAGTCATCTCTTGCACCCGTGATGACAGTGAAATATAATCATTGAGAGTGGTATTTTTATGAACCAGATTGATAAACATACTTAATGAGTTCAGCTGTGGTTTTTTTTATTAGAAACTTAAGCACTGAACCTAATACAAAGAAACATAATTGGTGGTTGTTGGTTTTTTCCAAAAAAATCTAATGTATATTCACACTAGCTGTCTACTTATTCAACAATTAAGTCCATGCCATTATCCAGAAAATTCTACCCAGGACTGAGCTCTTTCTATCCCACTAAGAAGCTTTTTGGTCTGGTGAATTACGCTGAATAGACTGCTCTGATTAACTCAAGGGCATTTTAGTTTTATATTGTCTGACATGGCATGAAGCTTGAAGCAACATTTCTCATTTCATTAGTCTTGCAGAAACACAATTTGAGCCAGTGCCAATTTAGCAGGATATCATACTCTCATTTCCCTGCAGAATTTCAGGCAGTCTCTGTATTGTCTGTATTTCTTAATGTTCTCTTTCTCTAGTATTTTCCCCCTACTCACTCACTTAAAGAAAAACTGCTGGGAAAAGTCCAAAATGAAAATTCAGAGGTTTTGAAATGCAATTTGGCATACAGGTTTATTGGTGCTCCTCCTATGTCTCCCCATACAAGATTATGTTTAATTGCATTGCAATATAAAACAAGATCCTCTTAATTTGTGGTTCAGTAGGTTTTTCATGAATAGAAACGTTAAATCATTCTCACTTTAATTATACTGTAAGTCTTTAAAACATACCTTAGGAAAAAAATATTCTACGATTTACCTTTAAGTGCCTCATTTAAATGCAATAGGAAGTACCCATCCCTAACCTACAAAGAATTAATATTACTAACATTCCTATAGTATTTCAATGTTTAAGAGGCAAATACTTCCCTTACAACACCTTAATAAAGCATAACCATAATTGTCTCCATTTTTATAGATGGGGAGTCTGAGATTCAGAGAATATCATGGAGTCAGAGAATATCTGGACTCAGAGAACCTGGATTTGAACCCTGCCTCATATGTATTACCTTGTGAATCTGGACAGATCACTTGGCCTCTGTAGGCTTCAGTATTCTCATTTATAACACGATGAGATTATACTAGGTGATCTCAGAGCTCCCTCCTAGAACTAAAATAACGATCATGTTGCTTGCCTATTGTCATAAAAATAGTAAGTTCCAGAATCGTGATTTGAACTTAGGTCTCTTGATTCCAAGCCCTGTAATATGTCCATCTTCCCATGTTGCCTCACAAAAATATAAGTATTATATTACCAAATTCAGAATAGAAACCCCAGGAAATTCTTTTTAGAATTAGTTGGAAAGGGATTAGTTAACAATGAAAACGCAGAGCTGGTTCAACACTTCCAAAAGTGTATCCATGATGATAGTCTGCTTCAGATATAATCTTCCTGGTATTTAACATATATATTAACTTAACACATTATTAAACATCTGCTAGCATCAAAGCATTGTACATGGGGATGCAAAAAGAAGAAACAGTCCCTGTCCTCATGAAACTGACATTCACCTAGAGGGATGAAATGGGCTCACAAATACACATACAGAATTGGATATGATACAAGGGAAATAGTACTAACAACTGAGGGAGATCAGAAAAGGACTTGAGAATACAGAAGGTGGCACCTGAGCTAAAGAATCTAGGGGTTCCATGAAACAGAGGTAAAGAAGGAGTACATTCCAGACATAGGTGAACACTTGTGCAAAGGCAATGAACTATCAAAATATGGGAGATTGCTACCAAGTCTGTTTGACTAGACTTGAGAGTGTGGATAGAGGAATAACATAAACTAAGACTGGAAAGGTAGGTAGGAGCCCAGATTGTGAAGGGTTCTAAATCAAAGGCTGAAAAATATTTGTTTTTTCTTAGAGGCAATAGAGAGCCAATGCTTATTTTAGGAGAATGAAGTGGTTAGATTTTTGGGGAATGTGAAGTTAGCAGGTAAGGTGATGATGTCATGAATTAAGGTAGAGGTTGTATGAATGGAAAGAAGGGGACATGTGAGAAAGATGTTGTAGACATAGGTTATACTTGGCATCTGGTAGAAGAAAGAGGCTGAGAGAGAAATAAGAGAGAAGAATGTTTTTGAGATTGTTCAGAGGAAAGAGCACTGACACTAGAGTCAAAGGAACCTGATTTGAGTTCTGACTTTGGCACTTAGTGCCTGGGTGACTTTGGGCAAGTCACTCAATATGCTTGGGTCAGAGTTTTTTCATCTCCAAAGCAAAAAGTTGAACCTCTGAGATCGTTCCAGCTTTAGATCCATTATCTTTAAAATGATAATGCATGCATGGTTGGAAGGATGGTGTGTCCTCAAAAGAAATAATAAAGTTCTAAGTAAGAATGGGTTTTGGAGAAGAAAAATAATGAGTTCAATTTTGAACATATTCAGTTTGAGATGCTCTTGGGATATCTGGGAGGAAATGTCCAGCAGGCAGGTAGTATGGTATGTTTGAATTTCAGGGAGATGATTAGGGCTAGACATAAATAACCCAGAAATTGCAAGCATAGAACCTTTAGGTACAGAAGAAATAACAAAGGGAGAGTGTGTCAAGAAAAAAGAGGTCCCAATACAAAGTCTTTAGAGAAAAAAATAATCAGAAAAGTAGAAAGAGAACTAAGAGAGAGAATGGTATCATGGGATGTCAAGGGAAGAAAAAGATATCAGGAGAAAGGGATGATCCATAGGGATAAGATTAAAGACAGGCTAAATAGAATGAGTACTGAGAGAAAGCCATTGGATTTCCTGGTTAAGAAATTGTTGGACTCCATTACTTAGAAAGAAATATATTAATCAAGAAAACAGGGCAAGAGCTCTCTTGGCAGGACCTAGATCAATGACTAGGTAGTAGTGCCACCTACAATTGACTATCCCATAGAAGAGGGCAAACTCCAGTGAAATTTATGATTGAAGACAGAGATGAAGTCTAGCATGCATGGGAAAATTAAGGATAATGTGCAGAGAAAGAAAGCAAGGAGTGGTTCATCTGGGGTATTTTCTTATGACTTTTAAGTGCCCTTTACATAAAAGGAAGGTGGAGAAATTCATTCTGCCTAGATAAATGCTGCTATTCTATTTGGATCATTAGATTTCTGGTGTGATTCACAAAGAGACCAGTATCTGAGTACTCAGAAAAAGAAATGTTTCACATCAAAGGTATTCTTACTGTCAAGATTTACACGGCTTTTTGGATTCTTATTATTATTCACAGTGGCTTTTTCAGTGATAGAGAGACATTTTGTTGATAGGCTGCCTCCCCCCTTTTGAAATATGTTTGGAGATGAACTAAAATATACTGATGACTTAAGATCAAAGCCCAGATCAGGCCCATATAAAAAATCATTTTAACTACTATCACAAAGTAACTCAGGATGCTTTCAAGAGCCTCAAACTATCCATACAGGAAGATGATAATATCACTTCTCATTCTTCCATTGATGTGTGTGATGGACATTTTGATAGGTCTAGTGAGATCTGGAAATACCTATTGCCTGAGGTTTGGTTAGCAATTCATTCTTTTCCAGTACTGGTGTGTATTTCAGTAGGAGCAGGTCACTGCATTATTGCTGCAATCACAAGGAAAATTGAATTTTCTAGATTGTTTCTACATTATCTCCATTTCCTGAAGATCTGAGAAGTTGGTGTATGTTATTTCCCCATTTACCTGATTTCATAATTAGAAGTGAAAAAGATGCAAAATAAGCTGGGCTCTCCATTAGGTAACTGAGTTTTAAAAATGGGATATTTAAGCAGAGAAAAGGAGACAGCTAGTTGGTTCGTCAGATAAAGCCCTGGGCCAGTCATTTAACTCTGTTTGCCTTAGTTCCTCATCTACAAAATGAACTGGAGAAGGAAATGCCAAACCACTTTATTATGTTTGCCAAGAAAATCTCAAATGGAGTCACAAAGAGGTGGACATGACTGAAACAAGTGAACAGCAATGAAAGCAGAAAAAGAATACTCGATTCCAATGACCCCTTTCAAAAGACCCTCTTAGGACTCTGTAACCTTTTGGACCCACTAGTGAAGTGGAAGGAATGTTGGACTTGAAATCAGAGGACCTGGGTTTGTATCTTGGCTCCATCATTACTCATGTGACCTTGGGCAAATTATTTAACCGTAGGAGCCTCATTTTCCACAGCAATAGAACGAGGGAGCTAAATGGCCTCTACTGCCACTTTCGGGAACAAATTCACTCTCATGCCTCAAAAATGATGAAACATAAATATTTTTGCCCATGACTCTCTAAGAGTGGTTGTTACCTCAGCATAAATTTATGTATACATCTCCTTTTAAAAGTACATACCTATGTATGGACTCATCTAATTATCATAGTAAATTATCACATTTGGAGGTAAATAAAATTTATCCATTTCCTACTGGTCAAAGGATAGAACTTCAGAGTACTCTGAATAATGCTCCCCTGGCCCTCTTTCCTCAAATGTTACCCATATTCCACTGCTCTCTCCCCAAATCTTTAACTATCCCCATCACTTTTCACCTGGAGTACAATAACCTACTAATTAGTTTCCCTGCATGCTGTCTATACTCTCTACAATCCATCATTAACAAATAAACTGATATTCTAACTGCTCAAGAAATACCAGTAGCTCTCTCTAAATCTTTTACAATCTGGCTATAGCCTATCTTTTGAGGCTGATTACATATCACACACACACACACTGACTACTGGGTGTTCCATCTAGATGGCACTCCTTTTCCTGCCTCTTCCTTTACAGAGACTGCCACATTTTGAGAATTCTCTCTCTCTCTCTCTCTCTCTCTCTCTCTCTCTCTCTCTCTATATATATATATATATATATATATATATATATATATATATATATATATATATATATATATCTCCATATATCCATATCTCCATATCTCCATTTTGGAGTCTCTAGTACCCTTCAATGCTCAGCTCAGGAGCTCCTTAAATGAAAACCTTTCCTGATCACTCAGATGTTAGTGTAACCCACCATCCACCAAAATTACTTTGCATTTATGTTGCAGAGAATTTTTAAAAATCTGATTCTTTGTGTATGATTTTTCTTGCCCAGCCTAGGAGAATATAAGTTCCTCGAGGGCAGAATTTCCCTTGATGTTTCTATGTTCCCAGTACCTAATGCATAGTAGTCATTTATTAAATGCTTGTTGATTATTATCTGGATTTACAAATTCTAACTTGAACAAGCTAAATAAATAATTAAATGTGTGAACTAATAGAAATGAAGCTGGCATAAAATCTCTCTATTATCAGTTTTAAAATATATTCATACAAAGTAAAGATAAATATAATACAATTCTTCAAAATTCTAATAATGTTGTCCTTAAGTGGCCATTCTCTCTTACAAGTTTATTGGCTTTTGCCTTAGTCATAAGGACTGATCTTGAACACTTGCAAAGGAGAAAAGAAGGAACAATCTAAAAAGAAAAAGCATCCCCACCCTGCCCAGTGCCATAATGTTATGCCCAATGAACCATGAGTCATAAATTCCCAACCTAAGTGTGGAGATGAATGAGTCATGGATGGCTTTTCAACGCTAAAAATGGTAGACAGCATTTCTATCTCCTAAACACCCAGACAGCTTCAATGTCAGAAGTATTTCTAGACCCACATAGTTCAACTAAATACTGAGGTTGTGTCAACCTTAATCTAAACACCATTTGTTATATAGCACTGTAATTTAACTTTGGAGACAGCTCCATATAAGGCATTACATTTTAAAAAGATGTTTTTACTTTAGAAATTCTGCCTTGAATAATGAGTACATTAGTGACCTCAAATTGAAGGTATGTGTTCTCAAAAACACACACATTTTGATCTCCACTGAGAACATACAAATTTCTTATTTCCTAACAGAATTTATCCAGATTCTAAAATATATCACCTCAAATACCACAGAAAACATAAATTTCTACCAAAACTGAACCAAAACAAAATTCTTTCATTTTGCTTCTTAAGAAAATTTACTGATCTTTGCCATGTCCTGACTGACTCTAGTATTCCACATTCTTTACATATTGTCACCTTATTTTTATAAGCATCGAAAATTTTTTGTTTCCTTACGTAAAATTTTCTCTTCCCTCTTCAGTATGTTAAAGCATTACAGAAATAATTAAAGAATTGTTAGCTAACCATACTTAGGATAAAAAAGATAATGATGCTTATAGCACTTATCTCAATGCCTGGAACATAATAAGGACTTAATAAATACTTGTTGACTTTCAGATAGGTAATATGAAGTTCCACTTCTCTACAAACTCACTTTATATAGGCATGTAGTCTGGGCTTCCATTGTCAATAAAAATATTGTTTTTGTTATTGATCAGTTGTATGTGATTCTTCATGACCCCATTTGAGGTTTTCTTGGCAAAGATACTAGATAGGGTTGCAATTTCCCTTCCCATTTCATTTTACAGAGGAGGAAACTGAGGGAGACAGAGGTTAAGGGACTTTTCCAGGGTCACACAGATAGTAAATGTCTGAGACCAGACATGAATTCATGAAGATGAGTCTTCCTGATTCCAAACCCAGTGCTCTATCCACTTCACCACTTAGTTGCCCAAACATAGGTGAAATCATCATTATAACATTCAATTATAATCTAAATAAAAGTTCTATACAAGTCTATATGTAAGTAAACCCTCTCTAACCAATTCATGGCCTTCATATACTGAATGGTCAAAACTGAGTAAAATGGAAATTTGTATAGTGGAAGAAAATAATGAATTGATGTAAAAATTATTTAAATAAAAAGGTATCACTATGACAAAATTATCATTTCCATGTGGAATATTAATTTTCATGTCTCTATTGTTTTACTGCTGAAGTAGTTACTATTAAATAAATAATCATTTTTTTTACCCTGGCAGGATACAGACCAGATCCATTTGGAACTCTAGCTTCGTGGTTTTTGCCACCTATATTATAAACTCTAACATATTTTTCCACCTCAGGGATGCAAAGACCACACAGTTGGTCCATACTGCAATAGATGTCTTCCTGGTTTCTATGGTGATCCTACAAAAGGAACCACTGATGACTGTCAGCCTTGTGCCTGCCCATTAAACATACCATCTAATAAGTAAGTAACAAGACTTATCTACATCATTATTCTTGCATCTAAAATGTGTTATGGTTGGTGTATGCGTAAGAGAAAATGGAGTATTAATATCAAAAAATTCCATTTCATCTTTTCTATATGTACAAATGAATTGTGCTTTTTTATTTGAAAAATATTACTTTGGTAATTGTAAAATGAATTTACAATTTTGAATTTATTTTTCATCTTAAATATTTTAAGGAAATATTCAATTGCCTTTAAGTAGTTTAATATATATAAAACATATATATGTTTATATAAAGTACTTTAAGTACTTACTAATCTTTTTCAAAGTGGCACATATAATTTCTAAAGAAATGCAAATTCCTTGAGACATCTAAATTGTGGCACAGTTTTTAGTCTGAGTATACCTAATTAAAAGAGTGTTGGCTAGAAAATATTTCATTTCAGATTATTTCTGAACTGGGGGTTTGTGAACAACAATTTTCATGTTTACTTCCTTTACTACCACCAGTATATTTCCTAGTCTGGGGGAAAAAAACACCTGAAAATCACACTTCACTCAGTGTTTCCAGTTATAAAAATGGCCACCTATTACAGAAGAAATCGCATTAGTTGGGCTGTTGTGAACAACATTCACTCAAATTCCTTTATTTCCAATAAAAGAACCTAATTATTAGAACTTTCTCACAGAGATCCCTAAGCATTTTGTATTATGAACACATGGTACTCTGGTGGCAGTCTGGTGAAGCCTATGGAGCCCTCCTTGGAATGTTTTAAAATGCGTAAAATAAAATACTTAGAAGCACAAAGGAAACCAATTATATTGAAATACATTTATCAAAATATTAAAACAATAACAGCAACAAGAAGTTTCCAGATTATACATTAAGAACTGTTAGTGACTGGTATTCCTTGTTTTCCCATCATTTTCCACCCAAGGATTTGGGGCAACTCTAAAAAAAGACTTTTTAAAAATCATTTCCCTAGGTTACCCTCATATTTTTGGGATGGTTGCCAGATAGTTTCTGGTGCCTTTCTACTTGAGTAGAATGGCAAGCATAGTACTTGGGGCACAGCAATGCTGAAAGTGCTTATGCTTCTTTTTCTGAGTAATATTGGCTTCTTAATTTGGTATGCCCCCATTCATACTAGATTACCTTTGAAGAAATTGACCTCAGCAATGATAGAAATTAGAATAATAATGCTATGCATGCCATTCAGCACTCTGGTTATTCAATTTATTTCACATATGTTGGGTCTTTTTTTCATCTGAAAGGTTCATGGTCGATAGCTTGGCCATTAAATTTAGTTCAACAGGCCTTTATTGAACACTTATTTTGTGCAAGGCGTAGTACTAGGTACTAAGGACACAGATACAAAATGAAAGACACTCCCTGCCTTAAGTCTACAGTCTACTGTATTCCCTTCAGTGACTAGCACTAGATTTTTCATGCATGAAGATAATAGATAATAATAATTAATGATATTAATGCTGTAAACTTTGTACGGTGTTTTACATATGTCTCATTTTACCCTCACAACCATACAGTAAGGGGATAACTTATAATATTAGATAGATTAGATCTGCTGATGATTTCATTTGCTCAATATTTATATAGCAATTCAAGGGTTGTTCCGCACTTTGTCTGTATTGTCTCATTTAGGCAACCCTCTGATATAAACGCTCTTACTTATTATTCTCATTGTGTAAATGAGAGAACAGAGACTAAGAGATATCAAGTGACTTGCCCAGAATCGTTAGTTAATAAGTATCTGAGGTAGAATTCCAGTTCAGGTCTTCCTGACTCCAAAGGATTCTATCCACTACATGACCTTTGTTTAATTGACTTTCATTTTCCCCAATGGAATTGGACTCAGAATAAACCACAACTCTTTTTAAAGATATCAATGAACATCACAGCCAATTTCTTCTTAACTAAAAAGGGAGGATATGAATAACAATTTCTATCTATAAATAAAAGAATTTAAGTTTGTAAATTATCACTACCCAATACAGTGGGTCTTAGGAACTATATGATTACAATTATAAGAAGCACTTTAATGAAAAATGGATAGAAAATTGCTCTTGTGGAGATTTTTTATTTGCATATAAGATTCTAAAAGTATGGAAGTTTTTTAATGAAAAATAATTGGAAACATAATAAATAAAGCAAACTATTCTTTTAAAACTACTCATTTTTTACCATTACTATTATAGCCTGACATTACTATTATAGCCTGAATTTCAAGCTTTGAGGCATGCAAAGGTTTTTTTATTTGTTTTTCCATTCCATCCACAGACCAGACTATAGTGGAACAGAAACTGTCTCAGACTGGTCAAAACGCTGAGAAGTTGTTGTAACCTGTGATTACATGTTTACTGTCTACTAATAGATAATTTCCTTGGTGATTTTTCTATTTAATCCATGCACATAAATCTTAGAAATCAAAAAAAATTTTGGTTCCAAATTTCTTAGATAATATTACTATGTAAATCATACACACACACAGAGGGATTGATAGACATAATTATTATGATATATGTATGTATAAATACATATATATATAGACAAACTCATATTTCAGTTTCACATGTAATCAGGCCTTGATTTTGCATGTCCAGAATGGTCTCTCCATTTTAGATAATTTGGCATACTCAAAGCAAAGTTCAGTTTACATACTCATGTGTGTATCACCTACATCAGCCATTTACAAGTGGCCACTATTTGTATAGCCCTCTGGTAGGTGATGTATATCAACTGTAAAAATAAATAAATAAAAATACTATATCAATTTCAAACAAACAAAATTGCAAAAGCTTGGCCCAAAATGTGGACGTTAAAATATCTGAACATTTAGCGTTATGTAATACTAATATTAACAACAATAATGTTAGCAGCTAGCAGTTATAAAGTGGTTTAAGGTTTGCAAAATATTTTATATATAATTTATCTTTTGATCCTCACAAGAAAACCCTATGAAACAGGAACTATTATTATCCTCATTTCTCAGGTGAGGACACTGAGTCAGAGGTTAATCGACTTTCTCGGGCACATAATAAGTATTTGAAGCAGGATTTGAATCTAGAGCTCACTGTCTCCAAGTCCATCTATCTTTCTGTGATACTCCGTAAGTGCCCTGGGTACATAAAAAGAAACACTCAGATTTGGAGGGGTGTTTTTTTTTTCCATTTTTAGTAAATGTTCAATTTCATGCAGCTTAAATATAGAGAAGAGACACAATGTCATTGACCTTTATTATCAGAGAAGGTCCTATGCTCTATGAGCAAAGCAGAATTGAAGTAGCTTAAAAGAAACACAAGATGCACAGATTTAGAGAATCCACCCCAAATGTTCAAATGGACTTTTTGTGCCTAACCTGTGGTAGAGCATTTTGAGCTCATATTGGTCTGATCAGCCACAGTAGGACATGTTGTAACTTGACTCTAACATAATGATGTCATTTGAGAATGGAGGCCAACAACCAACCAACCAGAATGGAGGAGACACAAAGTCCTTGTCCTTTATCATAAAAACAATCAATCCCTTGATACTTTAAACTAGGGATTTCTTTCAGTGCTCATTAAGTGTGGAAGGTCGTCATTCTTGGCAGAGGAACATTCTCCCGACCTTTAAAGTTGGGTTTGGAGTCATAATACAGGTTTCAGTTTGCCATTGACCATCTCCATGATTTCACTTAACCTTTCTGGGCCTCAGTTTACTTGTCTGTTAAATGAGTTGAACTAGATGACCTCAAAGTCCCTTCCAACCAAAATTATATGATCCTATAAGCTCAGAATGCGATTAAAACATAGAATGATATATATGATAAATAATGATAGCCATACATTTTAAAGAATTATAGTAGATACAGCTATCCAGAATGGTGCCAAGGACATAGTAGTTCTTCGATTATACTTACTAGCTATATTAACACATCCAAGTCACTTTCTCTGAACCTATACTTCCTCATCTGTAAAATGGGAATAATACTGTACCTACATTATAGAAAGTATTTTTGCAACACTTCAAGTATTATACTGATTGTCAGCTATTATCATATTCATTTCAATCCATTGTGAAGAGTTGAAAGACACATTTGGGTCATATAAGTTCTTGCAGTATCCTTCCATCCAGATCACTAAGATTTCTCTCTGTTCTTCCAATGCACAAAGTTGGCCTTGGATGAGAGTTGAGGGACAGGTAAAATAGTAAATAAATGTCTTCACTTTGCTTATGAAAGATTATAGTTTGCATTTTGGATTAAAATATGGAAGAACCCAAGCTCATGCTGAATTCTTCATAAAATTTAAATATTTAAATTGAACTTTGATCCATATCACAAATGGGAATGTTTATTACATAGAGGTAGCCTGGCCATGCTGTGTAACTCTAGTCTGTGTACTCTCACAGGTCCACTCTCCACCCAACATACTTCATTCCATCCTCCCTTTATCTTATCAGAACTAGGGCAAGATGATATGAGCTAAATCTAGAGTTGAAAGAGATCTTAAAGGCCTTCAGGAGGAGGAAATGGAGGCCCAGAGAAGCCAAGTGATTTGCCCGAAGTCTCAAAAGTAACTAATGTCAAAAGCACAATTTGAAGCCAAATCCTCTGCAGAGCCAGTTCTCTGGATTCTATTGTTGGAGCCCATGGGCTGTCCAGGCCTCATTCTCACCATCCAATGATTCTTTTACAAAAGAATCATTTTTCCCCGATGGCATTCTTTGTTTCTTTTCTTCATGGTTTCTTATTTTTCATATGCTGCAGTTGGCAACACTTCACCAAATACCCTTTACTAATTGCATTTTTAAACAATTTTATTTATTTAAAGTACTGAGCTCCAAAATCTATTCCTCCCTTCCTCCTTCCCCTTCCACCTCCCTGGAACTGTAAGCAATCAGATATAGGTTATACATATGCATAATAATTGCATTTAGATGCAATTTGGTTTGTATACAAACTTGTAAATAGATCTACCTGAATAGTCAAAGCAGAATTCTGTGGCTAATTTTTAAAAAGGCCCTTTTCTACATGCAAGATACCTCTTTTCCCCTAACTTCATCATTTGTCAGGGCTTGGGGCAGAGTAGGGAGTTAGCTGAACCTTCACAATCTGGCGTCTCACCCAACTCCAGCAAGGTGTCACCTGTTACTTTTCAGCATTTGAAGAAAGTGCCTTGTGGGCCAAGAACTCCCGAGTCCAACATGGCATTTTAGTTGGTAATCCAGGAAGTGGCACTCTTTCCCCCTGAGCTTGCCAACGAGCCTTAAGTGATACTTCTCTGGAATGACTATGTAATCACCAGCAATCTCCCTGCTCTGCCTCTTCCTGTCCCAACACAGTGAGCAGCATATTCTGGCCAAATCCAAAGTCAAAGTCACTCCATTTTTCAGCCTAAATTCACTGGGGAAATTATCCTCACTCATGATTATCTCCTTTTTTTTCTCCCTCTGTGAGTATTATTATTTTCACTGCTAGGGAAATGTCATATTCCAGCCTGGAGATGACTACAATTTCAGTAGTAGGGGGAGTGGTTTCTCAGTTTCTAAAGAACTGAGATTTCCTAGGCTGAGTGGTTTTGTTTAAATGCATCCTGTCCAATTTTCATATTTGCAAAAGCTTTAAATGGGTTATTTCTCATCACTAGTTTCAGGACAGCAATTTGGAATAGTAGAGTGAGTACCTTGATTCCAGTCTATCTTCTCCTAGGAGTCTCAGTTTCCTCATTTGTAAAATGGAGATAATGCCTATTCCTCTACCCACAGGTTGATAGGAAGATTTTTAAAGAATGAATGTATGTGACTTTGAAATATGTAAAGAAATTTACAATAGGAGTTGGTGTAATTTTTTTAATCCTGGTAAACCAGACCCTTTCCTGAAAGGTTTAAATTCTTGCTAGAATGCTTTATAGTTTCCTATGAAAAGTAATTAGGAATCTGAAATATACTTCACTAATAGCGCTCCATAAATATTTCAACAGCAGCAAAGTGTTTATGGAAATATCCTTTGCCTAGAAGTTTGGGAACCACATTCTAGTCTTAGCTTTGCTACTAAGTCTGGGACCTTGGACTAATGACTTCATCCTCTGCGCTTCAGTTTCCTCATCTTTTAAAAAGAGACTCCTGAGCTCATAGACTTAGAGCTGGAAAGAACCTTTGAGATCATTTGGTTCTAATGATCAGAAATGAGAAGTGACTTACCTCAAATCACAAAGCTTCCAGGTTGCAGGGCCAGGATTCACACCCCAATCCACTGACTAACACATTTGCCATTTACCATATCTGACCTTCACTAAATAAAGGAAAATATTTCATTATCATTTTGTCCTTGGTAACTATGTGAATGCCATAGAAGTGACAAAACCAATTCCATTAAAATTAACTAACATTTAGAAGAGCTGACACCTACATAGCCTTTAAAGTTTGAGAAGAAATTCATACATTGTATCATATTTGGTCTCCTCAACAAGAAAAAGCTATAAGTATTTAATAATGCAAAATAATTATTTTGCTGATAAGATAACCAAGGCTGAGAGAGTTTAAGTGACTTGCCTAGAATAAGTATCTAAGGTTAGATTTGAACCTAGGTACAGGTCTGACACTTCACATAATGTGCCACATTGTCTCCTAAAATGCCTAAAGCACTGTTCAGGGAACTAGGTTGGATACAGTGTTTGACTATGGTCTCTGCCCTCATGCAGCTTATAGTCCAAATAGAGATTGTAAAACATACACACAAATAACTGAATACAAAATTATACATGAATATATATAAAAGTGCTCTGTGAAGTTTAAGGGGAGAAAAGTCATTGTTGGCTAGAGACAATCAGGGAACACTTCCTGAGGGAGATGTTGGAGGTTAAAGGGATGCAGTACAAAATTCCAAGTATAAGGAAATATGTTGGCAAAATGTAGAGGAAAGAACCAAGTAGCCATTGGAGACAAGGCAGAGTTCAGTTTGGTTTTTTTTAAGAATATATAGAATAGGTTAGAAGAAGTAGTATAGCCCAGCAAAAATACAGTAACATCAATATTGTTTTAAGAATGATTGGTAATGTTAAGTGAATGTTATTTTGACTTTTAAAAATCCTCAAATTAACTGTAAAGGACTTATGAAGAAAGATGCTATCTGCATCCAGAGAAAGAACTGATAAATAGAATAATTTTACTTATATATGCCTATTTGTGTCTAATGCAAACCATCCCTAGGGCAAGGGAGGTAGGATGGAAGAAAAAAAGACAGAAATTTACATGATAACTTTGTTATATATTTAAAAGGAATATCAAATTGTACATAGTACATTTGTTGTTCTGTGTACAATCATCTTTCTTTTTATTCTATAAATTAAGAATATTTATTTTAAAAATCCTTAGTTTTTATAAAATGGGAGCATTGGATTAGGTAGCCACTGAAGTCCTATCAAGCTCTAGATTTATGAATCAATATGACATAAGACTTTTTTTCCCAACCTTATAGTAGTGGGAGAGTCTGGAATTACAAAGGAATCTCAATATTAATTATTAGGATCAATCAATAGGCATTTATTAAATACCTGCTATGTGCCAAGCACTGGGGATTCAGAGATAAAAATCTAATAATTCCTGCACTCAGAGAGATTATAATTTATCAGGGAGTATGCAGATACATATTTTTATAGTTCAATCTGCTGCCTGAGTTGTATAAAGGATTTTCTTAGCAAAATAACAGAATAATCTCACATCCTCATATTTTTAACTACAAAATAAATTTCTCTCTAATAGTACAAGTTTATAGTTCATTGAACAGAAAGAAATAATAGCAAGAGTCAATTGTCTCAGAACCATTTCTCTCTGAACCCTATTGAAAAAGATGAGAATAAAATAATTTATAATGATGCAATAATGTGTTACATACTTTAAGATGTTAACACTTGTTTTACAAATGTTATCCATGAGCTTTACAACAAACCTGTGACCTGAGTATTAAAAGTATTGTTATCCCAATTTTACAGAAAAAGAAAGTGAGACTCTGACACTTAAATGACCCACAGCCACATAGCTAAGATGACTCCACCCCTGTGTCACCAGCTGCCTATGGGATATTTCAAGTTGTCTTCCTGGAGGCATCTCTAATTCATTATGTCTAAAACAGATCTTACCTTTTCCCGTAATGCCCCCTTTCATTCTTGCCTATTTCTTTTGAGGACCAGACCATCCTTCTCCTGCTCAATAAACCCCAGTGGCTCCCTAGCATCTCTAACACAAAACAAATTCCTCTCTCAGGCATTTACAGTTGTTTGCAACTTGACATCATTCTATCTTTGTGATTTTACTACATGATATTCCTCTTCCCACAATTCACAGTCTAGCAAATCTGGCTATTGTTTTTTCTCATTTCTGATCCTCCATTTTTCATCTCCATGTCTTTACATTGACTGTTTCCCATACCTTAATTGTACTGTCTCCTCCCCTTAACCTCCTAGAACCCCAAGTTTTCTTCAGGACTCAGCTCAGGTCCTGCCTTCTATATAAAATCTGTCCTGATCACTGCAAATTCTGGCACCCAAATGACCATGTCTCTATTGTATTCTATTTTTCCTATACTCATCTTTGTCCATGCTTTCTTTCACAATAGAATGTAAACATCCCCCAATATGTTGCACAGTACCTGGAGGTACTTAATAAATGCTCGTTGACAGATAGATAGTCAAGGGTGGGACTTGAATCCAGATCTAACCTAATTTCAACATCTACACTGTGGACTAAGTTTAGAAGAACATAAAGAGCCTACTTTCATTATTGGAGCCTATGGATGTTCCGACCAAATTCTTCCTTTCAAATCAGTAAATCCTAACAATTCTGTGATTGAGTTAGGAAAAAAATCCTCTTTCCGTCCCCCGTCCTGCCTCCTATTTACCTCCATAAATAAAACACTTTGTGCTCAGACCACTTCCACACTAGTCTCTTGAAGCTATTGCTGGGAATGACTTTAGTTAGAATGATGTTGTTAGAATGACAGTCGCCACTTCACTGGAAAAGTACTCCTTGCCATTGCCACCACATGAATGCTTCTTGAACTATGTGTGTCATATGCATACCATAGGACAAGCTACATATTATCTGTCTATTCTGAGATAGGGGTAGCCTCCTCCTCCCTTTCCAGTTTTCTTACACTTCCTCCCCAACACATACTTCTCAATCCAGTGTCACTTGTCTTCTGGGTTGTTTCATGAACAAGACACTGCTTCTCTTCTCTCCGAGCATATTCTCTGACTGCCCCTTGTGCCTAGAAATGCTCTCTACTCTGCTCCACCTAGTTACTTCCCTGGCTTCCTTTAAGTCCCAGTTAAAATCCCTCCTTCTACAAGAAGACTTCCCCAATCGCTATTAATTCCAGTGCCTTCCCTCTCTTAATTATTTCCCATTTCTCCTATATATTTTGCTTGCTGTGTGTGTGTGTGTGTGTGTGTGTGTGTGTGTGTGTGTGTAGCATATTGTCTCCTCCATTAGCTTGTAAGCCCCTTGAGGGCAGGGACTGTCTTTTGCTTTTTTTATATCCCCAATGCTTAGCGCAGTGCCAAGCACCTAAACGTTTATTGATTGATATGGCCCACAAGAATGAAACTAAAGAGCATAAAGAGGTTTAGACTGTGTAAAAGGTGAATAAATAAATGAAAAATCAACTTCCACGCAGTTACTAAGCACTGTGCTAAGTGTTAAAGATACAAATAAAAAAGTAAGACTGTTCTCAAGGAAACCACCTTCTAAGGGGGAGGTAATTATAAAGGAAGCTGCAGCTGCAGCTCAGATGGATAGGTGCTGTTATCCGTAGAGTTCAGTGGCAAAGCAGATGGTAGTGCACCTTCTTTAATGTCATTGCCGTGAATAAAACCATATGATTTTTAATGCTGAACCATTGGGAGCATCAGGATCCTTCGTGAGGAGGACTTTAATTTCTGGGTCTTCAGGGTCCATGGGCACTGAGTAGACAGGGTCGACAAGCACCTATAGAGACAACTTGACAAGTTGCATCTCCACAGAATTGGAGGCTTTTCTACCATGAATGCTTCTTCAATAAGATGGACAGGAAGTGCTAGATCTAGTGATAATCCAATGACATCACAAAAATGAAATGAATTTGAACTTAACAAACAGGAAATGATTAGTTTGTGCTTTGGGAATCATTCCTACATCAGCTGTGCACGGTCTGTCAATTGACTTATTTAAAGCAAAGCTCAAAATCAATACCCAATTAGAAGAAAGAATAAAAAGGAGGAAAAAGATTCGCTGTGAAACTAAAATTACTCCAATGTAACCTATTTAAACTTGCTATTGAGTCAAAAAAGTGAAAATAGGCAAAACAAGAACAGATTTCAGAAGACATTATTATCAATTAAAAACTGGATATTCTTACCAAGTAAAGATTTGACAACTCAGGGCAACATTTATTTAAAATATAGATTTGGCTATTAAATCATATATGCAGGTGGTTGTGGAAGATTATAAGCTGTAGCAGCTTTTAAAGTACAAAAATTTTTTAAAGAAAAAATGGTGGGAAATACAATTAAGTCATATCATCCCAAAAAAGTTAAGGGTGAAAAAGGAAAGAGTACAACAAAGAAATGAAAATAGAATTGATTTTTTAGATTATTGTAACTATTGTCTTCATCAATGACAGGGAAGTTACCTGTTTGAACTGTAATTAATAGTCACTAATACAAAGGATGAGGAACCAGAAATACTGGGAAAGAAAACAAAGATAAGAATAGCAGCCGATAGACTGGATAGACAAAGTCTACCCAGAGAGAGGCTGTGTTAGACTAAACATAGTTTTGAGGCTATTGAGACTTCAGTTCTCAAGATAGGGTAAAAAAAATACATATATGTATATGTATACATACATATATATGTGTATATATACATATGTGTATGTATATATGTATATGTATGTATGTAGTATGTATCATGGGAGTATTCCAAAAGGTCATCTTTGATGAAGATATGAGAAAGAAAACATGCGGTCTTTTGCAAACTATATAACAGAGTAGACTACAATTCTAGTCAGACAGCTAACTGAAAGGTGGAAAGAATGCAAGATCATACTGTGCTTAGTGATTCTGAAATATAAAATAATTTAATTGGGCAAAACAAAAACTCCACCAGAAAGGCTCTTCTCCAACAAGATGTCTCATGTACATTTCAAAGTCATGCAAACTTCATTGAGAGACACAATGATAAATTTGTTCAGTGACTGCTTATAAATATCATATGAGAAATAAAGCAGGAAAATGCATGCTAATGAAAGGTGTTTGCCATTGTCATGAAAAATGTCCAAGCAGCAGAATATAAATGGAAGAGTGATTCCTGATAGATGGTCAGGCGTTCCAGTTGTTCCTCTTTGCAGGTGACATTGTGCTGACTTCACCAAACCCCAGAACATTGTGACAGCCCCTGAATGAGACTCCTAATTATTCCAAAATATTTTACCTAAATACACAGGAAAACTAAGTAATGAAGGATGCCTGTTGTCTAGACTGTGATAAGCAATTTGATGGACAGCCCATTCAGCTAGTCAATCAGTATATATGTTGGACAGGCTCCGTGGAGGGGCAATGATCTAGGACAAGAATTGATGGGAAAAGGTGGGTGGGCTGAATTGTCTTTGGAAATCCATCAGTACTTTTAATAACCCTAACTGTCCTCTCTACAACAAGGGGGCATATTTTTAATATCAATAGATACCTGGTAGTGTTATATATAAAACTATGAAGCAGGAAATATCATAAGCTCCAAAGAATTAAATGTGCATGTCATTGAAAGGTGTATGATGAGCAAAAGTAAATTTCACCATATTACCAATGAAGAATTGTACAGGTAATTGGAAGTAAAAGATTTGAAATATATATGACCAGAAAAGGAGGTGGATCAAAGAAATAATCGGAGTGAGAGGTAACCAATGAAAAATCTGTGTTTCATTTGTACCTACCCAAAGTCTAAAAATCTAGAGAAAGACTTTATGGAAGGTCATTGACAAGAATTTGCATGGGATAAGAAGCTGTAAATGGAATGCATCCTGTGCCATGGAGAGAGTATATTTCCACTGATGTAGGCACTAGTCCATTGAAATATTTGCACATTCATTTTTCAGTACAGTTGTTTACTATCATTAATGAAGCCTGTGTAGTTTTTAAGTGGCACTCAGAGTTTCCTGTCAATAGACTGGATTCCTCTACCTGCTTCTTCTCAATCTGATTCTAGTGATTTTTTTATAATCCTGAACTCTTTTAATGAGATAATCAATTTTCTTCCACTTTAATTAAATCCTTACACAATATTTTGTTTTAGCTAAAAAAAAGTATTTTCATGATTTAAACATGGCAACATTGCTCTGGGGCTAAATCCAAATATTATTTTTTGAAATATTATTAGAGATTGGGCAGAAATGTTAAGATGCTATTTAACTTCACCCAAAGAATCAGAGACGAAAAACTAAGATTATGATTTAGTTCTGAGTTTAAAGTCATTTTTAGGTCATTGAGCCATACAGTCATTATTGAACTGTCCTGTCACATGAAAAAAAAAATAAGAATAAATCTATTTAAGGGAAAAGAGGAAGGGATAAAGATTAATAGCTCTCTTTCTGATAATTTATTAAAAAGTTAAGGCAGAACTGTCCCCTTAATCTCTCTTAAAAATATTTCCTAGTATTGATTATACACGTATGAGAGTGAACTTGTGAACATTTTTACATGTACATACATAACAACACTTGCAGAATGTTGGTACAGGAGACAACCATATCTCGCCCTGCCCCTACACACACACTGGACAGAATTGTCCAAAATATCTAATAAAACTGGCTGCACCACTTTGTGTTCAAAGGGATTTAGCTAGTGAGAAAAATGTATGGCCTTGTGTTTTCCAGGCCTTAAGGGTCCCTAAAAAGGCAGCTGTCCATTCCTGCTTGTTACTGGTGATCACGGACTCAGCTGAGTCTAGTCACATAATAATATGTCATAGGGACACTGGCCTCCACTGTGCTATATTAGTGTCTGCAGAAATAGCAATACCATTTGGTCCTCTATTGGCTAGACTCTAATCTCCCTCTGTGAGCCCACGATGACCTGCCCATCCCCTATTGTCCCATGGGAAGAGGAATGAAAACTCTGCCGCTAACAATTTTGTCTCTCTGTTTCTTCTTTGTCCTTGTTCTCACCCAACAACAACGACATAGCTTCAGTCCAACGTGCCATTTAGACTGGAGTCGGGGATTGATATGTGATGAATGCCCTGTCGGGTACACAGGACCACGCTGTGAGAGGTAAGCAAGCACCACATTGTCTTTCAGAGTGATGTCTACCTTGGGGACTTGAAAAACAACAGCTGTTGTCATTCTTTGGACTCCCCAGTAAAAGGGGGAAAAAACTTCAGTAATGTTCAATGAAATGAAATTAACTTCCTCCTCACAATTGTCAAATAAATACAGTACATTTTTATTGTTTATTCATACCCTGTAAATTGCTCTATAAATCTTTATTCCCTCAAAGAATATTTGATTAATGTTTTATTCTTAAAGGCTATACATTAACCTATTGTATCCAGAAAGTATTTCCCAAGTGGAAGAAATATATTTTAAGGTTCATCTGCCAGTATTTTTTTTATCTTTCACGATTAGGTTTTCTGTCCTTAAAATGTGACTTGAAAGTTTAGAGCCCAGTTCATCAAATGGTCCATAATTTACTATTACCAGGCTTTGAGTTTGTTTAGTAGAGAGTAAAAAATATAATTTTCCATCTGATTTGTATGTTGTTCTAATTATTCCCAAGACGATATTATCGTTCTGGCTAATATACGCTTTCTGCAGTAGAATACTCTTTGGTCAGAAGTTTCAGTGATCTTTATTTTTATAATGGTGACTTAGATATAATTTTCTATCATTTCCTTCTCCTAAAATCCATTATGAAGGAGAAAAAAATCACAAGGAGAAAGGCCTGTCTATAAATTGTGTTCTTGCCTTTGGTAAATTACCAAGCACCACTTCCCCATCCAGATCATCATGGTAGAAATAGGTTCCTTTGCTACGCCTTCTGGAGGTAGAAAGCCAGTCACCTGCTTTTGCCCATCATCACCAGGGCTAATGTTGCTCAGGGCTATTCTTGCCTGTCTTTTCCTGTCTGCCTTACAAATTATTGTCCCTGTTTCAACTGAGGTCCCTGAAGTTAGCAACTCTAGGAATAAATCACCCAGGGAGTACGCCAATAAAAAGTGGTTGATGTGAGGCCCTGAATGTTACCTGGCAAGCAACAGGTGCAATTTGGGGATCTGGCATATTCTGTAACTTAGTGATAAGGCTAGGATTAGAGTAAATTTGATTTTAATTGAAGTGAAATACATGAAAAATCTGTAGGTCAATAACTGTCAAAGTCAAATGAACAATAAAAGTGAAGGATAGGAGTGTGTCTTCCCATTACAAATGAACAGGTAATTGCCATTCCAGGAGTAGTTTATATCAAAATCATGGCCTCACCCCACCCACTTTTTTTAAGCACTTGGAAAATGATGACTTATCTGTTCCTTGAGGCCATTAAATCCATTCAAGACCCTTCCATGTTTTTCTCACTCTTTCATAGTAATTCCTGTGTCAATGAGGAAACAATTTCTAAACGTTGAAAGAAAAATTTTCCAGTGTGCCACTGTTTTGAACTAGGTAGGAAAGGGATCTGGAGAAACTGACTAGAACTACAAAAAAAATATTATGATGCAGCTAAGTAACTAATGTTCAGAACTAATCATAATCTCATTGACAAGCAGCAGGAACAGTTGCAGCAAGGGGATACCATGGGTTAACATTTGCTACTTTTGGTGAAATTAATCTGGGCTAAGTGAGCAGAAAAGTCAGTTTTTCTCAAGCAGGGGCAACAAAATGACTACTTTTCTATTAATTATTTGAACTCAGTGTGGTTGCCAGAGAGGAGGGGATGCGGTAGCAATTAGGAAACGAGTAATGGTGGAAAATAAACTTTGGCTGTGGCTAGCCTTGGTAGCAAACTCATTACATAATTGAGACATCAGTGACAGCCATTTATATGGAAGCCCATATAATATAATTATATCATGGTGTAGGGCAACAGGATGCTCCAACTGAAAGCTGTAGAATTTTGGGAGTTTTGTCACTGTACATTTGGATCATCAGAGAGTAGAGCCCATATGAGTGTTTTTCCATTTTGCCTAGAGAGCCAGAAGATTTGAAGTTAATATTTAATTGTCTCCGGACTATCAATGTGGGCAATAGATTTTTGACAGATGAACCTGCCAGAGATGAGGGCACAAGATAAGATTGCATTAGTAATATCCGTGACATCAGTGACATTGCTTTCTTTGATTTTCATCTTTTTTCTCTCTACTTGGACACTGGAAGAGGCAGGATTATATATGAGAAAGAACATTGTACTATGAGTTAGGAAATGTGAATGTGCCACTAACTCATTATGATACCTATAGTAAGTCAGGGCACCTCTTTGGATGTGTTTCCTCACTGTGTAATCAAAAGTGTGGCAAAGGAGATGGGAGTAAATGGTATTTTAAAGTACCTATCATGTACCAGGCACAGTGCTAATTTCCAAGAACCCTATTACTGCTAAGGTACTTTAATTCTATATATTTTCTTCCCCCTTTCCTGCATATTATCTCATGGTGGTGAATATCATCTTCCTAGGAAATAATCTTTGCTACTGGAAGAAATAGATTTTTGTCTGCCTCATGTTCTGTTTTTCATTCATCTCTTCCCAAATATTTTCCAGTTGATTTACAGGAAAACATTGTGGAAGGATCCAGTAGTAGTTAACTATCCAGTGCAATTCCAGTCCCAAATCCTAGTCTTCAAATGGAATCTCCTTACTCTGCCTTGAATGTGAATAATTCTTGTGGAATTCTTGATGATGTATTTTCAGAGTTTGCAGGTTTGAAAATCTGGAAAGATCTAAAAGAATGTGATTTAGACTACGGTTAATTAATTGAATCTAAGCATATCACAAAATTAGGCACTATTGTCATTAAATGAAGACATACATGAAGAGAAGTATCACGTTCACCAATCTTTGGAGCATTTTTCTGCTTCACAGGGAGTTTTTTGTGTGATTCCAAGAATACTATAAGACAGCTAATAAAAAGTCTTCTAAAATGTGTCAGTAGTTAATAGAGTTTTTTCACTGCAGTGTGATATGAATTACCTATCATGTCTATTCATACTTTTTGCTTAAATGTCATACAACAAAACCCTCTGGAAGGCATAGGTGCTGCTTCTGACTTACATATTAATCTGTTTAATTATGGTCATTTTCTCCCTGGAATGAGTTTTCTCCTATTGTGGAAGAAATTCGCACCACATTAATTGGTACCTGTGTTAAGAAGAATTCCCAGACCTTGTTAAATAACGTCATCTCTCCAGAGGGCAGTAAGTCATTTTGAGGGAAGTGAACTGAAAGTAATGGGTTTCAGTTGACTATAATAATTATCTTTGATATATCCTTATTCCACGGAGCAAAATCCATTTATTTATAATAAACAAAATGAAATATAAAGCTATGTGGATGTGATGATAAATTCCAAATGTCAAACAAAGCAAGAAAAATGTGGGTCATAATTCATTTGGACCTTGGTGTTTTGATTAAATGCCTCCTTCTAAAGGGATGATGACAATAATAAGAATTTAAAACTTCCTCCTCCCCACCCTAAACCCCTTCTACCTCTTACATTGGGAACATTTGCATGGTACATTGCTCTGTGCTTCTACTCAACATGTTTTGATTCTCCAAACCAAAACTTCCTTATGTGGATGTGGGTAACCACTCTCTTACATTCACTCCTCCAAATAAATGGGAGTTCCTTGAGGGCAGGGTGTTTCACTGTCATGTTTGTATCCCCTGTGCTTAACGTAATGCCCGGTGCACAGGAAGCATCTAATGGATACTTTGTATTCATCCAATATTAAGGCTTCAAAGTTTCCAAGCTATATTATTTCATTTATTCCTCACAGCATTTTATACACGAGGAAATTCAATGAATAAAAAAAATGATAGCTTATGCACTCCATTTTAATTTATATATACCATCTTTTAAAAGAAGTAACAAGTAATATTTGTTGGTGGCAATGGTTTCTTTTTTCTCTTTGGCATTTCTTTTTTGGAGAACAATTAATATTAGAGTTGGTAAGTACAAATCTAATTATGAGGTCATTCATGTCTGTGGTGCTCATTAAATTGCCATGAATTTACCCTGAGAGGGTGCCTGATAGAGCTCAAATAAAAACGTACTTACCCGTTTTCCTGAAAGTAGAGTCTTTCTAATCTTACAAAACAGTAGCCATTACATGTGTGTCTGAACTGCCTTTACAAACAATACATTACTTGGAGGAAATTATTTTCTTCATCATTGTCCGCTGTATTTTTTGACCATTGCTGTTCTGCAGTCTCACAGAATAACGTGTCTGTATTGCCCAGAAACAGAAAGTTCTGTGCTTCCTATTATTTCTACCCCCTCTCTCTTCTCCCTACTTCTCTTCTCCCTTAGTTTGAGAGTAAGAGAAGGACGAAGTATGAGGAAATGTAATGAAAGGGAAAGCAGATCAGAATATAAATGGAGTCTGTCTATATAAGCACTTTTTTTTGAAGATACTAGTAATCAACCACATTAAATAGCAAGCTTTATAGAGTGCTTTGATCGGAGGAAAATATAATACTGTAATTTACTGAGATCTTCTGTGCCTTAAAAAAAATCCTTCTAATTTTTGTCATTATCGTGAAAAATGGAGCACACTCTTAAAAAAAAAAAAAAAGAAAGCCTACAATCCACCCATATGGATTTCTAAATTATTAAAAAAAAAGTATCTAATGACATCTTCTGGACCTTCCCACTTCACCAGGATCCCATATAGACCCAGAGCAGAGTCTCTAACAAATGTTTTCCCTAGAAAGGGAAATGCACAGACATAGGGACACATGTCACATGCACAGGTGTCCATGATCTCTACCCCTTTCCCTCTCCCAATAATTACCAACCACTCCTAGTTACACTTTTTATATTAAGTATTCTCCAAATTTTTTCACCTGAATTCTCATAACAAGTTCATGCTGGGGAAAAAAGGGTGAGCCTTGTATATCAGTACAGAAAAGCAACCAGTTCAGAAGCTACATATGATGTGTTGTAATACAAAGGCTTTGCAACCTGGACTTGAATTCCTCTGGAGAACCACTAGACAGATTTCTTATTATGCTTTTGTCTCGTCTTCAGCGCAAATGTCAAGGTTTGGGGGATTTTTTTTCCCCTGCTGAAATCTAATTACCAGTTGGACTGCCAGGATATCATCTGGTATCTACACTGCAGTTACACATTTTAAAATAAAAAAGAATAAAGGAAACTTGCATTTGGGGGAGGATGGGAAAGAAATACTTGAAAGAGCATCATATTATCTTGAGAGATTAGTATCATGACAAATGTGTAAACACTTTTGCTGATGGGGTTTCATGAGTCCCAAAGAATTCTGACAGATTGAATCTTTTGCCTTAGGTGTGCAGAAGGCTATTTTGGACAACCTTCTGTACCTGGAGGATCATGTCAGCCATGCCAATGCAATGACAACCTTGACTTCTCCATTCCGGGCAGCTGTGACAGCTTGTCTGGCTCTTGTCTGATATGTAAGCCAGGTACAACAGGCCGCTATTGTGAGCGCTGTGCTGATGGATATTTTGGAGATGCAATTGATGCAAAGAACTGTCAGCGTAAGTCCTGAATCATTGTTGCTCCTGACAGAATTGATATATTTTATCTTAAAGTAGCTGATCAGTTCCTGACTGGAGATGGAAGAGGAAATTGTATATATAATACACACACTTAAGTTTATACTCTAAGGAACACTCATTTGTCAATTTCTGTTCTATTCCTGGATTTGCTTTTCAACTGAAACACTCTTAAATGGATATGTGTTTTACGTGTGATTTGAATATCATTGGGATAAACCCAAGTAAAGAATGATAATTGGTAAATTAATTTAGTAGGTTCCAGTTTTTCTTCTTTTGTCAACTGTCATCATTTTCTTGAAACACATGATTTGTATTTAGTGAGCACATTTACATCATTTACCTGCTAGGAAATGACCATGTTCTGAATTTTGAAAAGTATTTATTCAATGAATTCCAGAATTTCATGACTTTGAAATTTAGCACTGAGACCCCAAGCCCAGTTAATATTTCAATATGCTAGCACTTTAATCAAAGCATAGGTTCTTCATTAAAATGACAAACCTGCATCTTAGCTTGTCCCATATCTTAGAGTCATGATCAAAAGGTTGTGTATGACTTTGCCAATATTCTACTCAAACTGGTACTATACATTGAGCCATAAGTTTACAAATACTGACTTATTTGTCTTACATCTAAATATGTTATGGGCAAAAATTCTTCTTAATATGACCTTATCATTTATACATGAAAATGACAAGAAGCATAGAATACAGAGGCAATGTATAATATTTTCAAGATGGGTCTTGTTTGGGTAAACACAATCATCCTGTTTAGAGTAACACATTCTCGTTTAATGAAATCACTGTCAATTTGCAGCTGCCATCACAATCAGAAGTCAGATACATATGGTAGTGATCCCAAAGCATCCCCAAATTAATCATGTAGAAAGGAACCTTACAAATTCTCCAGTTGGGTCAGAGAGTGCGCTAATATGGAAACTGTTTTAATTATTAGACTATGTTGCTGCACCGCCACCTAGTGGTCACTCTCCTGTAAGCATCTAAACAGTAGCAAAGAATGCAGTCCAATAAACCATTAAGGAAGCCTCTTTTCCTCATTGTCTATTTAGAAATGAGCGTCAGGTTTTTATAGCAGTTAGAATCTGACTTGGTGTACCAGTTTCTAAGTACCCAGTATTTGCAGTTAGCTATTCTCCTAATCGATAACAACCAATATGCTAAAACAAAACAAAACAAAAAAAAAACTTGTCATAGTATATTATAACTAACGCTTAGTTAGTACTATGTGCCAGGTTCTGTGCTATACATGTGTGTATTATCTCATTTGATACAAACACCCTGGGAAGTAGTTCTATTATTATCCCCATTTAATGGAGGAGGAAACTAAGGGAAATAGAGGTTAAGTGACTTGTGCAGTGTTATGCAGCTAGTAAGTGTCTAAGGCTGGATTTGAACTCAGGTGTCCCTGCCTGGACTGGTAATTATCTATCCACTGTACCATCCTATTTAAAGTTAAGGAGACCAGTGTTCAAATCCTGCTGTTGACACATAATGGCTACGTTTTCAAGGTCACTTAATCTCTCTCAGTACTCATAGAAATTAGGATTATAAGTAACAGCTGAGCTGGTGATTTGCACTGGTGGAGGGAGTTTGTTGACTGGGAGTTTTCCAATTGATAAAATTACAAATTAATAAACAAATCAGTACGTACTTTATAACAAAATTTGTGGCAAGAAGAGCAGTGCCTTGAGTAATAACATGATGACAGCACTGGAATTTTTTAGGGAATCACAAAATTTGATCAATCTGAATAGTGCTTATTGGTAACATTCATAATTTAGCTGTTAACCGTATTGGTCCTTTAACAACCACTTTTTTCCCCTTCTCCGACTTAATTTTTCTTCTTCTGAGATTAAAATTAAAAGCAAATATGAAGGGAAACTTTTCATGCAATTTGTTGTGGTGAAGGTGTAATGTATAACAAAGTTTTAGGCACCCAAAGAATGGTTATGGGATGCAAAAATGTGAAAACCACCATCCCAGGAATGGGCCACGACTGTAGTTTTTCAAAGGCATACAGGATCACTATATGGATATATGACAGAATTGGGATCAGGAAGGGGAATTAGGAAAAAATGCATCACTACAAATGAAAAATTATGATAAGTAAACACTTCTTCATTTTTAGTAATGAATTTCAATGTTTCATATGAGGACAATAGCCCCACCTTTCACACTTGCCAGATTCCCAAAGAGAAAGTTCAGTTATTTCTATTTTCCCCAAAATATTTCTGTGTGACCCCGGGCAAGTCATTTAACTTGTATTTACCTTGAAGGCAATAAAGCCTGGAGTCAGAAGACCTGAGTTCAAATTTGGCCCCAGATACTTACTAGTTGTGTGACCTTGGGCAACTCAACTTAACTTCTGTTTGCCTTAATCCGCTACAGAAAGAAATGACAAACTACTCCAGTATCTTTGCCAAGAAAACTCCATGGAGAGTACTGGCATGCTATGATCCAGAGGGTCATAAAAAGTCAGGGACAACTGAACAAAAAAATATATTTCATGAAATTTTATTTTGCAACCTATGATCTACATGCTTACTTTAATGTTTTCTGTTTTATTTATGTCAAGCCATAACATTTCCTTTCACTTTTTAAAAGAAAAAATACTTTTCGTTGCTTTTGACACTTTCTAAAATACCAAAAATGAGTCACTGTCATGTTTATCTAACAAATTTCTTTTAGCAATATTTAATGTGAGAAAAATAGACCTGAGATTCTAAGGTTACTTTCCATTGACTTTTCTTTTTTAGGTATTCATATAGAAATTTACATAAAATTTTAAAATAAAGAAAGCCCCTCTAATTTCCAGATGCGATGAAAGCTTATGCACATATATATTTAGAAATTCAGATTTAAAAATAAAGAGTGAAAACTATAAGGCTTATTCCCTATTAAATTTACTTTTACCACACTTTACTTTTATTTTAACATACTTGATTCTCATTTGTCAGTAAACTTTATTATGACAACTGGAACTATAATGTCTCTTTAATATGTTTGATTTCAAAAGTTACATGAATGTCATCTAGAATATCTGGAATAAAGTACTATTCTTACACTTAGACTATTTCGAATTAACTAGAAGGAAGTGATTAGTTAAAATGTCACCCTAAATTTATGGGAAATAAGCAGAATTCATTGTAAAAATTCATGCTAATACTGAATTCTCAGGTAAGAAGAAAAATGTTTAATAGAAATGAATAAAATGCAATGATAAAATATAGGTCATTGCCAGGAGAAAAACTTTCCCTTCCAGAATTTTGGCATGGTATACTGAACTAGTATTTAGGAGAAGTGGGTTCTAATCCCACCTCTTCTGTGGGTTTGCAGTGCTACCTGAAGATCACTTAATCTTTCTCTAATACTTGGCTTTATCTTCTGTAAAATTAAGAGGATTGGATTTGGTGGCCTCTAAATTCCCTGACAGTTCTAAAGTTCTATAATTCTACTAAGCCCATAATGATCTTAAAGGCCAATATTCAAAGCCAGAGTAAAAGGAGAGGCAAAAGCTGTTTTGAGCATATATTAGCTTTTGGTGGAGCCTGACTTCACCCTGTCTTCCATCCCACTGAACTGAGGGATGAGGGAAAAAAGAGATCCTGAAAAAAATGTTCTGGAGGAGAGAAGATTTTGAGGAGGGAGCATTGGTTGACCAGGGAAAGTTTTTGCAAGTATACCTTCTTTGTACAATCATAGGTAGCCTAGTACAAAGTACAAACAAGGTTCAGGGAGAAAAGAAAAAGATTCCTCTCTGGTCCAAAGTATTCCATATCCCAACATACTTTATTATTTTATGGAAAGGCAAGACATTAGAAAGTCTATAAAATAAACGGTAAGTGGTGCAAATGCCCCAATGTATTGTATAGTGTTGGAACATTTTCTAAAATAGGATTTACCCCATTAGAATGTAAGTTCTTTGAGGACATGGAGGATTTTATTTTTTGTCATGCTTAGCACAGCTTTGTTGTTGTGCATCATTTAGTTCTGTCTGACTCTATGTGATCCATTGGACAAAGTCCATGGGGTTTTCTTGGCAAAAGACACTGGAGTAGCTTGCCATTTCCTTCTCCAAAGTGTCCCTATTTTACAGATAAGGAACTGAAGCAAATAGTTGGTAAGTGACATCCACCGCACAGCTAATAAGTCTCTGAGGCTGGATTTGAACTCAGATCTTCAGTGCTCTAGCCACTGAACCACTTTGCCGCCCCAGTTGGCACAGCTTAGTATGTACTTAATAAATGCTTGTTATAAATCACCTTGATTCCTACAAGAAAAGAAAAAAAAACAAAAGAGGAGAATAAGAAACCTGAATAAGGAGCTAGAGAATACCTAAAAGATATAATTGAAGGGAACTGATTAGGAAAAATTAGTAGTAGAGTACAATGAAGTATTAGGAGACCTGGGTTCAAATCCTAACTCTGAAACTAAATAATCATGTGACCTAAGCCAAGTCACCCTCCTTTGAACCTGAGATTCCTTATTGGTATAATGTTAGCTTAAGAAGACCAGTTTCCCACTGGATCCAGGGCCTTCTCCAGTTGTCCTGATCTCAATCTTGCCACCAGACTCAAAGGAGAAAGTGAGGTTGGTGACTCTGCATAGCTCTCCCTCACTTAAATCTAATTCACCTGAGTGCCATGGATCACCTCCTTGATGTCATGGTCCTCTTAAGAATGAAGGAAAAACGAGATTTCTGTATCTAACTTAGAGCCTTATTGTGATGAAAAATGCTTCACAAGTCTAAAAGTGCTCCATAAAAGGGAGTTATGAGTTAGCTCTGGCATGGTGGAGAGAGACCTGACCTTGTTCAAATCCTGCCTCGGACACGTTGGCTGTGTGGCTGTGACTAAGTTACTTAACTTCTCAGTGCTCTAAGCAACCCTTTAAGACTTCAGATTGCTGAGAAGGTGCCACTCTGCTTTGGGAGAGGGAATTTCCTCACCTGAGAGTTGGTTCTCTCAATGACATCATAGATCTACCTCTCATATCTCTCCTTATACCAAACCCAATTCTCTCCCTTTATCTTTAGTCCCATCCTTTAACTAATTCTCAGACATCTACACCTGAATATTAAACCGGCATCTCAATTTATCACCTGAATTTATCATGTGTACCCCCTATAACTTCTTTACATAGAACATGGTCCAAAAGTCTTAGTGAAGTTCCAAGCTAATTAATATTCTTAATAGCTTAACTAAGCTATTGGAAATAGTAAAGCTGAAAATTGCACTAGCTCTTTTAGGATAGCCTACATATATACCGTGAAAGACACTGAGGAAGATGCAAAGGAGCTTGACCTTCAAGGAGGTCAAAAATTGGAAGAGGTAGAAGGTATTTTCATAGTTATAGTTCAAGATAGACTATGATGATCAATACCAAAGAGTTACACAGTCTTAGGGGAATTCAGAGGAGGAAGAGCTCATTTCTTGGGGGGAGATCAAGGAAGGCTTCATAGAACTTTTGAACTTGGCCTTGGATATTAAGTATGAGCTAGAAAGGCAGAGATTTCTTCAAAAAGCCATTTTTCTGTCTTTTGTAGCAAAGCTTACCGAGGTGAGCTAGGGTAGGGAAAGCGTAGGGATTAACAATTACTGTAGTTGCTCAACCAATCAATTTACTGTTTAATTTATTGCTAATAATTCATGTTGTGCTTTCAGATTTTCAAAATGCTTTACATACACTCTCCAATGTGAGTTTTGTAATAGTTACTTAAAGTAGGTAGTATAAATATTATTATCCCTATGTTACAGAGCACGAAAACTGAGGCTGTGAGGCCAAATGACTTGCCCAGGATCAGATAAATGATGTCTCATATCTGAAATTCAAACTCAGATTTCTCAAATAAATGTATATGTATAAAATGATTTGCAAATCTTAAACTGCTGTATAACTACTAGTTTACTATTATTACTCTTCTTACTGTTTTTGTTATTGCTTCAGTTCTTGTACTTTTCACTACTACAAAATGACTCAGTATCGTTCAGTCATTTCAGTCATGAGCAACTCTTGGTGACCCCATTTGGGGTTTTCTTAGCAAAGATACTAGTGTGGGTTGCCATTTCCTTATCCAGTTCTTTTTACAGATGAGAAAACCGAGGCAAATAGGATTAAGTGACTTGCCCAAGGTCACACAGTTAGTGTCTAAGGTCAGATTTAAACTCATGAAGATGCGTTTTCATGATTCCAATAATGATGCTCTACCTACTGTGCCATCCCCCCACACACATATAGACAAACACGCACACAAGTATATACATATATATATATATATATATGCATGTGCCTAAGTATATGCATATATATTTATATGTGTGTGTGTATATGTGCATTTGCATAAATTCATATACAGATATACACAAACACACCATATAATCATGTTTTGGATGTGACTGTAGATGCAGATGTAGATACACACAAAAATAAAAAGTTACTTTCTGGGAGTGGGAAAAGCATTTAACGAGGGTAAATCAGAAAGACCTCTGATAGGAGGAAACATTTGAACTGAGCCCTGAGAAAAGCTAGAGATTCTAAATAGAACTAAAATATGCTGTCCCATAGGGAAGAACTTGGCTGTCCTATTAAATACATGAGGGGAAATAGTGAGGGATTAATCTGCAAAGATAAACTGGAGCAAGACTATGAAGCCCTCTAAATGTCAAACAGAGGGGTGTGTAGTTTTTTTCCTGGACATGAAAAGAAGCCACTGAACCTTCTTCATCATGGAAATGGCATGCTCAGAACTATGATGAAGTATGAAAGAACACTTTTAAATGTGCAAACTACTGTTTAAAGTCAAGATAGTGTAACAGCAAGCACCCTGGCATACACAGAAGGGCTTGCTGTACAGGTTCTTATATTTGCTTTTTTGAAAAGAAAGCAACTTTTAGGGGGTCAGCAATCTTCTTTAATAACATTCACCAACAGAGAAAATACAAACAGAGAAATAAAGACCAGCAGACAGGGCTTCCAACTGTCTGACCATAATACATACATCACAGATCAACAGACAGATCCAACTGTCTGACCGTTATATACATATATAGTTACCAGAGAGAGAAGGACCAACATAGGAGTTTTCAAAGCTGGGGGGCTGCTTAACAGCTACTCAGAGTCTCATCTGGCATACCAATCTTCTTCCAAAAACTAAGCTCCAAAACTATACCTCGAGTGTGTTTGTGTATGTGTGTGTGTATGAGTGTGTATGTATGTATGTATATATATATATATGTATGTACATATATATATATATATATATATGCATCTATACATACACTTTTCAGAGCCAGAGGGCATCACAACCCTTGAGAACTAGTGTCTCATTAGAAAATTACAAATCTCCCCTAATCAAGTTTCCCTTAATGGGTAGGGAACATCTTTAATTCTCACTAACATAATTAACATTACAGATAGATAACAGTCATGATAGTTGTATGAAGAATGCCCACATTTCTAGATTGCCAGAAATTAATGACTGAAACAATGAATGAATTAATTTACCATGTGTGTGCAAAGCATTGGAGATACAAATAGAAAAAGTAAGATAGTCTTTGCTCTCAAGGAATTCTCATTCTGTTTGAGAAAGATAACCTTAAGGATTCAGTAATGGTACAGATGGGAAGCCCTAGATTCCTTAGGTTGTATAAGTAGGTAGGATGGCAGTGCCAGGAGATTGCAAGGCATAGGAGGAGGTCAGACAGTCTAGGCTATGGAATTTTAGAAGGAAGTATCAGCAAAGATTGTAGGTCTGGTGATCCTTCATCTTATCAGAAGGAAAAAAAATCATTGACTCCCATCCCAACAAAGACTTTTGAGTAATCAACCTGCTAGGTTAAGTGGATGCCCCTAATTGTGGTCAGTCTTCTTCCCTGCTGCCTATCCCAATGGTTTCTGGTATATCATAGGACTGAAGGACAGAGTGAGGGGGAAAGCAGTTTGGTAGGAAACCCCCATATTGGAGGATCTGAATGAGGAATTTCTTTTTCCCTTTGTAGCATGTCGCTGTAACCTCAATGGCTCGTTCTCAGAGTTTTGCCATACAAAGACAGGACAATGTGAATGTAGACCCAATGTTCAAGGACTTCGTTGTGATGAGTGTCAGGTAAGGAATAAGCTCCTCCTAACCTTATTTTCTTCATCTCAAAATCTATAAGGAGCCTTCAGAGATACATTTTGAATTGTATTCAAATAGTATGTATTACTGTATTTTAATATGTAAAAGACAGCTAGAGTAATATACTGTAGATAGCATTAATGAGTCTTGTAGTCTTAGGTTCAAATCCTGTCCCTGACACATCTTAGTTATATGACTATAGGTAAGTCACTTAACTTCCGAGTACCCCAAATTCTTTTCTAAGACAACAAATTGATGGTTTGAACTGGTAGAGGCATTTTCCACACTGAAAATCTATTATGATTAAAAATCACATATCCAGACCTAAAGGAAAAATATACATATTCAAAAGGGAGTTAGAAATAGTTTATCTACATATATAAGGCCAATGAAATATTTGGAGTAATCAGCAAAATTTTGTGGCAAATTAGCATTTGGCCATCAGCATATACTTTGTTGGCAATAGAAATGTATAATATTTGCTGTAATTCATATGTCCCTGGAGTAAGGAATATAAACCATTTATATTTAGTATGAGCAATTTTACGGCTCTTTGAGGAAATTCTTACCACAGGCAAAATGCAGGGAGGATCTTACTCACTACAAAGTAAAACACTTTGTTATCCTTACGTTCCTGGCACAGTTAAATAGCCTTTGATTTCAACAAAATACCTCTAGTTTTGTCATTTTAAACACATTGCCAGCTAGTGTTTTGAACTTGATAACAGCTTTGTGATTTAGTAAAGTATATTTTTTAAAAGAATCATCTTTAAAAATGAGATTTTTAATGAAAATTAGCTGTCATTCACATGTGAATGGGAATCTACCAACCCTATCACAATCAGCAGAGTATGCATTTGAAGAATTTCCCAGAGATGAAGCTTTGCACTGATCTCTCCATGCTGAGTCCACCCAATTTGTTAGGGCTGATAAAATTCACTTGCAAGGCAGGTTATCAAGAACCAAGGAATAAAGAGAAGTTACCACTCAACTCTGCTTTCATTTGTTATTGTTGTCATGTCCAACTCTTCATGACCCCATTAGGGGTTTTCTTGGCAAAAATATTGAGGTGGCTTACCATTTCCTTCTCCAGCTCATTTTTACAAATAAGGAAACTGAGGCAAACAGGGTGAAGTGAACTTCCCAGGGTCACATAGCTAGTAAGTGTCTGAGGCCAGATGTGAACTCATGAAGATGAGTTTTCCTGGCTCTAGGCCCAGCATTCTATCCACTATGCCACCTAGTTGCCCCCTGGTTTCATTAGCTGGCCATTTTAGCTGACTGCCCACAGATATTCACTTAAACATGCAAACCCACTTCTAAAGTCTACCTACTCCTACTTACTTACTTTCACAGGACAATTAGTCCTTAAGAATACTGGGAAGCAATTTGGTGTAGTAGGAAAAAAAAAAGACAGTCAGGAAGGCCTTGGTTCAAGGTCTGCCTCTGACACAAACTGGATGTTTGACCCTGGACAAGTAACTTCTCAGGGTCCTGTGAAACTATACAAAACTATAATCTATAATCAGTGCAACTGTGACTGCATTCATGAAGAGAGATTTTCTCACCGGTAGTTGTCATCTCAGTGAAATCACCGATCTTGTCCAAAAATTTGTGTCTGTGTTTGTGTGTGTGTACACACACATATGTGTATTTTTGCATTCATCTACACATACATTCAGTTGAAACTACTACTTCTCCAGTGTCAGTATCCTACCTTTAGAAATATCTGAGAATATCATTGAATTCAAACTCTTGAATACTATCTTATGCTCTCTATTTCACATTTTCTTTTGCCTTTGTCTCTGAAAGCCCCAGTTGCAGTGGGACTCAGAGAAGCAATTCTGTGTGTTTTGTGACTGCAACCCACTTGGCTCTGTGTCATCTCACTGCGACAGGACTGGAAGATGTGTCTGTAAATCAGGATTCGTAGGTAAAAAGTGTGAACTCAGCAGGCAGGTGCATAAACAGGAGGAGAAGCCATGGATGACCCAACAGCTACAAGGTCCTCCCCCTCCTCCTCCTCCGCCAAGGTGGGGTTCTGTCAGCGCAAGTGGGTGCCCTCGAGGGGCCTACAGGCCCCAATCTCTGGTAATCTCAGAGGCACTGCATGGAAAGTGTCTCAGCATGGATTTCTCTGTGTGCTGCTGTTGACTTTTTGTGTCTTTGTGTGTCTGGCACACAAGAAGCACTTAAGAGATGCACAATGGTTGATGGTTACTTGATATGCCTTTGTTGCATTATGCTGAATCAAGATTGTTAAGTCTGCACAATGTAAATGCAGGCATAAACTGATGGACAGCTTCAGTCTTTGAAAAGTGTCTTCCTAAGGGCCAAGTTGGACCATCCCATTTTCCTGCTTGAAAGCCTTCATTGGCCTCTTGTTGTCTCTAGGGTGCCAGGCATCGAAGACCTCCTCCCCCAGTCTGGCTCCAGTTCACCCTTCCAGATTTATTTCCCATTACTCCCTTCATCACCTTCTTTGATCTAGCCAAAATGGACTACTAGATGTTTCTGCCTCTATGTGTTCATAAAGGTGACCCCTTGTACCTATATCCCTTCACTCTGGTACATCACCTTTTAGCCTTCTTAAAGATTCAGCTAAGTTCCACTGTTCCAGAAAGTCTGCCCTTATCTGTCCCCAACCCTTGCTGAAAGGGCTCTTTACATCCTCAAATGTTACTCTTTTAGCTTGTATAGGTCTTCTCATTGCTCCCAACACTAGAACTCCTTGAGGGTAGGAGCTTTTTTCCTCCTTTATATCCTGAATGCTTAGTTGGTAACTTACCAAATAGTAGGTGCTTAATAACTCTGTTGGCCTACTCTAGTACCTCATCGTTGTGTATCATGACCCTTAGGTCCCAAAGGCTCTGCCTAAACCCTGGAAGCACCAGCCAAACTGAAAAGGCATCAGTGGAACTTCCAGGAGAGAGGGGAAAAAGGAGAAGGAAAAGGAAAGGGGAAGACAGACAGACTCATAAAGCACATCAACTATGGCATGAAAGGCTGTAATTTGCAACATTAAAGTATCCACATGCCTAAATAAATTTTCCCAGTGTTATTGTATTAGATATTCACCTAAATCAGCTTAAAATACAATGAAAGCTCAATTCAAGAAAGCAAGAAAACATGTAGCATGGGGTCCCTGTTGACTTATTACTATTAATTACTATCTCATCAAGTTTTGTTTTTATGGGTTCAGAGGGACAATCTCTCTGCTAATCTCTTTTCTAACAAAAATTAGGAAGGACATAATCAAATTTTCTGAACAGTTCCATCAGGTCTCATTTCTAGTCTTATCCATCTTTTTTTTAAGATCTAATTCTGGTTTCATGCTTTAAAACAAGATCTGACTGGAGCCCAGTGTCTGTCATTCTTGTATACATGTCTTGAGTATCAATGCATGCAAACAGCCTTGCAAATCCAACTTCTCTTGTAACCCAAGAACTCCTACTTTCTGGAATGTAGAAAAGGAAGAAGAGAACTAGAATTAAAATTTAAGAAAAAAAGAGCTTGTCCTCCTTACCAACAATATAAAGAAAATAAATGCATTCGGCCAGTTGCCCAGACATTTTTAGATATCTAAATGTTTGCCATCACATAGATAAAAAATCCAGGTATTTGTACTGAATTTTTATCTGGATATTTGACAGAGTTGGTTGGAAAAAAATGAAGAAGGTACAAGAGAGAAATGAATTTTTGTCATTTTAAGAATTGTCCCATTTTCATCCATGAAATATAAAATTTCAGAAAATTTCATAACAGACAATATAGTCATTGTCATTTCTTAGAAAACAAAATCATTAGTCTTTAAAACACAAAAATCAGAAGAAAAGCAGTCCATTCCATGGCCTCTTTTCTGCTCTCCTGACTCCAGTGTAAAGTCCGGTTTCAGCCTTTCAGACAATTTTGTCCCTAGTTTTTACTTTTATAAATAGAATTTATGAGACCCTACACAACTTCTTATTAAGAGTTGAGCTCTAGATCCTGCTTTTTTGGTTTCAGTGCATTAATCTGAATGTGTGGCATGAGATCTTTGTTATTCATGTGTATTTTCTGAGTGTGCTTTTCTTAACTTTTGAAAGTAATCTTTGAGGGGGGCAATTGCAATTAAAATGTAATTATTGAATTCAGGTAGTCTATACTCTTTAGTAACTTGACTTGATATCTTTTTTTTAATTATAGTATTTCACTGTTTGGAAATTCTGTATAGGAAATTGCTTGTTGTCAGTTTTCTTACAAAATATTTCCTATAGGGCTCTTCGGGTGCTTTAGTTCATTTTAAAAGTAGGGTACTACTCTTTATTCTATTTCTTGTCTGAGCTAAACGATATCAAGTGGTCATATTGGATCCTCTTTTGACCTTTTTTGTGTGGGTTTGCAAAACTTTAGAAATGGAAAGAGAAAAATGCATAGTCAGTAGAAGTTAAAACATTATGCCTGGATATTCAGCTTATTCAACCTTTAGCAAAATTTGAAATCACTTTAAGTTTCAGGAAAACTGATTTTGTGTTCTGTGTTTATTATTCCCAGTCTTATTTTCAACATGATGGATATAATAATGAAAATGATCCTAGTAATAAAAATTAATTTTTTTCTTGGCTGATATGCTGTTGACTTCTGAAGTTTCTTTTCACACAAAAATAGGGTAGAGAAGTTCATGGAGTCATTTTCCATTATTTTGTTATGTTTTAATCTCTATGCCCAACAGAGCCGGAGTAGTGGGAAGCTGATCTTCATGTGCAAACTTGGCACTCTATAGCGAAAATACTTTGAATTTTTCTAATACTATATAAGAGAAGATTTGTGCTTAGCTATCTTCATTTTCATATAGTCCCTTTATGATTAATAGCACATTTTTTTTAAGATAGCAGGTTACTGCTAGGGATGCAGGTTGTGACTACAGAAGACTATTTTCCTCAGTTCACAGATAAATAACTTTTATGTGGATAATCCATGAAAATGAAAATTGTTTTCTTTCACATGTCCTTAGAGATCATCAATAACCAACTCTGGGAAAAATCCCAACTAATTTATGATTTAGACTTTGATGTGCATGTATTTCCCAAGACATTTCAGCAAACATGTCTCCAATTGCAAATAAAGTGAATTTAGTAAGTAATCATACTGACTCCACATCCCACTCATTTTTTGCAAATGTTTCACCTAATGGTCTCAATGTCAGCTGGACCCTGACTGTGTCTGGAAAAATAACGAACTGCTTACTTATTGTGAAGGAAGTTAAAATGGATATTTTGCCACAGTATTTGAAGCAGATTGTATTTCAAAATCAAAAATTATCATTGTCATATACATTTAAACAATTCGTGTGCAATCAAATAAACTTGAGAGTGATCCAACTGTTTCATTTTGCCAATGTAGACACCACTGCCTCATTACATTTGTACACTCATTGAATGGATCATAGATTTAGAACTGGAAGAGACATTAGAAGCCATTTAATCCAGATCCTTTCATTTTACAGATAAGGTACATGAGGTCCAGAGAGGTTAAATGACTTCTTTAAGGCCACACTGACAATTTGTAGCAGAGCCAGGCAGGATCCAAACCCGGATATTCTGACTCTAAGTATAAGCACTCTTTTCACTGCACCATAATATAGTTCCTAAAGTGATGACCAAGGGTCTCTTTTTTTTTTTGGTCATATATTACAGATAAGGTTAAAAAAAAGAAATATCAGGCCAAGAAAGAAAGGAAGAAAAAAACTTTTTTCAATTTTTTTCTGAAGCTGTTTTATAATAAGATCTAAAGCACCCTTACCAACTTTTGTGAACCTACAATCTGGAACCTGAAAGAAGTTAGCTAAACCCAAAAGAAATGAAGCTGTGAAAAAAGGAGGTTTTTTTAATTAAAACTGGAAGCCACTCATGGCTTCCATCTTTTGGACAGATCATTGCTATGACCTTGGGAGGTGTGAGCAAAGGCTAGTTAAAATGTTACAGACCTCAAGATATTGCCCCAGTGCTGCCCTCACTTCTGATGTGACTTCAGTTTAATAGTATCTCTCCTTTGATATGGCAGGAAATATCTGTTAACTTTAATAACACCCTGGCTGTCATAGTAATAGCATAAAAGAGAAAAGCCCACAGTCCACAATTCCCTCTGTTACCACCTGCTTGCTTTGTTTAGCTGTTATGATTTTGGCTTATTTGTCCTTAACTGGTTTTCCTTTTCCTTCCATGTCAGCCTCAGACCTTTGGCTTACAGTCCTCCCGGGGCTGTGTTCCCTGTAACTGCAATTCCTTTGGATCCAAGTCTTTTGATTGTGAAGAGAGTGGGCAGTGCTGGTGCCAGCCTGGAGTAGCTGGAAAGAAATGCGACCGATGTGCTCATGGCTTTTTCAACTTTCAAGAGGGAGGTTGCACTCGTAAGTAGTCATTTCCCTTTATCTCATTATTGAAGACTTAGCAAAAGAGGTGGGAGGGAAGCTAGCTATTTATTTTCAACAACCCAGAAAGAAGCAACAGTGGGAGAAGAATTGCTATTGAGACATGATTCCCAACAACTAGAAGGAAGTGATTACTAGGGTGAAGTGACAGGAAGCTTAATGGTGAAGTTACTATTTGTTGCTAAAATCTGTGACAGAAAATAAAGGGATAGCCAGGCATATTTGATATAGCTTTGGGGAGAGATTCCAAAAGGTTCAGAGGAAATAGAGATAGGTCTATTCACCTCAGATTAATACTATTTTAAGTTATAATTATGTAAGAAAAAATATGGTCATTGGTTCCAACCCAATGGAAACATGCCGTCTGAATTAAAATAATGAGTCCACAGTATTCACTCTTCCCACTAGTTGGTACCTAGCTATACTCAAGATTAGTCATATGGGTAGTAAAAGCATTTTGTTCTTGTTCAGTTCAAGATGAAGTAATTACATTTCTATGATATTGGTGAATGATTGCTGGATCACTATCAATGATATCTGAAGAATGTGGGTAAGAGGATAAAGAATTTCAAATGTCTCAGTTTTCAAAGAGAAGAAAATAGATTCAGCAAATATAGGCCAAGAAGCCCAACTTCAATTTCTGGCAAAATTCTAGAATATATTATCAAATAGCTAGGGATCATCAAGCATAGAAAAGGGTGATCACCTCGAACTAATATGGCTCCATCAAGAATGAGTTAGGACATACTAATCTCATTTACTTTTGTGGAGATATTTGCTATCCTGATAGGCCAAAAGATTGTTATAAATATAATTTATATGAATTTTAGCAAAGCATTGGATAAATTATCCCATACTATTCTTATGGGAGGGAGAAAATTGAGTGATAACAGTATAGATATAGATAAAAGTATAATTAAATAATAGTATAAATATAGAGAATAGTATGTGTGTGTGTATATATATATATATGTATGTATGTATAATTAAATGGCTTCAATTTAGCTAAATGGCAAAATTCAAAAGAGTAGTCATTAAATGACTCCACATCAAACTAAAAAGTCTCCAGTGGAATGCCTGTGGTATCAATTCTTGGCCATGTACTGTTTAACAATTTTGAATGTAACTGAAATACAGAGCATGCTTATCAAATTTAAAATGACACAAAGCCAGAAGGAATAACTAACATGCTGAATAAAAAGACAAGATCCAAAAAGCTCTCTACAGGCTAGAGCATTGGGCAGAATCTGATTCAAAGAAATGTAATTACAGCTAACGTAAAATTTTACACTTGGGTTCAAGAAATTGACTTCATAAGTATAAATGTATGTATATATACATACATTATATATACATACATATATACATACATACATATACATATACATACATATATATATATATATATAGGTTGAACTAGATAGCTGCTAAAAGTTCCTACTCTAACATTTTATGATTTGGCACACCAGCAAAACAGGTACACATTACATAATTACAAAATAATTACAAATTATATACTTATATACATATTACATACTTATATACTCATAATTATAAAATGATTTTTATGAATCAATAGAATATATTACTATTCAACAATTGTAAACAATGCACTTTATACTAATAACTAACATCATATAGCACTTAAAAATTGTAGTGTTAAGTGTTTAGCCAAATAAAAAAATTATCAACAATTCACAGGCTTCTTCCCCTCTTACCTTCCCTTCCTCCCTCTTTCTGTGTGTGTGTATGTGTGTCTAACTCTAGATCTTTTTCTTCAAAATAAGAGCCAAGAAATAATTTTCCCAGATTACCAATATTTGTTAGTTCTAGAATGTTGCAAATAGAAAGATACCATGAACTTGGAATCATGAAGGCCTCTCTCTGAGTCCTTCCAAAGACCTGTTAGCTATATGACTCTGAGCAACTCACACAACCCTTCGCAGTTTCCTCATTTGTCGAATTGGGATAATATTAAATCTTTAAAGAACTATATAAATGTTAGCTATTATTATTTTCAATATCATCACTATTGAGGTAACTATCTCATTTTATAGATGAAATTGAGGTGAAGTAATTTGCTTTTGCTGGTCTGTCAAGGGCTATCTTTTATTACAGGTGGAAATGGAGACAATTTGAAAGATGAATGCAGGCCAGAAGGGAAACAATGGAATAGCTATAGGTCTCATGCAGTAAGATATTTTGTATTTCAGAGAGTAGAAGCTGATAAATTTCAGATAATTGCCTTTTGCACACTTGTTAAAATGCCCCTGCTACCATCTTCTTGGAAAGCAATAATTATGCAGAGGTAAAGGAATATCAGTCAACAGGCATGTATGATGTGCCCACTATTACAGTATATGCCAGATACTATTCTAAGAACTAGGGATGAAGATACGAAGAATTAAATAATCCCTACTCTCAGAGAGCTTACATCCAAATGGGAGAGATGACAACTCTCCCAACTTTCTCAGCCATGCCATTAAAACCTTATCACCCTAGAAGCTCACTCAACCCCTGGACTTCACCCATTGGAAGGACTCTCTACCCCTTCTTTTTCTCTTTCTGATTGTCTGTTTACTCCCAGAGCCTCCATTTTGAAGAGTGTGCCCAGGCCAGTCAGGTTTTATTTCCTCCCCAGGCTGCCCTCCTGACTCACTCAGAATTCCTGTACCTTCTTCAGCATAAGGGCTACCTTTCTTTCTGCTTGAATTTACATTCTAATCAATCAACACAGTACCTGGCACATAGCAAGAGCTTAAGAAATGCTTGCTGACTTCGTGGCTTCACTAAGAAAAGACACACGAGAAATAAATGTTGGAGAGTAATAAAATGCTCCTAATTTGGACACCACTGATTTAGGATTTGTAACCAGTAACTTGTGAAAGGGTCCAGAGCCAGGGGTGGTAACCTGCGACCTCAAGGTCACATGTGACCTTCTAGGTCCTTGGGTATAGCCTTTTGACTGAATCCAAGTTTTACAGAACAAATCCCCTTATTAAGATAATTTGTGCTTACGAAATTTGGTTTCAGTCAAAGGACTGCACTTGAGGACCTAGAAGGTCACACATGGGCTTGAGGCTGCAGGTTCCCCACCTCTGGTCCAGACTATCATTTACCTTACCTTAAATATTATAAAGCTTAAACCCCTATATAAATGAGTTGTTATAATTTCATATGTATGTTATACACAGGTATCTATTATATTATACATACAGCTATATATACATATATATGTAGAGAGTCTTAAAATCCTTTCATATCTTTAATACATGGGACTAAATATAAGTGATATTCAGTCATTAAATTGTAATAGAAGCCTCAAAATAATTGCTGACTGTAATAGTTACAATTTATTAGTATTCAGATGACTGTAGACATGTTTAATATGCTTAAGAGAATCAGATGTTAAAGACATTCCCATACTACGTAGGAACTGAGATTTTAATCAGAAATTATAGTTATTTATCCATTATAGGGCAGTCAGGTGGTGCAATGGTACATGAGGCTTGGAGTCAGGAAAATTCATCTTTCTGAATTCGAATTCAGCCTCATACACTAACTGTGTGACTCTGGGCAAGTCACTTAACCCTGTTTGTGTCAGCTATTTTATCGGTAAAATAATCTGGAGAAGGAAATGACAAGCCACTCCAGTGTCTTTGTCAAGAAAACCCCAAATGGGGTCACCAAGAGTCAACAACATCTGTTATAACAGAGGCAGACAGTGTGAAATGTGGAAAGTGGAAAGCGTATTCAAAGTGTATTCAAATCTTAACCATTGCTTACTTGACTTGCAATCTAATCGGATTTACTGTGTAACTATGGCAAGTCCCAGATTCTCTGGGCCTCTGTTTGCTCCTATACAAAAGAGTTCGAGAAGTTAATTTTGAAGGCCTGTTATAGACCTGAAAAAAAAGCCTAAGAATCGAAGGCAAAACTATTAAATTTACTTGACTTAATATTATATTAACTTGAAAAATAATGAAGCTGCATTTTTGTAAATGCATAATATATATTCAGTTTTCTACTTTTTCTGCAATAGTGCCTCTAGTCATAGACTATATAGATGAGAATATTAATATTCTTCTAGAAGGTTAGTATTATGCTTAATCACTTTGTTAAAGGCAAAATTAGCAAAGATCCTAAATCACAGAATTGGACAGACTGGTCTCTCAGGTCACACTCTTTATTCTGTATGTAAAGCTAACTTGAATAATGGCAGTATTCCCGAAGGAGTCATAGAAACTGGTTTTGAATATACGTGCTTTACTATTTACTATCTGTCTGACTGTGGGTAAACCAGTTAACTTCTCTGGGCCTCGGTTTCTTCACTTGAAAAAATAAGGAGATTGGACTAGATGACTTCTAAGGTACCTTAAAGTTCTAAATCTAAAATTTCATGATCCCTCCCAAAGTTTTTGTCCAGTATTGACATAAAATTTCTTTAAAATATCTTACTAATATCCACTCTATAAAAGTTAATTTACCATTTCTTACCTTAAATCTTTTGAGTTCAAGAAGTTTATAGACTTTCTTGCCTTAGGCAGGCTGGCCAACCTCAACATATTGTACAAGTGAGTATAAAATGAGATTTTCCCATGGTACTGGTGTTCTTGCATTTACTTCACCAAAATTTCAAGTCCCTTCTTTTTTCTTCATTCTTTTGACCACACAAAAGTCCATTAGCCTAAGAGCAGCAAGGGACTAAATACCATGTAGACAGAAAATTGAATCCTTTATTTGAAGGCTTCAGAACTTTGCCTCAATATACCCTGGGAGAAGGGAATGGGAAAAAATGAATCTATTATTTGTCCTGCACTTTGCAACACTGCAAGGAAAGAGAAATTAACTACACAGAAATAAAGCAGATGGTAAATGCAGCCCCTAAAACACTATGCACACATAAGTAGTGCTTGTGGTAAAGCACTTCTGTTTAGACTTGCAGAGCTGTAAAACACTTGCTGATGCAGATCATTTGTGTTTTTTATTCACCATACTGAAGTTCAAAGCAACAAGTCTTCTACCTATTATTTACAATCCAGCTGTATCAAGTTGGGGGGTAGAGTAGGGAAAGCAATTGTGTACAGGGTGCAAAAGTAACAGAAGCAAAGCCCAGATGAACAAATGCCACCATAGTCATGGTCCGTAGAATTAGGACAGAATTAGGCAGAATCATTTTAAATAATCCATGATAAGCTGATAAATGTTTTAGTACTTAGTTGGTGAGTTGGAAATGTTTTAACTTAAGGAATTAGATGAAAGGCAATGTCATTTCAACATCATTTGAAAATTATAATGATAATTATTTCTTGTGTTTTGTTTGTTCTCCTTCTGTGAAGCCTGTGAGTGTGCCCACCTGGGTAATAACTGTGATCCCCAAACTGGCAAATGTATTTGCCCTCCCAACACCATTGGAGACAAATGTGATAAGTGTGCACCTAATTCCTGGGGCCACAGCATCATCCATGGCTGCAAGGTAAGTTGGCTCTCTCCTTTCTGTCCCTATGGTAAGGCCAGAGAAGGGCCTGTGTTTTTCTTTAGTGAGGAAGTTAAACTGAAAGCCTAAATGGACAAAGCCTTCCAGGTCATATTTGTACTATGAGTTCTGACATTGATGAAGATTGGTCTTAGAAATGGGAATCTATATCTAAACAGCATTAAATCCTAGTCATGCAGTCAGTGATTTTTTTTAAACTATCACAGTTTCCCTTCTTCATAGTAATACATATCACAGTGCAATAGTTACATTCCTGAAAAGTCATAACTGATAACTTTTATAAACTGTGCTCTAAGTACATAAGGGAATTTAGCCATTTAAAGGATTCCTGAGATAATTATAAGATGGATACTTACGTAAAGCAAATATACACACCCTTGCTTGTCTGTTTGGTCGACCTGAATTTGTACTTACTAGGTTTTCTTAAAACATAGTTTACGTTTATTTTCTTCATTAAAAAAAGGGTGTAGATTTTTGTGTGTTTTAGTGGACAGTATTCTAACATTAGCATCATATCAAGTCCTATTTGTTGAAAAGGTATGGAATTAAATTATCTGACCTCCTAAAGGCCTGCTCTACAACCATTTCTCCAAAAGCTTTTTTTATCTTAAAAAAATGTATTTGAGCATATGTTACAAGCAGGCGTTGTGAGAAGAAAATGTATAATACGCATGTAAGTTTATTCTTCATTATAAATGTTCTCTATCACTTTTTTAGTTTAGATGAACAATGAAACAATCCCTACTTTGTAGTATTTTCCAGTTTCCAAGGTGCAAAACTTACACTAAGAATTTAACAATAGGCTCCAGAGCACTCCTGATTACAAGGGTATACTTGTTAAATATTTCTTCGCTCTTTTCAGATCCTAGCTCCTAGTGATTTAGCAAGTGTACTGATGAAAATTTGGTGATAGCTTTTTGCTTTAATATAGTCAGCCTTTAAAGAGCTCATCGTTTTCTAACTTCTCTCACTGAAGATGAAGAGTGGCTTGCCCTTTCCTTACATTTAAATACTCACTGATGACTTCTTTCCAGAATTACTACCGATGTCTTCATGTCTCAACTGATGCCTTCATGTCCAAACCAGCTTGTTCAGAGTTTAAACTATTATCTTATATTTCTTTCCACTAACTGTTAAAAGCTTTAGGAAAATGAAGTTCTTTATAAATGAAGGATAGTATTTAATAATTTTGTCTATAGGGTAAAAAGAGCATTCATTTCATTTTGTTTTGGAGGCAATTGGGGTTTAGTGACTTGCCCAAGGTCGCATACCAAGCAAATGTCTGAGACCAAATTTGAATTTCAGTGCCATCTAGTTGCTCCAAATATTCAAATCTCAAACCACACACTGTCAGTTTAGAATTATTCATGGCATCATACACCTAGAATTGAAAGAGAACTCAGAGTTCATTTAGTCTACCCTTCATTTTACAGAAGAGGAAACTAGATGACTCACCTAAAGTCACACAAGTAACAAGCCAGAGTTAGACTTCTAACCAGGATCTCCCACAATTCCAAGTTTAGTACTTTAAATTCCACACACTATCCTTTATACTACACTATTTCTTCTAAATTATTTTGCATTCCCGGAACATATACCAACTTGAATTCACAAGTGAGCAGTGACAAAAGGAAACCAACCTAGCCAAGGGAAGTCTAAAGGATACTAAATTTTGAATCAGGAGACCTGAGTTTGCATCCCAACTCTTTCACTTATTACTTGTGTGATCAGAGGTAAGTCATTTGACCTATCAAGGCCTCATCTTTCTCACATGAAAGTGAAAGGGTAATACTAGATGGCCTCTGAAGTTCTTTCCAATCTGAAATTTTGGCTGTCTCCTCTCACTATCCTATCACCAAAAGATATTTCTGCCTCACTGCCCAATTCTATAACCTATATAACCAATATATAACTTTGGCCAAGAAGAATTCTGCCATGGACAATGAAGGATGTTCCCTATAGGAAAAGACATCACAAGTGCCTACAACAGTGATATTGCCCTCCCAATCTTCAGTTACTGTGTGTACCCTACAAGTGTTCTTTCAGGTGGTAGTGTTATTCTTGGATAAAATTTCTTTTGAAATTCTTGGCAACTTGTAGATTACTTTGACTTTACAAATGCCAAATAAGGGGTGACATCTCTCCTGGAGAAGAGAATTCACTTTGCCTGTTTACCTTTTGTAGAAAGTCATCTCTATAAAGTTCATGTGACTTCTATAAAACCTGAGAGCTGCCAATATTATCTAGATAAATAATGATGTATGACATTGGATAAGTCTTTTCATCATAGGCCTCTTCATGTAGGCCTCCATTTCCTCATCTTACAGATAAGGATTTTGGACTAGATAGTCACCTCCAGACCTAGATTTATGATCTTACAATGCTAATACGTACTATGTAAATGTTACCTACTACTATGTTGTATCAACTGTCTCTTCCCTTTCAATGTTTAATAGCTAATTTTTCATATTGGCTGTTGACCCTGGGTAAGTCACCTTCCCTTGGTTTCATCATTTGGAATGTAGGAATAATACATCACCTACCTCCTGGGGTTACTGTGAAGATCAGTTGGAATTGAGATATTGGTAAAGTGCTTAGCAAACCTTAAACTGCTACAAACATGCTGGCTGTTTTTTATTATTATTATTGCTAAAATCTGAGTCAAGCTTTATTTTTGACACATACTAGCTGTATGATTGCAGGCAAATCATTTAGCCTTTCAATTCTTAGAAAAAACATGCAAACTTGGCTTGGTTAAGGAGTTTCCTCATTTAGGGATTATCAGTACTGATGAATTCACAGATCCAGACCTATCCCTATCTACTGATAACACTAAATGTCCCTACATTAGGCATTTAATCTGATGGGATAGATTTAAAGGCTCAAGTTCATAGTAATTGTGCCTTTGGAAGTTTAGTCAGGAAACATATGAATAGTTCATGATTTTGCACCCAGGTAGAGAGAGCAAACTATGGACTGGGGAGAGGACTGAAACTCTCAGAAAGGTCACTCTCTTCCTATATGACTCTTAGATGGCAAATACAGGTATTTATGAGAAATCAGATCAAATTAATCAGATACAGTCTTTGATAGAATTAAACACTTAGAAATGTGTTTCAGTCCCATTCAGATGAAATAAAGCAGGGGAGGGAAACCACGGACCGTCAATTACTCCATATCTTTTTTTTCTTAATACTCCAGACATCAAAGGTAACATACGTGTTCAGTTACTGACACCAAATTTTAGGCAGGACCTTGATAATATGGAGGAAGACAACCAGAATGGTGAAGGGTCGGGAATTCATGCCATATCAAGATTATTTAAAGGAATTGGGGGTGGGAGGAGAATGTCATAGTCATCTTAAAATTTTTGAAGGTGAATGACATTGAAAAAGAATTAGACTGATCTGTTCAATCCCAACAGGTAAAAAAGGATGAGGGATAGTTACAGGGAGGCAAATTTATACCTGGTGCCAGGTAAATCTTCCTAACAATTGGAATTTTCAGTGAGGATCTTCAAGCAAAGGCTAGATGATCACATATTAGGCATATTTAGAAGGTGTTCTTTGTGGAGTATGAGTTGGAATAGATGGTGTAATAGTAAGCATCCCAACATACACAGGAGGGCCTGCTATCACAGGTTCTTAGATCTGCATTCATAAAAGGAAAGAAAACTTCTGAGTGGTTAGCAATCACTTTAATCAAGCACATATATCATTCCTCTAGTTCAGGGGAGTCAGCACCCTGAACTTCAAAGAAAATACAGAGAAATCAAAAGTCAACAGACATGGCTTCCTCTGCCTGACCATCAACAGACAGGTCCAACTGTCTGACCATATTAACCAGAGAGGGAGGCACCAACATCTGGGTTTTCCAAGCCAGGGGGCTCCTTACCGGATTCCCAGAGTCCTCATCTGGCCAAACAAATACTTCTAGTCAGTAAACCCCAAAGTAAAACCTCACGCTCAGAGTATTTATATAGTTTTCAGAGCCAGAGGGCATAACCCTTTGACCCAGTGCCTCAGCAGAGAAACAAAAGGTATTTGGGACCTTCCTACAAAACAACTCCCCTAATCAAGCTTCCCTCAAATGGCAGGCCCATCAATGGATGGGGAAGATCTTCTTTGGTCATATTATGCAACTAGAGACACTTTTAGTAAAACAAAAACAGCAAAAGATCCTAATTTGATGACCATCATAGATGGCCACTAGATCCCTTCTAAGTCTAAAATTTTGTGTAATTCTATAAAGTGCAAAGTATAATCATTTAGTCTTTCTGATACTCAAGTCATATCTTGCCAATAATGAAGTACAGTTATCCCTTCCATATAATGGGGGTTAGAGGTAGGTACCCTGGCAATCTGGAAAATCCCCATAAAAATTTTGGCCCCTCTCTTTGTACCAGAGAAGTCTGTATTGTTAATGTATTTTTGCATATTGGGAAGATCTTTCCCATCCAGTAATAGACCCATGTGACCTACTTGAGTCACCTGAAGACCTAAGTCACATGAGTCTGTGGAGGAAGAACTTGCCAGACAGGTGGGCAGGAAATGGTGGAGCAGGAAGAGTGGAGCAGAGCTGAGAGTAAGTTGGACACAGCATTTAGAGCTGAGGGAGAGAGAGCAAGCAAGCAGTGAGCTGGGAGTGTTCCCTTGTGGGAAGGCAAAGCAGGGAGAGGGCTTGGAGATGGTGGTGCCCCCTGCAATGTTATTGTGTATAGATTTCTTTGTTGCTATGATGGATTTGACTTTCTGTTGTTGGGATTCAGCTTTCTGGTATTTACATAAACAGTTGCCAATGGCACTGTGAATATTGTGTTGGTTTTATGGATCTCTTTTTTCTTGATATTATCATAGGATAGTATACATATATTTTGTGCATTTCTGAGTTTCTAAACTTTGTCCATGTTCTGCTGGTCTATGTATGTTGTCTGTGGCTTCTTCAAAACTCCCCAAAATTGCCAACCTGTGATATATCGAAACCACTATAGGGAAGTCATAATGTAGAAAGGATAAGTGTGCCTGAAGTAATAGTATTATAATTTTTCCTACCTTAGAACTGGAATGCATATTTATAGGGACAAGGATAAGAACTGGCCCTGTACTTTCATTAATATAGGAAACTCCCGGGTTAGGAAACTCCCTCTATCAATGCTAGTTGGCCTCTTCTCTGTAGCTTATAATCTTAGATATCTGTCTAGAGCACTGACTCAATGGTCTAGTCACAGAGCCAGTTTGAATCAAAGGTGGGACTTAAACCCATGATTCCTTAGTTTGAAGGCCAGCTTTCTGTTATGTCACAGCTCTCTATCCTATATTTATAGTACATAGAATAATTTTTTATATGTTTTTCAAAAAATCATTCATTTGACTAGAATCAAGACTAGTAATCTGGTCATTTGCTTATATGTTATAAATCAGAAGTCCATTCTTATAAAAAAAGATATTAGAGAAATAAAAAGCTAATATTTTCTATTATAACAATATAAATAATAAAATCAACTAATATAACAGAATGGAAAATCACATTAAATGATTACTGTGAGCCAAGAATACATAAGACTCACATTATAATTATTGGAGACTAAACATTTTGAGTTCAACTACAGGACAGAGGAAAATGTCTGGTGGTCCTTAGAGTTCAGCACCAGGCTAGATCGGCAAGACCATGAGGTCAGTATCACTTTCAGTGGAGAATGAGACCTTCCCTAGGGTTTGGATGACAGGCTTGATTAAAGAACTTAAAGTCCTGTAGATACCCTTTCAACAAACTACAAGCCCATGCTGTTTAATATTGCTTCTCCTCAGGCTGTCATGTAAATCAGAAGGGTCAGACACACTGCCTATAACACTACCAGTTCAGCCCAAACCATACTAAAATGAAATTAGGTAATATTTAACTAGATAAATAAAAACATAATTTAAAAAATAACGTTAATGTGTGATTTTGCAAGTTAACATACAACTCACAGGGATCTTTATGTACAGTTTAGCTGCTCCATTTTTTTGAGTGTGTTTGACAGTACTGATATAACTATACCTTCTGGTACATCTGACTAGGTCTCCAAACAACTTCAAAGGGCTAAGAAAGAATCCTGTATCTATGGGCTGATGCTTAAAGCAAAAATACCTTGCTGAAAAACCTACATATAAACACAGGCATTTCCAAATTTTCAGTGTTACTTTTTCATCACAGGTGCAAACCAAGAGTTTGGGATGCTGTGGGGCTGAGGGGAGAGACAGGCTCAGGTGTTACCACTTGTCCAGGAAAATTGCCTTCCTTCCTGTAGCTAGGAGACTGGGAAAGGAAACTCCTGATTGCAGCACCATGGGGCACCTTGAACACCAGGAGGAAGGAACCCAAGTGCTAGTATACATGGGATTGATTTAGTTATATGGTAACTTTGGCTACTATAGAAAGCAGTACAGAAAGAGGGTGATTGGTTGGAAAGTCTATTCTTTAGTTAGAGTGGGGAGGTAATGAAGTGGACTGTCAGGGGATTATGATAGCCGATGATTTAAAAAGACTTAGAACCCTGAGAGCTGTGAGATTTGTCAGGGAGCTCCTTTCCTTCTGTGGCAAAGTTTCTTAACCTGTTCTTTTTTGCTTTTGCTTTTTTTTGTATCATGAGTTCCTTATCAAAAAAAATTAAATCAATAAAGTAAACAAGTTCAAGGACCCCCTGAAATCTAGGTTAAGAATCATTGCTATACGGGCATTTGGACATGTGCCGAGTGTTGAAGTGTGTGGCCTCACTGACATGATACAATATAATAATACAATAATAATAGCTAAGATTTATATAATGCCTATCATTTGTCATGTATGGTGCCGAGTGCTTCACAAATGTCTCATTTTATCCTCACAACAAGTCTGGAAAGGAGGTGCTTATTATATTCATCCTCATTTTACATTTGAGGAAATTGAGACAAAAGTTAAGTGACTTACCCAAAGTCGCACAGTTGATAATTGCCTAAGGCTGGATTTGAACTCAGGTCTTCCTGCTTTGAGTTTTGCGCTCTATCTACTACACTACATAGCTGACTATGTGGAATGAACAATGATGAAACCTGGAAGGGAAGATTTTGTCTTATATAATTTAACTGAACCATAGGCAGCTGAGTTCACCTCCAAGGTTTTATTTTATAAAGAGAGTTCCTAGAGTGGCATGTGATACATTTATATCAAATACTGCTTTCCATTCATTTAAATGAATGATAGAAATAATTTTCAAAAAACTTTTCTAGGAGGAACTCTCAAGTTGTGATTTTAAGAAATGTCTTATGAAACTTGACTAAAGTTTGTATTTTATTATCTTATATCTTATAGGCTTGTAATTGCAGTTTGGTGGGATCACTTGATCTCCAGTGTAATATAAACACCGGCCAATGCTCCTGCCACCCAGAGTTCTCCGGCACAAGATGTACAGAATGCAATCTGGGCCATTGGAATTATCCTCATTGCAATCTGTGTGACTGCTTCCTGCCTGGGACCGATGCATCGACTTGCAGCTCAGAAACTGAAAAATGTGCATGCCTTAATCAGAGTGGACAATGCACTTGTAAGGTACACACAGCCAAAGTCCAGCAATGAAGAGTCTCATAATTGTTTTTCTATGTCTCAATATTATTTTTTATCTCTATTCCTTTTAATTTAAAGCATATTCACCAAAGAGGGTATACGTTGTTACCTGGACCCCTGTGGATATAAGAGCAAAATTCTACCATTTAGGCAATAGATTATTTTTAACCAAATCCATTTGGGTTTCTATTGTGGTGTTGTTTGGTAAAGATTCTATAGATATCTCTACCAACTAGTGACATTTTACAAAGCAAAGCTCTTAAGAGAAACGACTTTCCTCTATAATATCTCTCTGCCCCTTCAAGGACAAAAAAGTTTGAAATGACAGAAAGTGACCCGAAATGCATTTACTCTCACTTAAGCATCACATACCTATTGAATATCATGTCTGCAAATGAAATAATAAGACACATTAAAAGCAGCTTCTCCTAAAAATGGATCAGCAATTATGATACAAAGCAGAATGCTCTTGTTGCCGGGGGAGTGCCACGGCTTCCCATTACCCAGCACCCCTGACTATCTGAACATTTCAGCCCTCATTAATATTGCTAAATGATGTGGAAAAATAATCAATTAAAAAGGCAAAAGGTATTTTTTCCCTTTAGATGTTTCTGCGAAAATTCATTCCACTCTAAATACAGTTAATATCATGTCAGAGGTATTCTGACTACTCAAGATAAAGGCCCTGAAGACAGCAAGCAAAGAAATCAGAGAAGGAAGCCCCAGAGCATGGCTTTGAATAAGCTTGAGCATTCTTTTAAAGGAATACTTCTGCCATCAAGGGAGGGCATGTACAGTGTGCGTACAGACTGTAGACGGTGTTTAGTAACCAAACACTAGCCTGGATCTTGTCATTCATATTCTGACCCTGTCCCACCATTTATTTGCATTGCATGGACCTCAATCCAGTGTTCATTATTTTTATTGTGCTTCTGAAGCCTAGTGAGTCTTTGCTGTTGCTTTCAATGGAATTATTATATGATCTGTTGCTTAGTTTTAAGAGCACCTCAGTGATATAACATATTTGTAAATAAAGTATTTTATCATGCTTATGTTACTCTATTGACACCAATCATACGTGCCTTTGGAAATGGTAGACTTGATCTCATTTCTATCATATTCTTTGAAAATCCATATCCCTAATAGTCTCTTCAAGGATGATTTCCCCTATATCTTTGCCTTTAACCATGGACCTATTGGAATCATCTCTCTAGGTGAATGTGGAAGGTGTCCACTGCGACAGGTGCCGGCCTGGCAAATTTGGACTTGATGCCAAGAACCCATTTGGCTGCAGCAGCTGCTATTGCTTTGGCACGACTACCCAGTGCACTGAAGCAAAGGGACTGATCCGTATGGGGGTGAGTAGGGAACCGCTGAGCCGTGTAATGCTATAATGTTATTTCCTGCTGGTGTCTTTTAGTCAGGCACTGAGAGGTAGCTAGGAAATGGCAAAACATTTAAGTAACCTTTTCCCCTGTGTACATTTAGAAATGGTGAAGGGACCATCTTCCATTAGATGATCAGCACTGGTGGTTTTTTTTCATCTGAAAAGTACATTTATTTTTTATAAGGTAATAGATGTCAAGAGAATGTCCTCATTTTACTTTAATTTTGCCTTTGATTTTATTTTCTTTGATGTTCTTAATTTTTACATTGTCCAAAAGATTTTTTAATCATTCATTTTCCCCCCGTACATTACTTTGCTCATGCCACATAAAAGTTAAACAGACTCAGCGTCTGTTCTCTTAAGTGACTATAACCTAAGACACGTGTCATATTGGTTTTCTCTGAGTGACGATCACACCTCCTCACCACAAAAAGAGGTTGCAGATAGATGTAGAAGGAGCCATATATTTATGGATAGGCAATAAATAAGAAGAGCTAACTGGCATTGTATAGTGGATAGGGCTGACCTCAAAGTAGGATAACCGAAGTTCAAGACCTGTCTTTGGTATACACTGGTTATATGACCTTGGGCAAGTCACTGAAATTCTCAATGGCCCCAACGAATTCTCTAAGACTATAAATTGTGAAGGGCAGGTAGGTGGTGCAGTAGACCTAGTACTGGGCCTGGAGTCAGGAAGACCTGAATTCAAATGCGACCTCAGACACTTCCTAGCTGTGTGACCCTGAACAAGTCACTTAACCTTGTTTGCCCCAGTTTCCTTATCTGTAAAATGAGCTGGAGAAGAAGATGGTAAACCATTCCAATATCTTTGCTAAGAAAACCTCAAATGGGATCACAAAGAGTCAGAGATGACTGAACAGCAAATAAACTGCAGAACAGACGCTGACCTCTGATGATAAAGGGATTTTTGTCACTGGAAGTTTTCTACACAGATGAACTCACAAGTCTAGCCATACGTAAGCATGCACCTCATGTAACTTCAGCAATTATTGATTACAGTTGTGTGAGTTCGAGATTCAGATCACAAATCCTTTGTGACTTAGTAGATAGTCTTAGGAGAATCATCCTCTTGTGACGAATACAGTGATGAAAAGCTGGCGGTTCCAAGGACAGAGGACTGACTTCAGAGTTGGGGTTCTCTGGGTTCAAGTCCTGTCTCTGACATATTATACTGACTGTGTGACTATGGACATGTCACCTAACTTCTCTCAATCTCAGTTCCTTCATCTGTAAAATGGGGAGAATAGCAGTACCTGTCAAAATGCTATTGGCAAAAGTCAAATAATAAATATGTAAGACACTTTCCAAACCTTAAAACATTATATAAATGTTAACTATTATTGTTACTAGTTACACTGATCTTTGGACAATAGGCTTGTAATCAAAACTTTTTCCATCCTAGTACCTAACTTGTCAGGGTTTATGTCACACTGCCATAGCCTCTGGGAATCTAGAGCACACTTTAGTGAGGTATCAGAGAAGGACTCTATTCAAGGATGATAGCTAAATAGATGGATGGATGGATGCTGATCTGTGCATCTATCTATCTATCTATCTACACCTTCATCCACATGGGGTTGTGATGGGAAAAGTACTTTGTACTTATTTATGATTTTAAGTGGTATATGCCTGTACTATCTACAAAGACATTTGTGTGTGTATATATATGTACATGTACATATGTCATGTATATGTGTGCATATATACGTGTGTGCAGGTGTGCATTGTGTTGTCATAATCATATGATATATAGGGAGTGTGATCTAACAGGTAGAGAGTTAGCTTTGGATTTAGGAGGACCTCCAGAGTCTTGTCCTGCCTACAACACAAATTAAATTATGACCCTAAGCAAGTCATTTAACCTCTCCTTGCCTCTGGCAGCAATCTAAGTTTGTACATCACAATACACATGTTGGATGCCTCTTGCTAGAGGAGGAAACCCTCTCTGAATTTTCCTACACCGATGAAATCATAGATCTTGTGCAAATACAGAATATCTCAACAGTCTTTGTGCAGTTTTAAGTTTCTGTAAGACTTTGGGGACCTGAGAGAGACAGATAGAGATAGAGACCCATATTGCTAGAGGAAGTTTACTCTGTAGGGTTTCCTACATCAAGGAAATCATAGACCTTGTACAAATATAGAATGTCCCAAAATGCTTAGTTTTTTCAGTTTAAGTTTCAGAAATATTTTGGGGAATATGTGAGACAGAGCCAGAGAGATAGAGGCAGAGAAACAGAGAGAAAGATCAAGAGAGAGAGAAACATAGCCACGTAATGCTTATATATTTCTGTGATTATGATATACACATGTATGTTATACATACACCTGCATATCTGCATATATAGAGACAAATATATGTCTTTATAAAGTACAGTCATATACCACTTGCAACCATATTTACTAGTACAAATTATTTTAGATAAAATAGGTTCCATAAAAACCTTTATAATTAGGCAAATATTAGAATATACCTTCATATTAGTATTATATTTATATCACACTTTAAAGTTTACAGAACACTTTCCCCAATGAGGTTGAAGATTCAAATATTATTTCTCTGGTTTTGCAGGTAAAGCAACTAAAGCTTAGAGTGAATGAGTGACTTGTTCATGGTCATCCAACTTATACACTCCAAAGAATTTGAATCTAGGTGTCTCAACTCAAAGACTGCCATACTTTGTCCACAACCCAACAGCTTTAAAGTTGCATTTAGAGCTCACATTAATGCCTGCTGCTTATTAACAAAGTAATTATAAAATGGAATTTTTAAAAATAAACTTACACAGTTTATACTAATACAAATTGCAATATGGGATGGATGGATGGATGGATGGATGGATGGATGGATGGATGGATGGATGGATGGATGGATGGGAGGGAGGGAGAGCAAGAGAGAAAGAAAAAGAAAGAAAGAGAAAGGGAGAGAAAGAAGAAAGGGAGAGAGAGAAAAAAAATTTGAGAGATATCACAATATAGTAAGTGAAGAGATGAACTCATTGTCAACAAGACCTGGTTTTAAGTTTCATTTCACATACATACTGACAAAGTGACCCTAAGCACATCATTTAACCTCTTGGTGTTCTGATCAGCTAAGACTAGGAATTGTAGGGTACTCCCTGATGTACAATGATAGGAACTTCATAACCAAGAATTCCTTAAATCACTGAAATTACAGACTTGGAATAACAAAAACAAAATGCATGTGTGTGTGTGTGTGTGTGTGTGTGTGCATGAGCGTATGCATCCATGTGCTCTTTTCAATAGTCTTCTTCTATTACCACTCCATGGTGTAAGGATGACCCTCAGTTCTTGAAGTCTATATCAATGAATCCCTAATTCTGCCAGGTCTAAGCATGCTACAAAAGCTAAGAGAAAAGGCCTATTGGGACTTTGTTTACAATGGTGGCATGAAAGGTACTAGCAGTCTTCCAGATAATTCTGTAAATGCCTAAAATACCACCAAATAGAATAATGGTCAAAAAGACCACTATAAAAACCATTGAGTCCAGAACTGAACAATACAGTTGTCAACAGCCTGAGGATACTCAGAGCAGTGAGTTGCCAAAGAAGGCAGAATCCTACTCCAGTTCCATAAACTAGTTGTGAATAGTCCATGGTCTATTTCTAACCTGTCAACCCAGCAGGGAGAGCAGACAGCCCAGCAAGATCACTTCTTAAGGAGACAGAGTTTGGGACACTCCAAGACTGGACTGCCATTGCAGCCACAGCAAGTGGTTCTCCAAACCTGCCAGGAGATTGGAACTGAGAGAAATCTCCCACAATATATCAGGGCCTGTCAGGGCCACAGCATGAGACAAAGATAACTTCTAGTTGGGTGTATTAAGGAGGAAAAAGAGTTTGGGGACAAGGGCAGCACCCACATTCTGCCACCAAGAGATGAAGGTAAAAGCCAGAGTTGATGAAAGGATAGCAGGCTCTTCCAGACTAGAAAGGGGACAGGACCAAATGACTATGCACCCTATCCAAGAACGGGGTAGAAAGAAGGATGGAGCTTAATTGGCACAAATTTCTAATCCAAAACTGAGGCTAGAAATACATGTAGATAGAAGAAAACAAGTGTAATGGAGAATAGGTCCAAAGATAAGCCTAGAAAACCTTGGAGAAGCTTACTACCTGGGTAACCACAGGCTCATGAATTGTTTGGTCATGAGACCAAAGTTGTAATAAAGTACTAAACTGTAGCAAAATTGCAGTCTGCTTCAGTGGGGAAAAACAGAAACTCCTGCTATGGAGATCTGAAATCCTTAGAATACTGAAGCATGAGCATTATCTAGACATTTATACATTTAATCATTATCTGTTATTTACACCTACTATAATATGGGTCATTCTATGTCTTCTTCTCCGTTCTTTCTCCCTCCTACTCTCGTTAGGAAAAACAAGAGGCAAACTCAGCTGTGCCCAAGATTCCCGTAAGCTGTGCTTGCCCCTAGAGAGTTGATGTTAGAGTTCTCATATGATACATCATGAGGGTTATTAGGCAGTAAGTCAGGAACTTCCACAGGTGCACACAATCTCTACTCACTACCGTGACCATACAAGGGAATAATCCTCAGGCAAGTATCACAGAGGTGTGATAGTTCAGTTGCCAAGTGTCCCTCAATTTCTTCCCCTCAACATTAGTGCTCTGCTTTCATGACAAATCTTCCATTCAGTTCAATCTCTGCCTCATAGCACTCGGGCTTCCCACCCTCTCTGACATAGACACTAGGATTCTGCCTGTCTTATGGTGCTCTTAAATATTCTTAAATATAAAAGGGAGCAATTGCTCCCTTTTCCAGCAGACCCACCACAAATGCACAGTGGGAGTAGGGAGGGAATCTTCCCTACCCACCCCAAGTTATGAAACATCAGCAACTTCTGGAAATGTATTAAGGTACATGCTAGATGCTAAGGTGTCAAAGAAGAAAAATTATAACCCTTCAAGAGACAGCCATTCTAATGAGAGGAGTAGAATGTGGTAGAGGAGAAAGGGTACTTGATTTAGAACCAGAGGATCTGGCTTTAAATCATAGGTGACCTTGGGTAAAATACTCTATATCTCTAAGCCTCGGTTTCCTCAACTTTAAAATGAGGAGGCTGAACTCAACCCCAAAGGTCCTTTCCAATTCTAAATCTATTATCCTATAATCTTGTGATATGTACATAAATCAGTGTAACTGATAATAATTCATATTCATTGAGCATGATTGTCATTTGCTGTTATAAACACATGAAAGGAGAAGTCAAGCAAGGTACTTTGACAAATTTAAAGAAAAAGAAATTGCTTTCACCTAGAGAGAAGGAAAGGAAAGGTTTCATAGAGAAAACAGTTGGGCATAAAGGGCAGTGGATAAGGATGAGGGGGACTTCATGGAGGCAAGATGGCAGAGTAGAGAAAGTACTCAGTTCAGCTCTCCCAACATGACCCTCCAAGCAACTTTAGAATAACGCATGGAAGGAGACAACAAAGATCAGAATGAGAGAGATGAGAGATCTGTGCCATGAGGGTAGAGGCTAAGGAGGGAGGTGGAACTAAGTGGAGGTGACAGAAGCAGCAGCAGCTTCAGGAGCTCTCAAGCCAGAGACAGGAAGGGGACACAGCAAATGGACACAAAGATTTCATGAAACCCCATACTAGCAAAGGATACAGGAACAAATGCTTTCTGCCAAATCCATTGCCTACTTTTAGGTCATAGTTCAAGGGTGGAGAGGAGCACTGAAGAATAAATGGAGCAAATAGAAGTTAATGACTTTATGAGAAATTAAGAAATTATAAAACAAAACCAAAGGAATGAGAAAAGGAGACAATGTGAAATATCTCACTGGAAAAACAACTGATCTAGGAAATAGATCCAGGAGAGAGAATTTAAAAATTATTGATCTACCTGAAAACCATGGTCAAAAAATTATCAAGGAGAACTGCCCTGATATTCTAGAACCAGAGAGTAAAATAGAAATGGAAAGTATTCACCAATCACCTCCTGAAAGATCCCAAAAGGAAAACTCCTAGGAATATTGTAGCCAAATTCCAGAGTTCCCAGGTCAAGAAGAAAATATTACAGCCAGAAAGAAACAATTCATGTATTGTGGAAACACAATCAAGATAACAAAGATTTAGCAGTTTCTACACTAAGGAGCTGGACGGCTTGGAATATAATATTTCAGAGGTCGAAGGAGATAGGATTAAAACTAAGAATCAAATACCCAGAAAAACTGAGTAAAATACTTCAGGGAAAAAAATAAAATTTTGATGAAATAGAGGACTTCAAAACATTCTTGTTGAAAAGACCAGAACTGAATAGAAAATTTGACTTTCAAATACAAGAATCAATAGAAACATGAAAAGGCAGACAGGAAAGAGAAGCCATAAGGAATTCATTAAAGTTGAACTGTTTGCATTCCTACATGGAAAGATGATGCTTGTAACTCATGAGACCTTTCTCAGTATTAGAGTAGTTAGAGGGAATATATGTGTGTGTATCTATGGGTATGTATATATTATATATGTGTAGGTATGTGTGTATATATGTATATAAATGTATATATGTGCATATGTGTCACACACACACAGGGCACAGGGTGAGCTGAATATGAAGGGAGCACACCAAAAAAATAAAATTAAGTGTTGAGAGGAATGCACTGGGAGAAAGAGAAAGGGAGAAGGAGAATTTAGTAAATCATCTCATATAAAAGAGGCGATAAGGTGTTTTTACAGTGGAGGGGAAACAGTGTGGAGGTGAGAGGGAATAAATAAGCTTTACTGTCATGAGATTTGGCTTAAGGAGGGAATAGCACACATTTACTTGGGTATAGAAATCTATCTTGCCCTTCAGGAAGGCAGGGGGTTGGGGAGAAGGAGATAGGAGAGAGAGTAAAATAGAAGGGATGGGAGATTGGGGGAAGGGGTAATTAGAAGCAAACACTCTTGTGTGGGGGACAGGTTAAAGGAGGGAATGGAATAAATGGAGATCAGGACAAGGTAGAGGGAAATGTGGTTAGTTTTGGGAAATGTGGTTACTCTTTACCTTTATAGAGATGGACAGTGGAGGCATCCTTGAACTCCTGGGGGATAACTTCCTCTTGCCACATAACCCAGAAAATCTCAGTCAGCTTTTATATGAGCAGTAGTTCCCCTACCTTGCAAATCTCAGCTGGAGTAGAATCAGCACAAGGTGCTTTGCCACAGCAAAGGAGCCTAATGGCCCTCAAAACTTCTTTTTCAGTTGGAACTTCTACTGGGGAGGGATTGACTTCAATCTGAGGTAAACAGTCAGTGTTTTCAGTATTGACTGATGACAATGTGTTGACTGTCATCACTATGAAAGAATTTCTTGCTTTCTCAGTGAGGGTGGATGGGGAGGGAGGAAGGGAAAGAATGTGGAACTCAAAGCTTTAAAAATGAATGTGAAAAATTATTTTTGCATGCAACTGGGAAATAAGTTGTACAGGCAGTGGGGTATAGAAATCTATTTTGCCCTACAGGAAAATAGAGGGGAGCGGAAATGGGAGGGAGGTGATGGAGGGGAGGGCAGATTGGGGAAAGGGGTTGTTGGAGCACATACTGTACTGTGGTGGGGAGAGGAGAGAGATGGGGAGAAAATTTGAAATTCAAAATTTTGTGGAAGTGAATGTTGAAAACTGAAAATAAAGAAATTATATTTTAGAAATAATTAGAATGGGGCACATGGAAGCTAATGACTCTCTGAGACATCAAGAAACAGTAAAACAAAGTCAAAGGAATGAAAAAAGAAAAGAAAATGTGAAATCTCATAAAAAAACTAATCTGAAAAATACATCAAAGAGAGATAATTTAAGAATTATTGAACTACCTGAAAGTCATGATAAAAAAGCCTAAATATATTTCAAGAAATTATCAAGGAAAACTGCCTCAATATCCTATAACCAGATGGTAAAATAGAAATTGAAAAAATTCATCAATCACTACCTGAAAGATATTCCAAAATGAAAACTCCAAGAAAGATTCCAGAGCACCCAGGTCAAAGGGAAAATACTTCAAGTGGGTAGAAATAAACCATTCAGATTCCAGGAAGCTGCATCCAGGATTGCACAAGATTTAGTAAGCTACCATATTAAAGAAGTGGAGGGTTTGAGATAAGATTCTGTAAGGCGAAAGAGATGGCATTACAACCAAGAATGATCTGCCTAGTAAAAATGAGTATAATCCTTCAAGGGAAAAAATGGATATTTAATGAAAAAGGACTTTCAAATATTCCTGATGAAAAGATAAGAGGTAAAGAGAAAATCTGACTTTCAAATGCAAAATTGCAAAGAGTCCAGAACCCAGGCAGGCATGGCATTATGAGATTGATGTATAATGCTAATGAACTTTTCCAGGCAGCTAGATTTTGATATAGTTTTCCATAGGCCTCCATGACTGACAGTATCAAAGGCTTTGGTCAGATCTAAATTGTGTACAGACATCTGTTCTGCTCCTGGAGTTGTACACAGTCAACACCATATCAACCATTCCTCCACCCTTCTTGAAGCCACATTGACTCTCAGGTAGATGACCATCTTCTTGGTGAAGGATCAGCCTATTAAGGAGGACTCTGGCAAGAATCTTGACAGTAGTAACCAAAAGAGAGATCCCCTCTGTTATTGTCACAGGACAACCTATTCCCTTTACCTTTATAGAGATGGACAGTGGAGGCATCCTTGAACTCCTGAGGGATAACTTCCTCTTGCCACATAACCCAGAAAATCTCAGTCAGCTTTTATATGAGCAGTAGTTCCCCTACCTTGCAAATCTCAGCTGGAGTAGAATCAGCACGAGGTGCTTTGCCACAGCAAAGGAGCCTAATGGCCCTCAAAACTTCTTTTTCAGTTGGAACTTCTACTGGGGAGGGATTGACTTCAATCTGAGGTAAACAGTCAGTGTTTTCAGTATTGACTGATGACAATGTGTTGACTGTCATCACTATGAAAGTATTTAACCCATCTCTCTAAGATCACGTCCTTATTGCTAAGTAGTTGAGATGCACCCTAAGCCTTTGACTCATAAATAGTTCTTTTTCTGGGGGTGAAGTATTAAAAATCAAAGGAATGCCCATAACCTGGGGAATGGCTAAACAAGTTGTAGTATATGATTGTGATGGAATGCTATTATGCTATAAGAAATGACAAGCAGGATGCTTTCAGAAAAATATGGGTAGACATATGAATTGATGCAAAGTGAAGTGACCAGAACAAGGAGAACAATGTACCCAGTAATGTTGTAAGGCTGACCAAGACAATGATCCAAGACAATTCCAAAGGACCCTTGATGAAAAATGCTATCCTCTTCCAGAGACAGAACTGAAGAACTCTGAAGGCAAATTGAAATATTCTTTTTTTAACTTTATTTTTCTCTCTTATCTGTGTTTTCTTTTGAACATAGCTAATATGGAAGTATGTTTTGCATAATTTCACATGTATATTTGATGTGGAATGAGGAAAGGCAGGAGTGAGGAAGAAAACTTAGAGCTCCAAATTTTAAAAAATGAATGTTATTAAAAATGTACATGTAATTGGGAAATGTTTAACAAAATAAATAAAAGTAAATTTTAAAAAAGAGATGAGGGGATATTGGGGGAAGTAGGTGGTAGGAAACATGGCAAGATGGTTTCCTGATGAATGTCTAAATGGAATGGGAGGCATAAACTGGGACCACTTAGATTTAGTGCATTGGTAAGTTCTCACATGTTTTCCCATTTATGAATATAGCTCACCCATAGGGTAGAGATCCCAAACCAAGTGCATTCACTTACCCACGGGGGAGTGAGTATGACCTAAGGAGTACTTTGTCTAAGGGTCACTTAGACCCTTGTTGCATGAGGAAGAGGGAAAGAGTATCAGAACAGATGGCAAGATACATGAAGATACCTAGGCAGGCCTTGCTTTCATGGTAGATCATCATTTGAGATGTAAAGTTGTCAGAAGCAAAGTAAATAAGCATGTCAGGTGAGTTTTCACTCCCTTCATTGCTCAAGACAGTTTAGTGAAGGCTTGGATGAAAAGTGGTCCAGTTTACCTGAAACATAAAATATATGTAAAGAGGAAGAGTTAGATATATACTAATACTCTATCTAAAATGCACTTATGTTTCTATGTGTTTCTTTGATATCATTTGATATAATTAGAATCTAGAGTCTGGAAGACCTGAGTTCAGATCCTGACTCAGACACTTACTGGTTGTTACCTTGGGGAAATCCCTTAACTTCTCTCAGTCTCTTTTTCTTCATCTGTAACCGGGAGAAATAACATCTCTTCCATTGTATTGTTTTGAGGCTCAAATGATATTATTGGTAATATGCCCACCTATTATTATATATGCATATATAATATACATATATAAATGTAAACATATATAAACCTACCCTATACATATTTAGTTATAGTAATAATATATCATATGCATATATCCATGTGATTTTCATATGTATATATTTACCTATTTTATATATATATATATATATATATGTATGTATAGTGATGGTCATAAATCTAGATATATTTTAGATATATTTAGCCATGGTCATAATTCACTTATAAATGCATATAGAAAGTTGTGAATTTTAAAAACACTGGAGAATTATAAGATGCATTTTTGTTGATTTTCATCTTGTTCACACTCCCTTTTTTTATGCTGGTATTTTCAGGTAACACTGACACCTGAACAGACCATCCTGCCACTGGTGGATGAAGCCCTACAGCACACGACTACCAAAGGCATTGCTTTTCAGAACCCAGAGATTGTTGCAGACATGGAGCGAGTGAGAGAGGATCTCCATCTGGAACCTTTTTATTGGAAACTTCCAGAACAATTTGAAGGGAAGAAGGTGAGAAAAAGAACTTTGAATTTAACCAAGGTCACATACAAGTAATACTTGGGATACTTGGAAGCTCACACTAAAGACATTTTTTTTCTCCTCCCCCTTTATTAGTTGATGGCCTATGGTGGCAAGCTGAAGTACACAATCTACTTTGAAGCTCGCGAAGAAACAGGATTTTCTACCTATAACCCACAAGTTATAATTCGAGGTGGAACTCGTACTCATGCTAGAATTATCACCCGGCACATGGCAGCTCCTCTGATCGGACAACTGACAAGGCATGAAATAGAAATGACAGAGGTAAGGTTTTCATCAATATTGTATGAAGATGTCGATAATGTTCCCATATGATTCTATTAAAACGGTGTGTATATGGTTTTTTCTTTCTCCTTAGAATGAATGGAAATATTTTGGTGATGACCCACGCACAAATAGGATGGTGACACGTGAAGACTTCTTGGATGTACTCTATGACATTCATTACATTCTTATCAAGGCTACTTATGGGAACATCATTCGGCAAAGCAGGTAACCATTATGTATAGCTCCTACCATAGAAAGCAAGCTGAATTTCTTATTCCAGGGTGATTCTGTAGATGCCATTAAGGAAGATTTGTAAGGGAGCAGGGAAAGAGTAAGATGTAATTAAGGAGCTACCACAAAGGAAAACTGAAATTGCTAATATAGCTACAACATGCCCTGAAGGCAGGACAGATAGGAAACTGGAATCACTTTGAAATTCATAACTGTATATCTTGGTGTGGTACTCATCAGAATACAGGTGCTAATTGAAAGCATATGAGCCAGATGAGTTCCCTTAGGAAAAGAGCAAAGGGGAAGGAGAGCAGAGACACCAAAAGTGAGCCATGGAGGATACACACAATTAATTGGAAGGGGGAGGCAGGATCCAGCAAATGAGGACAAAGGGGAGTTAGAAAGATAGTGAGAGGAACAAGGAGACTCCATAGGACCTCACTCCTAATGGCCCTACTTGCTTTTTTGATGTAAAATAAGCTTTGTTAAGTATCACTGATGAAACTAGGCCAAATGAGAAAAGGTGGTCTGTGACAGATTCAGATTCTCTTTCCACTCATAGGCACCAGGTTTTGTTCAACCTATCCAAGCAATTCCATGTACTCACTTTACTTCACTTTGCTGTGGAGGAAACAAGAATGGGCAGGGCTAACACTGACCCCAGAGGAACTTATCTCCATTAGTGAGGGACAAGTCTTACACACAGGGGAACAACCATAGGCAATATTTGTGCTCTAAGAGTTAAGGGAAAGATTAACAAAAATATACATCATACTGAATAGCATTTTCAGTCTCACTTTATCATAATTTCACAACTGCTACTGTCGAGTTGTTTCAGTAGTGTCTGATTCTTCATGGCCTCATTTGGGGTTTTCTTGGGAAACATATTGGAATAGTTTGCTATTTCCTTCTCCAGCTCATTTGATAGATGGGGAAACTGAGGCAGGCAAGATAAAATGACTTGCTTAGGATCACACAGCTAGCAGATAATATTGTAGGGTCACAGATCTAGAGCTAGAAGGTGGTTTGATTGTCTCTCTAATCCATTTCCCTCAGTTTGTAGATTATGAAAAATTAAGGTCCATGGAGAATAGGTGTGTGCCCCAGGTGGTAAATGTCACTCACCCCATAAATGTCACTGGAGGGATTTGAGCCTAGATCTCTAACTCCACAGTCAATTCTCTTTCTACTCTGCACACTATTTTAAAACTTCTATTGAATTTTTAAGTGTCATTGTTTATGACCCATAAGAAAATTCTGTCAAGAAGTTTTAAAAGGTTTAGTATAATAAATTACTGATCTATGGCAAGAAGAATATATCATTTTATGAAACATCCCTTGGCAGACAGAATGTAAAAATAGTTTAATTCAAATGTTAGCATTATGCTAGGCACATAATTTAGCAAAAAATGCTAATTCTGTTCCTGCATAAAAGCCACATTGCTTTTCAGAGTGATTTAGGGACTTCTGTTGAAAAATCAGGAGCCCTCAGTTTTTTTTTTCTTTACCATGTTCATTTGATTTTCCTTTTCATGTTTTTCCACTCAAAACTGAAAAGTATTTTTTAAAAAACATGAAATTACATTTTGCACAAAATATGGAATAGTGAAGGAATTTGAATTGAAAATGTGCTTTCAATTTCATTGTTAGTTATTTTCTGCCATCAAATACAGATCAGATGGCAGCAGCCACAGGCAGGTTGTTGCTTTGATATGATGCTTTAAAGCAGACAACAGGTAGCTTTGTGATTATGCAAATGTATTATTTTGTAAATTTCCTATACTGCATTAAGTAGCTGGGTAGTATACAGACTATTTTTGTTATTGGGGCTGATGGCAATAAATTTTGTTTCATATTTCTTACGAAACTTACTAGGACTCCCTTGCAAGAATGGGTCTTTGGCCTTTTGTGTATTCTTTTCCTTGACCTCATTATTAATTAAATTATTTTGCTTTCATTGCAAGCATCATTTGAAGCTTCAAAGGAATCAGAATCCAGCAGAGCTTCTAATCTGCAGTTCCTTAAATATGATATTCCATCTCTAGTTTCCATGCCTCTGCATTGACTGTCTCTCTCCACCTCACCCTGGAATGCTCCCCTGCCTCATTTCTGAGAGAATTCCCAACTTCCTTGAAGACTCTTCTCAAATCCTACATTCTACAAGAAGCCTTTCGCAATAGCCCTAGTTGTTAAGGTGGTGACCTGTCAGATTTCTTTCCATCTACTTTGTATATATCTTAGGTGTACTTAGTTGGTTCCATGTTGTCTCCTCCATTAGAATATGATCTTCTCCAGGGCAGAGGTCGCTTTTGCATTTTGCTGTATTCTCAATGCTTAACATCTTGATTTGTACATAATAAGCAGTGGTTGATTGACTAACAAAAATCACATTCTTGTTCCTAAATATGAACTAAGGGTGACTTGAACAGGCAAGAAAGCTGCAGTAGATTCAGGATAAAGGGGCAAAGAGAAAAGAGATTAAGGATAAACCTACTTTCATAAGACATTATAGTTAGAGATTTTTAAATGCCTTCATAATATTATTTAATTTTAAATGTGTATTTGAATGCCCTCATAATAATATTTAATCAGACAATCAACCTGCAATTTGTCATTTGCCTGCTATGTGTCAAGCACTATTCTAGGGTCTGAAAATAGAAAGACAAAAATGAAGCAGTCCCTGTCCTCAAGGAGTTCCCATTCTAGTGGGAGAAACAATATAGCCATAAATGAGCATATACAGAAAAATGAACAGGATAAATTTTAATAAAGGAAGGTGCACATTTTCTTACTGATAAATGATAGTTTTCATTTTCAGCTAAGACTTTATATATATTCTATAGTATAGGAAAGCAGATATTATAAGAGCAATGGATATATTTTGCTACTTTGAATATGAAGTATGTAAAAAGAGCTATAAGCATTAAGCAATTTATTCCTTTTATTTATTTATATTTCTCGTGAGGTTGCTGGGAACAGAAACTTTTGCATATCAGTGCTCACTTAAATAGAAGACAGAGTGGGCCAAATCCCTTATGTTGGCAAAACTGTGATTTTCTAATCCCCTGAGAAAAATGGCATATTGCAGAAATGTCTGTTGCTGTCATCATTCAGGCCTCACTTGATTTTTTTATCCCTTTCCTGGTTTGGTGTGTGCATGAATGTAAGAGAGAGGGAAAATGGAAGATGAGCTGGTGGGCATTACTTATCTCTAATCAGTTCTGGAGGTAACCTCCTTTATTCCTTATTCCTTTTCACCATCACTCTCAGCAAGACGTAAGGGGTCTGCATTTTCCTTTCTTACCTAATAGATTTTCGCATCTTTTTTCCCTTCCAAGCAAGGATAATATAATATGAAAGGAGAAGTTAAAATATGTATTGCAACTAATTGTTCATTTCAGCTTGATCCATCAGTGTGTAGATTGTGATTAGTATCAAAAATAGGAAGGTTATTTTAATGAGATGGTAGAAACTAAATAAGTAACACCATTTTGAAAAAAAACACATTTGTTATGTTTTAGAAATCAAGCCTCTGTTGGCTGAAGGTGCATCTTAAAGCAACAGCTGCTCATGGTTTCATTTAAAAACTTATTTGCAAATCGATTTCAGTGTTGTACCCTTAGTCAGTCATGAAATGGGCTGAGTTTATGACCTGCATCCTTGTCTTTAATGTATGCCTCCAAATTGAGGAAAAGATTAAGGGAAAAGATGCCAGTCTTTTCACTAAGAATAAAATGTTCACACCCCTTCCTTCACCCCCTAATAGAGCTATTAAAGCTAGCTAGAAGTAGCTAGCTCATTTTTCAAATCAGGTTGAGGAAATGGAAGGGTAGACTGAATGTTTTCTAAATTTTGTTTATTTTAAATACTGACCTTGAAGATTTCTTTAGATACACGCATACACAAAACTAATAATGATAAAAGCAACAAGAGCTAGTGTTCATCAGTTTGCAAAGTGCTTTACGTATTTCATTTAATCTTTACAACACTGAGAGGTAGGTACCATTATTATCCCCACTTTAAAGATGAGGAATAGAGGTAGGCAGTGGTTAAGTGACTTGTTCAGGGTCACACAGCTAGTATCCAGGTCTTCTTGATGCCAAGTTTAACCATCCGTCCCTTATATCACCTAGATTATTCCAGGTCAGTATTTCCTATTATGTGGTCTAGGGAAGGGTTCTCAGTCTGGGATCTGTGACTTTTTTTTAATATTTTTGTAACTGTTTCAATATGATTGCTTACTTTTCAGTACTGAGTGTATATGTTTTATGCATTTATAAACAGTACTTTCAGAAGGATACATAGGTTTTCTGAAACTGCCAAAGTAGTCCATGACACAAAAAAGGTTAAGAACCCCTGACTTTGAGAGTCTTGTATAGTTTCCAAGAGGGCTTATAAGCTAGAGCAAGGGTGAAATTTGTTGAATTTCTTCTGTGAAGTTTGGATTCACTCAAAAGGCTGCACTTGAGGACCTACAGAGCTACATGTGGCTTTGAGGCTGCAAGTTCCCCATCCCTGATAGAGAAAAAGAAATTGGGTATTGTAGCCTTCAGGACAGTTGGCTCGGTGGATAAAGTGCTGGATCTGAAGTCAGGAGGACTCATCTTCCTGAATTCAGATCTGGCTTCAGACACTTAATAGCTGTGTGACCCTGGGCAAGTCACTTCACCTTGCTTGCCTCAGTTTCTCCACCTGTAAATGAGGTTCACCCGAGCTGGTGAAAGATATGACAAACCTTTCTAGTATCTTTGCCAAGATCATGAAGAGTTGGACATGCCTGAACACAAGGCCGTGGCTTATAGAAATATGGTAGAAGCTAACAGCAGTAGGAACATTCTAAAAGGAAAGGAACAGGGCATTTTGTTTTTATGAGCAAGAATAGTTAACTAACTGCGGTTATGTTATGTGAAAATTGTCCCCGAAAAAGTGGAAAATCTACTCAATGACTGAAATATCTTGTCCACATGACATCATGCAAATGATGAAGGAAATGTTTCATTCTTCAGTTGTATGTTCTAGTATAGGGAGGAAGACCATTTAAGGATTGGAGAAAGCAATATCTTCTATAAACATTAACTAGGATCCCTGGAATTCAGACGTATACCAAAAATATTTTTTTAAAGCTTGAAAACTAGTTTAATCATAAGACTAAAGATTTTTTTAAAACGTGATTCCTCTTTCAGGATTTCCTAATGTGCCTTTGAATGGGAATTTACTGGGCTAGTGAGTTCTATTTATTTTTCTTTTCCAGAATTTCTGAGATCTCAATGGAAGTAGCTGAAGAAGGAACTATATCAGCATTAAGTCCACAAGCTCGCTTGATTGAAAAATGTGACTGTCCACCGGGTTATTCTGGCTTCTCCTGCGAGGTATGCTAGTCTCTTCTAAATAACTTGTCCTTCATAGTTATCAACTCTCCTCTATTCACTTAGTGAGCTGAAAACTTCACCTTCTAACTTCACTTAAATCAACTTTATTTCCTTACAAATGCCTAACTTTATTTCCTTTGATCCTTCCAGAAGAGCGTAATTCTTAGAAGTTGGAGGAGGAGGAGAAAGAAGGAGATAGGAGGCTAGCTTGATGTTAAATGAAACCTAATAGAAACCACGGGTGAATAGAAAGGGTTTGACAAAGTTTAAAAGGCATGTAACGTAGAAAATGAAACATATGGCTTCTTAAAAAAATACAACTCAATTACTCTAACTTGTCTATTATCTCAAAATCACTCCCAAAACATCTGGGAAATTCTCAACCATAAATCATATGCACAGTGTATAACTATAACATAGAATAATGAATTTTGGAGTCAAGGCATTTTTAGAGGCCACCATTCTATCTCCCTCATTTTACAAATAAGGAAATTGAATCCCAAAAGTTAAGCAACTTGGACAGCATCACACAGCTACTGAATGTCAAAGGCAGGATTTGAACTCAGGTCTTTCTAACTCCTAATCCAGTACCTTAATCATCATACCACACTGTACTTTTTTTGAAAAACAAACAGCCTAAGATTTATGCATCCAAATGCATATTATATAGTTCAAAGTACAATAATCACCTTGAGAAGTTATGCCTTTGTCCAGCAAGGCTACCATTGATTAAAATAGTTTTCAGACACTTCTTTGGAAGTTTCCCCCAAGACCTACAGTACATTTATTTCAACTTCCTCGGTGATAATCCTCCTTTTTTCATTCATTAGACTACGAACTTAGAGGTAGAAGGGACTTTGGAGCACATCTACTTCAACCTCACTCATTTTACAGATAAATCAAGCTTAACTCAAGGAGTGCCTTGCCTAAAGTCAGAGTGACTTTAAGTGGCATTGCTATGATTTGAACCCACATCCTATTACTTCAAATCTGGTATTCTATATGGGTATATCTCACTCAAAGTGAGAATGCTATAAGACCTTAGCCTGAAAGGGCCAGGGTCTCCCATTGAATCCTGGGCCATCTCCAGTCATGCTGATGAATATCAGGCCCCTGGACCCAGATGGCACAGGAGAAGAAAGTGAGGTTGGTGACCTGAGTTCAAATCTTGCCTTAGATATTCAGTAGCTGTGTGAGGCTGTCCAAGTTGCTTAACTTTTGGGATTCAATTTCCTTATCTGTAAAATGAGGGAGATAGAATGATGGCCTCTAAAAATGCCTTGACTCTAAAATTCATTATTCTATGCTATAGTTATACACTGTGCATATGATTTATGCACAGCCCTCCCTCCCTCAAATCAAAGTCAACTGCAAGTCATGTCATCATCTTAATGTCATGGTCCTCTTCAAAAATGAAGGACAAACGCAACAATTTTAAAATTGACAAGAATCCTTCAGAGAACAGATAAGGGTCATCCTTAAAGAAGAACTGGAATTTAAGAATACCTCAAAGGACCAAGCTATGTCAGTTGATGAAGTACATTTTTTAATCCATAAGGCAAAGAAAATAGTGGAAGATTTTTTTTAATTTCAAATTAAGATTGTAATAAAATTTTTGCATCATTTGACACGTCTGGTCCTCCCAATGATAAGCTGTCAGTGTAATGCCACCTGGGATCAGAAAGCAAGATGCTATTCTAAAGTAATTGAACTGATTTTCTTAGGTGATTTAGGTTCTGAAAGGAAGAGGAGTTCTGAAACTGTTTTGAGCAGTAATGGCTTCATTAGGGCTAGTGCACAGCTTCCTGGAGAGTCTTAAAAACTACAAGAAATCCTAGCCTGAGGTCATGAGGGCCTGCCCTGATTTTGTGTTCATCACAAGAGCCGCTGATCACTGGGTATTCTCCATCCTAATGTAGGCAAATTGCCAGCTGTTGTTCCTCATTCCCCGTTTTCAGAGTCAGCATCTGCTAAGGCAAAAGTCCTCAACTCCTCCCATCATTCTTAATTTTCCAAGAGGCTGCAGAGCACAGTCAAACCCATGTCACCCCACTCAAGAAGCTTTATTGGATCCCTGTTTACTCTAAAAATACAAACTCCTCTGTTTGGACTCTAAATAATCTGGTTCTAACATTTCCTTGCAGACCTTTTTCACTTTACCCTTTCCTTCCTGACACACATGCATATACACCCACACATACCCACACCCACAGCCACACACACACACACACACACACACACATACCAGAGCATGTGGGTATGTGTGTAACATTTATACATATGCATATACACAGGAAGAAAATTTGTGACATCTAGTCTTTCTCTTGGGGCATCTAACATTTTCTTATGTTAATTGATGCAGTACTGTACCATGCCAATTAGCATGGCAAGAGGGTGAAAGTCAGTATGCCCAAAGCACGTATTAGATACAGAACTTGCGATTTCCTTTATCATATTTAACATTGAATTACAGTGCTTATGTTACATGCCATTAACTATCTGTGTGAACTTGGATGAACCAGTTCCTCTCTCTGTCTCAGTTTTCTTATCTGTAAAATGAGGGGATTGGACTAGATGATCTAGCTCTGACAGTATAATTACCACTTCTTGTTAAACATATTCCAGAAAGTGGAGTTAACCTTCAAAGCCCTTGCAGAGGTAGTATTGCTTTATTTATATTAGATTTCCTTCCTTGAATTTATATAAGAATAAGCAAAAAATAAAAAAGCCCCCAAATCTCCAAAATTGCAGATTCTTTTAATGATATTTACCTTTTCTTCCAAGCTCTTTAATTTTAGAATTCCATATTACCAAGATAGGCTTTGGGTTTTTTTTTTCTCAGTAGTGTTTACTGGAACATGCTATCCCAATAATTTTTTTTAATTTTTCATAACCCCAAGAATATATGTCGACAAAAGCAAAAACAAATGACAGATAACGACGGTCAGTGGAAAGAGAAGGTATGCACATTATGTATGTGTATTAATGCAATAATAGCCATAAAAAGACCCCTACATGCTTTCATGTAAACCTATATTTTACATATAAATACTTCAATAATTTCTTAATTATGTTATTCTTAGGCTAAAAACCTAGTTCCTATAATAATACACCTGAGATTTTTTTTTTCTGATGCATTGCCTTTACACTATTATAATCCTTATTCTTAATTCATCTCATTTCTAAAGAGTAAATTATCTAGCTAGGCATAAAATAAAGTCATTAAAGCAAAGGATAAGAATAGTTTTGGACAGCCTATTTTGAGAGCATATACTGTGGGTCGTGAATATAGCAACCAATATTGTTACTAAATGCATTACATTCTAAAGGCATCAACATTACTGTACTATTCATTTCATTTTCATTAGCAAAAATTGGTTGTAAGTTAGGGAGATTAGATATTAGGAACATAGGATTTAAAGAGGAATAGACCCAGGACCCATCCAGCCCAAATCACCCTCCCCATCTTCCTTTTCCCACCTATCTCTTCCCATTTTACAGATGAAGAAGCAGAGACCCAAAGGGATTAAGGGATGTGCCCAAGGTCACAGTCATTGTCAGTAATCAGAATTTGAATCCTGATCCTCTTGGTCCAAAGCAAATATTTTTTTCCACTATATTACACTATCTATGGTTTTCAAGTCACAAAGAAAAATACAGAGTTAGCTGGTCATCCTTTGAGTTGATAAAATGGTTTTAAAGCTCTTAACAGAAAAGATACCTGTGAGTACAGCTTGAACTTACAGTGTGAAATCATATGCAAATTTTCACACGTCTTTCTAGCATAAGCACTGTTTTGTTTACTATGTACCATAAGTACTATTTTGTTTACTATACCATAACTTTAATTAAAATACCAGTGGCTATCTTCTTTAGTTTGTGTTGTTACCTTTTCCATGCAATTAAGGACATTTTTATTACAACTTCCATTCTTACAGAATGAAAATATTTGGCCTCGAATTTTTTTTAATGATCATTATACTGCCTGCTAATAGAATAATATGAACTATACTCTGAATGCACATCTGTTCCTTGATTGAATCACTAATTCTAAAGCATTTTTCAATTGATTACTCAGAATATGGCATGGATAATAGCCTCCACTGGAGTCTTCCTCCAGTGCCTCATTGTGGCATGGAGGTGACCCTTCCATCATTCTCAAAGACTGTGCCACAAGAGTGTGAACTTTGGCAGATCCAACCAAGCTCAAGAACTTGCAGCTGAAGGTCCAGTTAGGAAATGCATATGTGTTGAGCCGAAGATTAACTAAGTTCGTTTCAAAGCTATTCCTCACCAGAAGACTACACATAGGATAATAGATTTTTATTTCAGTTTTTGCTCTGTTTTCTACAACAGCTTTACAAAGGACCATGGAGGAACTACTTACACCAACAAGATCATAGATCTTTGAAATATTGAAGTATAATGAAAATCCATAAATCCTTTCCAGACTCCTTTTTCATCACACCCTATTTTCCCCACTCAAGTCTTCTATTGGTATAGCAAAATAGAATTATTTGAATTTCATTTTCTTTCTCTGTCTCTGCTAAGAATTTTTTTGGGAGAGGCAATCGGGCTAATGCAATTTGCCCAGAGGCACACAGCAAATAAGTGTCTAAGGTCAGATTTTAACTCAGCTTCTCCTGACTCCAGGGCTAGTGATCTGTCCACTGTACCACCTTGGTGCCCTATGTCTCTGCTAAGAAAGGAATGGTGAAAGGTGGGCAAAAGAATATTACACAACCTGGATAATTAAGAACTGCCTCTACAGACTTTGAATGATTCCCAAATATCACACTTTGACCAAGACTCTGGAAGATAGGTTGTGATCCCAGCAGGCATCTTGTGGGAGACAATGGTGGTAGTGCCATGAGTAAAATCGAATGATTTTCACAAGATCCCATACTTAGTAGGTAGCAAGGCCAATACTGGAACCCTGCTTTTTTGACTCCAAATCTAAGACTCTTTCCACTAGGCCACACTGCCTTATTATCACAGCATCATAACCTGTATAAAGTGTTTTGTAAACCTCAAAACTGTTATCCTTTTTTCATTTCTTTTCCCTTGCAAGGATGCCCTTGGTATTCATTTTAGATGCAGTACAGTATGATGGAAAGAGTCAAAAGACGAGGTTTATAATCCCAACTCTCTGTGGTATGAACTGTGAGGCTTTGGGCAAACTATCTATAAAATGAAGATAATAATGCTTACAGGCACTGGGTAGTTACAAGGGAAGCTCTGAAAACTGCAGCACAGTAGGTAGGTATGATTATTTTGAACTGATTTCACATATAAAAATGTTCCAGTGTAATTTGCCTTAGGCCATGTACCTCTAAAGATCTGTCCTGAGTCCTGAATTCCCTTAAGGACATTAATTTTGAGTTTCATTTTTAGCATCCCTGAGAAAATAGCTAAGAAAGCAATATCATAAGAGAATTACACATTCCTCAGTCCTTCCATCCTCAGAAACCAGGGATTAGATTTGTCATCAGAATGTGAGGGAAGAAGGTCAGTATTTAGCCTTAGGACAGACATACTTTCCCCCATTTTTTCTCTGTCTCCCTTCAGCTTCCTCTCCCCACTTTAAAGGGAATTTGTTCATAAAGCTGTAAAGCACATAAAGTATGTGTGAGGTAAACAATAGGGAGGCGAAGAAAAAAGATAGGAGTTCTACATATTTCCTAAGCTTAAGGGGAAAGACTTTTGGAAAAGGTGACTCAGAAGAATGTTAATGAGAAAAGTAGCTGTAAATTTCCTTCATCTCTCTCCTTCATTAAATATAAGGAGAACCTTCCAGAAACCCTGCCAGAAGAGATCACCAAAAGTCCCAACTATTCGTTCACTACAAAACAAAAACAGTTCTTCCCCACAAATATCCAGAAATTTCCAGAAGGATGGTCCTGCCTTGAACAGGAATGACAATCCACCTCTACAGCACCTTACTCCCTTTGTATCCAGAGCTGCTCTTTTCACTACCTATATCAGGGCATTTTCAACACATGAAAAGAAAGAAAGGGAGTCCGGGGCCATTCTTTTCCATCTCCAATCCTCAAAGACTGGATCCATGATTTTTGTCAGTCTTCTTTATTCCAATATTTCAAAAGATATGTGATTTCATTGATGTAGGTCCTCCCTCTACCAACAAAACTCTATACTATTCATTATTTTGTAGAGAGCCTATGGAGGTTGCATGAGGTATTGGCCCTCCCTCCAATGCTGAACTTCTTCAGTGGGCTGATTATTGAAAAGTAGGCAAGGTCCTTCTGGCAATGTCATCTAGGTGGTACTGTGGATAGAGTGTTTCTGAACTCCAAGTCAACAAGACCCAAGGCTGAATCCTGCCAGAGATACTTACTAGCTGGATGATCTTGGGCAAGTCACTTGAACCTTAGTTTCCTTATTTGAAAAGTGGAGATGATAATAACATCTACTTTACAGAGTTCTGAGAAATAAACAGATGCAAAGTATTTTGAAAACTTTAAAGAGCTATGTAAGCGTCGTCGTCGTCGTCGTCGTAGTAGTAGTAGTAGTAGTAGTAGTAGTAATAGTGGTGGTGGTGGTAGTGGTAGCGGTAGTGGTAGTAGTAGTAGTAGCAGTAGTAATAGTAGTAGTGGTAGTAGTAGTAATAGTAGTAGTAGTAGTAGTAAGTAGTAGCAGCAGCAGCAGCAGCAGCAGCAGCATCTTGGTTTTAAATCCTGGTTCTGACACTTACTAGCCCTACAATCCTGGGCAAATCACTTAGGTGGGGAACCTGCAGCCTCGAGACTTTGACTGTTTCAGTCATTTGCCATATGAAGCCACAGGTCCCCTCCTCCCACCCCGAACCTAACAGAGCTTTAATTACTTTATCTATAAAATGGAAATAGTACCTTCCCCCCTCTCCGAGATGTTGTGAAGAAGACATTCCATAAACCTTAAAACACTATAGAAATGTGAGTTGGTGTGTGTCATTGTGCTTGAACTGGAAGCCTTAGCCTCTTAGTAGGACTTCCTTTTGTCTTCTACTAGCAGCCTTTTTATGAATCTATGGTACAGTCAGGAGTCCAAGTGGGATCTGGGTATGCTTGCTGTAAGGAAATTCCACTATCACAGAAAATATATGTAAGAACAACTTGAACTCAACCTACAGTATTCAAATCACCTTTCTGCTTTAATTATATAATATCCTAGCTGCACTTTACTTTTCAGTGAGAAAACTTGGAACTTATTTTTAATCTCACTCCTTTCTACTATTTTCTCACTCTTCTCCTATTTTACTCTTAGTATTTCAAATCAACCTACTGGTATTTTCCAAATCCTAAGGCATGAACATATGCACATAGTCAGACCCTTTGGACTGGGGCCGGAAATGAGGCTGGGACTTAATTCTCTTTTATGGCTGCCATGGTGGTAAGCCCTCAAAAAAAAAATCACTGACATTTATATGTCACTTTATTATGTGTGGATCCCTTTTCACGTATCATCATTTGATCCTCACAATGGTCTCGGTAAGGAAGTGCTATTAGAAGTGCTCCAGTTCTATGGCTCAGAGAAATCAAACAACTTTCTCCACAAACCCCAAAACTGTAAATATCTAAGGAACAATTTGACCTTACGTCTTCCTATTCCAAATCCAGAATTCTATCCATTTCAGCCTGCACAGGAGCCTAAGGATGGAATCTTAGATCACCGGTATTCATTTTGGATCCTCTCAATTCAATTCAATGGTCAATTCAATTCCATTTTTTTAAGAGAATGGTCTTCCTATCTCACCCACGCTGGAAGTAAAGGGGTTATTTAGGGGTCTGATATCACTTTGAGTGGCACAGGAACTATGACCTACTCTGTTTCTGATGCTAACCAGTTTGTCCCTCCATTCCCAGGGGCTCACCATATTTATATTAGACTTAGTGAGGATACCTAATCAACTTAGCCCAATACAACTCAGAACTCTGGAACTCAACAGAATCACCACCCTCAGTCTTTCTATTAGCTGGTATTAAGGGCAGAATGGGCCACCATTCCCATGTCAATGGTAACTCTCTAAAGGGCTTGAATGGACCATATTTTGAAATTCTTTCTTAAAGAGAACTGGGCATTATTTCACATTCAAGTTTGATTATTGTAAAGCCATAATTTTCTTTTTCAGACAATAATACAAAGAGAAAAATGGGCATTGGCTTAAATTATTTAGATAGACTTTACTGAAATGGGAGCTTCTGTCCCTGATGGGAGATGTGATTCAGACTCCAGCCCTACTCCTACACTTAAGTCTTCAGCAGCTCCTCTGAAACAGAGTCATCAATTCAGCCTCATTAGAATTTCTTCTAAGTTGTGATAAAAGCAGGGAAACTTCTAATTGAGTATTTAATTGAGGTGATTTAACATTAATTAAATCAAAATAAACAAGGCTAATACTAACTATTGATCTCTTTTCCTCTTTGTAAGTGAGTTCAGGATCCTGCCTTCAAATGCCCCCCCTTCTCTCAGCTCCTCTGATTCAGAACTATGTCTTTGTCTATTATTGATGCATTGAGTGTCCTACCTAGTATTTCTTCCATTATTTTTCTTCTTTGCCTAGTAATCACTTTCTACTTTCTAATGTACTTATAAATTATACCCTGTAAATAAGGGGAATTTAAGTCAGCCAGGATGCTGAAACCCAATGCCATCACGGAGACCAAAAGCTGGCCTTGAAAGTATTGCTTCTACCACCTCCAACTGCTGATTTGTGAATCAAATGATGGCTAATGAATATGGCACCCTCAGTATATTATGAGTGGTTAAACTATCAACAAGCCTGTTTCTTATCACCTGTTCAGAACTGTGAGCCTTCAGAAAGCACTGTAGACACATTGAAACATTTACATAGTAAAACCTAAATGAAGATGGAAGACTTGATTTTGCATATGTCAGCTTTGCCAGCAGTTTTCCATTTACTCTCAGATTTTTATTGCTGAGTGAAAAAAATAGATCAGGGATAGATAAATTTTATTTGGGGCCTAATAGTCCCAAGACACATAGTGCTTTTATTATTTGGAATTCCTTACTTTTATAGTTTTTAAATTATCATCATATAAATAATGCAACTATGAAGATGTGTGTATGTGTGCTTGGAATCATTAGACATTTTGTTAGTTATCCATCAAGCAGAATGCAGGCAGATATTAGCTTGTCAAATCTGAAAAGACATGCTAAGGACAAGGGCAAACCAATTATCCCTTCTTAGCCCATGATTCAATTCTATTTAAAAGCAAACTTCTTTCTCAAGAAGATGACATATACTTTAAACCATAGCTTGTGAGTCTAAGTGTTCTGTATCTAAATGAAAGGTTTGGGGGCCTGAAATATTACCCAGCTAAAGCTACTCTTACACTCTGGAGACCTTGCTGAAGCACGTGTTATGATCTGAAATTGGTTCTTGTATTTATAAAGGATATTGCCTGTAGTGCAGCTGGAGGTATGTCATTCTTTTCATAAGCTAGAGGACCCAGAGTCTTCTAAAATGTGCTTTTCTTATCTTTCCCTGCCTAACTGGCTTACTTTCCCTGCAGGCCTGCATGCCAGGATTTTATAGATTGCCTTCTGAATCTGGTGGCCGGATACCTGGACCAAGCCTGGGCACTTGCGTTCCATGTCAATGTAATGGACATAGCGATATATGTGACCCTGAAACTTCCATATGTCAGGTAATAATCTATGACCTCTCTTTATCTGTTTATGCTGTCATTTTTCTTCATGTAAATGATATCTGGATACTAAATTAACACCAGGGAGTCCATTTTAATCTTATTTTTGTATAAGAAAGGATGCAGTCAAGGACACTTGGCTCAAAAGTGACTTCTTCTGCCTAAATGATTGTCCCCTGTTGATTTTCTTGCATTAAGAATTCTAAATACTTAGTTTTTTCTGATATATTCCTGTATTCAGTGGGAAAGTAATGGCTTACACCAAAAACATACAGCTAGTGTAAACAGTAATCATACTTAGCATTTTTATAACTTCAACCTTCAAGGAACTTATAACTTATTCTATAGGCATTACCTCATTTATCTCCACACCAGTTCATATGAGGCAAGTAGAGGATCACTATTATTATCCACATTTAGTAGCCTAGGAAATGAATGTAAGTGACATGGGAGGAACAGAAGTATGTTTCTTGATTCTGATTTCAATATCTTAAACCATAATAAAACTACATACTCATTTGAAGTTAGTTTCCTACTAAGTATTGTTTAAAAAAAAGTTAAAAGTAATTATTAAAAAATTACTACATGACCAGAGAACCAGTATGGTATAGTAGCTAGAGTGATACTCATAAAGACTGAGTTCAAATCTCAGCTTTGACATATGACAGTTATGTTACCATGGTTAATTCATTTAATCTTTCAATATCCTGAACTACTCTCAAAGATTATAAATTGCAAAACAATTAAAAATTTGCATTGGTATAGGGAGTTTTCCAGGAAGGAAACACTCCCAGGAAGGAATGCCTTACACCAATGAAATCACAGATCTATCCCAAAAAAGGAAAAAAAGAAAAAAATGTACCTACGTTGAGTTTAGCTTTTTTCTAATGGTTAGAAGCAGCCTCTTTGCCCCCAACTCCTCCACTCCCTAACCACCAATCAATGGGCACTCCTGTGCCTTGTGCAAAGTGAGTTACATTTTCACCCTTAAAATTGATACATTCTAATCAGAGTAAAAATACCTCAAAATAAAAAATGTTGTCATCGCTATGGCCAACAATATAACCAGAAATCATGACAACTACTTTCTATCAAAGAAAATTATATTCAGCCTAGATCAACTATATATGATTAAGAAGAAACTGAAGCTTGGAACAAGTAAGGATTCTATGAATGGGCCAAGATCATAGATTTATAGCTAATAGGGACCTTTAGAAGTCATTTATTCCAAACCCTTCATTTTACAAATGAGCACCCTGAGGCAAAGATGAATTGTCAGATGGCCAAAGCTAAACAAATAATAATTTGCAGAGGTTGAATTTAAACCCAGGTTCTTTGACTCTAAATGAAGTCATGTTTCCATTATACAATACTACCTCCTACTTAGATGGCAGTTTGTGGATAGAGTGCCTGCCTAAGAATCAAATAGATTCACCTTCCTGAGTGCAAATCTAGCAAGTCGCTTTACCCTCATTGCCTCAGTTTCCTCACCTGTAACTGGAGAAGGAAATGGGAAAGCACTACAGTATCTTTACAAAAAAAAGTCTGAAATGAAGAGTCTGTGAGAAGACTCACTACTGAAATGATTGAACACACACACACACACACACACACACACACACACACACACACCCCTCTGCTTGAATGCTTCATCATGTCATGAAGGTGATCTTATCATTCTGAAGGGATATAATCAGCCAAGTCGAACCTCTGGCACATTCTGTCATGCTGAAAAGGCTTCTTCTAATATGACCCTAATCCCCAGACAATGTCTTCTCTATGAAAATGAGACTAAAGAGAGTTATCCCTCTCTCTTTAACAAGAGACTTTTTGCTACTAGATGATAAATATTTTGTCAAAAACAACCCATGAAACAAAGAAAAACTTAAAACGTACCCCTTATATTTCTGTAGTACGCTTGAAAGAGTGCTAGAAAACAAAGCAAAGAGTAAGAATCACATCATTTTTATACTGTCAATTAAACTTCATTATTGTACTCTAAATGTGAAACCCTTGATAATGATCCACAAGTCAATATACTACTTACTGGAGTTACTGAACCATTCTGATTCTAAACATAATCTCAAATCAAAAAGAAGGCATAACTTAAAAGTAAGGAAGTTTCACACATTCACTTGGAGAAGAGAATTCACATGTTCTGTTTGGAGAAGAAAATAAAGTAGAAAAGTTGGTTTAATCATGTATCCATAGGGAACCAGAAATATATTTTCATGAGGCCCTTGGTCATCTAATTCTGTAGTGTTTATACTGATCTTAAATCAAAAACAAATTTTTAAAAAGCAAGAAAAATTTTAAAGATTGTTTCAGTTAATTAGCCAACATTTGTTGCAGAGGGAGGGTGGATAAACTCTCTGAAGATAATAAGTTCTTCTAAACTAAATAAATATATGCTTTAATAATGAGTGCCTTTAATGCAAAGGTGGGATTAAAGAAAGTGGTAAAAATGTGTTAGAAAATGAAGTTTAGATTAAGAAATGAAAAGGACCAAAGACATTGTTGCTGTTATATGTCCTTAGTTCTTGAAGAGGGCCAGTGACACCACAAGAGTGACATCTTGACTTGTGCATGAAATGGGTGGACTTCACAGAAGCTTCCTACTGTGTAGCAAAGCTACTTTCTTCTGTAAGAGTCATAAGATTCTAAACATGGTATTCACCAAAATACATCATGCAAAAGCAAAAAAAAAATAAATTTATTAAAGCATTATAGATAGAAAATGATTGGTCTCTAAATGAGATAGTGGTTTCCAAATCACCTTTTTGCAATCAGGCCATAGAATTGTCAGAACAAAGGTCACAATCAACTTGAAACTGGAAAAAAAAGGCATAAAGGAGAAATAAAGATAATAATGTACAATTAAAACAACCACAGCCTGACCTAGTCAAATAAGCTATTTACACTCAAAAACCTGGAAATGGAATTAAGAAAAGAAATTGATATAACCTATAACTCGCAATCTCCTACTGAAGTTTAAGGTGTTGTTTTTTTTTTTAAACAATTGACACATGGTGGGCCAAATGAACCCAGAAAACACTTTAGCCGTTAAGCATTCAATCTTCCTGTCAAGTGGACAGATATAAGAGTCATAATTAATACTAGTTTAAAATGTAAACTCCTATGTAGATCCAACAGATTTGAACTCTACTTGGTCCCCAATGTACTACTCAAGGAAGTAGAAATAAAGAACAAAGATGAAAAATACACCTAGAACAGACCAAATATAGATAGAAGGAATTTGAATGAGAAGTGGCACTGTTTTAAAGGCACCAAGAGTTCAATTTTCAAGAAATCTGAAGTGAATGTAATGAAGGAATGGAAAAAAATCCATTTACAATGTACCATGCACTGTGCTAAGTGACTGAAGTAGAAATTTAAAAAAACCCCAAGAGTTTCTAAGGGTTGACTTTGGCAAGGAGAAGAGACTTTTTCATCAGAGATTGAAGTGAAGGAGACAATGGGGGACAATATCAGGGATATATAAGATGGGGAGGGGGGAGGAAAGAAGGAATTCACAACAAATGCCCTCAATTTTTCAGTAAAGTATGAAGAATGGTTTTCAGTCTGGGGGTAAGGGAGGGTTTTCTGTGCCAAGCTTGAAGAAAGAAGAGTTGGATTAGTCACTGTGGTGATAGAGAATTGATTAAGGAAAAGAAGAAGAATTTTCTCACTTCAGCGTAGACCCAATTGAGATTAGATAAAATAGATTTGTAGCGAGCTCTGTCAGCTTAGTTGTGTGACATCCTCCATCCCCATTCCCCAGCAAAACAGAAGCAATACAGGAGGAAGATGACAGAAGCCTTCCAATGCTGGGGTTTGGCAAGGTATGAACAGGGGTAGGACAAGATACTTTACAAGTAGGAAAATAATGCAGAATCTATTGGTTCCCCAAGAGAATGATATTGGAAAATGAGGAGAGTATAGGTACAGCAGGGAATGAGAAAATAGTACTGAGGATACAAGGAGGTTAGGCTGAAAATGGAGAATAATATTAAGAGTAATAGGAAGAGAGGTGGAATGATAGATATGATTGATAAAGGACTTTGAATGTTCTTGAACATGGAAGCAGAATTTACAAGAGTGATGGCAAGTTCAAGGGTGACAATACCCATATGTAGATGAAGGGAAAGAAGTAGACTTTGGGTATTGAATAGATGAAAGGGAAGTTAGAATATTTGAGGGGACATCAGGATATCAGTTCTCCTAGTATGAGGGCAGCAGTTGGGACAGAAAGGGAAACTGTGAGCAAGGCACAGAACTGACTGAATTTTCCCTCCTTGAAAATGTTCCAAGAATTAATAGATAATGTTCCCTAGGAATTGAATTAGGTTATACATTTGGAAAAATTAAATCTCAAAGAAGGAGAAATTGCTGAATGATGACAGTATAGGAAGATCATGGGAGTCATAATTGGAAACCAGTATTTTGAACCTCTTGCTAAAAACATTGAGATGGAGGCGGCCCTGCCCCCACCCCAGCACCAGAACTAAAGCTCACATTGAATAGCAGCCGTGCCTGCCGTGGAAAGCCCATTTGAATCTCAGACCCCAAGCACTAGCTAGGTGGATCTAGGTGGGGGTGCAGAGGAATCTCAGAAGTCAAGTAACTGGCTGGGAAAATGCCTAGAAAAGAGAAGAAAAATATGACTATAGAGAGTTTTTTTGAACAGATGCAAATGATCCCGACTTTTGGATCTGATGACGACGAGGACATATTCTTGCCATCAGGGAAAGACGTGGAGGGCGGGGCCTCTGTATCCCAGACATCCCAGGGGGATGTCGGGTGGGCTCAGGCCTTGGAAGAGCTCAAAAAGGATTTTGAAAAGCAAGTTAGACAGGTGGAGGAAAAACTGGGAAGAGAAATGAGAGAGATGCAAGAAAAGTATGAAAAACGGGTCAATACTTTGGTAAAGGAGACCCAAAAAAATGCTGAAGAAAATAACACCTTGAAAAATAGGCTCACTCAATTGGCAAAAGAGGTTCAAAAAGCCAATGAGGAGAAGAATGCTTTCAAAAGCAGAATTAGCCAAATGGAAAAAGAGGTTCAAAAGCTCACTGAAGATAATAGTTTTCACAAAATTAGAATGGAACAGATGGAGTCCAATGACTTTATGAGAAACCAAGAAATCACCAAAAAAAACCAAAAGAATGAAAAAATGGAAGAGAATGTGAAATATCTCATTTGAAAAACAACTGACCTGGAAAATAGATCCAGGAGAGACAATTTAAAAATTGTGGGACTACCTGAAAGTCATGATCAAAAAAAGAGCCTAGATATCATCTTCCATGAAATTATCAAGGAAAACTGCCCTGACATTCTAGAACCAGAGGGCAAAATAAGTATTGAAAGAATCCATCGATCACCACCTGAAAGAGATCCAAAAAGAGAAACTCCTAGGAACATTGTGGCCAAATTCCAGAACTCCCAGCTCAAAGAGAAAATCTTGCAAGCAGCTAGAAAGAAACAATTCCAGTACTGTGGAAATACAATCAGGATAACTCAAGATCTAGCAGCTTCTACATTAAGGGATCGAAGGGTGTGGAATAGGATATTGCAGAAGTCAAAGGAACTAGGACTCAAACCAAGAATCACCTACCCAGCTAAACTGAGTATAATACTTCAGGGGAAAATATGGTCTTTCAATGAAAGAGAGGACTTTCAATCATTCTTGATGAAAAGACCAGAGCTGAAAAGAAAATTTGACTTTCAAACACAAGAATGAGAAGAAGCATGAAAAAGTAAACAGCAAAGAGAAGTCTTAAGGGACTTACCAGAAGTGAACTGTTTACATTCCTACATAGAAAGACAATATTTGTAACTCTTAAAACTTTTCAGTATCTGGGTAGTTGGTGGGACCACACACACACATGTACATGCATGCACGCACACACACATACACACATGCACACACATACAGAGACAGAGAGCACAGAGTGAATTGAATAGGATGGGACCATATCTTAAAAGAAATTAAGGTAAATCGTGAGAGAGAAATGTAGTGGGAGGAAAGAGGGTGAAATGGAATGGGGTAATTATATGTCATTTAAGAGGCAAGTAGGAGACTTTTTAGTGGAGGGAAAAAGAGGAGAGCTGAGAAAAAAAAAAAAAAACAAGAAGTTTGCCCTCATCACATTTGACTAAAGGAAGGAATAAAATGCACACTCATTTCGGTATGAAAACCTATCTTACAGTATAGGAAAGTGGGGGAGAAGGAGATAAGCAAAGGGATGATGAAAGGGAGGGCAAAGGGAGGAGGGAGCAATTTGAAGTCAACACTCGGGGAGGGACAGGATCAAAAGACAGAAGAGAAACAATGAGGGGCAGGTTAGGATGGAGGGTAATTCAGTTAGTCTTACACAACATGACTATCAGGGAAGTCATTTGCAAAACTACACAGATATGGCCCATATTGAATTGCCTGTCTTCCCAAAGGGAATGGGTGGGGAGGGAGGGATGGGGAGAATTTGGAACTCAAAGTTTTAGGAACAACTGTTTAGTATTGTTGCTGCTACTAGGAAATAAGAAATACAGTTAATGGGGAATAGAAAGTCATCTGGCCCTACAGGAGAAAAGAGAAGATGGAGACAAGAGAAGGGAGGGATGACAGAAGAGAGGGCAGATTGGAGATAGGGAAAATTAGATTGCTTGGGGTATTGGGGTGGGGGGGAGGGGATAAAAGGGGAGAAAATTTGGAACCCAAAATTTTGTGAAAATGAATGTAAAGAGTTAAATAAATAAATAAATAAATATTAAAAAAAAAACATTGAGATGTGAGAAGTATCATGAGTACTAAAACAATAGATCAAGGGTGTGGTATAAGGAGGGTTAGGTAGAGGTGAAGGAAAGGAATATAGGTCTCAGTGAGTAAAAAAAAAGATGTTTTTAAAAAATTATTGTAATGGTAGTGTGAGTCCCATAGAGCACAGTGGAAGAAACAGACAAATTTGGAGGAGAACATTACAGCAGAGAATTGAGGTGGATGGTAATGAGGGCATTGATGTCTGTGCTCAAGGAGGTCTTGTTTTTTAGCAATCAAGGAAGGTTTCCTTATCATTGGAATAGGGAAATTAAAAAGTGGGAGAAGCATGCTAACTGTAGGGAATGAGGTCAGACCAGAGTACAGTAGATAGGAAGTTTTATGAAGAAAATGGATGATTAGAAGTCAGCACATCCTTCACATTCTCTACCATGGGGCAATAGGAGGTTGCTGTATCTCAGTGGCATCTGGAAGCTTGACCTCATGGCAACCACAAGCACAGCCAGATGTTTGAGTTCTACACAATCAGAAGCCCAGCCAGGATATGAGGCATTGCTCTGTCCTAGGTTAGCTCAGAGCATAGCAGGAAGGCAGGAGTTGGCATATTCTGGGTCTTCTGGAAGGCCAATCCATTACCAAGTGCTTGAATCTCATTCTCCTTTATCATAGGAAGAGGATTCACACATTACAGTTGTAACATGTCAGTGACATAAGTGTTTGACCTATGTCATTTTCTACCTAAGGGAGAATACCATGTTCTCTCTTCCTCTGAAAGTCAGTGTGAAGGAGACGTAGCAAGAACAGCCTCATGATTTATGTGTTTGTCTGTGCACTTAACCAGGAGAACTGATATGTGGGAAGTGTCATAAAAGATTGACTGTCCTGTAAAGTTTAACAACATTCACTCACTCCAGGAGAGAATGATGAAAAAAGTTGTACATACAGGAGAGATGCATTTACTGTGATAGCACTAAACTCCCCTGAGTATTTTCATTGTTATCACTTTTTTCAACTATGTTATATGCAGAGACTGTGACTCAGATGTTAATACCAACCCAGTTTTCAATACATTGATAGCAAAAGCAAAAGGCTGGCAACTATTTTTCCAGATCTCTTAGGTCTCCAAGATTGCCCTTGTTCATATTCTGAGAGTGTACAAGATCATGCCATCAATTTGTCCAGACTATGCCTTGCTTTGGTCTGACTTGCAAAGACAGAAAAAGACACATCCTTGAGAAATGCTGCCCCAATAACACATACACATCACCTGTCATCTTGCTCTATAGCTTCTCATTAAAATTCAGAGGGAAGTGTTGGTTATTGTACTGGTGTCATCTCTTACATTGTGGCCCTAGGAGTGGGAATAAGTGGCCAATGTAAATGACTACTTCCTTTGGACAGCTGAATAGGCATTTGTGGAAGGACCATGGTACCGGAATAAGTATCAAAATGAAACAAATCATGGTGTATTGTTCACCATTCTGCTACAGGGCTGTGAAATATGAATGTCGTGCTACTGTTATACCAGGAAGCTTGACTGGTCTCACATAAACTGTAAAATAACACCTATAAAATGGCAGGAAGAGATTTCAGATATGGGCAGCATATCAGACAAGTTGCACCAGTGGAAGAGAGACCCTGGTATTCAACTTTGTTAGACTGAGCCTATCTCAACAATAAATATTAAGATTTCTAAAAAACTTTAAAAAAATATGACTACCTGTGTGATATAATGTGTAGTGCTGACACACCATTTGAAAATACAAATATTCTGAAACTTAAATTTCAGGTCATAAGACAGCTGTCTTCAATAGTAGGTATTAAGATCATTTGACACTTTAAGGATCTATTATTATGTCTCTGTGGGTACTCCCTCCACCCATGCAAGGCATAACCACTCTGTGGCTCAGTAGGCAGTTATATACTTCTGTGGCAAAAAACAAACAAAAAATCTGGTGGTCAACCTTTAGGTAAAACACTACAGTTTTAGCAGGATGTGAAACACCTAAGCTTAAATCTATACTCATCACTCCAGAATAGAACTGGATCTTATTGTCAAAGAGAATGCAAAACATCATGTCCATCTTTTGCCATATGTGGAAGACCTTAAGTCGTGTGGACTTCCCTGAAAAGTACATGAAACAGATAATTCATTTCTCCAACAATATCAGGATGTCATTTAGATTCAATAAATGTAAAATTCTTAATGGGATTAAAGGAAGAATAGAAATAAATCTTTCATCTGAAATCCAGAAGTTCTATCAATCCAATGGATAAAGGAGATTCTTAGAAATATCTTGGTCTTTAGTAATATTAGGACCCATACTACAACTCTATCTCATGCTTAGATTTTGGAGGCTGGCTCAGGAGAGTTGACAGATCAGAAATGAAGGCCATGAAAATTTTAATGATATCTTTGTCTTGACATAAGGCCTCTTATCAGCTCATGACTAACCATGCAGCTGAATAAACTCTCAGACCTTGGAAAGCTGATAGATAAACGTACCAGAGTTCAGCTATGAGCAAAGAACCAATAAATTTTCAAAGTCAGCTAAGAAATGAGTTGGACTCTCTCTTCCCCTTCCTTTTCTGCTTCCTTTACTTGCTCAATTGTGTGCTGTGTTTAAGGATCCCAATACATAAATTTTGGAGGAAAAAAAGCAGGTAAGACAGTTTTTCCCACATTCATAGTCCTAGAAATCTCTGAGAAGCAAGAAACTGTGAAATTTCCTTAAAGTATCAGAGATGGGACCTTTTCCTATATAAAGAGGGAAAGAAGCCATGTCGGCTACTCCCCATAAACACACACCCAAGCTAATCCATTCTGAAATAGATACCGATTCAAAAGGTAGACCCAGAAATTTCAGCATATCCTAATTCCAGTTTACCTGAAGTTTTAGTCAGCTGTAAAGAATATGCTTGAATAAGCCTCATTTAAAAACACAAGTTTTATGCATGGTGCCTCTTTTTATGCTCTATGTTCTAATTTACCACAAATCACTCCGTCAGAAAAGCACTTGCCACTAAGTGTAGGAAATAATATGGACAGGACAAAATGATCATAATCCCTTTCCATTTAAAGAAAAATCCTGAGGACCAAGAAAATAGAACTAATACAAGGGTGGAAAGAACATCTAGGACCAAATGATAGAGTTTAAAAATTCTTGACATGTATCATCATAATGGAGCAAGAGACAGCCTGGGACAGTGACTAAAGTGAAAGAAGACAATAACTTCACAGGAGTAAATCATTTCATTCATGGGCCATCATTTTTCACTCGTTGTCAATGCAGATACAATAACATAACTTCTTTTACTATTCAAAACAGGCTCATTGGAAGTTGTTCATGTCAAGAATTACTGAAACACATTTGTCAATGTTTAAAAAAAACTTATCTGAGACTATTCAACCATTCCCTTTGCCTGGAAATAAAATATGTCCTAACTTTGTTAGTATTCAGTGTCAAACACTGTGCCCCTTTCTCCTTTATAGAATTGTCGACACCACACTTCTGGTGACTTCTGTGAAAGATGTGCTCTTGGATACTATGGAACTGTCAAGGGATTGTCAAATGATTGTCGGCAATGTGCCTGCCCGCTCATCACTTCTAGCAACAAGTAAGTGTGACAAAGAGACCCCCCCTTCCAAATGAGTGAAAACCTCTCCTTTGCTCCTCATAGACTATGCCTATGACTCAAACGTTTGGAGTCAAATAAGCAAACCTTACACTGGACGTAGCAAGACTGACACAATCATTTAAATATATAACACATATAACCTCGCTAAAAATTATGTCATTCACTTTTTCCTTGTATGACCTAGTCGTGGGTCAGCAATTGACCCCTTTTAATGAATAGGGGATGACTTATAGGAAGGACGTGGGCAAGAAACATAATCTATCCGTGGGATAAAACCTTTCTAGTATGACATGAAGATTCTCCTAAAGATCTATCCTACACTTACATGATCACACCCCTTTCTATTGTTACTGCCTTTGTTCAATGTCTACATTTGTCAATAGTTGATGTACAGAATAATTGAAAACCAGTACCACTTTATATTCCAAGTCAGGACAATCACTCAAAGGATCATAAAACTGATATTCAATGGACAAAGCTTATCACAAGGAAATGTGTCCTCTGCTCTCATAAGCAGAGGAGCTGGAGTAGTTTCATTTATTGTTTCTTATCCTAACATAGTACTTATTTATAGGTTAGTACATTTTATTCATTTAGTACTTATTTATAGAGTAGAATCCATTCCCACACGTTTTCACTCAGCATTCCACTGAGAGTCTTTCCCCTTATTGATGAGGTAAATAGCATTCAAATCTCCAGAGCCCTGGACTAGAATTCAAATCCTGCCTCACATATTGCCTAGCTATGTGACCCATAAAATAACATCTCTCAATCTCTTTATTCTCTCCCATAAAATGGGGGTGATGATATAACATCTACCCCATACAAGATTCAAATGAGATAAAATATGTAAAATGCTTTGCACCCTTAAGGTACTGTATGAATGTTAGCTATTATTAATAGACAGGCATCATGGTATGGTAGAGAGAGAGCTAGCCCTGAGTCAAAACAAATTGAATTTGTATCCTGACTCTGACACATACTAATGATATGACCTTGGGAAAGTCACTTCTTAATTCCCGAGACAGATTCCCAAACCTATAAATTACAGAGAAGGTATTACTCTGAATTAGTAAGAGGAGTTTCCTCCCCAGAAGTTCCCTGTACCAACCCTCCAACACACAGCCCCCCCGCAAAAAACCATTATAAAATCACAGGTCTAGTTCCAATCTCCAATCCTATCATTATTGGTAAGAGATGGACTTTCTGGTGGTGATGTTACCAATAGTTCATATGGATTCACACAAGCTGGAGGCTATACTGCCAGGAGATAAGCCCACCTCAATAGACAGGTAGTAGTTCCTTGACTTCTGGGATGCCACTGCTTCTTCATCAACAGGTTCACCACTTTTATGATACTGTCACTGCACAGAAAGAGCACTGGACTTAAGGCTATTGGACTTCCCTTCTAATCCTAACTCCCCTCTCTACCATTTATTGACTCTGATATCTTGGGCAAGTCACTTGATCTCTCTGGGCCTCAGTTTCCGTTTTTAAAGTTAGAGAGTTGGACTCAATGACTTCTAAATCTAAATCTACTCTAAATCTACCTCATGATCTACTAAAACATTCTAATGCTGTATAGTAGACACCAGAGATGGGGTACAATCTGCCAAATGTCTCAGTCCCCTCTTTGATATCCCTAGATCCTCAGGAACAGTTCTTCATGGTGGCTGATTCATCCAGCATCACCATGTGGGACATTGTCTCTAGAGGCCACACTGATCTCTATAACATTGTACTGTGAATAATTCTCCCACATGTTAATTCAGTAAGGCCAATTCTTTTGCGGAGCTGTTCATGGTTAAAGCTACATTTCAGGCATGGAGGCACTATCTTGATGGGGTAAAGTACTTCACTTTTGTTCACTCCATCTATAAGAAATTTCCAGCTGCCTGGCAGTTCAATTAACCCTAGATCCCCTGGGGACTATTTTTTTCAAAGGTTCAGTGTCACTATCACCTATATTCCTAGCCATCAAAATGGGTAGTATAGATGCACAGTCATGAAAGTTTGGATTTATATGTCTGATAGATAAGTCATGGCACATGACCCTTTTCTACGGTATAAATCTTATAGCCATTAAAATTCAACAAAAATTATTATAATTAATCTTCGGGCAGCAGGCATGATGTGTTCCTACTCATGATTAATTCTCTGCCTTCCAAGCAAGCTAGATACCCATGTCTGTTAGAGGGTCAGTGTCAGATGGGTCCTGAACTGTTTAAGTTGTTCAGTCATTTTTTCAGTCATGTCTGACACTTTGTGACCCCATTTGGGGTTTTCTCAGCAGAGGTACTAGAGTGATTTGACATTTTCTTCTCCAGTTCATTTTGCAGGTGAGGAAACTGAGGCAAATAGAGTTAAGTGACTTGTCCAGGGTCACACAACTCATGAGTCTCTGAGACAAGATTTGAATTCATGAAGATGAGTTTTTCAGATTCCAGACTCAACATTCTGTGCTACCTAGGCTCCTCTGAACTGTTACTAACAAAAACAAAACAAAATAACACCCCACCTGTACAAAGCTAACAACAAGTCAGAGAGAAGGTATCACATAGACTGGAGACTAACAATAAAGGATCAGTATTTCACAGAAGGTAAAATCCATAGAGAAAACCAGCAATAAGCCCCATGGTCTCGGGTGTCTTCTATAAATGGCTAATGAACCAGATTTCTACAAAGATGTTAATTCATCCTTAAAGGTATCATTGAGACACTTAGAAGGGTGAGACTCATGACTGAACCATGACTATGGAAAGATACTTTTAATTGAAATAGAACATGGTATTTTTAAAAGAGAGCAGTAGAATTGTGCTATAAATTAAGAAAACATGCTGCCAATGGGATTCTTGTTCAGGTATGAAGCTGGATTAGGTAATCCCTGAAAGTCCTTTCCACTTATGAGACTTGTTCTGTGATTCTTACTGGTAAATGTTGCTGGGCAGCATTCTACTCCTGCCACAACTAGGCCAATGCAAGACTTTTCAGGTCATCACTTGTGAAAGAATACATATCTTGGTATGTACAAGGACCCAGGGGGCAGCTGATGGCATTACTGCGCAACATCCACCAACTCCTCAATCCTAGAGTGGCAATAATGTTACATTGCATAACAGACATGCCCCCATCCCTAGGGTATTGTGCCATCTTGGTGGTAACAGACATTCTGACCAAGAGAGCCCACATCCTCTCCTGTGTAGGACCTCTTGCCACAGACAAAGCCACCCTTCTCCTCATAGGAAATTGTCTCTGTGCGTGGCTTTCCCTCCAACAGTGGCATCCCTTTAATTTCATACTTCTGGACTGTTCATAGCCTCTCCAGCAAACCTTCACCTTTCCATCACATACTGCTCCTTTTCTAATGGGCAAACAATGCACAAACCAAACCTTAGAAAAGCATCTCTAAATGCTGTATCTCCTACCATTAGGATGACTGGGCCATTCTACTCATGTTGTACTGCATGGCATTTGTCTACCTCAATGTATTCTTCAATGTGAATTATCATGTCCACCTATAGCTTTTCTCCTCACAGTTCCCATGACCACTGGCAACCTGTAAGCCCCAGAAACCATCCATACTGAATTGCAGCACAGGGCCAGGAATATGTTAGAATTGAAAGTTCATTGTCAAATGTTTGGTGTAAGAAGTTTAAACCTTGGAAAATGGAAAATATATAAAATAGAGCTTGATATTATTTTGTTGATTGCTCAGACTTAAGAAAGTGATGGAGAAATGTTAATAATGGAGATTAAGTTGAAAAGTGTGTGTGATGCATATTATTTTTCAAAGAACTGATTGTTAAAACATTTACCAAATATCCTTGATACCCTACAGATAGTCAAATTAGTATATAAATTGGGAATTGAATACAACTCCATTCCTAGGAAGCAACCAAGTATAGAAAACCAGAGCTTTCAGTATTTCCACAATCTTCACATCAGCAGACCTGCATAAAACTTGAAGAAAGTACAGTAGATCCCTGACCAGTCACTCAGATAGTCAGTCGCGTGGCCAACAGCTGGTATTACCCTCCTCCCTCCAAACCCAGCCTATTTTATATTGTAGCAAAGAACATCCCTTACTAAAAGAATCTCCACCTAACCCTGAAATCTACCTTCCTCATCCATCACTGCTTATTATGATGGATGGGCAAGAAGAATAGACAGTCAGCAGACATTTATTATTATATGCTGGGCATTTTGCTAAGTGCTAAAGAATACAAAGAAAGGCAAAAACAATCCCTGCACTTTAGAAAAGTATATTCTAATGGGAGGAGACGACTTAATAATTTTGTAGACATAAGCTACATACACAGTATATGCAAGATAATCTGAAAAGGGAAAGCATTAGCAGATGGGAGCGTTAGAGTGGGTAGGTAGCTAGTGGATAGAGCGTCAGGCTTTATGAGTCAGAAAGACTCATCTTCTCAAGTTCAAATCTGGTCTCAGATATTTACTAGCTGTATGACCCTGGGTAAGTCATTTAACCCTAGTTAAGAAATGGTAAACTGCTCCAGTATCTTTGGTAAGGAAACCATCAATGCGGTCAGGAAGAGTTAGACATGTTTGAAAAAAAAATGACTGAACAGTAAGTATTGGGAAATGCCTCTTCTGGCAGATGGAATTTGAGCTGGGTCCTAAAGGAAACTGAGGGAGATGAGAGGACAGAGCACTTCAAGCATGGAGGGCAACTAGCACAAAGGCATCGAGATGGAATATGAAATATCATTTTTAAAGAACTTCTAGTAGGACACTGTATCAGGATCACAGAGTGTATGGAAGGGATTCTAATATAAGAAGACTGGAAAGTCCAGCTTATCAAGAGCTTTCTATGCCAAACAGTGGATTTTATATATAATCTAAGACATCCTTGACCTATAGAGGTAACAAGATTACTTCTGATATACGATGACTTGTATTGGTATGGGTACAAAGAAAGGATAAGTGAGCCAATGTAAGTTGTCTGTGCCTCAGAATTATTGGCAGTTTTCCACCAGTGCCATCACTGTAGATCTGTAAAGACCTTCTGAGGGAAGGGATGGTTCATGATCCCCTCTCTCTAACCACTGTGGGACTGTTGAGGGGAAAGGAAGAATAAACATGTTCCTCCCCACATAGACAAGGAGGTAGGAGGGTGGGGAATACTAGAAAATGCTATAAAAGACCCAAATTGAAACAGACAAATGGTTATCTCCATAGTACTACTGGAGTAAACTTATTGGTCTTGGCACAGACCTCAGATCTCAGCCTTGGTAACCAGTTTTCCCATCTTTATTGAACATCTGAATTTTGTGCTCCATAGACACCCTCTCTTTTTACTAACTCAACTCTGACTCTTCTCCCTCAAGTAAAGAATTGCCCTTTCCCTACACAGCAGCTACTTAATCACCTCAGTCTTACTTGAGATTAGAATTTAACAATAGAAGTCTTTTTCCTTTGTTTTTATTTATTTTTATTATATGGGATTGAAAAATATTGCCCTCACACACAAGATTATTTCATGTCTATTTTTGTAACCCTTATTTATGAGAAAAAATAGATCCAGAAAGCGTATGACACATAATTCCAGAAGAATTATGTAGCTCTATACATCAAATATTTAAGGAGAGGGTGCTCTTCTAAGGGCTTTGAGACAGGCATTTTATTCAAAGGAGACAAAACCCAATTATTCTTCCCTTTCAAAAGTTTGCTCTAAAAAGATTAAGTTGTGAGGCTTTGTTTTAATTAATGATCACTCAGCATTGAGCTTCAAACAGATAAGCTGAAAAGCTGGATGGAATGAGTTGCTTATGAGTTTGTGGATCTAGTTTTACACAGTTGAAAAAATGTGTTGAATAATGAGTTTGTGAGTAATAGATCAATTTGTTTACATTTTTGGCAAAGGTGTAATTTTATAATTTATTTAAGCACTATTGATTTAATGCATTATAAGTGAATTAAAGTAAGATGCTGAGTGCAGTATACCAATGGGGAGTTCTGGTGCTTTTTCAGCTGTAACAAGTTTAGCACAAACTGCATAAATAGAATGAAATGGGGAGCATTGCACTATTTTGCTACCTAACTGTATGGGTTGTTTTCCTATATGCCAAAGATCCCAGTTGACTATATTTTGTTGCTTTCCTGGAATTCTTCAGTTGCTTTCCTTGCTTGCATAGTAGTTTCTACAAGGTGGGTAGATAGGCCAAAGATATCTCCCTTCAGGTCTTCACCCTTTAAAACCCAAACCAATGAAACTGTCTCTTCTTCATCAGATCCCTGTGCATAACACAGTACCCACATTTATCATTCTGCTGGGGAGGATCTGGAAGCAAAAGATACCCAGAAAAGATGTATCTCCTTCCTCATCTCTCCCTCCTGACTTCCCTGGATTCCCTCAAGTCCCAACTAAAATTCTATCTTCCACAAGAATTTTGCCCTCATAATACTGGCAGCGGCTTGTCTCTGAGATTATATGTAGAGTATCCTGGACATATGTTTGCACATAGTTATTCTCATGTTGTCTCTCTGAGCCCTTGAGGGCAAGCACTATCTTTTGCCTTTCTTCGTATCCTTAGTACTTACTACAATGCCTAGAATGCAGGAGGCACTTAATAAAGGCTTACTGACTAAATGACAATGTATTTTCTTCAGTGGTACCAACTAAGATAGTTTAGTCTTCCAAGTGAAATTACAAAAAAAAATCTTAGAACAAATCTGACTCAGTTCATCTGTAGTGATCTAAGCATACTTTTAAAAGCTGCAAAGTGTAATGTATTTGAAAATATCATCTTTGGAGGTACAAGATGGTAGAAGCATGGCTATACAAGAATGAGAGAGATCTGGTCTTCTTGGTGGAGTGTAAGCTCGCTATGGTCAGCCATGCCCCATGGCAATCAAGAAGGCTTAATGTAAATTTAGATTGCAATAAGGTAAGCCTAGCTTCCCTAAAACCAATAACAAGCATTTATGAAGGGCTGGTTATGTTCCAGGCACTGTGCTAAATGTTAGGGATACATAACAAAGAATCAAGTTGTCCAGAATAAGAAGGGCTATGTAGTCCTTCTCCATTCGGCATTAGTCAAACCTCATCTGAAATGCTGGGCTCAGTTTCCAGGTGCCAAATTTTTGGAAGGTTGGTGATAAATTCAAATACCTGGTGGAGAACAAAAAAATTTTGAGGAACCTCCACTGAAAGTCAGGTAAATATCAATTGAAGGAAATGGTCATATTTCACCTAGAGAAGAGTTAGTTGAAAGGAAGGGATGTAACAAGATAGTGATCTTCAAAAATATAATGGGATGTCACCTGGAAATTCTACTTGTTGTCCTTAACTCTAAAGGGAAAAGAACTAGTAGCAATGGATGAAAGTTGTTGAAAAACAAATTTAGGCTAGCAAAAATGCATAAAAACTTCCTAGTAATTAGAGCAGTAAAAACCTAGAATGGGCCATCCTGAGAACTAATCCTGCTCCTTGCTAGGGGACTGTATACAGAAGCTTGATGGCCACTTACCGAGTAGGTTGGAGAGAGAGTGCTTATTTAGGGATGGGTTGAACTAGAAAAATTCCTTCTAACTCTCAGATTGTATAGCAGTAATAGAAGGGAAAAAGATTAAAAGTCATCCTTAACAAGTCATATTAAGACTTTTATGGACTTTTTTTTTCCATTCCTTACAACATGACAGAAGTGTAAAGAAAAAAAAAGTTTAAAAAAAGTTAGTTTAAAAAAAAACAGCATTCTTCTATGTAAAATGAGACTTTTACACCATTAGGCCTATGTTAAAACTGCAGTTGCAGGAGGGATTAGTTCTTCAGAAAATTTTATCCCTTTTCCCTTTGTTACCTAAAGTATATTCAACAAGATGTGCTCTACCACTGAACAAATGTATTGTTTATTTTTTAATTCATATGCTTTTGGTGGATGAATGAGAATAGCTTACTGCTTGCTTTGGGAAATTTCATACATTCATGGTCATCATGTTCACATCACAGAATCCAAAATGATACATTATTTAATCTGAGACAGTCTATAAAGAGGCAACATTGAGGTGTGCATCTACAGCGACAAGGTGGAAAACCATCTGTTGCTTTCTACACGGGTCATTCTTTTTTGGGCATTTCTAGGATAAATTCAAAAGAGTTCCGACTGATATGACTTACTTTGAATGTGAGAAATTGTTGACTTAATGAAATTGATGTGACAAGATCCACTTACAAAGCTTTAATTTTTTCTCTTCTCTCACCCTGTACCTCTTCAGTTTTAGCCCTTCTTGCATCTCAGAAGGACATGATGACTATCGATGTACAGCTTGCCCACGTGGATATGAAGGCCAGTACTGTGAAAGGTAATAACAGATGTGGAAGATTAGTAGGTAGAGCTGACATGATAAAGGACCAGAACAGAAACATGAGCCCCTCTCATGTTCATTAGTGACCAATAGTCATTAATCAATCAGTTATATGATGCCAAATGCAGTAACGTTCAGTACTTTGGGAAAATAAAAATCATATTCATGCATTCAGCAAATATTTATTAAGCAAATATAATATACAGAACAATGTGCTATGTCCTAGAAGGGAGACAAAAAGTTTGATGTTTTAATCAGTGATTTAAATAATATGGTATCAAACATATCCCTGCTCATTTCTATAGGGAAATATAAATCATGTGAATGCATTCGATAAACATTTCTTAAACACTTACATAGGAGCAATGTACTACGTGCTAAAAGGGAGGCAAACTTTAAAAGAGACAATATCCCTTTCTTCATGGAGTTTTCAAACTAGCAAATATTTGTACCTTTTCAAAGAATCTCAGTCACTTCACAAACATTGCCTAATTCCTAAGGCGGTTGGCTTTAAGAGGACTAAGGACTCTTTGACAACTCTGAAAACTGAGACGTAAAAATTTAGTCTTTTCATAGGATCATAAAATCTTAGGTTTAATTCTAGAGGAGACCTCAGAGGCCTTCTATATCATCTCCCTCATTCTACAGATAAAAAAATCTGAGCCCTGGGGAGGTTTAGTGACTTGCCCAAGGGCACACAAGTGGCAGGTGTCAGAGGCGGGATTGGAATTCAAGTGGTCTGCCTCCAGAACCAATGCACTTTGAAGTGTATAACATTGCTTCCTGGTAAATCCATGGAAGTCATTGCTGAAGACAGAAACAGAATATTGACTTTCAGAGTTCCATGATGTAAAATAGCCTACCTTTTGTCTAGCTCAAAATGTAGGCATTATTGGTCAATATTTTGACAAGTATAATATCTCCCCTAAAAATATTTAGTTGATGCAGAAGGCAGAAGATCTAATTATTTTGTGTTTTCTCTAACATAATCTTTTTTGAGATTCCTTTCCTCTCCATCACCACATTTTCCTTTGATGGTGGGGGTTTGCAGGTATAAATATAGACAGTTTCTTATTTTTTTTAAGCAGATCTGTGATTTCATTGTTATAGGAAACTTCCAGTGAAGAAATTCTCTCTACCAGAGCAAATCAACAGCTGTTGTTCAGCTTATAGTCTTGGAGAATTGTGTGGGTCACTGAGAGGTTAAGTGATTTGGCTAGAGTTTTGCATCAATTATGTGTGAAAGTTTGACTTGAACTCGTCTCTACAACTCTCAGGGCAAGTCAGTCTTGCTTTACCCCACTGCCTCTCAGTTATCCTGGTGAATGATCAGTTCAAATGGCCACTGAAAAATTCAAAACAAATATTTACTGCACCGTAAACTGTCATTAGTACTTTCCATGCCCACTAATTTCTGTGAGGACATTGTACTGGACAACCAAGCTTAACATTACCTATCTCAGAAGCTCTTTGGATTAACTAATCATAGTTATATTTGCCATGAAAATAAATAATCTTTAATATTTGGACTTTAATGGTGCTAAATGTTTATACTTCAAAGACAAGAATATATGTATAAATATTAACAATAGTCTATATTTACTGTGCATGCACTATACACCTAAGAATATACAGTGAAATTTATTTCTATGCTAACAATAGTTAGTTGTGATATGAATAATCCAAAATGGTAAATATTATTCCAAATTCATTCATTTGTTTTTGCAATGCATTGCATAATGCATACCTGAATCCAATTTACTTTCTTGCTGAGATTTTTCGTACACCAATATTAATATTAAGATTATACCCTTAGCATGCCTCAGTGAGTTAGTGGAAGAAAATGGACCTGGGGTAGGCCAGCCATTTTGGAAAAAGCCAGTCTAGAATTAAAAACTTCCTGTGAGTAAGCCACATATCAAGAGCTGCCCAGATGTGCTTTTCCATTCCAAGTATAGTCTTCAAATGGATGGGATTGTATATTGTATTATAATTAAAATTTAAATTATTTAAGTTGCTTTTTCCAAAAATTATGGTGTTTTGGTATTCATTATCTCTTACAAATAAAGATGTTTATTGTAATTCCCTGGGTGAGGGAAAGCTATTCATATTTAAAGTTAATTGTGAGGTCTAAGTAGAATATTTACTATGATGACCTAATACACCTTCTTTCCCTGATAATTACATCTTCCATGAATTTCTTAGACCACTTCCTAAACTTCACAATTATTTGGGACTTACTCAGAATCCTTATCAGAAATTTACCTAAGTTTCATAGATTTTCTTGAGAGTTTCCACGCCCAGTAATGGAGAATTCCCCTTGATTTCCTTCCAAGTTGCTTTTCTAACTATGTTTTCTGTTATCTACCTAACTGCAAAGGGCTTCAAAGAGAATATTTTTAATTATAAATACAAAGAAATGCTTTAAGTAGATTAGTTAGCAGGCATTGAAGGGGGGGCAGGATGATATAAGGAAAAAATACAAAATCTGACATTAAAGGACAGGGTACAAATTCTACGTCTGATGTCTGAGTGATGGTAAGGAAGTCATTTAACATCCACTGTAAAATGAGAAGCTCAGAATAACTGGCTCTGAGATACTTTCCAGGTCTCAATTGATGATTCTATGAAACTTTATTTTGGGAAAAGCTACATCAATCCCATCTATTACTTCTGTGCTCACAGTGTTACATAGGAAGCACTAAAAAACCTTATTTTGAATGTGTCCAAGTCTGACAAGTAATCTGGACAACCTTGAAAAATGAGCTTCAGCATTTTTTTTTTCCTGCTTCAATTTTTTTTCTCCCTGTTACTTGCAGGGTTGGATTACTTCCACAAAATAGTTGGACAAATTCTGATGATCTCAGACCATTAAACTAAACTCCTAGAAATGGTTGACTGATGTTGATCCCTTCTTCTCCCTCTACTGCCTCATAATTCACCCTCCCCATCAACTCCTTAAAAACAAATATAAGGAGTGCAGGTTATCCCAAAAGTCAACAAACTCTCAAGTGACAATCGTAATGCTTCAGATATACTACGTGGTAAATGGATGTCATTTCCTCTAGGACAATGCAATTACATTTCACTTTAAAATAGAAAAAGTAATGTTTTTCCTTGTTCAGTGGGAAACTGTACAGATCTGTCTTCAAAAGAAAACATACAGAAAACTTTTATTTATGAATCTATGGCAGTGTTAGGGAGTGGAAAGAATGCTTAGACCTGCTATTAGAAGAGATCTAGTTTTGAAGCCTGCTCATGAAAACTGGTAGTGCAACCTTGGGAAAGTCACTTATCCTTCAAATACCTCATTTTCTCTACCTGTAAAATGATAAAATTGTACTAAATCTGCAGTGATGGTCACCATGGGTAAGTGATTTAACCTGAGTCTCAGAAACGTATATAACAATAAACCTACCTCACAGAGTTGTTGCAAGAATCAAACGAGCCAATGCATATAAAACATTAGAAACTGTAATGTACTATTAAAATGCCAGTTACCATTATGGTGTAATGGGGGAAAAAAGCATAGTTTGAGAATAAGAACATCTGGATTCTAGTCTCATCAGTTTTTCTCCAGCTGTATAACCTCTGGCATGCCACTCTAAGCCTCACATTTCACATTAGTAAAATCCAAGGCCTGGATGAAATGACCTTTCAGTTCCATTACAACTCTCTTTTTATGATTCTCTAAGTTTCTATAAACAGATAACTCGACCCTATCTAATGAGAATGATGTCTTTATTCATGTAGGTATTCTAAAGGAACTTAATGTCTGCGTGTTTCTAATCAGAAAAATGAGCACTCAGGGCCATTAACTTACTTCTCTTTGTAATTATTTACATCTAGATGTGCCTTTGGCTACACTGGAAGCCCAAGCAGCCCAGGAGGCTCCTGCCAAGAATGTAAGTGTGATCCATATGGCTCCCTGCCTGTCCCCTGTGACCCAGTCACTGGACAGTGCACTTGTCGACCTGGAGCCACCGGGCAGAAGTGTGATGGCTGCAAACCCGGGCATGCGCGTGATGGCATGGAGTGTGTTTGTACGTATACTAACTTTACCACTAGCTCTTTGGAACTTCTTTGCTCGATTCCTGGTTTATTTCAAGGGAAGTAAACTGGTCTTTTTCTATACTTGTTAGTCCTGTAGTTCATTCTTTCTGACACCATCTATCCAATCTTTACTATTCACCTGCTGTTCTGGCCTCCATCCCATGGAGCCCAGAACTACTAAGAAAATTCTCAGCATGCTGTAATAAATTCATGGAAAACCTACAACAAAGCTCCTGAGGGCTTATTTTATTTTTGTCTGTCCCAGGGTGTACAGTTTTGCCAAAGGTATGTACTATCTCTATGACAGATTAAAGATCTGGGTATATTAAATTTTTCAGAGTCCTTCTGAATTTATAATCAGTGGCCCAGTTACTTTATATCTTGAGTTACACACAGTGCCTTCCCCCTGTAGTCCATAAAGACATCTGCAGACATGCTGCTTCAAAACATTCTCTTGAAATATGTGATCTGGAAATACTGAAAGTGAATTTAGCAAGAGCATTTTTATCTAAGAATATACAAGAAGATAAAGAGTTTTTGTAATATTGTTTTTAACTTATTCTGATTTCCGTCTCATTGATTCCAGAAAACCTGCAGTGTGTTAAAAAGAACATCGAAATCAAGTCATAAACTTAATTTGTAGACCTTTAATCAAATCCAAAACTGAAATAGGCCTTTCTCTTATTAAGATCCTAGAAAGGCACTCATTTAATTGTAAAATTCTTTCCTCCAAGGGAATTGATTACTCATGTTAGTGTCCTTAATTGGAGACATAGAGGCAGGCAGAGAGGTGGAGAGAGGAAGAAAGAGAGATGGAGAAGGAAAGAGGGAAAGGAGGAAAACAATGGAGAGAGGGTACGAGTGAGAGCAGAGCAACAGTGAAAACAAGAATCTGTACAAAAATATTGTTTGTTTCCTCATTGCGACATAGAGCATAATCCTGACTTCTTGAAGGCTGTACTAGTGGAACTTAAACAACATCTACCAAGCCTTGAGTTGAATAGATCTTGAGTGCAGATTTAGTGAAAGCTATGTGGCAGCTGCTGAGTTGGATTAGCTAATTAGAGAGATTTCACATTGGAAGGCTGGTCACCAAGTGACAAAATACTTTGATCACAGTGACACAGGTAGCTGGGACAAAAACATAAAATGATCTTTCGTTTTCTATGGTTCCTTCCCACTCTCTACAAATATTAACTATTTCTTCTCTTAATGTCCATTCTTTGTCAAAATATCAATAAATTTACAATAATACTGGAGTATAGTACCTGATGACACATAGTAGGCACTTAATAAATACTTATTGACTATTGAGAAACTAGTCACATTAATATCGACATTCTTGTTGTCAGTAAAACTGGAAAACAATGAAGTTTCATCTAAATAGAACATCTTATAGGTTCTTATCTGAAAAATGAAGAAAGATCTTAGCAGTTGTTTCCCTCTTAACCCAAAGGCAAGGAGAAGCATCATTTCATGAGACATTTGGACATCTTGTGCCTTATTTCTGAAATAAGCAAACAAACTAAGGTGAAGATTATTTTGGTTCTTGGGCTCACTTTTTTGCAGAAGATGGAGAAGTAGAGAAAAAGAACTTGACAGAATCATTCATGCTAAGTCTACAACTCAGTGATTTCAATACGAAACTAGACACAACAGTGTATCAAAAGCTATGTTAAAAGTTGCCATTTAGTATCACAAGATTCAAGAAGTTGAAAGATTCTCAGTTTGAAAAAGGGTTAGACTAGTTCTGTTTAGCTCTAAAGATGAGAACTAGAGCCAATAGATAAAAGTTTTAATAAGAAACAAATCTGTGATTGTTGAAGAAGCTTCTTAATAGCTAGAGCTATCCAAATGTAGCATGGGTCGCCCTGAGTGGTAATAAGTACTTCCTCAGAGACTTTCCTACAAAGGCTGAATGACCACTGCTTGGTTATAATATAAAAGAGATTCTTTTTTTCAGATATGAGTTGGATTTGACAGTGTTTCTGCACTGAAATTCTGAGATTCTGTGACCCACTTAAGTATTTAAGCAAGTGGGGTGAGAAGGGAAGTGGATAAAAGAAAAAATATATAATCATAATTTTACAAAAACGTTTATCCATGAGAAACATTTTTGTTGAAAGAATGAATGAGGAGGCTGAAAGCCTTTTCTAGAAACCACTTCAGTCAATAAATATGTAATGTCTTTATAAAGTCAATGATATGGCAGCTAACGGTAAATAGGCTTTAAAATGTAAGCTCATTTGGTTATAGAGTAACTGAAGACTATAATGCATCTCATAAAATAATAAAAAGAAGTTGAGAAGAAAACAAGACTGCCAAGAGGTCCAGCTAAACCAGTTCATACCAAGAGCATTAGGAAATGAAACTGGAAGGACAACAAAAAAATGTAAGGTGAAATAAATCTACATGAATGTTTATAGTGACCTCTTTTCATCATCAATAATAATGGAACAATCCTATTTTAATTCTGTCATCTCTCTATGCATTATTCTGTGTGAAGAGATAGTAATGATGTTTAAGAAATTATTTTAGAAATAATTTATTTAGAATTAATTTAGAAATGACTTAAGAAATTATTCAAAAAAGCTGAACCTAACCAGATAGAGACAAAAGAAATCTGTCAAAATTATGAAGACACTAAGGGATCAGTTTTCAAGACAGTTTTAAAGGATGATTCAAATTTATAAGAGATATAGTACAAAGGGACCTAGAGACACTGGGTCTCACACAAAAGGGGAACCACAAGTATTTGAAATCTTGAGGAGATCCATCTGATATCCTAAGTTTCAGTGTCCCAAAGTAGTAGTGAGCTTGTGCTTCCATAGACTCCAAGACTTGGAAATGAGATCTGGTTCTTTATCTGGATATAACATGTTCAAAGTCATCTGGGAATGAGATTATAGAGTTTGACCCTGAGTGTACCAGATTCCAGATAACCACAACAGTTGTGTACTACCATAGTATGTCAGAACTATGAGAGTAAGCCCTTCACTGAAGTCCCTTCTCCATCCTAATCAGATCTCAGAGATCATGAGCTTAACCATACCAAAGAGCCTCTGCTTCCATGTATTTCAGAAACTGGGAGCTGAATGCTTGATCCATGAATACAGTATCTTCTTGGTATACCTTATCACCACCACCACCACCACCACCCTGTGGTGATAGGTCTGGGATCAGCTATAAGATCAAACCATCCTGGAATGCCTGAACATAAATACCTGATCAAATTTCCTGCTGCCTATACCCTGGTTCCCCAAGGCTGAAGGAAAAAGTGGTGGGAGCTGATACCACTGCCTCTAAACAAATGCTAACGCTCAGTCATCACAAAACAAGCATTTCCAGTTCATTGAAAAATTCTTCACAAGTTCCTTATCAGAGATGATATTACACTAATTGCCATGAGACTTAGAACATTACAAAACTTGTTCAGTTAAATTTACAGCATTATGAAAGATTCATCTAACCATTCACAATGGAAAAACAAAGTCAGTATGTTGACTCTGACCAAAGCCATGATGACCAACCATCACTCCAAAGAAATAATAATAAAGCATGCTCTCTGTGTGCTGACAGAGGAATGAGAGACCCAAGGTTCAAATGACGTCATAAATGTATAGATTTCCTTGGTTTAATTCAGCTTATTTGTTATAACAACTATATTTCTCTTTTTAATTGAAGGGAAAGGAAAAAGATGGGAACTAATATTAGGGTTACAAAGAAAGAAAAAAAAGATCATTAAGACATTTTTTATAAAATACACAGAGAAGAAAAAATAAAATTCAAAAGAAAACACAAACAAGCAGGATAGCTTTGAAAGAAACCTAATTTATTATTTTTTAAAAAGCGACATATTCATAAGTGATTTGTTTCAACATATAATCTCCTTTGTCCTAGTTTATACAGGGATTTTTTTGCTTTTTGGTGGTCACTAAATTTGAAAAAATATATAAACATAAATGTAATTTGGTCAGTGAAAAACAAATGTATCTTGGATGAGTTTTATACATGGACAGTGATTTAGTAGAGAACTGAGTAGAAGGAGGAAATTAGACTGGATTGTATGAGAAACTGGACAGTGAGATGGTACAATAGCTAGAGTACCAGGCCTGGAGTCAGGAAGACTCATCTTCCTGAGTTCAGATCCAGCCCCAAAGAGTAGCTGTGTGACCCTAGGCAAATCACTTAACCTTGTTTGCCTCAGTTTCCTCGTCTTTAAATTGAGTTGAAGAAGGAAATGGAAAAACCACTCCAGTATGTTTGCCAAGAAAACCCCAAATGGAGTTATTGCAGTAATGAAGAGTCAGACATTACAAAAATATCTTAACAAGTAACAGCAAAAGCAGCATTGCAAAGAGCTTCCTTCCACAGAAGACCATCGTCTTTAATGGCCCTGTCTTCTGGTAATACTGTATAACTACAAATAAAACACCATGATCCACACACAATTCAAATGGCAACTCAAGGAGCAACGACAAGCAGCAGGGCAAGCATTAATGATTATATCTGCAAAATAGTGTAAAGACATTATCAAGGGTAGATATGAGTAGAAAAGCAGAAAGACCGGTTATATATAAAAATGGCAGATGCTAGGGCATTGGAAAGATCCTCTGTGGAGGAATAATTGAACGGTATGAATAATGCCTGAGGAGAAAAAGGCAGAAAGGGGTTTCAGTTGGGCATGTACCCACACTGATGACTTTGTAAGTCCATCAAAGTAGATGGAGAAATAAGGATAAGACGTAAGAAAGAGAAATCCAAATGCCCCAGAACATTTTCATTCAAAAGTCATGTAAGTTATTGTAGTAATATAGCCTGTCTTCCAATGAGCTTCCTATGTGATTTGACTTTGACAGCTTGTGACACAGGGGACTTTTTTTCTCCTACTTGGATTTGATTGTAGCTGACACAGATGCAAGTACAAAAGGCTGATAGGACAGTAGAAATCAGACATGATAATAGATAAGACTTACACATCAATGTGGCCAGGTCCCATAAAACACAGATGTGTTGTTTACAAAAGTAATGACATACTTGAATAATTGTGAAGTGGATTACTAAGGTAATTCAGTAGCATTTTGTTTAGGGAGGGTGTACCATATTAGCATTTATCTGCTTAGATACCTATTACTTAGCTACTCATATACTTTTAAAATGAACACTGATCTAAGAGCCGTTTTACAGCAAATCATTTCTCCTAATTAATTTTCTGCCATTGCACTTTAAAGGGCAATGCCATGTTCCAAAGCAAAAACATGAATATTAAATAATAATACACCAAAAGCAAGGAAAGATGAACTTCCAGGATCCTCTAGCCACATATTATTTTAAAGAAACAGCTCTATTCAAGGACCTTCACTTTATTAAATATCATGGACTGAGAAGTCAATATCAAGAGTTAATGAAATGTAGAGAGGGAAATTTATATTTAAGTGACTCACAAAGAAAATATATGTCATAGGACATGGTCATTTTTCCTATCAATAATGTTTTGAAAAATTACTGGTATAGGCCATTTTTTACTGTATTTTTTTCTACAAAGTTGTAATAGTAATTGTTGCAGTCAAGAGATTGTACAAGAGTAGTGGAGGAGAGGAAAGCAGAAGAGCTAGCTTACTCAGGCAGTAGTACTTTAGAGTCACATTGGATTCAGGGCCTGGCTTTCAGTTTTAAAAGTTCAAGAACTCAATTTCTTAGCCCTACTGAGTCTCTGGATAACTGGTTAGTAGAAAACTCAGGAGGAACTGATTTATTTAGCAGAATGTCACCTGATTAATTTATAATAGAGGCCTTAACTTTCCAATGATCAGAATACTTATGTGTACAGTCTAGAGAATCCTCTTCCCGGTATTAAGGTCCCTCAGAAACCGCATTAGTCAATGCATGGCTGAGTAGTGAGCGTAAGTCAGAATCTTGAGGGCTGGTATAGTTAGGTTCCTTGCTAGTTTCCTGTTCTACAATATGGCGAAAGAGTATAATACCTAAATTGTTAGTATTCAGAACAGAAGTGATATGCTAAATAAAGCATCCTTGTGGATAGTAGCTAAAAAGAATTTGAAGTAAATTGTCCTATGTTCACATTGTAATGTTACACCAAACCTAACTTTACTACTATAATGAACCAGTACTGTAACATACACAAATTCATTTCAGACTAAAACAGTAGCAACTGGGTAAAGCCCTAAGTCTTGAGGGTTTAAATATTTTTCTTTGTGAATTAACAGATTTTTTTCTTATTAAAAGAATGGAATTATTATCCTCTGATTAATTGGTCCTTTATGCCCATACCTTTGCCCTAATATTTTATAATTTGACTTGTGATAGAGAAAATATTCCCTCATATTACTTTCTGGTTTTTCTGAATTCTATTTACTCTTGTGAACAGGCAGATGAATTAATTCCAAAATATTTTCTTCTAGGCTCTGCTCTGGTTCAAGTATAAGAATTTCTGTTGCATTTTTTCCCCTCTCTTCTTGCATATTTCTCAAAATTCTTCCTCTTGAGGAAGAGTTCCCATGACTCCAGTTATTTTAACTGCCCTTCTCAAGACTCAATTTCTACACTTAGTTTCTGAAACACAGTGACCAAATATGACTTGACTAGGTGAAAATGCATCATGGACTTTGTCTTTGTTTTCTCCTTTTTTAAATGCTCCCCAACATCCAAGAGCTAGAAGTAGGAACAGAGCAAAGGATGCATTTGCCTAGGAGGGCAAATCTCTAAAGCAGCAAGTGTGATAGCTGTGGAATTGTATAAAACTGAGGATGGACTGGCTCAGGCTAAAAAGAGGGCATACAATTGTGGGAATGTCTATGACAGTGATGGCTAATATGGTTAATCTTCCTCAGAGGCCCTGAACCATGAAATACGCTGTGCCCTCTTAATCCATCCAGCTAGATAAATTAAGATGGAGATATTTGGGGTGATATTCAAGAAACCATATAGCTGTGTCCTCTTACCCATCCTCTAGAAAGTGTCATGAAGTATTGCCTTCACTACAGGTTCTTAGTGCAAAAGACAGAGAGGAAATGTCTATAGTGAAAGACATCCTAATTATGAGTCATTCAGGTAAGACTCAAATAAAATGTGATCCTGTGATATATCAGGAACATAGAGTAAATATGTGAAATGAGCGAATCCTCCCCTGTACCCCAGTATAATTAATATTTATTCATCCAGTCATTTACTGTCAGAACTCCATTTCTACTGGAAATAGAACAAGATGAAACAGGCTTTAATAGTAGGATGAGGAATTTCCATGACATAACCTAGTAATGAAGATTGTCAAGTGTTAGAATGAGCTCCTGTCACATGCTTCTATTAGAAATAAAAATAATAGCTCACTCTTACCTAACACTTAAACATTTACAAAGGACTTTCCTTACAACACACTTTGGAATTCCTTTCTCTGAAAGTTTTCCAAAGTATCATAGATTCCTATCAATCAAGAAGTATTCAGTAAGTGTATACTCTGTGCCAAGCACTGTGCTAAGCACTAGGGATACAAAGTTAGACAAAGACAGTCCCTGCCTTTCATGGGCTTATATTATAATGAGGAAGATAACATGTGAATGATAAGTACACACAAGACCATAAAGAATGGATGGATGGTAACATTAGAGAAGGCTCTTTGAAATGTTGAGATCCTAAAAGGGCTGCTATTGAAGGTACCATTTTGAGTTGAATTTTAAAGGAAGCCAGAATTCTGAGGGGTGGAAGTGAGATAAGCATTCTAAGGGGTAGAAGACAGGTAAGATATGAAGACAGGCTAGCTGGACATCCAAATTAATTTCCCATCCAATTTTTTAAAGTAATATTTTACTTTCCCCTAATTACATGTAAAGACAACTTTTATTATTAATTTTAAAAAATGTTTGAGTTCCAAATTTTCTCTTGTCCTTCCTTACCTTCCTCCACCCTGAACCAGTAAGCAATTTGTTATAGGTAAAAACATTTTCCATCATGTAAAACATATTAAAATCTTAATCATGTTGTGAAATAAGGCAAAGACCTAAAGGAAACACACACACACACACACACACACACACACACACACACACACACATACAGAAATACAGAAAGTGAAAAATTGTATGCCTTGATTTGCATTCAGACTCCACCAATTCTTTCTCTGGAGGTGGATAGCATTTTTCATCCAGTCCTTTGGAATTGTCTTGGATCACGGTATTGCTGAAAAGAACTAAATCATTCACAGTTGATCATCATACAGTATTACTATTACTGTGTGCAGTGTTCTCCTGGTTCTGCTCAATTCATTTTGCATCATTTCATATAAGTCTTTACATGTTTTCCTAAAATAAGCTTTCTCAGTATTTCTTATAGCACGGTAACATTACATTAGAAGTGTACATCACAACTTGTTCAGCCATTCCCAATTGATAAGCATTCCCTCAATTTCCAATTCTTTGCCACTACAAAAAGAGCTGGTATAAATATTTTTTATACAGATAGATCCTTGCATTTCCCCACTACCCCTTTTTAAAAACTCTCATTGAGATACTGACCTAATAGTGGCATTACTGGATCAAAAGTTATGCCCACCCAGTTTTATAGCTCTTTGAGCATAGTCCCAAATTGCTCTACAGAATGGTTGGATCAGTTCACAACTCTACCAACAGTGTGTTAATGTTTCAATTTTCCCACATTCCCTCCAACATTTATTACTTTTCTTTTCTGTCATATTAGTCAATCTGACAAGTATAAGTTTCCATCCCATTTTTTTAGAGAAATAAGCATTCATTGAGCTGATCCCTATGTATTGATTAGATAATCATGACTTTTTAAGAAGTTAGCTTGAGTCAATCACAACTTTCAATTCTCATTTATAATTTATATGTTCATTTAACAGAAAGGATCTAGACAGTCTTGAGTCTGAGAATGAACAGTAAAAAAGTTGTTAATTTTAGACTGCAATTTTGGTAGGATGCAGAATCTAGACATTTTCACAGTTCATTTTCTATGGAGTTACTTTGTTTAGAAAAATAAAGTCATGGGATATCAAAATTGTTTACGAGTGGTGTAGTTGAAATATATATTATTCATGTACAAAATAGAAATTAAAATTAGCGACTGTTTGTAAGATATTACCTCACCTAAAAGTTTTTCTTTAAGTAGGCTATTATTTTTTTAAAAAATCTCAGATTTTTTTACTCAGTATATATAGGTAGATGACAAAGTAATGAGACAAATTTGCATGTGTGTTTTGTAGAATTTATTTCATTATTTCATATTATTCAAATTGGTCTAGCACTTTTCAATTTACAGTTTTTAGTTCTTCAGAATAGTCCCAGGATATAGGTAATGTAAATTTTCACCCTTTTACTGATGAGGAACCTGATATTAATTTGATAGAGTGATTTGCCCAGACTTCCACAACACATAGTAGTCAAAAGTTCAGCATTCTTTCAAAAATATTATGCTGCTTCTCTCTCTAGCTGTTACTATTACCTTTCTCCTGGTCCAGTGCACTTTAGATTAAATTATAAAAATAGAATATAAAAAATGAGTTGGCTGTTGTGTTTTCTGAAATTGTAGAAGTGAAATATAGTCCTTGGTAAAGGCCCAGGAAAAGTGCTACTCTGTAAAAGTATTATACCTTGTCCCCTAAGTTAACTATTGTCTATGTACCTTCTAGTCATCTAATAAAATGTGAAATCCTTGCTCTTGTCTATATCTGCCTTTTAAATTTATTGTGGCAAAGCAATTTGGTATTTGGGGCCAGACTAATAATCATTTGCAAACTAGGCTAAATCAGTACTCTAGTGATCCATATGTATTATACACTGTATGCAATATACACTATGTATTATACAGTAATATATTTTTATCTTTCATAATCAGTGAGGATATGACACTCTCTGTGAGTGAGATATAGGTAAAGGTATGTATGTGAGATATATAAATCCTTTCTACAGTGAGTATGTGCAAAGAGTGTTCTTGGATTCATAACAACTATTTACAGAATATTTTCTCTGTTTGTAATTTTGTCCCCTAGACTTTGATTGACCTAGAAATTATTCTTAGAAAGAACCATCTCATCTCTGATTGTGATAGAAATGCCTGCTCTGGGTACTATTATGGCAGGCAGTGTGGTACAGTGAAAGAGCCCTGATTCTGAAGTGAGCGAACCTCTGATGTTTTCTGCCTGTTTGACTGGGGATGTCACCTTAACCTCTCTAAACATCAGTTTCTTTTTTTCTAGAACAAGTAGGATAAATGAAGTAGGTGGCCCCTGAGGTCCCTTTAGATGGTTCTCTGATACTAAGCCATCTCTTTACAGTCAAGGAAGGAATCTTTTATAATAGCATCCTTGACAAATGCTTATACAATTTCTGCTTGGATACTTCCAATGATGAGGACATAACTACTTCACAAGGCAGATTATTCTATTTGAACGACTCTTTTGATTAAAAAATTCATTCTCATATTAAGCTTAAATTTGTCTACTGGAAAAAAAATCTGTCTATTGGTCTTAATTCTTCCCGCTGGAGCCACAAAGAATTCACAGAGCAGTCCTTCAAGTATTAGAAGACCACTGCTATCCTATGAAAATGTGCCCCTCCTCACTATTCTCCAGATTTAACTTTGACTGTCAATTCCAGCCCTGGTAACAAGCATCATAATTATTCAAATAGTTGGTACAACTGATTCTCATACAACATTTTCCATCCTTTCCTTCCCTTATACTATCTAAAAATTTAAAAAACAGTAATGTATTATAGATATGCTCAGATCCATTCAGAGTACAATGCACTAGTACTACACCATCCCAACACACATACACATACGTACACACACACATACAAACACACACACATACACATACACACACACATGCACACTTTCACATATATACAAACACACCTTGATCTGGACACCATCCCTAACAATGTTTTCATTTTTCACAGCTATTTCACAGTATTGGCTTTAAGTACCAAACTGTATTATGAATATCACATCAATCTATTTGAACACATTTATCTACAACTGCATTTAACACCTTTCTTCTCATTCAAACAAGTAAGGACAATATTAGCAGTATCTTTCTTCCCATCCTTACAAAGACAATATTAGGAGCAGGTAAAGAGCATTTAGTCTTAAAAAGTCTGAAGTGAAATTAAAACTATTTGATGTGCTTTCTTTAAAAATAATAATTACTAAATTTATAGAAAAAGTTAATAGGAAATAAGGATCTGGAACACTGAGTCATAGAAATAATAGAAGGAAGATAATCTTCAAACCTGGGAAATAATGAGCCAAAGGCATTGATGCAAATGACACCTACATTTTTTTTTGGTAAAATTTGATGATCTTGTGTTAGAAAGATACATTTCAGGCTATAAATATAGATGAATAACTAGAACAGATATTATGGATATCTTTACTTACATCAGATTAATCAATGATCTTTTTATACTTATCATTGTGCCCATCAAATTTACTTCAGCATCTCTTTCTGTTGTTTAAAAGCATTTTGAGTAACCTGAAGGTGTGTTAGTAATAGTTGTTATGCATGGGAGATTATGGTAAAAATACAATATTTTGTACTAATTACTAGCAGATGAATCTATGATACTGACTGCATGATTTTCCCCTTATGTGAGGCAAAGCTGTAATGATCTGAATTTAGCACTGCATTTGTTAATATTAGACACCAATTTATCCTGACAGTTTTATAGGCAAATCCTTGGAAACATTTTGTCATGTACAATATAATCATCATCTTGAAATATTTGCTTTTACTCCTATACATTTTAGACATTCTTGCTACTTTGCCTTGTCTCCCTTGCTAAAATAAGAGCCTAATATGATATCATTCTTTGGAGCGGGGGGAACTGATTGTCAAAAAAAGGTATTAATTTACACTCTAGTCAGCCACTGCACAATCAAAATAAAATTGTTTACACAATGGGAATACTTCATATCTCTATAAGCTCTTTAAATCTTCTCTATCGTGGTAAATTAAATTTGGTTTTAATTTGCATCCCTTTTCTAATGTTTATTACAAACCACTTCAGATTTTTTGAGGGTATATAAAAGTAGCTTGTTGTTGAAGTGAAATGTTTAGTGTCAGAATAAACTAGCAACCCACATATTTATTTTATATTAGAAGCTTAATGTTTTCCAGTTTAAAAAATAGATGTTGACTTATCTGGAGTTAGCCAATTTAAAATTTTGCAAGTGGTTGTCATATTCATAAGTCTTACTGACCTGTTAGGACAGATGTTGGTATATTACTTAGAGATTGCTGTAAAACTTACCTTTCACTTATTGAAATGTACCCATACTGTGTTCCTCTTAAAAGCAGCTGCAAAGTCCATAAGATGTGACTTAATAATAGACCTTTTGACACTGATGCATAAAGTAGAATGCATGATTCCTTGAAAAAGCAATTAAATACATTTTCATTTTAAGCCACACAGGAAACCAAACCAAATAAGGGCATAAGTTATAGGATGTATGAAGAGAAAATAAGCATTTATCAAGCCTCCTCCCACTCTAGCTTACCGATTTGCTCTATGACATATTATAGCAAATCAGATCTCACTTCCACATTCCATATGAAGTTGGATAGGAAAAGTGAAATCTTTAATCCAGTATAATTATTTTTCTTCATAATCATAAGTATTTTCAATTTATATGTTTAAGAACATTATAACAAAAATTGGTCCATAAGAAGTTCATCTTTCTCTGGTGTGACTGTCCTTTGAGAAGGAGAATAAAGAACTATTCTTCACACTTATTTTTACCTGAGCAAAAAATAAAAGTAACTTGGAAAATTTCTAATAAGAATTTTTCCTCCTTCCTCCTAAACTAACCTAAATTCTCATTTTCTCCCACTGTTGCTAATTGCACCACTCTTCTGTGAATCATCTAAACTCAGAACCTGGGAGTCTTCTTCTCTCCCATCCTTTATAAGCAAAAAGTCACTAAGTCTTGATGACTTGTCTTTGAAATGTTCCCGTTTATTTCTCCTAGTACCTCCGTAGGCTTCACACATTGATTAAAGCAATGGACTCTTAGTATCCCCAACTCTGAGTCCTTTGGCTCTAACCTATTCTGCATACCACTGCCAGGTTAATCTTCTTTCTATCTAGTCACTCCTGTATTCAAGAACTGTAAATAACTTCCTGTTATCAGTTCAATCAAGTCCATACTCTGCATAACCAATTTTCAAGATCTTTCACAATCTGTAACTATCTTGCCTATCCAGAAAGATAGGCAGCCTGGGATTCGAACTCAGGTCCTCTGATTCTGAATCCAACATTCTTTCTACTGTTTCCCTTACCCCAATATAGATATCTTTATCTGTAGCAGGTACTCTTAACTTTTGATGGACTGATGTCTTTACACATTTCTGCTCAGATTATCCTTCCCCTACAAGTACAGCCCCGCCATACCCACACATCCCTGTGTTTTGGAATGCCCTTCTTACATCACCTATCTAGTTCCTACTCATCCTTCAGGATTAATCACCCAAAATTTTTATTGTCAATGTATTTTGATTCATGAATACACTTAGTATATTATTTTATTATTTTCTCTCTTACATGGCTCTCTAGTGAGTTCGCCTATACTTATCTCTGTCATTAGATGGTAATCTTATAGAAAAATAGAAAGTTCAGTGTTTCCTAATTGCTGGTATACAAATTAATCTATAGCAGTGTTGCTTTTATAACATTATAACATTATAACAACATATTAAAAAATATTGTGAAAACTTTATTTTAATATAATTGGTTTCTTTCATGATCAATATTATGTATAATATTTTATTCATTTGAAAACATTCTGAATAGGGAGTATTCATCAGACTGTCAAAGGTATCCATGACACTCAAAGAAGTTAATAATCCCTGATCTAAAGCATTTTTTTCTTTACATATGGTAAATACTTTTATTCTCAAGGATCATTACTTTAAGGTTGTGACCTTAAGAAAATCTTACTCTTCTTTTCCACCCTTTTTCCTTCTCTCCACCAGGCAAAAATGAAAGGATAGTGCACACCACAGTAGGGAATTCAGACATCTCCTCTCCCCCAGCTCTGTAGTGTAGTTTGAGTTAGGAAATACTGAGCCTGCCTTTAGTATGAATTCCCTCTAACCAAAGGGGATCTGTTCTTTGAGAGTGGGGAGTGTGCTTGGTATCCCATTCATTGGGTCACAGATCAAAGGACCAGGGATTTAAATATGGAAGGGACTTTAGAAGCTATCTAGTTAATTTTCATTTTATAGATACAGGAATTGAGACCCAGAGAGAAGCAACTTGCTCAGGGTCCACATTGGCAGCCTGGGATTCGAACTCAGGTCCTCTGATTCTGAATCCAACATTCTTTCTACTGTTTCCCTTACCCCAATTGGATCAAACCCAATAAGCACAGAGGTGGACACTCAGGAAGTGCTTTAATTCATTTAGATTGATAAGACAACAGAAATTTCCTCATGAAATATATGGCCTGATTGCCTTCCACATTTCCCTTATCATTTGATTAAAGGATGCACCATATAAAAAGAGTCCTGTTTACCTGTTTTACCTCTCACCTTAGTGATGTTGATTCCCTCAAACTCTCAGTAAAATACAGGCCTGTGAAGTCCCAGAGGATTAAACACTCGAAAGAAGCTACTTCATTGAATAGTGGGAGGGTTTGTTATGTTAAAAGTATTCTGTAACTCATCAAGAACTCTTCTGTACTCTTCTCATTATATACAGATTCTAGTTAATGGTTTCCTAGCCAACAGGCAGCTCAGAAGGGGTCTATTGAGTGAAATAATTAAATTCTTACTACTTTAAGGCATAATCCAAGGTCTCTCCAAATTTTCATTTGACTCCTTGCCTCCTCCCAATTTACACACATATGGTACATAGAAACATCATACCCACATATAAATACAGTATACACATAATAGCATGCAGACCTTCAAGTCTGATGGCCTTACTCCATGCCACCATTGTATGATCTTAAAAAAAATATGTAATTATTGAAAAATATTGAAAAACAAAGCATAATTATTTTTAAAAGAATCTTTCCTATGAGTGGAAATAATATCTGTAAAAAATGTGGTTTTTTTACTGTTATCTATGAGTCTTACCTCGAAAGTATAAATCAAATGTATCACCCTTCTAGAAAAATTATTCTTGCCAGTTTCTGCTAACTCTTCCTAGGCATTATAGAAGCAGCAAAACAGTTGAAGACATTTCTAAATACTTGAACAGTATGAATTGTTACTTGCCCTTAGCAATTGTTTATCTACAAGGCTGCATATGGTACTCTGCAATAGTAGCAAATGTTTAGTCTTTTTCCTATGGATAGTTGGTAAGGTGCCCAGAGGCTAAGTAGTAATGGCTGACCCCTACATAAATACTTACAACAAAACCATAGAAAGAATGAAAATGACTCTAAAATGCTTCAACATGAAAAACCTGTAGTTATTTCATTTTTATTTATTATTCTCTCCCCGGTTGACCTGAGGCTGAGTAGTTGTGCAAGACTTGAATGTGTAGGACATGAAGCATGTGGAGACTAAATGGTTGTGTATATCCTGAAGAGCAATCTTATGCAGTACATTACAACTTAGCTGCTTTTTAGGCTGCCTGTAATCTTTGTGATTCACCAGCTGTTCCAAGATTTCTTTTAGATTGCTCATGTGTGGGTTTGTGTGGAGTGGTCCATAGCATGAAATGTTCCACTTCTCACCTCCCTCAAACAGCCCCCTTTCTTCTCAGGTATCTTAAGTCTACTTATTTCATTTTTTGACTTATATCATCATTCCACATTACCAAGTTCTGGGCAATAAGGCACTTCTATTCCCTTGTTGCTATTTCCATCTCTTTCAACTGCCATGCATTTGTTGGGGTTAATTATCTGAGATGAGTAGCATTATCTTTCACAGAAATATATGTGGGTTGTAAAATATTTCAGAGCTAAAATCCTTGAACATCTGCCTCAGACATTTAGCAGAAGTAAATATTCGTTGTCACTTTCCTTTCACAGTTTGTGGTGATGAATGTACAGGACTCCTTCTCAGTGACTTGGCTCGCCTTGAGCAGATGGCTGTTAGCATCAACCTTACTGGCCCACTGCCCGCACCGTATAAAATGCTATACAATTTTGAAAACGTGACTCAGGAGCTAAAGGTATGTTTGCAAGGCTATCCAGTCATAATGAGTGCCAAGTACAATACAAAAGCAGGGATACATTAAAGATCTATTGTTTCATTTTGGTAAATAATAGCTGTCCTGTTTGCTTGTTCTGCTTATACAGAAAATGTTTTTATCTGAGAAATGCAAAGCATTTCCTTGAAGGAAATCTCAATTTTTTTATGGGGTCAGTGGAAGGTAGTTGGGAGGATAAATTGTGATTAACATCTGTATTTATGATCACCCTTTGTTTGGATTCAAAGACGGTAATGAATGTGACTAGAATGAAATGTACACATGTGGGGCAAAATCACAGAAGATGTGATGAAGTAGGGAAAACCTTTTGTTTCATGGAAGGTATGAGAAATAGAATTTATGAAGCAAAGTAAAAGGATGTGGGATCATTAAATGTGAAAACAGAAGACATGTAGAGAGGAAGAGGAAGACCATGGACTTGGATTAAAAAAGTATTGATCATCTACTGTGCTCTCAATACACTCCTAATATTAATAAATGACATTTATATAGCCCGTTTTAAGTCTGCAAAGCATTTACATACGTTGTCTCATTTGATTCTCACAATAACTTTGAGGTAGTCAGTTAATTAATAAACATTTATTAGATTAAGTAAACCTACTGTGTGCCCGGCACAGTGCTAAGCTTTGGGGTTTACAAAAAGAAGCAAAAGACAGTCCCTGATGTCAAGGATGTTACAAATAAAGTCAACATACAAATAAATATGTGCAAAGAAAACTATATACACAATAAATAGGAAATAGATAATAGCAGGAAAGTGCTATGATCTCTGTTTTTTATTAAATTATTTTAGTTGTTTACAGTGTTCTACAATCACTTCCAGATATCTTGAATTTTTTCCCCTCCTTCTCCCTCTTTCCCCCCTCCCTCCCTGAGACAGCATACAATTTTATATGAGTTCTACACATACATTCCTATTAAATACATTTTCACCTTAGTCATGTTGCATAAAGAATTAAAATGAATGGGAGAAATCATAAAACAAAACAAAACATAATACAAAAGAAAATGGTCTTATGATCTCTGTTTTAAAGATGAGAAATCAAACCTCAGAGAAACTGAATTTCAAAGATGGGATTTGAACCCATCTTCCTGACTCGAGTTCAGCCTGTTCTTTAGAATAGTGAAGTCATATTCCAGTAGAAACAGAGGTCACTAAACAGTAGATAGTGATTCCTTGCAGGCCATATATTAACTCAGAAAACCACCTGTTATCTATTGAATACATTCCATTGTGTTTTTATTTATTTTGTTAATTTTTTCCCAATTACATTTTAATCTGGTTCAGGCCACACTGGGGAGCTCTTTCCCTGGCCATATTTGACCCTTCTGTGCTAGAACGCTGGGCTGAATCTAAGATAATGAAAGAAACTTAGGCTGAAAAAAAACTTCATGAACACATGATGAGAGAGGTATGATTAGACAGTTTATCTGAAACGGGTCTAAGAATTTTAGTGGTTTGAAAGGAAGAAAATAAGCATTTATTAAGCACCTACTAAGTGCTAAGCACAGTCACACTACAAGATGTGTGTTTAACACTTCTACAGTAGGACATTCCCTAACTGTCTTGCTATTCCTGGCCCAAGACTCTCTATCAACCCAGGGCATTTTCACCTGCTAGAGTGCTCTTCCTCCTTATGCTGCCTCCTGGTTTCCCTCCAAGGACCAGCTAAAATATCACCTTCTACAAGAAGCCTTTCCCAATCCCCCTTATTCCTAGTGCCTTCTCTGTGCTAATGATCTCCAATTTATCCTGTATTTATCTTGTTTTTTGTTTGCATGTTGGTTCCCCCATTAGAGTGTGAGCAAGTACTTGCCTTTTTTTGCGTGTATCCCCAACACTTAACACAGTACCTGGCACATAGTAGGGTATAAGCACTTACTGACTGCCTATCCCTAAAGATACCATCTTTAAGTACATAGTGCTTTGTTAAACATAATATTGACCATTGGTTTTGTGCATCCAAGGAAAATGAAACAAAAGGATAGGGGCTTAGGAGAGAAACAGAGATTTTGCTTGAACTAAGGAAATAGACAAAAAGTTTTATCATGGAGTCATAGAACATTACGAGTTCCAACTAAAATCCTCTCTTTTACTGGAAGCCTTTCCCAGTCTCTCATCATTCTAATACTTTTCCTTTGTTATTTATTTATCCTGTAAAGAGCTTGATAGATATAAATGTATTTGCTTACATATTGTCTCCCACATTTAATTATAAGCTTCTTTGAGGTTTCAGGGGCAGGAACCATCTTTTGTCTTTTTTTCGGGGAGAACCCCAGCACTTAGCACATGCCAGACACCTAATAAAATATTGATTGATTGATTAGAGGTCATAGTGCATTTAGCCCAAAGGAACATTAAGAAAAAGAAGAGATACGATTATTTAGTAATTCATCCACATAAAAGCATAGGATTGGATAAATTACACTCTTCCCATTCTTTCCCTTCAGGTTTACAGCCCATAAACATGGTTATGTAGTGGTTATATGAATTTTACTTGATCTGAGATTTAGAGATGCTTGAATTCCCATTTGTAGCAAGGTGAAGGAAGTATCGTCATTGCTAAATGATCACCTCCCAATTACTGATCACTACTTTCACCGTTCACTGAAAGGCATTTGAAATGAATATTTTTCAGCACTCATTGTCACCTCAGCGGGCACCAGAGAGACTTCTTCAACTGGCAGAGAGCAATCTGAATACGTTGGTGACCGAAATGGATGAACTTCTCACGAGAGTAAGTGTGCAGAACCACTAGCACTTTGGGTCTCCTTGAAAGATACAAACTTAGAAAGCATCAAATAAGTGGAAGGATAAATTTGCTTTTCCTCTCAAAATGTTGTTTCTCCAATCATTATTATTGTTCATTTTGTCAATGAAGTAAGACAAACGTCACAAATAAATGTTCATTAATTCCCATTACTTGAGACTACACATCATTGAGATGTAGTTAGATATCCTGACTGATAGCAAGATGAGTAACCATCAGTAGATATGACTGGTGGATGGTTTCAGGGAGGAAGATACAATTAATTATAGAAAACCAAAGTCATTATGTTGAAAAGTGGAAGAGACGAAAGTAGTATCAGTTTTTTTAAAAGAACTATCTGTTCAGAGATCTTCCTAACAGCATTGTATAACTTCTAAAAATAAAAATTCCTAAAAACAACCTAAATTCCAGTAATAGAACAATAATTAAATAGATTTTATGCATTTTGCATTGTTCTTCTTAAACTTTTTGTGGGGTTCTAATGAGGAAACAATGTACAAATGCAGATTGACAGTTATTCTACAATTTATAGTCTTAAGAGAGTTGCCTGAGGCACTTAGAAATTAAATGATTTGCTCAGGTTCCCTCAACTATTATGTGTTGGAGACAATACCTGAAGCCAGGCCATTTCTCTACCACATCATACTATTGCAATTTAATTGCATTACTGCAATCAATGCAGCAAATATAAGGAGCATAAAAATATGGAAAAAATCTGAATGAAATAATATAAAGTGAAAAAGGCAGACTCAAAAGAATGGAGCACGCACTAACTTCTACCATACAAAGAAAAGTGAATGACAAGAAATGAACCACGAATCTTGAGGAGAGGACTCAAGGGGAATTAAAGAAAAGTTATTATGAAGCTTTATGCATCAATATTGATGAATTTAAAGGTAAGTAGTTACTAAGTTCAGTTGGCATAATGTTCGAAGTCAAGTCTTGTGTACAACATTTGATTTTTTCTAAGTTGGATAAATAAAAACTCTGGGAAAACAAGAAGCAGAAGAAAACACTGTGTTGTTACTTTCAAGGGCAGTGATTCTTAGTTTGGGAAATGGAAACACCCTACAGGGCATTCTGACAGACTCTCATGGTTGGATTTCCTCTTCTTCCTAGAAGTACTCTTTGGTAAACATTTGTTAAAACCTAAAGTTAATTTTGCTTCTGGTGAGTTTTGAGAAATCCTCCTTTTTGGATGCTGGAAGATACTAAAGGATGATATAAAATGTGGGTAAGGAATCATTAATTGAGCACATTCTTTCAGGCAGTAAATAGTTAATGTCAGAGACTCAGAGACTTGGAGCAGGTTATCTTTTCAGTCTGATAATTGATGACATCATTGGACATTTCAAAGGAGAGCAAAGAGTCTAGCCTAGTGCTTAGCGTAGACCAGTGACTCTTAGTTACATAGTCCTCGTATGTTTCCAAAGTGCTTGCCTCACAGTAACTGTGAGGTAGGTAATGTAAGTATTATTATCTCCTTTTTACAGAAAGTGAGACTCAAGAAGGGATAAAGGGTTTGTCATAGTAATACAGCTGTCAGAGCTTGCACTCCTGACTCTAGGGCCACCGTCCATTACCTATCATGCTGCCTCACTAAATAAATGATAAATGTTAAATAAATGAATATGAATGAGTAACAAAAATGGCTATGGAGGGCAAAGCTGGCTGGCTGGTACTCCTTTGTGTTTCATTCTTCATTCTCTAAAGGGCTGGAGCTGAACCTTTCTAGACTGGGCCTGGCTCTGGGACTATACTTTGACCATTGCATTTCCTCTGATCACTTCTTATTCCCTCTCCTTTCCTGGCAGGGGCTGGGAGTGGGTAAGGGGATGGAGATATTGCCCACAAGCCTCTGTGGCTTTTCTCCTGTGCTCCCTGGTCCCTCAACTTATTTCTCCCTCCTTCCTTTCCCCCTCTTTCATCTGAGGTAGACATTTAATCAACCACACCTTATTACAATAATTAGGTTATTGATGTGCAGATAAAAGAAAAGCCTTAAGTTCTGGTTTTGGGGAGGTTTCTAGAATTATTAGTAAACTCAAAACAAAGCACCTGAGTCCCAAGATGAGATCTATATTATCTATTGGCCAGAGACTGGAATCTTTACCTTATTTAAATTTGCATTCATTTCAGCCAGTCACCAGAATCTCCTATTAATACCCCTTCAACCAGGATATGAAAATAACATACACAACTGTCATGAAATTCAGAATAAAAAACAGCTTAAGGAATAACAAGGATATATATATATATATGTATGTATATAGTTATATTATTATTATATTATATATATTATATACCATATTATATATAGTAACAACATATATACATATATATATACATATAATGCCAGGGAATAAATAGGTATAGAGAAGGAAGTTAAAAAGAAAAAAAAGCTTGTACAACCTTGCTCATAGTTCTTAAAAGGACTATCAACCAGTAAGTTCAGTCTGAATTTTTTGTTCCAAAAAACAAAAATTAAAAAAAAATATCTACAGTGGCCAACCACCCCTCCTGACTGTCCCATTGGCTTTCACATCTTTCTAGCTCATCCAGCACTATCTTCCGCCACTCCATCCTGCCTTACCTCTCCCAAATAATCAGTTGCCAGTGAGGGGTTGCCTTCTGTTATTGTTGCCTCAGTTTAGGGTGAAGCGTCTTCTCCCACCAACTTCCCTCCAAGAACACAACACAAAGGTGAAATTCCAACCTAGCTTCCGTGCCTCTGAGCCCTCCTTACCCCCAGCCGTGTCTCCCAAGCCCCGTTCTCATTTGTGTTGGCCTTTATCCCCAGGTAGGGAAGAAAATGACACCCTGTTGAAAGCACCTCATCTTCTATTCCTGGCACAGCCTGAGAGAGTCAGACCTTCAGACTTCTTTCTTGGCAGAGACAAACATGAGGAGGGCATTCCATGTTATTTCTCCTTTGTAGGGAAGTGGCACACCAGGATGGCACCTGGGCTACAGAGTATATGTGCATTAAGAACTCCCAAACATTTATTGCAATTTGACACGTTTGTTGTTTCTCCCAAGAAATAAAGTGGCTTTTTTTCTTTCTAAATGTCATTTCTTTCACATATTTACTGTCATGCTGCACTAAATACATATGCTACACACATATCATCATCCTAATAAGTATTTCAGTAGCCCTCTGTTTATTGCAATACCTAATTCTAAGATTTCTAAATGTCTGAAGCAGTACAAAGTCAGGAAAATTACAAGATATTTTGTTATTTCAAAAATGCACCAACACCCTTTTAGGGGCACATAAGGAAAAGTTGTCAGACGTAACAAGAAAAACACCATTAATAGTCTTGCAAGATGATTTTTCCCTATTTAATATAAAACATTCATACTTATTATCATGAAGTTTTACCATGTGGGACTCTTTGTTTATGGTTAGGAACGGGAAACAAGAAAATGCTTGATTTAAAATCCAATCTAGTTATTACATGAGTAAATCAAAGAAACCTACAGAGAAGGGGGGAGGGGTATGTGTCTTTAGAGAAAGCCAAAGTGTTTAAAATATACTTTAAACATGAAAATAGAACTCCTACATGCCATGTGGAAGGTAAGGTTTTAACTATATATATTGGGAATTATTGTATTTCAAAACTGCAAAAAAAGTCTAAGATTTTGACAGAGAAAAGGAGAAAGAGGAAAATAACATAAAGTCTGCCATCTTGTGGCTAGGATATTACTAAAGGGAAACAGTAATGAGCTGAAGGAACTCAAGTCCTGTGAAGGAAAACATTCTCTCTTGATCACATAACACAAAATATAGTATTGGTGATATAACTGAAGACCTAAAATATCTGGCTTCATGTCCTACTTCTGACATGTACTGGCTATGTGATACAAGGCAAGTTACTTAATCTCTCAGTGTTCTTGTCAATAAGCCTCTAAGTTGCAGAAAATTTATCATTTGGCACAGGCAGAAAAAGTTTTCTCACTCAATAGCTCCCGTGCCAATGAAATCCCAGTGAACAGAGTGCCAGACCAGGAATCAGAAAGATCTAAGTTGAAATCCATCCTCAGGTACTTACTAGCTATGAGACCTTGGGCAAGATTCAACCTCTGCCTCAGCTTCCTGTACTTTCATTTTCCTGTAAATGGAGATCATAAGAGTACCTACCTCACAAGTTGTGAAACTCTAATGAGATAATATTTATAAAATGCTTTGCAAACTTTAAAGAGCTACATAAATGCAAGCTACCCTAATATCTAATTGGCCTCCACTATAATTCGGTCCCAAAATCCATTCAAGTAAAATGTTTTAGTAAATGAAATGAAGCATCAGTTCAGAAAGGAATTAGGCCCAGGTAATACACTGTGTATCTAACAAACTAGCCTTGTCCTAAGTGAAGAGATACTCTGTAACAGCTTTACCACAAGATAGATAACAAAATTGTCAGTCACAACTCATGAAATTATCTACTAGAATGTGAAATAACGTTCAATATGTGTTCATTGAGAAAGTACCCACATTGATTAAATCATGCATTCTTGAAATATTGAAATGGAATGTACCAGGCATTTTATGGAATATGTCTTCATTCCATGATAGCCTGCTTCAATTTTTAAAAGTTATGCCTGTGGAATACAAACTCTACCATTCTGGAAAGTCTGATTATAGTACCAGCAACAAACTATATGTTTTCTAAGGACTGTATGGAAAGTCTTATCACCAATAGGCTGTGCATTTATTGATGAACTTTTTTAACCATGATAATCTATGAAATGAAAGGGGATACAAATGGACACCTAGTCTCAGACTGTCCCATTCCAATTTCTGAAATGACTAAAGCAGAACAATAGGAGTCGAGTAGAGAATTCTCTGAGTGACATGGTTTTTAGACGATGAACACTGACTCAGTTGCGGGTGTTCTAATTGTGAGATACTTTTACAGCGACCAATGGATTGTAGTTTGCCTCTCTAGAAGAGGATTACAAATCCATGGAAATAGTGAAATGTAGCTGTGTTCACAAATAGAATATCCATGTGGAGGATATAACGCCATGCTGTATGGAACTTGGCAACTGTGCTCAGATCCTGAAGTAGGTGGAGCAAAATATAAATATAGATGGACTTGGGAAACTTAAATGCAAAAAGAAATAAATTTTAAGTATTCAGAAGTATCTCTTTTAGCTTGGGTAGCAGTCTCTCTCTCTCTATAGACTATATTATATAGAAAGAAGTTTGAGAGAAATGATTTAAATATAGAACCAACATGCTAAATAAATTGAGCGAAATTATAGTACAATATAGAGAAATAGAAGGGCAGGACACTTTCAAAATCTCAGGAACAAAAATCTTTTAGAATACATATTAAAATTCATTTCCAAAAAGCCTTTTGGGATCAGTCAAGACCCAATCCTTTTACATCAATACATTTTTCTAGTAATTTTATAAAAATTTTCTAGTCAATTTATATATTTTACTATCTTGTCTTCCTATAAAAATATAAGATCTTCGAGTATAAGGATCACATCTGACCTAAAGTCCATGAATCCCTACATTGTCCAATACAATGTCTTATATGATAAAGTTAAGCAAGGAAATGTTTGAAAATGAGAAGTGACCAAGATGGAAATGCTCTTATAAAAACTTTAAAAGCAATGAATTTAAAATTATGACTATCAATGGAAAGTAGGTAAAGGTAAATGAATAATGAAAATATTTTATTAATGATAAGAAAATAGCAAAGGAAAATTAGAATTTAGAATAAATGTAACAAGAGGGAGAGAAGGGGAAGTTAGATGAAGCACTGACCCTGAAGTCAGGAGGATCCAAGTTCAAATCCAGCCTCAGACATGTACTACCTATGTGACACTGAACAAGTCACTTAACCCTGATTGCCTCAAAAGAAAAAAAGAGGGAGAAAGTAGAGATGCCCCAAAAGAAATGCTTTCAGAGTATTTTAGAAAGATGTCAGGTGGATGTTTTCAAAATTGTCATTTGGAAGAAATGTATGCCTATATGAAATTATTGGGGATAGCTCCTGGCAAGGCAAGTCCCTCTACCAATGCAGATCAGTACCAACATCAAAAGTAGTCTTAGAAAGTTATCTGGGGCACTGAGGCTTTGTGACGTACCCTGGGTCTCACAACCAGTAGGTGTCAGAGGCAAGACTTGAAACTCAGATCTTCCTGACTTTATATCCATTCTGTTCTAATACTTCCAAAAAAAAATTTGACTTAGTTTTATAAATTTTTGTTAAGAACCTGCTGAATTTTCATATCCTGTGTGGGGAGAATGGGAGAAAGTTGGTTAAAAAAAAATTAACTATTAAGAGATTCATTCAGTAATCATTAAAAAGGAAGAGAACTTGACCAGACTTCCTGAGACCTAAATTGGAATCCTCCCTCCCTCATGCGCTTGATACCCGCTTGGCTCTTAGCAATTTATCTCTCTGAGCCTCAGTTTCCTTATCTAAAGATCAGAGTACTTATCTTGGGACTGATGAAAAGAAAATGCTTTTAAAACTTGAGTATCACATTAATATGATTTATTATTTGTAGGACTAAAGAGCTCTATTTACTTTATCTTTCATTGTTGAATGAAAATAATTTACATGCTACACTTACATAGGGCATAACTTGCAACTTTGAACTCAAAAAATATTTTTAAAGTAATTTGTAAAGGAAGTGGCCTCATTATCTCCTAGGAGGACCAGTCATCATCCTCCTCTAAGATCTCCTAGTGTCTAGGAGCCTGTTTGCTCTTCTCTAAAGTGGAAATTCTGTGGTATTTCCTAATGCTTTGTCTAAAAGAACTTCATTACCAGACTTAGATATATAGAATGGTTCACATGTTAAGGTGATTACTGGGATAGACTCAAATTATTAGAACTGAAGATTAGTTTGAACAGCAAATTCTGAAAAGCAGAAATGGAAATCAGTACAGGAATGTTGTCTATTCAATTGTTAAGAACTCTACTGTAATTAGAATCTGTGTTTTTTCCTTTGAAAAGGAAGACAGAAAAACAAAGACACTAGTGGTTTCCAACCAAGAAAATTTATGTGCAGACTGCAAGATCCATGAGAGGAGCTATGTCATATAAAATAAGGAAAGAACAGCTATATTGTTCAGAGACAGATTAATGTGTGTCTAAGGGTAATGCATGCTGCCTAAATATAAATGTGCTTAGAATTTTTTAAAAAGCCCTATTTGATTGAACTTAATTTAAAAACAATAATCAAAAGTAAGAGAAGCATAGATAAGATACTGTATAAGGAATCACATTCAGAGGTATACTAGAATTGCAAAAGTTGAGGACATAAAACTAAGAAAATCAAAGGTAAAGAATGAAAGGGATGCCATAGAAACACTGAAATAAAAAGATATTTATCAAATGCAAAAGGGAACAACATAATAGTGAATCTGATGGAAGATGAATAAGGGACTGCTGATTTAATGAAACATGGGAACAAGCACACAGAACTAGACAAATTACTCCCATCATTAAGTATTTAGCATTTATCTGTGGCATTATTGATAGCCTGTCATGAGTGAAACTGATTCATTATTTGGGAATTTGGGTCTTGCAATTAGTTTCTTGCCCCTCAGTGGCAGTGAATTTCACAGACGGATTTTATGGCTGAGCGACACATTATTTCTCTTTTCCCTGGGTGACCCATCACTAGCCTTATATATAATGCCAAGAAGCGTTCAGAAAGATCATTCCTCGGGTGATATGATCTGTTATGATTTTGTAGTTGCTCTGAGGAGTGTGTGGGTATTTGATTAAGTCTCTTTAATTATTTAGAAGATTTTTGTGTTAGCAAAGAAAAAAACTCACAGAATTTTCAGACTTCTGCAAAAAGCTTGGTTGAGCTTCATAAATCTTACCTCTATATTTTGCACATAGACATTTAATAAATACCTGTTAAATGCAGGAATAAATGGCTTTCAATGTACCTTTTTTTTTTTTTTTTTTTTTTTTTTTTTTTTACTATATTACTCTAATAGAAGTTAAGTACTGGGGATTAGGAATCATAGAACTTGGGGTCTAGCACCAGAGGACCTGAGTTCCAATGCTACCTATATTTCTAGAACTGTGTGACTATATGGCTTAATTATTAAATTCATTTATTAAGAAAAGGCAGTATAAGGAAAAAAAAAAAAGAAAAAAACTTATCCAGACTTCCAGAGACCTAGATCTGAATCCTTACTCAGACGCTTGATACCTGCATGACCTTGGGCAACTTCCTATATCTAGGCCTCTGTTTCCTCTTCTCTAAAGTGGAAATGACAATAATTTTGCTGTTTACCTAGAACTGATGTGAAGGTTTTTCAAACCTTAAAATGCTATATTAATACAATTTATTATCAACTCAGTGGTCCGTTTCCTTATCTGTAAAATCCTACAAATCCTATGATTTTAAGAATTTGACTCAAGCCCTGCCTCAAACAGCTCTATTCTTTTCCACAAGTCACTTCATTTTTTCCCCTGTTCTAAAGTAAGTCTTGCCCAGGCCTCATCCAATAATTCAAGAAATATTTATTAAATATCTACCATGTGCAAAGCTATATACCAAGCCCAGAGGCCACAAAGGGGAAATAGTTCTTGCCTTCAAGGAGATCATATGGTTGCACAGAAGTGACAGGTTGTTCTCAAAGTCCGTGCCAGTGGAACGCAAAATCTGGAAATCTCTAGCAAGCCCAGTAAGTTTCAAAAAAAACCAGATGGTTTTCTCAATATGAGCTCCACAATAGTCTGTCACTCAAAGACAAGTTTAGCTAAAAGAGAAAAGGTTGCTTACCGGTCAGTCAGGAGTTAGCCAACAGCTTATCTTCTTTCCTTTCCCCTCCAAGACTACATGAGGGAGCAAGACAGCTATGTAAATGGAAAGGCTATATGCACTCAATGCTAATCAAAATCATAGGTTTTTTAAAGTATAAAAATAAAAAGTGGAGAGGAAAAAAATGTTCTCTCCCTTTGAGTTATGAGAAAATGAGATAAATGAATGGGATTAAGAAATGACTATGCATTATGAACATGCCTTTATTCAGCCTAATTTTGAAGTGCTAAGGAGAGAAAGTCCTTGCCCTGAAGGAGTTTACAGTCTATTAGAAAAGGTGGGGTCACCACACAAACTGGGGCTTTGCCATGAGAAGAATCATTTCGTTTCGCAAGTCTCGAAGATGGTGGATGGATCCAGGTTGAGCTGCTATAAAAATACACTGAGCCCTTTAAAACAAAGACACTGAATGATTATAGAATATTGTTGAGCCTGACTCTTCAATCCATGTTTTGAAGAAAGGATTGCTATAAGCCAATAGAGAGAATCTTGCAGTATAAAGGGAAAGGATAACTTCTTTTTCTGTGGTCAAGTACAATGTTAATCATATGTGACACTGTACTGTTATGGAACTGGATACAATTCCAAACATAGCTGTAGAATTCCATTTGGAGAGTGGCCAAAGTAGAGCATTTGACTTCACTTGCGCCCGAGTAAGTGACCTCTCAGAGGTACAATTATAGCACTCCTGCATCTGATAGAGTTTTCTCAGTGCTTTTGAAACCTTTCTGGCAATCTATATTACCTAGCAAGGGCAGCTCCAGAAATTCTATTTCTTATTGTATGGTAGTTCCTTTGACAAACCCAATTCAGTTCAATTCAACAGTTTAGTGATGTGCAAAGATGAAAACTGTTATAGTCACTGTTTTCAAGGGACTTACCATGTAAGAAGGGAATGCAGTGATTAGGGAAGGCCTGATAGAAGCATACAAACTTTTCTTCATGAAAAAAACAATTTTATTTTCACAAGGCTCATAAGTGGACCATTTTAAAAGCAGAAAAGCAAATAAATTACTAAAATTTGCTTTCTGGTCAAATACTGTAACCAGTATACTACAAAATATCTATAATGCATCCTTAGAGACAGTTGTTTATAATTCCACAAGGTATTACCAATTTCCCCAAAACTGTCACATGGTTCCCAGTGCTATAAAGTAATACTGCATTAAATTGCCATTATTAATCATATTATTATTAGCTAGTGAATGATAATTTGATAAAATTAAGCTTATATGGGGCTTGCGTTCTTAATAATGCCACTTTGCCTGGTACGCTATTCCTTTAAAATTCTTGATCTGTGAGTTCTTTCAAACTTCTCTGGCACTGTAAACTTCAAGAATATGACAGGAGAGTTAACAGTATAGAGGCCAACCAGCCTTGGGGGGTTTAACATCTAGTTTAGCCTCCTTTCCCTCAATCATATCCCTCTTCCCCTCAATAAAGGCCACTAGAAATCCATTAATAAAATCTATGACTCAGTTGATAAAATGTTTCAGATATCAATAGGTACGCTCCTTAAGTTGTCCCTCCTACCCCCACTCCCTTTGGGGAGAGGAGGATGCAATATGCTATTTTTCTAAAAGTCCATATGCTATCTTTAGTGTGAGGTAATAGAATTTGAAATTCCTCTACTTGGCATTCCAGCTCCTTTATAACCTAGTCCCCTCCTACCTTTCCATTCTTCTTGTGCTTTAGATTCCAGCAGGTACTCTTCAATCCAGTGACACTGGCCCCCTTGCTGTTCTGCAAATAGTCCATTCCCTGCCAGGGGCATCTTCACCTACTGTCCTCCAAACCTGGAATTCTCTCTCTCCTCATTTCTACTTCCTGGCTCCACTTAGGCAATTTCTCAGTCTGCAGAGCCCAAGATCCTCCAAGAGAGTATTGCCTCCCACCTAGATCTATTTGACTTGGTGTCCATAAAACGAAAAGTCAGGGTAGAAGGTTTAGTTAGCATCAACAGATGAGCAGTGGCCAGGTGGCTAGCAACTCTGCAGAACAGAGGAGAAAAACATATAATTCACACAGCTTTAGGGTAAAAAGGATTCTATCAGCTGAAACTTCTCAATCCCTTTCCTCTTTTAGGAGATTAAGTAGGGAGGTACAGTACACCAGATGTTTGGGAGGAGTAGCAATGGAGAGAATCACTTAGCTTTGGAGGAACATTGATATCACCCAAGATCTCACATATTCTGGGTAGAGGTGTTTCCCTGATGTTTAATCTCATCAGATCAGAATGTTTAGGTGGGTAGGGAGGCATAAAATCCTAGAGGCTTCCTTTAGAGATGGAATCAAACTCAGAATCTATCTTTACTTACACAACCCTCTAGGCTTTGACCTCTAAGATTACTATTTCTGAGGAGTTGTTTTTCTCCCCCCTCCCCCTTCCTCCCACCCCAAACTCACAACACACAGGTTTTATCCATTCCTTCCATCCTTCTTTCAAGTCTCACCTAAAACCCAACCAGTTCAAGAAGCCTTTCCTTAGCCCTCCTTAATCTTAATGTTTTCCTGTTAATATTATCTCTAATTTATCATATATGGTAGCTAGGTCAGTGATACAGGGGATTGGGTGACACAGGTGACATTGGGCCTGGAGTCAAGAGTTCAAATGCAGCCTCAGACATTTAGTACTGCGCAACCCTGAGCAAGTCACTTGAATTTTCTCAGCCTCAGCATTCTCATCTGTAAAACGGCAATAATATAGCACTTACCTCCCAGAGTTGCAGTACAGATCAAATAAGAGAAAAATAGCAAAGCTTAGCACAGTGCTTGGCACATGCCAAGTGTTTTATCATTATTATTCATCTTATGTTAGCACATAGTTATTTGAGTTGTCTCCTCCATTAGGCATGAATAACTTGAGAGCAGGGACTGTATTTTTTTTTCTCTGTAGTCCCACTGCTTAGCACATATGATTAACATACAAGCACTTGTTGATACTTCTTTGATGGATCAGTATCATAGTGATGATGAGATATCATGATGTCTTTTACATTACTGCATTTATTGATAATGTGTTGGGCCTTACTCGTGTCCACCTCATTGTCAATTACAGCTTAAAGAGTATCATCAGAAGACTATTAATAAAGATATATATATATGAGACTTTTCATCAGAGAATAGCTTAAGATTATTGAAAATAATGCATAATTTTCCAAATGAAGTCTAGACAACACTTTTACTAATCAGTACTAGGCCTCATCTGCAGTACCATCTAAGAAAGAGGTAGGTAGTCTCTCTTTCTCTCTCTCTGTCTCTGTCTCTGTCTCTCTCTCTCTCTCTCTCTCACACACACACACACACACACCCCTACATAAGAAGGAATCTTCATTTGTTTCATTTCTCCTGTGTGCATTGTTATTTCTATCTCTTTTGAGAGGTCATAAATTGCATTTTGAAGTTTTTATCATATTCTTCAGTTTGCTGTAATCAGCATAATGTCATCGCCAAACCAGAATATTTAGAGGACTTCAGCACCTGTAGGGAGTCCCTCTTCCATTTGGATTCTGTACAGTACATTCTCAGTGAATGAATGAATGACTAAATGAATGAATAAAATTACCAAGTGCTTACTATGTGCAGAATGGCAACATCTATTATGAGCATACAGCTCCCAGTTGTATACTGTACTTTATATTGATAATCATAAAACCACAGGAAAAAAGTTTACTCTAGTTGTATCTATCATGCAAACTTAACATCTGAAAGAAAGGTACATTATTGGAGAAAAGCCTGTGGGGCTACATTTTGTCCAATCTAATCAAATGCTGGTTTTTTTAAAAAGTTAACAAAAAATAAGCCTATTAAGATCTTATATAGATAGCATCTTACAATTGATCATGTGACTGTAAAGAGGTTCTCATGTAAAATATAATTTGCAGAAGCACGTTTATTTCTCTTTCATATTTTAACCAAGTATACCCTTGAAAAATATGAAAATATGTGACTTTAAAAAAAATACTAAAGGCCATTACATATATTTGGATTTCCATGGTTAAAAAACAATCATTGATAAGTCTCCATCCTTAGCAAGACTCATTCTCATATAGCTGTCACTCTGCGCAAGTCATTTCATCCCAATTGCCTCCAAAAAATACTTATTCTCATAGAGGAAAGATATCCATGGGATTCCATATTGGTAAGAACTGACAGAGCATGGAACCATGAGGCATTGCCTTTGATGAGGCATGAGAATAGTACTAATGGATGGACTACCCCAGTACAATAAAAATCATAATAGAATTAGCTTATTCATAGATGTATTGTTAAAATAATCAAAGTACCAAGGACATCCTTTACAGAGCTAGAAAAAGATAATAGAACTCACTTGGAGGAACAAAAGATTTAGGATCTCAAGGGAAATCATGAAAAAAAGTAGGAATGAAGGGGAAATATCTAGGCTTCAAATTTTAAAACAGTGATCATCAAACAATTTGATACTTGTTTTAAAAATAGAAAAGTAGATCCATAGAATCAACCAAATAAGGAAGAATATGAAACAACTGGATCCAACAACCCAACATTAAATAAACCCAGGGGCATACATTCACTTGGGGAAGAACAGTCTCTTTTACAAGAACTTCTAGGAAAATAGGAAAGTAATTTGTCAGAATTGTATTTGTCAGACAGAATAAGCTCCAAATGTATATGTAACCTGACTAGTAAGAGTCATACCATTTAAAAAATTAGAAGAAAATTAGATTATGTAGGTGCCTTTAGTACATGTCAATAGGAAAAGAATTCTTTTTTTATTTTCAAAAAAATTTTTTCCAATTATATATAAAAACAAATTTCAAAATTTTTTTTAATTTTGAGTTCCAAATTCCCTCTCCCTCCCTGCCCTCCCCACTCAATGAAAAGGCAATCAATTTGATTGATATAGGTCCTACATATGTAATCACGAATAACATATTTCTCTGTTAGTAATGTAGTGAAAGAAAACATACAGAAAAAGAAAAAGAAAATTTTTAAAAAGCATGCCTCAATCTGCATTCAGACTTTATCAGTTCTTTCTCTGGAGTTGGACAGTACTTTTTCATTATAAGTCGTTCAGAATTGCTTATATTATTGTATTGCTAGAATAGCCAAGTCATTCACAGTTGAGCATCATTCAATATTACTATTACTGTGTACAATATTGTCCTGGTTCTGCTCACTTCACTTTGCATCATTTCATGTAAATCTTTCCAGGTTTTTCTTAAAGCATCCTGCTTGTTATTTCTTATAGCACTTTAGTATTCTATCACAATTATGCACCACAACTTATTCAGTCATTCCCCAATTGATGGACATCTAGCAGAAGAAGTCTTAACCAAATAAGGGATAGATACTGTTTACAAGACCAACCTCCTCAAAGAAGAGCTAGAATATTTCCATGGCACCAAGTCATAGCAGACTACTGATGCTCCCTATTCTCTTCCCCCTCCAGAATAAAAGGCAAGAATGTTTGGAGTCTAGACTAAGCCCAGAATATATTCAATCTCCTTGGGGGAGTCTACCTGTACATTATGATTCAAAATAAATTGTGAAGTAGACTTGTGTGCTTATTACCCTAGAGAATTTTAAATGATGGAACACCCTTTACTAATGTCAACTTAAAACTGCTCTGGTATTTACCATCCACTAGTTTATACATACATACATATATATATATATATATATATATATATACACATATACATATATATACATACACACACATATATAGTGTGTGTGTGTGTGTGTATGAACTGGATTTGGATATAATTGGTTTCCTTTGTAATCTTATGTATTTTATCTTATAAATTTAAAAACATTGCTCTGAGAAGCGATCCACAGGTCAAAGCTATCCATGAAAAAAAGTGTCTAAAGAGTTGTCTGGGGCACTAGGAAGCTTTTTAAAAATTACCCTCTTCAGTTGGAAACATAAGAAGATTGAGAATTAAAGTTATGACTATTACAAAATGCTTTTAGAGCCTTTTATCTACCAGAATCACCAACATGAAAAGTGTAAAGAAAAAAATCAAGTTTAAACAAACGCAATCTAAAATCACCCAAGAAGTATGTAAGTAACAGATTCAAATGCAAATTCACCAAGTATTTATTAGTATTTGATGCTAAATTGTCTCTGTTCTCATTGGATAAGATGACCTATACATAAATGACTATAATACCAAGTAATTCATGAAAAGTGGCTAAAGGAGGCACAAGTATGAAGGTCATTTATTACTTGTTAGGAAAAATGAGAGAAGTCTTTCTGAGTCAAGTAGTCTTGGAGCTATGGTTTAAAGAACTGCTAGACAAATATAAGAAGGGTATTTCTGGCAAAGGGAACAGTGTAAGCAAAAGCACCTAGGTGGGAAAGTACATGTCAAATATAGAGGGTGACAGGTTATCTAGATTGACTGCAGTATAGAGTACCTGGTCTTGAATTTTAGGCCAGGGAGTCTAAAATTTACTCAGGGATTTAGGAACTTAAGGGAATTAGACATCATTTGCTTCTGCAAAGAGTAACTCCTTTAAGTGTTGAATATAATTCCAAGATAATAATATGATCAGTGAACCTGAAACATTTTAAAAAGACTTTACTGATACCATTAAAAATTATTGTAGTTATAGCCATTAACTCTAAAGGAGTATAAAAAGTTCAAAGAATTTCTTAGTCTTCATCCTTTGAATTGTGATATTTTCATATAGAGTTAGAGAAATGACATGATAATATTTAGAGTTAATATAACAATTGTTATCCAAAGACCTCAAAGAACTTTATCACTGCTAATAAATTAGACTGCTTAAGTCCCCTAAGAAACCTGTAAGTACAATATAATTCATATAGGAGCCTTTACCTAACATTGCACTGAGTAGATCTATTTAAAATCCTCTTATGTACAAGAATAATTTAGTTTTTCTGAGCAAAAATAGGATTCAGTTCCTCTGGTGCCAATATGGACCTGAATCAGGACTTCACTGAGTCACTTTGTTATTTTTTTCTATCCATTTATTGTGGGTTTTTTCCCAATTTTTTGTGAAAGTTCAGTAGAAATACATTTACATTTATATAAATGCAAAGTCGTGTGTGTGTGTGTGTGTATGTAGGCAAAGAAAAATAAATCATTTTTAAAAGGAGAGAAAAAAGGAAAAGAGAGAAAAATGAAATCCAAACATATTTCATAGTGCCATAAAACTCAGAAATATCCTTTTCAGGAACTATCACTAAGTTAAAAATAGACATAGTATTTTACTTTACTGGGTAGCGATTTTCTATGAATATCTTAAATATATCACATTGATAAAATGAGATAATATTTTAAGCACTTTGTAAATCGAAATACTATATAAATGCTAATTATTATTATTAAAAACATTTTAAATTTGAAAACAAAGGTAAGATTACATTTTCATCATTTTTTGGATAGGATTCTGTGTGGTCCTGTGATTGATGTTCATCTCAAGTTATAATGTTTTTCAGAAGAAGTTACCAGTCATTTATAGCCTCTTGAGCATTTCCTACTTAGCAGCTGAAAGCATAATTTTCCTTTTTTTTAAATTTTACCTCCTTTGTTTAATGTATTGATTAAAATTTATCTATATAAGCTTATCTATTATATCCATTGAGATTGGCTATCTCTGCCTTACCAATATCTCAAGAAACTAGATTGTTCTCTCTATATTTCTCAATACTAAATCAAAACATGGCAAAGTTATATACTGCACATGGTGACTAAAGAATTCTTTAAGAACTGCTGCTAACATTGGCTAAAAATATTACAAAAAAAAGATTTTATTCTCTCTGTTTATAGGATGCCCAGCACTACACGAATTTTTAAAATGCCGATTACAGCCCTCTGGTTTCCATTTAGTATAAGAAGTAATAAAGTTTAATTGTATATTTGAGCAAAGGGTGTCATTTCCAGTACATCTGATCAATAATTCATCGATTGCCTTTGGCCCAAAGTAACATTTGAAAGTAAATGTAGCCAGAAAGAGCATATCCTGCTGGAACTTTATCATATCCATTAATTATGTTTTTCCTGTGTTTGGATCATTAGGCTACCAAGGTGACAGCAGATGCTGAGCAGACTGGGCAGGATGCTGAGCGAACCAACATGAGAGCAAAGATGCTGGGAGAAATTGTTAAGGAAATTGTCCAGGATGCAGAAGGTATTTGAAGCAGCACACTTTAGTTACTCCTCCAAAAAGAGAGTGCACAAGTCTCTGTGCACATGCATTGACATGACTATGAACAGCCTCGTGTCTTGCGCTTAGAAAGTATTCAATAAATGGTTGGCTGAAGAAATGAAATTTCACTAGTATTAGATGACAGACTAGGATTTTTAAAGGTCTGTGTTCTTTGAATATTTTTAATTAAAAAATTCGGGAAAAATACTAACAAATTGCCTACAATCCAGAGTCCAGCTAAGAACAATAGCTAGCAAACTGGTAATTATGAGCACAGAAAGCGACAAATTGAAGGCATTCCTTTAGGAATGTTCTAATTCTTGAGTAAAGACTATTACAGTTAAATAGCTAATGGCCACCTTATGCTTTGCTCCAGTTTATTTGCAAGGCAATTAAAAAGATTCTAATTTTGTAAAAAAAAAAAAAAAAAAAAGACTAATTTTCTCATTCCATTTGGTATATTCAAACAACATTTTTATTCTTCAAAATGATTTTTAAAGTACGTTAGTACTGGTTCTTAATGAGCATCTGTTGCTTAGTTTTTATGTATCACCCAACCATAAGATGTTATAGTGCCCTAGCCCTTTGTCCTCTTGGCATCTACCAATCTGGTTGAGAATCAAAGTGGAAGATCAGAAGCAAGTTTCAAGTAAATGTCCAGAATGTGAAACTTTTAGAAAGGCAAGAGAATACTGAACAGAAGTTACTTCTTAAATACCAATATTAATTGGAGAAGTAATTTTAAACCAGACTTAGTTTTTTAAAAAAAAGATGTCTTTATCAACTATGAATGAAAATTTATTTCTTAGTCGTCATACTTTCTCGTAGATTTTTGGTATTATGTCATGCTCTATATCCAAATAAAATAGGACAGGCTACCCTGAAGGGTAAGGAATCATCTCAGGATTTCTCTGAGAGATGCTATAGACCTCTTTATTATAGAATTATTCGAGTTTGAGCCTGAGGAGAAGCAATGGGTAAACTTTAATATTGAATGCCTACTTTAAAAATCTGAACTTTATATCTTTGTACCATTTTCTTTTCCAGATAATAATGTTTCTGTTTTCCTCAAAGGGAAGAATAACTATAGACTTTTCCCATATAACATTATACCCAAACCAGTATGCTTTATTTATCGATGATAACTCCAATTTATTTCATGCTTTAAGATCTATTAAGCATTTCTTCACATTAATGTTCTGAGAGAGGTAGTTCAAGTATTATCATCTCCACTTTACAGTTGAGGAAACTGAGCCTTGGGGCAATAAGATTATTTGCCTAGGGTCTATTAAATTCAATTAATATTTATTAAGCCCCTACCTAACATGTGATAGGCACTAGATACACAGCTAGAAAAGAATCAAATCCAGATTTTCATTTTTCAAAACCACTGCCCTATCTACTATTCCATATAATTTTTAATAATCTTAATATGCTTTAACAAAGCCCATTGTGAAGCTATGGAATGCTGCTGCAGCATCTTTTTGGCCCATTGTCTATTTAAAACAGTATTCCTATAAAACAAACTATTCCTGTAAGATTGTTTCAGTTAACATCATGTTTCCTGGAATCCATTAAAGATTTCAGGCAATCTATGCCTGTTTTAAGTGATTGATTGCCTTTTGTATTTCTGTAGATTCCATAACTACTTTCAGGTACCCAGATAGAGACTCATCATTGTCATAATAACAGGAAGATGCAAATCAGAAAAAATAGAAGAAATCATAAGAAATGAGAATTTATAAAGAAATAAGTTGCATGAGGAATATGAAATGATTATTACACATGAACATTTTTCCAAAAGTTCTCACAGATGTGGAAAAAAATACTAGAGTTGGAATCACTTAAGGTATTTTTTATCTTGGCTCTGATAATTACGACCTGTGTGGCCATAAAAAAACAAAGTTGTTTAACCTCTCTGAGCCTCAGTTTTCTCATTTTTAAAAATAGGAGGACTTGACTATGAGATCTGTAAGATACCTTCCACCTCAAGACCTTTGATCCTTGGGCTCTTCTAAAAAGGGAACTTCCTCAAATTGTTATGTATTTATTTAGTCATTAAGATTTTCGTTCAATTTGCAGAGAAAACCCTTACCAATTAGAGTTGATCAAAAATAGAATGGAATGTTCATGAGGTAATGGGTTCTCCCTCATTAATGGTTCTTCAAGAACAGGCTGAATCATCACTTCTCTGAGATGATCTAGGAAGGAACTTAGGCACTAAGTGTAGTAGGGAAGTAAAATAACAATACCTTTAATATCCCTTTAAATATCATAGTGTCATAGATTTAGAACTATAAGGGAGCTTGGAGGTCAGCTAGTCCAACCTCCTTGTTTTACAGGTAAGGACAGGTTGTGACTTTCACAAGGTTACACTGAGAGTTTGGGAAGTGGGATTTGAACCTAGAATCCTGATCCTAACGTACTATTATGATCTCAGTTATAATTATCAATAATCCTGTCATTCAGAGCAAATCTTCATTACAGTTGTGTTTATATATGCGTGAGTCTATGACAGAACTATTCAGTGCACTTGCCGTTCACTCTTTGTTCAAATCCCTAACATTTAGCATTTCTCTGCCTATTCCAAAATTAATCAATACAAAATTTTTAATCAAAGATTTGTCATAACTGAATATATATTTGCACATTTTAAGAGCTTGGGTTTCTCTGTTCTTTCCCCAATTTCTCTCATTTTGCAGTCCTCCACATCCACTGCAACTAGCAATGGTATTGTCATTGGGGTTTTTTGGTTTTTGTTCAGTCATATTTTAGTCATGTCTGACTCTTCGTTACCCCATTTGGAGTTTTCTTGGCAAAGGTACTGGAGTGGTTTGATATTTCCTTCTCCAGCTCTTTCTACAGATGAAGAAATGGAGGCAAACAAGATTAAATGTCTCGCCCAGGAGGCTAGATTTGAACTCAGGAAGATGTCTTCCTGACTCCAGGGCCTGTGCTCTATCCACTGCACCACCCTTGGTTTGGGTCTGAGTTAGAGGGTCTGGTTTGAATTCCTGATCCTAATGAGACATGTCACTTAACATCACTGTGGCTCAGCAATTGAACTTGTAAAATGAAGGAGTTGGTCTAGATTATCTCTGAAGTTCTTCTTTCATTACATCTAGAATGCTAGGATCCTATGTTCTTAGTGTTTGGTCTGGGCCTTGCTGTGAGTGTGTTATCACCCTTTTTTATCTGGATACCCAAGAGATATGTTGGTACCCAGATCCAAGGACCATCCATCAGCAACTGACAGAAAATTTGAATGTTCCACAAAACTTTTACTACTAAAAATTCTTTCACAATGGAATGTAAGCTACCCAATCACAAGGACTTCCTTAACTTTGTATTTATATCCCCAGTACTTAGCACTGGCTGGCTGGCATTGTGCTGGCACAAAACAAGCGTTTAATAAATGCTCAGTGACTGATTTATTACTTCTGTAAAACTCTCTGAGTAAAAACCAACTATCCCTCTTGTTTCCACTCCACCCATTATCCTTCCAGTCCCTTCCCTTCTCCCTGTCTCCCTGTGAGTCACCTAGACCTGCCCTAATGTTGTAGAAGGCACAACATAAACAACATTTTTGTTGTTTGCTGCTGCTGTCCAGTTGTTTCAGTCCATTTGGGGTTTCCATGGCAGAGATCCTGGAGTGGTCTGCCATTTCCTTCTCTAGCTCATTTTACAAATAAGGAAATTGAAGCAAGCAGAGTTAAGTGACTTACCTAGGGTGACACAGCTAGTTAAGTTTCTGAAGCCAGATTTAAATTCAAGAAGATGAGTCTGGCAGGCCCAGCACTTTGTTCCCTGCACCACCTAGCTGACCTAACAACATTTGCGTGAAAATTTTAAACAAAGCAGATATTGGTAGGTTAAGAAATATAAAAAGTGGTCAAAATATCAAGAAATGCCCTTTCATGGCCTAAAACAATAAGAAAAACATGGCTAAACTGAACCAAACCCTCTATGAGGATGATTATCTGAAACTGCACTCCAAGACCTGACAGCAAAAATTGTCCACCAGTGACCTTTAAACAAAGTGTATGACCTATCCGTGCCGATTTTCCTTTCCATTGATGACAATAATGACAATTAATTAACATGAGCAGTGTGAGGATTCAGAAAAGGTAGCAAATTACTTTGAGCTGGAAGTTGCCCTGTAGGTCATTTGTAACATGGAGTTTGTGTGTGTGTGTGTGTGTGTGTGTGTGTGTGTGAACATGTGTTTTTAACTGAGGAAATTCACAATTTAGTCTGCATGCCCCTAAAGGCATGAGTTTTTCGCAGCCAATCTCTTCAAGGATCTAAGGCACTCTCATCTAAGTATAGTTTCATAATCTCTGATTTTTCATGACTCTTGATGAGTTCATGAAGTGCTTAGTCTTGCAGCATTAGAATTACAAACATTCATCTGTGTAGAAAAGCAAAAATGCATTCACCACCAAAAGACTCCAGGGTAGTTTCTAAGAGCACATTTAGGTCACTCAATCTATTTCTCATAGCATAAGAGTTGGACTATTTTTTCATTACGAAAATATAAGAGCTACTCATTCATTTTACAGTTCTTTTGAGTGCTGTGTAATAGAGAAGGCATTCACATGTGATAAAATAATGCCAATAACATGTTCATTTTAAAAGGGACTGGATGATATATTCTTCTTCGGTTGAAATTTATATGAACTCCTGCTCCCAAGCTTTTAAGCAGTGAAAAATTAGAGCTCATCCATCAATATGCCTTTCTTAATACAACAAAAATTCTCCTAAAGCTGATCTGTCCCCACACTAGAGATTTCTTCCAGTTGCTTATACATCGCCTATTCTCAGAACCACATTGATTTCAAAATTTGCCTCATAGACATTACTGCCATATTTTTCAACTTTCTCTTTCCCTCTCTGTCTTTAATTCATGATACTTTTATTAAAAAACCTACAGTGAGTAGAGGACTGTGCTAGATGTAAGGGAAATATAAAGTTTAGAAAAAAGTATATTCCTTGCCTTCATGAAGCTTATTGTCTAGAAGAGGAATTAGACACATAAACCAGAAAATTGCATGTTAAAAAAAAGTGGTATGTGAGACCTAAGAGATAAAAAGCATCTATCAAGTGAATAAATTAGGGAAAACTCCTCAGAAGAGGTGGTATTTGGGACTTTCAGGGATGGGTCACAATTAAGCAGGCAAAAAAAAAATATCAAAAGAAAGAGGATATACAAAATATCATGAGGAATATGAGCAAAGTCATTGTTAGGAAAGAGCAGCGACAGGTTTTTAAGACAGAAAAAAATCTGTTGTTGTGCAATCATTCAGTCCTGTCCAACTTTCGCACACTAGGCCCTTCTAACCTCCACTCTCTCTCAAAGTCTGTCCAAGTTCATTTATCGTTTCCATGATACTGTCTGTCTCTTCCACTGCCATCCCTTTTTTCTTTTTGTCTTCAATCTTTCTCAACATCAGGGTCTTTTCGAAAGAGAAGTCTAGCTTAGCTCAAATATCAAGCAAGTGGAGGGACTTAAGACAAAACAGAAAATATAGATTAGCATCAGAATGTGGAGGGGGTTGAGTGCCAGGTAAAGGAGTTGGGTTTAGTAAATAATAGGGAAATATTGAAAATATTTGAGCAAAATAGTGTAATAAGCATATTGATGCATAAGGAAGATTCATTTGGCAGGTATATTTGGAAGACTGATCCATGGATCAGAGGAATGAGATTAGTGATATCACAAATATCTAATTGGAGATTATTAGAATAGTTGAATCAAGTAATAATGAAGAGCCGTGAAAAGATGGCAGCATTGGGAAGAGAGGGGTGGGGGGGAAATGTCAGAGATATTGCAGAGGTCGGGTTTGTAGAACTTGGCAATGAATCAGATAAGAGAATTGGAAATGGGAGAGTCAGTGATAACACCAGTATTTCAAACACATAATAATAACAATAACTAGCATTTATGTAATGTTTTAAGGTCTGCACATCACTACACAGATGTTATACTACTTGGTCCTCACAGCAATCCTGTGAGATACATGCCATTATTTTATTCATTTTTATTCACCAAATGAGAATATTAATACTGAGAGAAATTAAGTGAATTGCTCCAAAACACACAGCTACGCAACATCTGAGGCAATATTTGAAACCTGGCATTGCTGACTCTAAGTCTGACACTCTAGCTCTATAACATCTACTTGTCAATAGTCAAGTTACATGAAGGAATGGGGTTAGGGAAAAGTAATGGGGACCGTCTGGAACACTTTGAGTTTAACTTTGTTCCTTAACATTTATGTATCTAAAGAAGATTGGTCTAAAAGGTACAGTGAATAAAAATGACTATATAAGAAAGTGTGGAGCTCTGTAGAATATCCACCCCTCCATCATTGTCTCATGAGTTCAATACCTACCATAAATCAGATCCATAGTTTTATTATACACACATATGTGAATGCAAATACATATATGTTCATATCCATATATAATATATACATATGCCTACATGTAAATTCATGTGTAATATATACACATACATTCACATATGCATAGATGTACATAGATATTACACACATACACACACATATAGTTTTGGCAGGTAGAAAGTTATATGAGGGATATAATCTTTACAGACCACAGAAAAATTGAAAGTTTGGTGATTTCATGAAAAAAAAGATAATAAAAGCAACTATACAGTACAAGGGACTAACAATAGCATCTCTCAGCAAATGGGTAATGAGTGGGTTCTTGTGCTGGTAGATGGAGAGAGATCCATAAAATTGACCATGCTCACACCAAGATGGTATGAGGCTCTATCTGAAGCTACATAAATCTTGTATCTCCAGTGCTGTCTGTGGGAAAATCTTGGCTAAGATACTGGAATGGTTTGCCTTACAGATGAAGAAACTGAGTCAAACAGGATTAATTGACATATCTAGGGTCACACAGCTAGTAAGTGTCAGAAGCAGAAATTGGATTCAGGTCTTCCTGATTCCAGGTCTGGTACTGTATCCACTGAGTCACTTAGCTGCCCTAATTTTAATTACTGTGCCCCAAAATGGAATAAAATAAGAAATCTTAGTGAATATGTCAAATCTCCCCACTTTGTTGCTGATTGTTATATAAACTGCCTTTATCTTTCCCATGGTGTGCTATATTATCTTTGGAAACTGTAATGTTGAGCAGATGCTAAATACTATTATGGAATGTGTCACTTTTATTTACTAATCTTCACTATTTGTTTTACCCCATGTAGCCGTAAATGAAAAAGCTATAAAAGTAAATGAAACTCTTGGAGCCCAGGATAAAGCCTTGGAGAAAAGTCTTCAAGAACTACAGCAAGAGATTGATCAGATGATGGCAGAGTTAAGGCAGAAAAATCTAGATATGCAAAATGAAGTTGTCCAGGATGAGTTGGTGTAAGTCAGTCTACCAGAGACTTTCTTTTTCTGAACCTTATACTGTGCTTCTTAATCTTTTTTAATTCCATGTACATCTCTAAAATGTTTAACTTAAAACATTTCACATCAGGAGGCAAAAGGTTCTATACATTCAATGATAAAACTTGATGCATGGGAGAAGAGGGCTGGAAGAGAAATGTTGAAAAGAAGGGGTAAAAAATAATTACTTGATTGTAAGAATAAAGAAAGAGAAGATGGAATAAGGAACCAAGAGAACACATGACTTGCAGTAACACTACTCTGACATAATTATCCTTAGAAATTTGACATGGATTACTTTGGCCCCACTCTGAGGGGGTCTGTTCCATTTTACCTCCAGCCCTAGGGTTCTGTGGTACACTGAAGGCATTGGGGATTCTCAACTGAATGACATTTGTTCAACTTTTACCTAATTGTGTTCCCTCCATTTTTAGAGGCCTAATCACTAGGATCCCAGTTTCATTTAGCCACTTAACATAAGATTCCCTTTGACAAATGGATATTTACTTCAAAGATATGGCAACAATATGCAAACATATCCTCCTTGGTGTTATTATCCCTCCTCTATTATCTAGGTCTTTAGGAAGGGCAGAGGGATTAGGATCTCAGTATAATTCTATTCATATATAACATCATTAGTCCTACCAAACTCACCCCCAAATCCCCACTGAACTATTTCTCCAGAGCCTTGCTCTTTAGGGCTTCCTAGCTAGGATGGTTTGAACTCCCTATCTGGATTTCTAGATATCTTGATCCTCAGGGCTCAAACTCCCAGGTCAAAGATTCTACTCCACTCTCCAAGAATTGAAAAGGATGAATGGAGGGCAGAGTTAAGATGGTAGAGAAAAACCAGGACATTGCCTGAGCTCTCCCCATTTTCCCTCAGAAACACCATTAAATCAAGCCTATAAACAGATTCTAGAGCCATAGAATGACAGAGTGAAAAAAAGTTTCCCAGCTTAAGATAACTTAGAAGAACTCAAAAAAGATCTCTCACTCACAGGAGAATATGAGTTGGTCTCAGGCCCAAAAAAACTTTTTGAAAGGGCTAAAAAAGGATTTTTAAAAATCAAATAAGAGAGGTAGAAGAAAAATTGGGAGAAGGAATGAGAGTTATGCAACAGAGTCAACCAGATTAGGAAATAAAGGACAAAAACTGACTGAAGAAAACTATTGCTTAAAAGATGCAGTTGGTCAAATGGGGGGAAATGTCCACTGAAGAAAACAATTCCTTAAAAAAATAGAGTTAGCCAAATGGAAAGGGAGATATAAAAGCCAACTGAATAAAATAATTCCTTAAAAATTAGAGTTGGGCAAGTGGAAGCTAATGACTCTATGAAAGATCAAGAATCAGTCAAACAAAATCAAAAGAATGAAAGAAAATAAGAAATGCAAAATATCTCATTAGAAAAACCACTGACCTGGAAAATAGATCCAGGAGAGGTAATTTAAGAATTATTCAACTACCTGAAAGCCATGATCAAAAAAAGAGCCTGCACAGCATCTTTCAAGAAATTATCAAGAAAAACACCCATGGTGTAAGGGTGAAATAGTCATTGAAAGAATCCACTGATCATTTCCTGCAAGAAATCCCAAAATGAAAACTCGTAAGGAATACAGTAGCCAAATTCCAGAATGATCAGTTCAAGGAAAAAAAGGCTGCAAGCAGTCAAAAAGAAATAATTCAAATATCAAGGAGCCACAGTCAGGATTGCATAGAATTTAGCAGCTTCTGTAGATTAACAGAAGAAGAAATAAAATATTTAAATCAGTCCATTTTATTAAAAAGAAGTTGAACAAGCCATGAATGAACTCCCTAAGAAAAAATCTCCAAGGTCAGATGGATTTACAAGTGAATTCTATCAAACATTTAAAGAACAATTAATTCCAATACTTTATAAACTATTTGTAAAATATAGGCAAAGAATTCCTACCAAATTCCTTTTATGCCACAAATATAATGCTGATACCTAAACCAGAAAGAGCCAAAACAAAGAGAAAACTATAGACCAATTTCCCTAATGATTGTTAATGTAAAAATTTTCAATGCAATATTAGCAAAGAGATTACAATAATTTATCATGAGGCTAATACAGTAATAATACAGGTGGGATATATACCAGGAATGTATCCAGGTTCAATATTAGGAAAACTATCAGTGTAATTGACCTTATCAATAACAAAACTAACAGAATCATATTTTTATCTCAAAAACAGCACCCATTCCTGTTAAAAATACTAGAGCAGGGTTTCTGAAACTTTTTCCACTCAGGAACCCATTTTCCATTTAAGCAATGTCATTGGCATTGTGTGGTCAGAGGGCATGCACACTGCACAATGTGGGCTTTGTGTTAAGAACCAAGGCTGCAGTGAAGTTACACTATACAACACAGGCAAGTGCTGCCAGAAACAATTCATATTCATTACACATTTGATTTTTAATTAATTTTTCGTCATTGCACATTCAGAAACCCTTTGCTTTTGCCAAATTTTTCATGACCTTATGTAGGATTTCAACCCACAGTTTAAAAACATTGTATTAGAGAGCACAGGAATAAATGGAGTTTTCTTTAAAATGATAAGTAGTGTCTATCTAAACACAGCAGTAAGCATTATATGTAATGGGGATAAGCTATAAGCTTTCTCAATAAGTTCAGGGGTGAAACCAGGATGCCCATTATCACCACTATTATTTAATTTTGTACTAGAAATGTTAGCTATACAAATAAGAGAAGAAAAAGAAATTAGAATATGCAATGAGGAAACAAAACTATCACCCTTGGTAGATTACATGATGGTATACTGACAGAACCCTAGAGAATCAATTAAAAACCTATTCGAAATAATTAACAACTTTGGCAAAATTGCAGGGCAAAAAGTAAACCCACATAAATCATCAGCATTTCTTTATATGACCAACAAAGCCCAAAAGCAAGAGACAGAAAGATAAAATCCATTTTAAATAACTGTAAAAATATGAACTATTTGGGAATCTCCCTGCCAAGACAAACTCAGAAACAATATGAACACAATTACAAAACACTTTTCACAGAAGTAAAGTCAGATCTAAGCAATTGAAAAAGTATCATTAGCTTATGGGTTGGCTGAGCTGACAATATAAATGACAATTCTGCCAAATTAGTTTACTTATTCAGTGCCATAACATCTACCAAAATTTATTTTATAGAGCTAGAAAAAAAATACTAACAAAATTCATCAGGGACAACAAAAGATCAAGAATATCAATGGAATTAATGAAAAAAAATATAAAGGAAGGTAGCCTACTAGTGCCAGATCTAAAACTATATTAGCAGTAATTATCATCAAAACTTTTTGGTACTGGCTAAGAAATAGAGTGCTAGATCAGTGAAATATGTTAGTACACAAGACATAGTAATCAATGACTATAATAATTTACTGTTTGATAAGCCCAAAGACTCCAGCTTCAGGGATAAGTACTCATTATTTGACAAAACTGCTAGGAAAACTGGAAAATAGTATGTCAAAAAATACGCATAGACCAGCATCTTCCACTGTACACCAAAATGGTCAGAATGGTTACATGAGTTAGACATAAAGGATGATACCATAAGCAAATTAGGAAAGCAAGGAACAGTTTACCTACTATGGAGAAAGGAAGAACTTATGACAAGAGATAGAGAATATTATGAAATGAAAAATGAATAATATTGATTACGTTAAATTTAAAAGATTTAGCACAAACAAAACAATGCAACCAAGATGAGAAGGAAAGCGGAAAGCTGGGAAACAATTTTTACAGCCACTATTTCTGACAAAGACCTCATTTTTCAAATATACAGAAAACTGAGTCAAATTTATAAGAAAACAAGTCATTTCCCAATTGATAAATGATCAAAAATATGAGCAGGCAATTTCCAGATGAATAAATTAAATCAAAGCTATCAATAGTCATATGAAAAAATGCTCTAAATCACTATTGATTAGAGAGATGCAAATTAAAACAACTCTGAGATACCACCTCACACCTACCAAATTGGTTAATATGATAAAAAAGGAAAATGACAAATATTGGAGAAGTGAGAAATTTGAAACACAAAAGCATTGTTAGTGGCCTTATAAACTGATCTCACCATTCTGGAGAGCAATTTGGTACTATGCCCAAAAGGCAAGCAAACTGTGTGTACCCTTAGATTCAGCAATACTACTACTTGGTCTGTGTCCCAAAGAGATCAGTAAAAAGGGAAAAGGATCCACATGTACAAAAACTGTAATAGCAACACCTTTTAAGGTGGCAAAGAATTGGAAACTGAGGGGATACCCATCAATTGGGGAATGGCTGAACAAGTTGTGGTATATGAATGTAATGGAATACTATTGTGCAATAAGAAATGATGAGCAAGTGAATTTCAGAAAAACCTGGACATACATGAACTAAAGCTTAGTGAAGTAAACAGAACCAGGAGAACATTGTATACAGTAAAAGCAACACTGTGCAATGATAAACCATGATAGACTTGGTTCTTTCTAGCAATAGATTGATCTTAGACAATTCCAAGAAACTCATGACAGAAAATTCTGTGCACATCCAGAGAAAGAACTATGGAGTCTGAGTGCAGATCGAAGCATATTATTTTCACTTTTTTCTTTTCTGTGGTTTTTCCTTCTGACATTTATCACAATATGAGCAATGCGGAAATATGTTTGAAGTGATTGTACATGTACAACCTATATCATAGTGCTTGTTATCTTGGGGAGAAAGAAGGGGAGGCATAAGGGAGGGGAAAAAATTGGTACTCTGAATCTCATAAAAAGATGTGTTGAAAACTATCTTTACATGTAATTAGAAAAAAGTAAAATACTATTAAATGGGAGTGGGGAGAAGAAAGATTTTTCAAAAGATGAAAGAAAAAGGTTAAAATTCCAGGTCTATTTCTTGGGACCAAATGCCCTAAGGGGATTGTTGTGTTTGTCCTTCGTTGTTGAAGAAGACCGTGCCATCAGAGAAATGATGACATGACTTGCACTTGACTTTGTTTTGAGTGAGGGAGGGCTGTGCAGCTCACCAGCCTCACTTTTCCTCCAGAGACATCTGAATCCAGAGACCTGATATGCCTCAGGATGACTGGAGATGACCCAGGATTCACTGGGAGACCTTGGGCCCTTTAGGCCAAGGTCTTTGCAGGCACTCACTTAGGATGAGGCAATGCCCATTCATTGAAGAGGCCTGTTTAAGAAGTAGCCAGGGCAGGGCCCCTTTAATGAGGCCAAGAAAAAGAAAGATATCAGGCTGGGTGGGAAACAGCCACAGTTACTATCAATAATCACTCTGAAGCTAGAAGGGTCCAGAGGAGCCCTCAGGCAGGGCCCCAATGGAGTCTGCCCTAAGGGGTAGGAAGGAAGATAACCCATAGGGTTTCCTCATTTACCCCATGGTGTCACCTAGTATGAGTAAAGGTATCTTCACCCTCAGACATGAAAGCAAGAAAATACTACATTGTTGGACAGTTTAAAAGATAACAGTTCCAGCTATAATATAGTCAATGCGAAAAAGGCTACTTTCAGTCCTGTAGTAGGCAAACACATGTTGTTTACACATGCATCAGTTTTATTGTCATCCAGAATCAGGTACTCCAATATTTTCCATGTAAATTGCACCATTTTAGGCATTCTACACATACCTCCATTGGAAGCTATGTCCTAAAACATCATCAGAGAGTCTAAAAAGTCAGTAACACGATTAAGGGATGATAGAAACTTGTCAAAATAAAGGAAGGATGAAACACAGAACTATGATAAAAACCAACAGCACATGAAAACACAAGAAGTACAGAAAAAATGTTTTAATGTATATAGATTTCAGCCTACATATAAAATAATGTGTTTACATGCTGTAGTCACGGTGACTCTAGTTATTTATTTAATGGTTTGATTAACTGTGTATTAATGATTCAAAAAACATCCATAGTATCATTTTTTTAAGTCAGGAAAAAGGGATAAACACAAGCATAATTTATTAATATTCCAAGTTTACCAAACACTTATTGGTGTCATCAAAGATACTAAAATAAGGATTAGAAACATCAAATAAAGAAACCAAGAATAAACTGGTTTGAGAGAAGCAATAAAAAAACAGAAGGGGGAAGTAATTGACTATTGTTAGGAGAGGTATCAAAATGCATTCAACAAACCTATTAGGGAGCAAACTATTTTTTAGGTACAAGTTAAAGTGGAAGACTTCTGAGTCCCTTCAAACCACAAGAGCCTTTGATCCTTTATCAAGCATCTACAATGTGCACAGGATGATGTTAGTTTAGATAAGGCACAGTCCTTGCACTCATGAGGCTTACATTCTATTAGAGGACTGACACAAAGCAGTATCAATGACACATGTTGAATGAATTAGACAGAAGTAAAATAAAGCTCTGTGAAGTTCAGGAGGGAGGGTCATTACTGATCAAGGCAGGGAAGGATCATGGAACAGGCAGCACTTAAGTTAGACGTTAAAGGCTGAATAAGAATCCAGTAGGTAAAAGAAAGAAAAGGACATGTCAGACAGATGAAAACAATAACATGAGCCAAGGAAAGGACAGGAATAAGCATGTGTTAAGCACCTACTAGGGGCCAGGAACTGTTCTAAACACTTAACAAATAATATTTCATTTGATCCTCAGAACAACTGTGGGATGGGGGGAGGGGTGCTATTTTTAGTTCCATTTTACAACTGGGGAAACTGAGGCAGACAAAGGTGAAGTGATTTACCTAGGGTTACACAGCCAGTAAGTGGCTGAGGCTGGATTTAAACTCAGGTCTTCCTGACTGCAAGATCAGAGCTCTAGCCACTGTGCCACCTAAATGCCTGAAAAGATGTGGAAGATCACAAGACATTCTTTGTGGGGGGAGGGTGTCAAATAATAGTCCCATTTAGTTAGATTCACATATGTATATGCCCACAGAATAATATAAACATTAGAAATAGAAGAATTGAAAGAGAGTTTATGTAGTTGTCATTACAAGAATATGTGAAAGATCAAATTATCAAATATTTAGAAGCCAGAAGAAACCCTAAAGACTGAGATCTATTGAGGTAAAGGGCCTTCTCCAGGCCTTACAGGTATTAAGTCTTAAAACCAGGTTTTAGTGCTCCAAATTATATGATTCGTCAGTGTAAGAAAAAGACTTAGCAGATAGGTTTTAGAGAATCACTTAGGGTCATAGAGGCCAAGAAACTTGCAGAGAACCCAGGTCTCCCTATTATCCACTCAGCCATACTGGTGCTACCGTGTGGAGTTGTTACTAGAAAAATAATGTATTTGCTGCATACAACTCTTCTTATGAAAAATTCCAACTTTTCAAATTTATATCATTTTCTGGGCAAGATGTATGTCTGCTCAGTCACAGAGACAGAAAATATGTAACTATGATGGGGTTAGGTACAAAAAAATCAGATGAGACAGGAAAAGAGTAGGGAACAAGTTACAGTAATAATACCCAACTAGCCGAAGAAGTAGCTTATCAGACTTCTGTTAGGTGACATCTTCAAATCAGGCATATCAATATTCAGTCCCCTTCATTCAGACTAATGGTGAAGTGTTCCAAGTGCCTCATTAGGGTGAATGAGGTGATGCTTTTTGACAAGTGAAGTGATTCATAAAACTCACTTCATCAGCCTGATTCTTAGAATGACTGTGAAAAAGGATGTCACTTCCAAAATCATTATACACCACTGATAAGGACTAAAGACTTCTATTTTTAATTCTCGTAAAAATGGATTGTGATTTTTCAAGTACCAATTTTCTAATTGCTTTAGTAACAAGGAATCTCTCTACTACCTCTTTCCATACGTGCTTTGCTTTTTTTCCATTTCTTTCTTTCTTTTAACTTTGGTACTTCTTTTGCACATGATTTGATGCAACAAAAACACTTGCAGTGGTAAGGTGGGCTTATGATCTCTTGGGGTTGGTGTGATTGCAGAGCTGCTGAAGCCCTTCTGAGGAAAGTCAAGAAGTTGTTCGGAGAATCCCGGGGGAAAAATGAAGAATTGGAAAAAGAGCTTAGGGACAAACTGAATGACTACAAGAGCAAAATAGATGATGCCCAGGACCTGTTGATAGAAGCCACCGATAAAATCAGAGAGGCTGATCGCTTATCTGAAACAAACCAAAAAAACATGACCGATCTGGAGGTAAGTTCCAAGTTGGGGTACTGGTTCAAAATGTGGGGCAACTGGAGATGGGGAAAAACCAGAGATGGAGTTTAAGGACTGAGGCTATAGAGTTAGCTAACATTTCTCTACAATCAAATCCTCAAGTACACAAAATCCAAAAATGGTACTTGGGGCAGAGCAAAGACTAGGAGTAGGCAAAGAAACACAAAATGGGAAGGAAAGGATTTAAGGGATAAGTAACGAGACACTTAAAATCGCTTTTTAAAAATGCATATATATTGGATGCCAAGAAGCTCAACTAACTTTGGCACATGAATGTTTATGTTAACATATGATGAAATGCAAAGTCTCTATGCCAGAATAATACACTTTGGAAACTGGGAGGGCAAGGAAGGAGGCTAGCAATTTTCTTTTTTTGTCTAAGGTACACAAATACTCTTTTAGCGGGAAGAGGAGGTAAATAATGTTCTTTTAAAGTATTTTTTTTCTTCTACATTGCCAGTTTTTGTCTCTTAGTCAAAATAAAACTAACTCAAAATGTCACAATTTAATGCAGTATCTTTGAAGCAATACTTAACTGGCTGTTAGAAAGCCTAACAGCCTATAGTCCTAACTTTGCCAATACGCAGCTGCAAAATGCCCTTAGACAAGTCTCTGAACTAGTAAATACTTTAAAATGCACCCAATATTTTCCTCTAAATCTCATGACAATGTGTATGTACCAATGGAGTACCTAGGTCATCTCGTCATTCATTTCTCATGCTTCACAAATGATCCATTTCTTCTCTCAGGAATGTATCTCTCTGATGATGTCCTTTATAGGCTATTTCTCTTAAACAGTTATTCAAGAGTGATATGAGACTACCTATTTATATCTGCTACTCATTCCTCCGTTACCCTTTAGGGAATCCACAATTGTAATTTTTTAGGAAGTATGGTATTCTGTAATAAACTACTTCATTTCTCAGGGAGGGAGTAGAGAAGGAAGAGAGGAAGAGAATGTGGAACTCAAAATGTTTTTAATGAATATTAAAATTATTTTTACATGTAAATGGGAAAAATATTATTCAAAATAATTTAAAGAAAAAATATGATATTTCATGGCTCTCAGAAATATAGCAACTCCAGAAGAATATTGCTATTGAAAGGATGAAAATTTGTTTTTCCCAAAGAAAATCAAATTTAGGTCTACCTCATTATTTATGTGCTATATATGTCTACATATAAATATGTATATACAGACTAATACATATCCTACTGTATGGATTGTCCATTTAATCTATAGTTGTCAAAGTCTAGAAAACAGGCATTATTCTTCTACTTTTTTTGTAATAGAAATAGGCATACCTGGTTTTGTCTTCACCACTCAGCTTATATGCTATACCCAAGCTCACCAGGGATCAAATTTTTACTGATAAACCTTCTGAATACTCATACTTCTTGACCTTTCTGAAATTGTTGATTGCCCTTCTTCTGGATACCCTTTCACCCCTGTGTTTTCCTAACCCTGCCTTGTCCTGGTTCTCTTCCCACCAGTGTGAACTATCCCCATTGTCCTTTGCTAGATCATTTTCTATTACTTACCCTTTAAGTATGGGCGTTGTCCTGGGCCCTTTCCTCTTCCCTCTATACTAACTCCATTGGTGATCTCATCAACTTCTACATATTCAACTAATATCTTTATGCAGTTTTACAGAACTGTCCTTCATTATCTCTCCCACATTTCCAAACTCAACACACTTAAAAGAGAACTCATTATCTTTCAAACTAAACTTTCCCTTCCTCCTAACTTCCCTACTTCTATTAAGGGCACCATCATGATTCCTATCATCTAGGTTCACAGCATAAGAGCAATTCACAGCTCTTCACTGTTACTCAAACCCCATATCCAACCAGTTGCCAAGTCTCATTGATCATATCTCCTCATGCCCTTCACTCCTGACACCACAACCACTCCAGTTCAGGTATCCATTACTTCTTGCCTAGACTTTGTGATAAGATCCTAACTCATCTCCCGGATTTCAGTCTCTTCCCTCTATGTTCAATCCTCCTTAGAGCTAACAATTAATACAATGTCATCATGGACAAGAGCCGAACATCCTCCATAACAATGACAAACACTTTGGCAAGCTTACAACTATTTTATATCCCATTTAATATTAATAACCAGATATCATTAAATAGCTCTCTCTTATTAAATCTTTCAAGGGATTTTTTGCATGTAATTTAGACATATGTGCCTTGTTGGAGGAGGGTCTTTAAAGGAGCATCTCATCATACCAAATCAAAAGTTTTTTCATAGTCAATACATATTAAGCACCATGGGATCTTGTTCTCTGTATACTTTTCAATCAATTGGTTGACACTATGAGTAGAATATCATTTTTAAAACTCTTTATTTTCTCTTGTACCTTCATCAATGCCCTCAATATGCATGTGGTTTATTGTCATTTTAAAAATTGTAGAGATGAAAAAAGGAGGCTTATAGTAGTTCCTAATGTTTGCCTTTTTCAGGATTAGCGTCTCTTATATTTCCATTTGGTGCATCATTTCTTCTTTCAGATATCTTAAAAATCAGTGCCCCAAGATCTAGAAAATTGTGTTACCTCCAGCACAAAGCTATTTTGTTTTCTTCAATAGCATGTCTGTTTCCTCATGTGGCACATCAGAGACTTGTGATATTAGAGTACAAATGTGGCAGCTACATTCTGATGGTGAAAAGGATTTGTCATAAAAATCATTATAGATCTTTTTTTTCCATTTATTTTTTGCCCTCCTGGTTTCAATCTTAAATTCCTTTGGGAAGATTGAGACTAATGAGGTCTTTTATCAAGATTTTTATAGACTTTCCCCCATCTACTAATGCTTGCTTTAAAAAAAAATGTGATGCTATAATCTTTCATCTTTCCCCTTTATTAGATTTTATTAACAAACATGTTATAAATTTATGTGGCTCTTGGCTATTATATTTTTCCCTTTGGCAACAAGATAATATTAGCTGGCTGAAGCAGTTTCTAATATCGTTTGGTCTCTTTATTGTGGCAATTGATTTATATCGGTTAGACTTCCTGGAGTAGTGCTGGTAGTCTGTATTACTGCCTGTTCTTTTATCCATTTCAAGTTTTTGAGTTTCCAAAAATTGTTTAAGTAGTTCAGATTGAATTGCCTCAATTCCTCCCCATATTTTCTGCAAATATTTTATTCTTTCTTATACTTTTATTGATTGTTGTTTCAACAAGTCAGTAGTGACTATATACAAATAGATGATTCAGAAATTATAAAAGGAAGTTATCATTTCTTTGTTAAAATATAATCATTTTCATTTTTGGTCATCTTATCTATTAGTCTCTGTATCCAGCACCCTATCCTTGAAGAAAATATGCTGTATTGGCACAAATCTAGTGTATAATCTAGAAGCCTTTGACCTCTCCTATTTCTAACTCCCAAATTGTGTTTCCTAATATATCTTCTGCTAGCCTCCTCTTTGTTCACCATCACTTGAAGCAGACATATAACAAGAATGAAGTAACTGGGGCTTTTCCCCAGGGTACTGATATCCAAAGGGTGCACTTCCTTTCCCTCTAACTCTGAGCCTCATACATGGTGGTCACCTACCAGCCTATGTCACATTGCTTGAATCTGATCTCTCACCTAGCCCCAGCCCCTATCATTATGATACTCCCCTGTGAGAATGCCCCTCTTCTAGGGCTCTTCAACTCCTAAAATACTGAACTCTCTGGAGGTTAAGCCATCTCATCTCCCATCAATTTATATACCCTGTGGTCTAACTGATCACTCTATAGTAATATACCCTATACCGTATAGTATACCTTAGGTAATCCCCCAGCTACCTTCCCAACTGGCTTCCAAGTGAAATACTTCATAGGTACAGATATCTACTGAAGTCACTGAATATTATGTTGACTTGGGAAATTTCCTATCAAGTTCTAGAAATTTTTTTTTGCCACCTCATACTCTGCAACAGATGTCAGAGCTTAAGATACCATTATCTTCCAAGAGCATATCACAACTGAAAATGAAACTCAAAAGTGATTGAAGATTGGTATCTCAATTAATTTTTCTCATATGAAGAGACCTACTCAGAGTTCTATTACCTCACCTTTCATCACTGATTTTTTAGATAGGTATACAGAGAAAAAAATGTAGATACTTCTCTCCTCATATAAAACATCTTTAATCTGCTTTGAGTCTGTAGTGTAGAGTCAATTTCTTCACTCCAATACCTGATAACCAGCATAGCCATTAGAGTTCACATAAGGGTGAACTCACAACCTGCACTGAAAAAGCCATTGGATGCACAGGTTTATAAGTAGTTCTGTGAGACAACTTTTTCCTTAGAGATAAACCTGGCTCCAACTAATCTGATAATGAATCCTAAATCTTTTATAGCATACAGTTTCACTTTCAACCCCAACCTTGAACTCTGGCCTATTTGTTTTTCCCACTTTTCCTCTGGATCAGCAAAAAAGAGGAAAAAAAGGATTTGACTTTTGAAGTGTTCTTTTAAGGGTTTATCTTTGTGAAAAGTCTTTCTCCTTAGATCTGTGAGAAATGGAGGACAGATGCTTTCACTCTTTGGAATGTGCAACCCTTATCAATTTAGGGTTTTGGCTGTCATGCTCAGTAATGTTTACAAGAAAAGAAAGAGAGGCATCTTGTAAAGCCAGATTTGGTCCTCGATCATATTAGATACGGGGCAGCATGATTTATCCAGTTCTGTGATGTTTCCATAATATAACTAACTTACCCAAGGATTCTCCTTTCTATTTTAATGTATCAGTTTTAAAAAGTTGAAATTACATGTGTGAAAAGTATAGTAATTTAGGAAATAGTTTAAGAAGACTGGATAGTAAATAGTCCTTTCTGGTTAGTGCTTTCAAAACCCAAAAGCCCTCACATTCAGACATCAGCTAAGAGCCCATGACAATGTCAACATCACACAGCTTCACACTTTCTGTGAAGTTCATCATTAAGACCACTTATTCAGCATCCAAGTTTAAATGATGGCCTTTGTATGGCTTTTTTTTCATATTATGCATCTATATTATGTGTCTTATTAGTCAGCGAGAATAGTAGCAGTGAATAGAGAGCACTGAGCCTGAAATCAAGGATTCAGAAAGACCTGAGTTCAAATTCAACCTAAGCAAGTCACTTAACCTTCTGTTTGCCTTCAGTTTTCTCCAGTACAAAATGCTAATCACAACAGCTCCTACCTTGCAGGAGTGTTGTGCAAATGAGATGATAGTGCCACAGTGTCTGGCACAGAATAAGAGCTATAAATATGTATATGAGATATAAATAATAAGAGCTATATATATATATAAATAATAGTAATAAGAGCTATAAATATGTTAGCTACAATTGTCATTGTTATTGTCATCAATATTATTATTAGTTTTGCCCTCTAGGGCAAAGATAATTAGTGCCTGTCAATGTAATGAATATAAGAACAGATGATATTTATTATAATGCTTTAAAGCTTGCAGATCCTCTTTTACAAATATTATCTCATTCGATCCTTACAACAACCTCAGGGAGGTAAGCCCATTTTTCAGACAGAAGTTAAGTCACTTGTTTAGGATCAAACAACCTGTAAATGTCTGAAACAGGATTTGAACTCAGGTCTTCCTAATTCTAGGTCTAGAACTCCAAGGAAGCTTTAGGGTTAGACATTTTCTAGCCACATAAAGGTAAGTTCAGATAATATTAATAAATGACAAAGTATTTTTTTACACTATTTAATTAGTTCCATTTCTGCGGACTTGCATCTAGCTTATACCTTGCCATTTTGTCCACATGAGATAGCATTAGAGACTTTGTCAAATGCTGCTGCAATTCAAGAATGTCAAATGTTTGGATTTTGCTCTGGCCAAAAAGAGCACAGGATTCTTCTCGATAAAAAGCATGCTGTCTTCTAATGATCATTACTTCCTCTTTGAAATATTTAACTTATCACTTCAGTTATACATTTCAGAATTTTGGTAGGAATAGAAGTCACGTCAATCAACCTACAGTTTAAAGACTCAATTCTATACCTTTTTTTTTTTCAAAATTAAAGCAGCATTTAATCATCTCCAACTTAAGTCTCCAACTTAAGATGAAGGTTCTCCACAATTTTTTCAAGCATCAAAAACATAGTTTAGAAATCAGATTCAGAAGATTCTTCAGTAAACATACTACTTGTGGCAGGAATGACAGAAATGAAGGAATAGATAGGAATCACCTTTAACTGCTAAGTAGTAAAGCGAGGACTCAAACTCAGGTCTTCTTACTGGGTCTTTAAGTTCAGTGTTCCTAATAGAAGTTCCTTCCAATTCTTCCCCCATCATGTCTCTCCTACTCATGCAAGCAAGTATTGTATAGGTACAAATGAGAGGTCTCAGCAAAAACTTCTATGAAAAATTTGTGGAGGTAAGGCTCACTTTCCCCTTAGCGAAGTGGAAGGATTGGGGAAGGCCCCTTCTGAACAAGGTGCCACCTGAGTTGAGCCTTACAGGAAAACAAGAGGAGTTTCAGTAGACTGAAATGAAAAGGAAGTCCATTCCAGATGCAGGAGAGGGTATAAACAAAGGCATAGATGCGAGAGGGGACAAAATGTTGACTAGTTCCGTTTGCCTGAAACATAGAATTATAAAGGAAAATAGAATGAAATATTACTAGAAAGAAAAGTTGGTGACAGATTTGTGAGGTCCTTGGGCAGCATGAAAAGTTTATAATTTATTCCCTTGGTGGGGGGTGCGGAGCTGCTGAAGGTTTTTGGGTAGAGAAGTAACATGGATCAGACACATTCAGAGATTTCAAAATCCTTCCTGCTCCTATATTTCAAGATAGACTGTCAATGCCTAGGCTGTGATTTAGGCACCTTTAGAATCTACACTGATTCATTTAGTTGCTAGGGTACCATCCAGCTGGTGTATGTGTGTGTGTGTGTGTGTGTATACACACACACATACGTATATACATATACATACACACATATATAGGTATGTGTATATACATATACATATATATATATATATCACTTTCAAATAATAAAAAGTAACCTATTCTAAAAGTTAATGCAGATCTCAGAGGTGACTCATTTAGAACTGCTGTGAAAGCCTGGCTCATTATTGTGTTAAGAGACCATAATGTCCGTGACATGGTGTCTAACACCCAGATGGTTATAATCCTCGCTCTTACATTTTTATAATATTCTGAATTGCTATGATTCACACTAATGCAACTAACGATATTTAGCAAAATTAATTGTTAAACTCCCAAGTATTGCACAGCATATGAACATGGTAAGTAGAAAGTATTTTCAACACAAGGTATGAGAAGAGACTGGAAAATCTGAAAATGAGTTCCCTTAGGCACAATCTTGGAAAAGCTACATACCGGGGTGCTGTGAGGCTCAAATGAGATAATGAATAGAGAGTACTTTCAAGCCTTGAAGCACAATATAAATGCCAGTTATTGTTATTTTCATTATCATCATTACTATTAGCCTGCAGTCACAAGGCCCCCAGTCTAGAGATGATTTTCTCCCCTGACCCTTCTATTTCATTCCTGCTGAGATCCAAGCATTTTCATAGAGCAACACAGGAATGTGTTGCTAAATGTTTAACGACCAGGTTGGGCGAGAAGAAAGAAGAGGGAAATGTATGTACCCCCATTTTTAAATTTGAATCTGCATTGTTAACATTTGTCTTAAGTCTAGACAGTTAGCAAGCAGTAAATCAAGTCTTAACTTACAGCCAGTTTTTGAGGTATAAGTGTTCGTTCCATTATACCTGGTCCTAGCACACCCCAGTTACATAAGGATTATCAGAACCGTTATACATGGACTGTTCCCGAAGACCCTACATTGTTAAGGAGTGGAGGTGGGAGATGAGAGGATACATTGTGGAAGGAGGTTGAATGGAGTGGACCTTGACTAGCACAGTGTTTTGCACATAGTTCATATGGTGAGGCTTGCAAGAAAAGCACTATATTTGCAACCATTCCTTGGTTCAAATCATGACTCTACCACATACCAACTATGTAAGCTAACCATAGAGAGTAATCATTTAACCTTTTTAAGGCCCCACTTTGCTCATCTATAAAATAATGGTGTTAATCCCTAGGAATACTTCTAGGTCTAAACTCTGATTCTATTTTTTAAAATTCAATCAATTGATTGAATTGAATCAAAGTCTTCTAGGAATAACCTTAAAAAAATCGACAGTGGCTAGAGATGGTAAAGGGATGTCCTTACAGTTCCCAGAAATGCATTCTATATACGTCTGATGAGATTTCCCTAAATATTCAGAAGGGAACTATACATAGGCTGCTACAGAGACATTTTCTGAGTCCCGCCAATCTCATAGTTGAAGTAAGAAATTCTGGTAGAACATGTATATGTAGGAATGTGCTATCAGCTATAGTTTTTATAGTAGTATCATGCATCTATTATGTATTATAACACCACTGGTCTCTTCCCCCAGAAATCCTATGGCTTACTAATAATCTTACCGAGCTTTTTATCCTTTCCCATTCTCCCATCAAACAGCTGAGCTGGTGGAAAAGGAAACAATTTCCTGTTATTCTTGAATTGATTCCTGAGGTAGCTATATGCCTGGGCAAAGTCATATAAATGACTCAGAGTACCTTCCTTGGGCTGCTTACCTTTTAGATTCTAGACCCCCATTTGAAGAATACCTAAAGTGAACTTTGTTCAATGACCCATTGATTATTAATATCAAGAGAGACAGGGAGACACATTCACCAAAATTACTCACCACTCTCATGAAGGAAGTCCATCACAAAGTTCAAGTTAAAGAAAAGCAATGGACAGCTAATATGCTATATTGTTATCTGTGTCACATAAAGAGAATATGAGCACTATACTTGGCACATCGGCAGCATCCCTTTTGTCAAATTTACGTGTGTTTAGGGGTGCAGAATAGACAGGAGTGGAATACAATCTGTATCCCTGGTAGCATTAGCCACACCTGTGAGATCCAGAATCAGTGGAGTATGTAGAACACAATTGAATATTCCCTATTATTCTATACTATATTATTCTATACTAATATTCCCTATTATTCTATACTATATATTAAACTATACTAAGACTTTGGGGATGCCTCATATTCTGATATGGATGACAGGGGCTCAAAATATTGTTCATTACAGTTAAATTCGCAAATAGAAAAATAGAAGAGAAAACTTGAATATGGTATAAATCAAAAAAACAGACAAAATTATGCACTAGATAGAATGAAAGTAGCACGTTAGCACCATAAAATTTCAGAGTTAGAAGAAGTTTCACAGGGCATCTGGTTCAATATATATCTTGGCAATAATCTACTCTATAACATCCCCCTCAAATGTACATCATTACAGTTTCCACTGTAAGATACAATTGCTGCACAGTTCTGCTGATGAGATATGGCAAGCTTAGTACACAAGATTTCTACTTACATTTTGAAATGGATCTAGTAAGTCCTTCACACTATATAAAGTAATTCACTATAAAACATGATTAGAATTTATGTGGTTTTTAAAGAATTGAGTAGTAAAATAGAGGTAATTAAAAGTGGAATGAACTTTCAAGATCATCTGATTGAATTCACTACTTTTTACTGATTAGAAAACAGGTCCAAAGTAACAAAATGCCCATGGTCCAGTTCCAACAGGTAACTGAATCACTTTGGTACCCTAAGTTTCCTCATTTCAGCTAATAACTCTTTCTACATACCACAACTTAACTTTCCTTAAAACAAGTCTAAACCCTTAACAAGTAATACAGAATTTTTGATCACTTAGGTAATTTAAGCCAGTGGTGAGTTCTCCATTACTGAGGTGATACAAGTAGAAGCTGGATGACTACTAAGAGGGTACAATGTAGAAAAGATTATTATTCAGTATTAATTGGGTGGACTAGATGACTTCTGAGGTATCTACCAACTCTAAGATTTTCCTAATTCTGATTATCTCATCATGAGGAGGGAAAATTGCCAAGGTGACTCAACAATGGATGAATACTAGCCACCTCAGGAATATATATTTTTCTAACTCTTGTAGAAAAAACTTTGTTCAGACATCTCAGGGGTTGAGGAGAAGGGAAGAAACAGTGATATACTCTTTGATGTCACCTTTATTCCAGGAAGTTGACATTTTGATATTTCCTTCTGATTTTATCATAGAAAAAGAGACAAGCTGTTGAAAGTGGCAAACAAGAAGCTGAGAACACATTAAAAGAGGGCAATGACATACTTGATGAAGCCAACCATCTTGCTGATGAAATCAACTCTGTGATAGATGTGAGTATTCCATAACATCCAAACAGATTTTCAAACATGTTGTAGGTCTGGTACAAGTTGTAGTAAACATCAATAGGAAGTTATATTCTGTACTTATACCCACATTGGCTTGATGATAGCTCAAAGAAATTCAGTGTCTACTTTTTTCCTTCCAGTCCTGTTTTATATTAATCCAATGATACAGTATTCACGGTCCTCACTTATAAGACATGGGATTGCTACCCTACTAGACTTGAAGGTTTTCACATAAGACTGCACATACATGTACATGCTCACACACATGCAGTATATATCCTCTCTTCTACATAGGCAAGGTATAAATCTTATTTAAAATATCATGTTTTTAATCTATATTTTGTGTCATATATGGCATTGAGAAGGAGAAATATAAGCAAAGCCTTATCTAGCTAAGTATCATGCAGTACATTGTATACATGTGAATGTACAGTCTAATTTCCATATATGTAGCTTTACAAATAAATAACACCATCCTGTTGAGAGTTAAATTTTTTATTGAAATTTGCTTCATTCATTTCCCAAATTTTTTCATTAGATTAGTGCTTTAACTCTTGTTGCCTTTTTGCTGCATTTGTTCAATTGGTATTTAACCAAAGGTAATTTTATATCTCATAAAAAAATTAGTAAATGAGAGTTTAGGTTTGGACTTAGTTGCTTAAAGTATTTCCTCTACTCTCATCTTCATAACAGTTTGTTAAAGACATTCAGAAAGAGTTGCCAACAACATCTGAAGAACTGAAGGATAAAATAGATGATCTGTCCCAAGAAATTAAAGACAGAAGACTTGCAGAGAAGGTGTTACAGGCTGAAAACCATGCCGCCCAGCTGAATGAATCATCTGCAGTGCTAGATGGGTATGTTAGTCATTGCTGGGGATTTCTAGGTACATTTATTGTTCTCAAATGCTTTGCCTGATGGAAAGAGTAGAATGTTGCTTTCAAACTTTGATTGCAATAATTATGAGCATACAAGCTACGTACCCTTGCTGTGGTGCCTAATTAGTCAGGTCTGGACAAAACTGCATGAAGCAGCATCAAGTCTCAGTTGAAAGTGGATGTAAATTCGGTAAATTGGGTAGGGGATGTAGCCTTTGGCTAAATTTAGAAAAAGAAAATCTTTTTTTCTCAGCATAAAAAGCACAGTAGCTGTCTGATTACCATTTAAAATAATAAAAATCACATATCCTTACTCAAGTCAGTTTGCTTTTTGCACTTGTATGTTGGTATATTTTTTAAAATGTGGCTTTTGAAATGTGACTATATAGATAGATGCTGAATGATAAAGAGTAACTTGGGAATCTTCACAGTGGAAAGAAGTATTATCCAGTCCCATGATATTTCTTTCAAATCAATAAAAACAATTTTTGAGATATCTACTATTTGGAAGACGCTGAGCAGATACATATTTCTCTTATATTAGCAATAGGGACAGCAAGTGATTTCACTGCTTTAGGAAACTCCCAAATAGAGAAACCTCTTCTATCAATGCATACTGGTAGCTTCTTTGAAGTTCTTCTTAGGAAGGCTCCTGGAGCCCTGGGAGACTAGTTGGCTAACCCAGCATCACAGAGATGAGAGGTGTCAGAGGTGGGGCTTGAGCACAGGTCTCCCTGGTACCATTGCCAGAGCTCTGTCCAGCCTCTAATTGTGTCACTTGACTTATAATATAAGGAAAATATTTTAACACATGAATTCCTTCTGCATTAAAATCAATTTACTTCATATACAAACTAACATCTAATCCAGGTTGTGTTATATACAACATACACTGAACCCATATATGTTAAGAAAATTATTTAATAAGATGATACTATTTTGAAGTATTTTTAAAAGAACTCAAATATGATGTATGTAAGATGATGTGTTATAGCTGTGAAATTATGGTAATGGATTTAACTTAAATATATGCCACTCCCCATGATTTGGAATTTCAATAATTAATGCTTGTTGGCAATGACAATTAAAAACTCTATGATAAACATTCTACTCAGTAACTATTTTCTTTTTGATTTCCATCCGGGGCCATTCAAATAGAATCCTCGAAGAAGCTAAAAACATCTCCTTCAATGCTACTGCAGCCTTCAAAGCTTACAGCAACATCAAAGACCACATTGATGAAGCTGAAAGAGTTGCCAGGGAAGCCAAAGGTCATGCAAACGAAGCCACACAACTGGTAAGAAAAAACAGCAAAATACCTCAACTTTAAATGAACTATCATTTTAAGAAGAATTAGCTGAATTGCTTGTCCAGGATAATAAACTGAAGTTACATTTTCTCAGTCCTCTGATTTTTACTTGGAAGGAGTGATAAGCACCGAGTACCATGCATGTCCAAACCACTCTTTTTCTACCCTCAGGACAAACTTAGGCCCAAGATGTCCCTCTATTGTTACTACTTTTAACCTCATACATGTTTCCCTGGATGAGCTGTTGGGGCAAAGGAGAGAGAGTTAGAGAAGAACATTGACATCATTGACATTGTATGTGGATAGTGAGAAAGGGCATTTGAAAAACAGCAGTCTCCAGCAGTCGCAGGAAAATCAATATCATGGGAAGTATAACACTAAGAGGAAGAAAGGGTTTTTTTAAGTTACCATATCAGACATTATACTTCCAAATAAGTTTTGTCATTTCAGAGAAATCATCCTGAGAAGCTGCACACTTATTCCATTAATGCTTCCGTAACACAAACTCTGGGACTACTCTCCCAAAACTCTGTTCATACAGGCAAGCTGGATCCCTAGAGCTCAGCTACTGTTTTTCCCCTTAAGAATAAAGCCAGGCCTCAACTAGTGTGAATAATGAATCCCCTGAAGTAGATATATTATTCAAATTTGCCCTGCATATTTCCATTTCACTGAAACCAATTACCATATTTTACATAATGATAACTTAAAATTATGAAAAGTTGAATGTATGCTACCATTTCATGGGATTTGTTTTTTTGCACTAATCAGAGCTTAGCTATAACCTTAAAGGGTTGGGTGGAGGGCAAGAAAGAAGTCCACGTAAGAGTCCATGAACCCCACTGATATGCTTCCCCACTGATTATCAATTGATATCAATTAACCAGACAGATATGATTAGCTTCTATAAACAGATACTTATTAAGATGGTATAGTAAAAATAGTTGGTACCAAAGATCCCCTTGAACTAGGGACATACTCTCCAATATGTACATATAGAGTCCATTGGTAAGTGGGCTTAAGTTTAGCAAGTATGTATAACAAAAGTAAAATTAATGACTCCTATTTATTAGAAGTCCATTTCTCCCTTTGCGGAAATCTCATGAAGTTCTTATTATACATAATATAGCTTTCTTCTAAATACTTTATAGGGTCTTGAAGTAATCTTTCCCATTTGCATCTAATTTGTCTTAGGCCTCTCATATATAGATGGCACTATCCCAGTCACTGTTGTTTTAGGAACTCTACCAATAAGTCCCAAATCTTCCAAATTTACTAAGTTCACAAGGTCTTCCTTTGGTTTAAGAAGCAGGGAGAAGATAGAGACTCTCTTCCCTCTCTCTCTCCATCTCATCCCCAAGCCTTCTCTGAGGGCTGGCTGAAGCTTTCTCTTCTAGTCTGCTTTGGAAGTTGAATGATGAGTTTCAAACCAGTTCCCAATATACTTCCTATGTAGCATCTTTTTTTTCATCCAGTGGCTTTAATTCTTTCCAAACTTTTTGTACCTAGTTTAATAACAAGAAGCTACCCACTGTACTGGGATCTTAGAATTTGCAGAGGGGTGTAAAGTATAAGAAGTCTACAAAGGTAGAAAGGATTCAGGTTACAAAATCATTTAAGAGTTAAGAATTTGTGTTTGATTCTTCAGGTTAAGAGGGGACCACTGGAGTTTACTGACTAATAGAGTGACATGATTAGACCTATGGTATAAGAAAATCACTTTGGCAGCTGAGAGGAAGATAGAATAGAGAAAATACATGAGGTATAAAGTAAAGAATACATATTTTAATAAGGCCAATTAGATATCTACCATAATAATTTAGGCATGGAGCACTTAGCAGCTATATAAGGGTGGTGGCAAGTGTCAGAGGAGAATAGGAGGAAAGACATTTTAAAGGGATGAATGACAAGATACTTCACGAGATTCGCTATGTGGGGTAAGTACAAGTAAGGAGTCAGGGATGACACCAAGGTTATGAGCCAATGTAACTAGAAGGATGGTGGTGACCTTGATGATAATAGGGAAATTTGGGTGGAAATATAATGAGTTCTGACTTGAGTTTGTTGAATTTGAGATCCTATCTAGTTAGAGATGTTCAAAAGGTAATAGGGTGTGATTGGCACTCAGGGAGAGACTAGGGCTACGTATTTAAATCTGGGAGTCATCTACATAAGTGTAATAATAGAGGAAGAAATTAAAGTTGTCTATAATCTTTTGAAAAAATTATCTAAATCACTATTGTTTAGAGAAATGCAAATCAAAACAGTTCTGAGGTACCGCATCACACCTATCAGATTGGCTAACATGACAAAACAGAAAAATGATAAATGTTGGAGAAGATGTGGGAAAATTGGCACTCTGATGCATTGTTGGTGGAGCTGTGAATTGATCTAGCCATTCCAGAAAGTAATTTGGAACTATGTCTATAAAACTGAGCATACCTTTTGACCCCACAGTATCACTTCCAGATCTGTACCCCAAAGAGATCATAAAAATGTGAAAAGGACCCACATGTACAAAAGCTATTTATAGCAGCTCTTTCTGTGGTGGCAAAGAATTGGAAATTGAAGGGATGTCCATGAATTGGGGAATGACTGAACAAGTTGTGGTACATGAATGTAATGGAATACTATTGTACAATAAGAAATGATGAGCAGGTAGACTTCAGAAAAAAACTAGAAAGACTGACATGAACTTATGCTGAGTGAAGTGCCAGAAGAAGAGCCAGGAGAACATTGTACACAGTAACAGCCACATTATGCAATGACTGACTTTGATAGACTTAGCCCTTCTTAACAATGCAATGATCTAAGACAATTTCAAAAGACTCACGATAGAAAATACTTTCTACATCCAGAGAAAGAACTTTGGCGTCTGAATGTAGATAGAAGCATACTAGTTTGCTCTCCTTTTATAATTTTGTTTCTTTTTTCTCGTGGTTCCTCCCATTAGTTGTAATTTTTCTTCACATCATTAGTAATGTCAAAATATATTTAATATGAATGTATAAGTAGAGACTATATCAGACTGCAAGCTGTCGGGGAGGGAGGAAGAGAGGAAAGGAGAGAAAATTTAAAACTCAAATTCTTATGAAAGTGAATGTTGAAAACCAAAAAAAAAAATGTGTATAGGAAAAAAATTGAATTTATGGAAGCTGATGAGACCATCAAGTGAAATAGGCTAGAGAGAAAAGAAAAGAGAGCCCAGGAGAGAGTCTTGGACATGGTTACTGGGCATAACAAGGAGAAAATCAAGCAAAGGAGACTGAGGACAACAAAAGGACAACTAGATAAGAACATTCTCTCTGTCTCTCTCTCCCTTCTCCCTCCTTCCCCCCACTCTCTGTCTCTCCACATACACACATAGACTCGAGAGGAGAGAGTATCCAGGAGATGACAATCCATAGTGTCAAAGACCTCAGAGAGGTCAGGAAGGATGAGAATTGAGAAAATGTCATTATATTTGGCAATTGAGAGATTGATGGTGCCTACCATATCCCAGGCACTATGCTAAACGCTGGGGAAACAAATAAGAAAAAGAAAGGCAGTCGCTTCCCTCGAGGAGTGTACAATCTAAGGGGGAAGGCAATACACAAATGAAGGCTGGTGGGGGTGGGGAGGACACCAAGGGATACTTGGCATGGTGACATGTTGTTCATTGGCATTGAGACCAAGCAGAACTGCACACAGACAGCGGCATGGTAAGGTTGGAGAGACCGGCTGGGGATAGATGATGAAGAGCTTCAAGTGAAAGAGAAGTTATATTTGCTGCTTTGGTAATTAGGAGGCACAGGAGCTTATTGATTAGGGTATTAACATAGTCAGATCTGCACTTGAGGAAAATGACTTTGTTAGATCTGTGAGGGAGGGACTGAAGAAACCTACAATTAAAAAGGTAAAGGGGTATGTCATTAATCAAAACTAGCAGGTGTAAAGTGGAATGATGATGTCAGAAACCACATTGATGATGATTTAAAAACAAGTGACAGATGACATGAAGTACCAATTGTAGGTGGACAGCTAGGTGGCACCATGGAGACTGCAGTCTTAGAGTCAGGAAGACCCAAGTTCAAATCCTACCTGAGACACTTACTAGCTATGTGACCCTGGGCAAGTCACTTTAACCCTGCTGGTCTCAGTTTCATCATCTGTAAAATGAGCTGGAAAAGGATATGGCAAACTATTCCAAATTGAGTCACAAAGACTTGGATATAACTGAAACAACTGATGACCAATAACAAACCTATTGAAGATAAGTTTCTCAAGTTTAACAAAATTTAAAGGGAAGACTGTTACATTATAATGGTAACTAGCAGTAATAAAATAGATCAAGTGAAAGATTTTTAAGGATGAGAGAGATATAGGTGTGTTTGTAAGTAGCAGGAAATTGGCCAGTAGATAGGATATTAAAGATTAGAGAGAAAGTCACAATTATAGTGGGGTTGAATTTCTGAAGAAAATAGGAAGAGAGGGGACTGATGGTGCACAGAGATTGGTCTTGGCAAAGATAAGGACCACCTCTTCATTTGAGACAAGGATGAAGGGGAAATAGTAAAGGAAGATGACTTAAAGTGATGTAAGATGAATGGCAGGGAAAAAAAATGCTCTTAATGAGTAGCCTTTGGTTTGGGGTGGGGGTTCCCATCGTGTATGCGACAGGGTCCTCAGTTCAAGTTCCATGGCAAGTTTGAGGAAGGATATGAAAAGGTTTAAAATAACTCTGTGTCATGTGGTATAGTGAAGTCTCTGCAGAAACTTCCCACTGTTCAATCATTCTTTCAGGATAAGTCTGTTTCTTTTTCTAAAGTTAATTCTGTGGCCATCAATCTGTTAATCATTTGCTTAAATGAGCCAAAATCTCTGACTTTGACATTTTCATTGATCTTCAGGTGATTGAACAACCGCAACATGCATCATTATAAACATCTTCCTAGGTCCAGGGGTGGGGAACCGGAGCCTCAAGGCTCCATGTGGCCTCTAGGTCCTCCACTGTGGCCCTTTGACTGAATCCAAACTTCATAGTTCTGTGGCCTTGAGGTGCAGGTTCCCTGCCCCTGTAATCTGTTTTAAGCCTTTTATACCAGTCTGAATTTCATGCCCAGCCTAGTACTTCATCCCCCTCAGTTTCTTCATACATTTTTTATTTAGCTATTTAAATTCTAAAGTGAGATATTAATTCTTGCCTCTAAATAGACTCTTGGTTTTATGTGGACAGCCATCCTTGGAAGTACTATTGCTTCAAATTGAGACGTGCTGTAGCATTTCTCTATAATGAACATTCATTCCAACCCACACAAGAAAAAGAGGTTCTAAATACTTTGTTCCAGATACTTGTATATACAGCACCAGAAGAGATCAAAAAGTTTCCCATATCATATAAATGGAACAAAACACAATTATTCCTTAAGTACTGACTACAGACTCAGCATGTATTAGGTGAGCAAGGACGGGGCTGAACAGAGAGGAACTAGGAGATAGAATCCATCCCCTGCAGGAACTTAAAATCTAGTTAAGAGCTTACAATTGAGTTAAAAATCTCAGGTGTTCTTTCAGAATCCTGCATGGATGTTTTAGTTGTACTCTGTGGCTATGTCAATAAGCTCACTGACAAAACCATTACAAAAGTGTTTTGATCACATTCTGTAACCAACATTATCAGTCCCAGTTCTTCAACAAAGTGTTTCAGCTGGAGTGACAGAAGTGTCTTGCAAGTTACCTCTGCTTCTTTGAAACAGATGATGTTAAACTGAATGAATGAATAAATGAATGTAAAAAGTTTATTAAAACTAGGAGACAGTGATTAAATCAGCAACCAAAATTACTTTTGCTTCTTAGCACAAAACACTATTCTGTCTCTCTGTCTCTGTGTGTCTTGCTCTCTCTCTGGCTCTATCTTTATCTCTCTCTATGAGTCTCTCCCTGTTTTTCTGTATCTCTATCTCTCTCTGTCTCTTTGTATCTCTCTCTCTCTCTCTCTCTCTCTCTCTCTCTCTCTCTCTCTCTCTCTCTCTCTCTCTCTCACCAAAGCTATTATATGGCTAAAAAAAATTAAAAGTTGCAGAGAGAAAACTTGGAAGCATCTTGCCTACCTAGTAAAACTCTAGTAGTAAACATTTATTTAAATGAATGAAGAAATAAATATTATCACTGCTTGATTAAAACTTGGTTCATACTATTTTTTTCTTTCCAAGGGCACTACAAGGAGAGAGAATTGTCTACACCCATTTTGAAGATGAAAAATAGTTAAATACCTGAATAAAGTTAATGGAGATATCAAAGAAAGCAATTCTTTTTTTTACGGACCACACAGTAGATAGAATATTTGCTCAGAGTTTAGTGGATTTATAAATGGCCATTGGGATACACATATGCAAGAAAAATACTTTTTATTTTTTAAGTTTTACCTTTAATTATCAGAATATAGTTATATGTGTTGAGAAATTACACTTTGTAAGAACAAAATAGAGCTATTACCTATGTAAAACTGGAATCCCACGATGTAGAAACTGGTATTGTGATTAGAGCTACAGATAAACACAGATGTGTGGGGAATTAGGGATATCATGTTCAAAAGGTGAATGATGGATAAAGACCTCTAATCCTTTGGTTCTGGCCCAAACAAAGAAGAGATTGTATTAAGTGAATCGGAAGGAAGAGATGTACAGTAGTCAAGAAACAATGTAGGCAATTATAGTGTGATAGAAGAAGACATAGATTAGAAAGGCAATAGAGCATCCAATTACCATATAGACAGAGGGGGAAAGATTAGAATAGATCATTTGAGAGAGAAAAAAGAAGTAAGATAGGAAAAAACACAGGAGAGGCAAATGAATAATAAGAATGATTCCAAAGAATATAAATGAGATAACACTTCTGAAGGGTCATCTTTCTTTTTCTTTATTCACATGACCACCTGTATATGTATGTATACAGGTATATAACCACAAATGAAACTGAAGAGGAAATGTGAGTGAGAAGAATGGTAATTAATTCAATAAATGAGAAAGGAGCAAGAAGACATGGGGGTCATATGCAGTGTAAGTCACAGAATCTCAGAATCTGAGGATGAGGAGGGACCTCGGAGGGCAAACAATGATGGAGAAAGTTGGACATATTTAAAGAAAAAGAATATGTACCTGAGAAAGCTATTAGTGAAGAGAGAAAAAGATGTAAGGAATTGGGGGCGATATTGATTCTCCGTGCCTAAGAGAAGGTGATTCTATTAATAAAAATAATTAAACTGTGAGTTCCTTGAGGTCAAGGACCAGTTCTGTTTTTCCCCCAGTAGGTAACACAGTGCCTAGTACTCATTTAGTTAGTGCGCAATGCTCCTTGACTTGACTTAATAGGTCATATTTACATAGCATTCTAAGGTTTGTAAAAGAGTTTAAATATTTTATTTCATGTAATCCTCAAACACTTTCATTTTACAGGCAGGAAACTAAGCTAAATGACTTGTGGGGGTCACACAGTAGGTCTGTGAAGCAATATTTGAACTCATTTCTTGTTGACTCCCAGTCCAGTGCTTCAATCACTCTGCTGCCTAGCTATTGTCGCTCTGAAGTCGAAGGATAGAGAATTTGCTTTTTAAGACTGGGTAAAGGGAGGAGCATGTGAACTAGACTTGAGGGTCAATGTGAAATCCTACCCAGTCTTTAACTGTTTGATCATTTTCAGTCAAGCCTGACTCTTCATGACCCTGTTTAGGGTTTTCTTGGTAAAGATACTGGAATGGTTTGCCATTTTCTTCTCCAGATCATTTTACAGATGTGGAAACTGAGGCAAATAGGGGTAAGTGACTGGCAAGGCTCATATAGCTAATAAGAGTCAGGCCAGATTTGAACTCATAAAGATGATTTCAGACCCAGTATTCTATCCACTGAGCCACCCAGCTCAGTTCTCACCCCCTATATAAAACCTCCTCCAACTGTTCTAGCCCACATTGTCCTTTCTGTTCCTCTCAATAATTATTGCACTCATATCAAGCCACACAAAAGTGTCCTTTCTTTCATAGATGTTTATTTTTACTCCCTAGTAATCAATCAGCAAGAATTTATTAAACACCAACTATGTGCCAGGATAGGGTCACAGACACCAAAATTGTGATTTTTCAGAAGAGGGCCCAGGACTTTCCCTCTTGATTTCCCAGGAAGCTTAGCAGACTGCTGAGACTATAGTTATTAATCATTTATCATTTGTTAATTAGACATCCTTTGACAATGAGAATTTTTACATAAACATAATCCTTTACTTAAAGTTTTTTGATGCTTTTTTGGTCTTTAAAGAAGACTACAATGATAAACGGATGATTTTTTTTTTTATTGTCTCCCTTCTTTTTCTTCTTTTCTTTTGAGTTTTTACATTAAGATGAAAAAACATTTCTAAAACACCCATTCTTGGTCAAAATGCTATATAGTACAGTTTAAAATTGGATATAATTACAGTGATGGTATTTTCCAAGCCAAACATTAAGTCCTGACATTGAGAACATTCCGTTTGAAAAGGCTTATTAAAAATGTACTTTATTTTCTTGAAATTGAGACTGTACCAGAAAATCTGGGACATGAAGTAACTCTAGGTTGTAGCAGGCACTATTAAGAATATATTTGTTTAGATATGAATTCATACAATATACTCTTTAGCCAATCTCCTTTACTATTTACTTTTTAAAATTGGTTAAGCTTCATGGCAGAAGGAACATATTGAAATTTTTTTTCACTTATTTTGTCTACAAAGGACTTTGTAAATATTATCTGAGTACTTATTGCAATCAAATGAGCAAACGAAAGTGTCAGCCAAGACCTAATTCCTGCATCTCATAGCAATTCTGTCTTTCTCTCTTTGCATTACACCCACACCTTTTCTTTTAGTCCCAAAAGTAAACTGTTCAGTAGTCCTGCAAACAGCAATTATTGTTTCCTAATAAATAACTCCAATCATCAAAATTAAAATTCTGTACTAGTGCAGTGTTCATCCTCTAGGTTCTAAAACCAAAGGGAGAAATAATCTGAAATCATAATTGATTTGACAAGTGCATCTGCCTCTGAAACCTGTGAACCATTGCTTCTCCACCATCTGCAATTCAGTAGCTTATCTGAGCGCTGAGGAATGCATATAATACCAAATACTCAAAAGCCAGACCTAAGTTGCTGAGGAGAATGCTAAGGATTTAAGTCCTCATGAAGCGGTTGTGTATTACACTTTTTTTAACTCAATTGATGTTTGCATAGGTTTCTATATAATCAGAAAGTTGTCCCTGATTCCTTCTTTCATCCAATACATATCTACTGTCATGAAAACATGTCCATTCTCTCCCCAAAATATCTCCCCCACATATCACCTCCCTGAGCATTCCAGATGCCACCACCCTTGTTCAAGTTTTCATTACTTTACTCTCTACATTAGCTTCCTAATCTCCTTGACTCCAAACTCTTCTCTTCAATTTATTTTCCACATTACTGACAAATTAATTGCCTTAATGCATACCTCTGTTCCCCTCAATCCAGTTCAGCAAACATTTCTTAAGCTTGTATTATGGGCCAAGTACTATGCTAGGCAAGAGATATTCAAACACAAAAACAATATAATGCTGTTATAATCTATGTCTAAAAATGAAATCAAACAAAAATATTTATTGGTTCCTGTCTACCTAACAAACAGGGCCTAAGCTCTTTAGCTTGTCAATGAAGACTCTCCCTCCCCATTCCCCTCAAACAACATGGCTCCAATGTATTCTCTACTTTAACTAGAATGAACTTTTACCACCTAATTTTGAATCCTTTTTCATCCCTAAAGTCCCAAAAAGCATAAATCTAGAAGGAGGCTAATAGCAATTTACTGCCGATACTTACTACCTCAAATTATGTTTGCTTCCCTTGTACGAAACTACAGAAGTCAGGAGACTAGCGGTGTGAGAGATAAGTAGAGGAAACTACTCACTTTTCCAAGCATTTAAATATACTTTTCAACCTCCAAAGTTCAGTCTAAGTAAGACAAACAGAATTAAATTGTATGCATGTTTATTTCTCTCAAAGCAGAAAGTGGGTGGGCATGTATATGAACGCATGGGAGTTACAGTCAGTAACTGAGCTCAAAAAACTGTTTGTTGGAGGAGATTATATACCTATAGAGCAAGCCTATACAACCTTCAGTCAGGTATCCCCCAGAAAAAAATGTAGAGGAATTCCTTTGGTATGCCATAAAGTAAGGAAGTATTGTTCCCTCCCTCCTAACTCAGGATGCCTGTGTCTCTTCTCAGCCAAGATTATAATTTCCATAGAACAAGAGAATGCCTCCCAGGATGTCTGTTTTTTGTCAGTCATAAACAAGATAATGTCACAAAACAAGAGAATGTCATAAGTGTCCTAACAAGAGAGGTCCCTAAAACAAGCCAATAAGAAGAGAAATGCCATAATCAAGATAGCGTCCAGTTCAAGGGTTTTGGTCTTTATCAGTCATAAACTGGAGAATGCTCCTGATCAACTTAATCCAATCTTGAGGCTGCTGGCACAGCAGGACTTGGGTATCCCAAAGGATCATTAGCATGCTAAATCAGAGCGAGCCAAAACATCCTGTTCTGATTGACCAGTCCAGGTTTTCAGCCTCTTTCAGGTGATGAAAGACTCAAGCAAGCCTGACATACTTAATATCACATTTTACTTCATTTCTGTAAGCAAGTCCCACCCCCCATACACACCAGCTCCCTCTCAATTTGGACAAGACCCAGTGATTTTAGTTATAATAATCAATATTTTATGATCCTTTAAAGTTTGTAAATTACTTTATATACATTAGTTCATTTTTCACAGCAACCCTATAAAGCTAGAAATTACAAGTATTATTGTCTCCATCTTAAAGTTAAAAAAACCCCTCAATTTCAGAGAGATCAGTGGACTTGTACAGTTTCACAGCAAATAAGCATCAGAGACAGGATTAGAATACAAATCTTCACATCAAATTCATCACCTCATCAACTATACAACCCTGCCTCTGACTTTCCAAAAATCAACCAGACCATGTTTAGTTATAAAAGGTTCATTGCAAATAAGTCTTCTTTCATTCCCCAAGCACATAGCACAGTCCATGCCGTAGCTTACACTTATAATGCTCCCCATATCTCTGTCTTATAAAATGCTCTCTATAATTCAAAACAAATGACCCCCCACTCATGAAGCATTCAATCAGAAATGTCCTCTCCTTCCAATTAACTGTCAGTTTCTTTTTTTATATTTACTGTCTCTTTCTTGTTTTGTATTTATATTTATGTGTGTTTTATCCTATTAGATTGTAAGCTCCTTATTGGTAGAGCTCACCATCCTCTCTACTACTAATAATACAGTTTTGTAATAAATTAATCTCATTTAATCAAGCCTGGCCTTAACATTGTAAAACTCTCACTTCTATGGAACCTGACTGCCTCTTGTCATATTATGTCAACAGTATGTTTTCAAGAACCAATTAATGATAAGCTATGCCTGAATTCCAATTTAAACAATAGTAAATTCTCAGGGACCTTGTACTTGACCTCCAGGGCCTCAGTTTTCTCCTCTGTCCAAAGGAGGAGGTATCACTCTAAGTCCTCAGAGGTCCCCTCTCTAAATATACATTCCTAGGAATAATTCTGGAATCCCACCTTAAAGTCTGCAGCTGCTCCACCTTTTTGCCCTGCTGCAGGAGCTGGTTTTGGCAGTCTGGCTCACTCCTGAGAGCATCTGAGAGACTGAAGGGTTACCATGTTTAACATCCACCCCAACCATCAAAAGGTTCATCTCTTGCAGCTGGGAGAACCATCTCTCCTGTTCTTTCTCCTTGTTCTTCAATAATTTCTCTCAAATTAAACACTCAGAAGCAAAAATCAAATCAAAATGAAACAAAAAGCCAACCTGTTCATAATCACTTTGTTTCCTTCACATTTCAAAAGGAATGTCATGTGAGGGAAGTGTGGGATTTCTTGCCTTTTCTCTTGAGTTTCCTTGAAATAGTGCTTTAAAATTGTATTCTGAACTTAATGAAACAAGCATTTCCATAGCATAGCAGAATAGGAAAAATAGATGATTGCACATGAAACTGCAAATCTATTGTGTCAACTTGCTATTCCTTTTAAATATATATGTATGTTAAAGTTATCATGTAACTTTTTTCCCTTTTTCTTCCCTTCCCCACCAGTGCCCATGGCTACTATTAAACACAAACATGTGCATGAGTGTGTATGTATTTATACATACTTCTATTTATCAGTTCTTTCTCTGGATGCAGATAGCATCTTCCTTCATAAATCCTTTGTAGTTAATTTTTGTATTTATAATAGTCTAAATGACTTAGTTTCTCAAAGTTGTCCTTAAAACAGCATTTCTTTCATTGAATGCTATATTCTCTTGGTTCTGCTCATTTCACCCTACAAACCTTCCTCTCACTTCCATTCTGAGGGCTACCACACAGTGGCAAAGGCTTGCAGTATTCCAACTACTTTCAAATATGCTTCCTTAGAACGTTATTCTTATGTTCTAAGCATCTATTGTTCATTTATGTACCACTCATCACAATATTTTTTATACAAATGTAGCACTTATCCAATTCAATTCAACTCAACAAAGACTTATATGGTGGAAATAGAACAATCCTTGTCCTCATGGAGCTTACATTTGTGGGGGGTGGTACAATGTGTAAATATATGTAAATATAAGATAATTTGAGAAAGGTAGAAAGAATAGCAACTATGGTGATATGAAAAGGAGGAGTTTCTCAGGGTGTCATCTTTTCCTTTTAAATGCTCCTTCTTCATGTATACATAACCCACCAGAACACTTTAAGAAAGATACTTGGTACTTTTCCAATTCATCTCCAAAGATTAAGAAAAAAAAGAACCTCAGTTCTAGCCTTTGAAAACCTTGAGTTTTCCTGGGGATGCAATGTGTTAATAGATAAGTATAATACAATCCGAGAAAGGAGGGATAACTAAGTAATGAGAGGAATCGAGAAAGGCTTGGCTTCTTCGCACCTGAGTTAAGCCTTGAAACTAAAGATTTTATCAGGCAACAGTGAGATGGATGGGACACCTTGAACAATGATTAGGGATGGGGTTTCAATGCTGATTTTGAAAGGGAATCTACATAAACAAAAAGAAGGGGGGGCAATATAAAATAAGCCTAAGAAGAAAGGAATCCAGAAAGTGTTTAAATGCTAAACAGAGAAGTCTTATTTTGTTCTAGAGGAAATATAAATCTACTAAAAGGTTGTCAGGTTTCTTTTAAACAGAGTAGTGACAGTTGGACCTCTCTCACTGGAATATTATTTGGCAGTTCTGTGAAGGTTGACTTTTCGAGGGTGAAAACTGGAAGTGGGAAGACCACAGGAATCAACTGTGTTAGTCTTATGTTGTTGCTATGTGCGTGGAGATAGGGGGATAGATGGAAGAAACTTTGGGGTAGGATAACTGACAAACTTGGCACCTATTTGGATATAAGGAGTAGAGAAGAATGAAGAATCAGGGATGACTGATTAGCGACGGGGGGCAGGAGAAAGATGAAGGTTAATCTGCGGAGAATGAGACAGATCAATCAAACTTGTACGAGGATAACTAGGAGAGAGTAGTCTCACAGAAGTCAAAGGATGAAAAAGTATTCACGGGGAATCCATGTGGACAGAAATGACAAAAGCCATCATAAAGTCAAAAGCATGAAAACTAAGAAAAAGATGATTATATTTACTAATTAAGAGATTATTGATAATCAATATCATCACAGAAACTATGTCCTTTAAAATATTCAAAGAAGAGTATTCCACCATTTCATTGGACAAATGCATCCCATTTTTTCACAACTCAGTCAAAAAGTTCTTATGGTGTAGAGATTTTTCCTAACTTTCAGCTTTGCTACTTCCTGCCAAAATTTAAGTCAATTTCCTCTGAACTGTCCTTGATAGAAACAGAGCAGATAATCATTCGCATATGTATGTGTGTGTTCTTCTATATACTTGAACAGTTTTCTTTATATAGAAGAATTTAAATATGAAATCATCTAAATTGCATATTCTCTTGGCACATTAACCATAGTGGAAATATGCCAGACTTGTTTTCTAGAATAAGTCATTCACTGAACAGAGCATAAATGAAGCAGGTCAGAGACCATGTCAGTGATTTTTAAATTGTTCTTCTTTCCTAGAAAATATCATCCCATATCTTCTTAGAACCATTCTTTCTGTGAAAATTAATGATAATCCCTAATAATGAATACTTTTCCTCGAAAGAAATTTCTAAGAGAATTTTCTGAAATATGATAAAAAAAACAACGTAGTCAGAGACAATATCCCCAAATAAGAATGCTAATTATCATCAAGATCATAGATTGAGAGCTAAAAGAGACCTTCAAGATCTAGTCCACCTACTTAATTTTACAGATGAAGAAACCGAAAACTACAGAAGTAAAGCCAATTACCCATGATCACACATATATTATAGCCACGATTAGAATCCAAGTCTCCTGACTACAAATCCAACACTATTTCTAGCACCCAAAGATGATAAAGATATTTTTTGATTAAAAATCTGAAATGGTTTCCTGCACTGATAAATTGCTTAGGAGAACATTAGTATTTGGCTATATCAATCAATCAAAAAATATTTATTCAGTATATATCAGCCATTGTGCTAGTAACTGGTGATACAAAGACAAAAGTGAAACAATCCTATCCCTCAGGGAGCTTAGAATTTAATAAAGGAGATAGCATGTACACATGTAAGTACATACATGCTATATATGTATACATACATATATATAAAATATGTCTATGTTCTATAATATATATATTTCTCAATGACAGAATCTACATTTTTCTATCAATTTCTACTTCTAAAGTCCAAGAAAAGAAATTCCTAAAGTTCTTGTTACTGAGTGTTCTCATTACAATAGCGCCTTCTGATGAAGTAGCTAAAAAATGTTGGAAAAATTATATTCTAGCACAGTAGCTTAATTTATATGACACATATGCTATAAACATTGCCCACAGACTTAGATTCTCTATTTATAAATATGTATGAGCTATAATTAACTAGGAAAAAAATACTCCTAAGTGCTTCTTCACTGGTCCTGAGATTAGTGATATGTTTCAATGACATCAAGTAGTGCTAAAAAGGAAACTTAAAATTCTAATAGATTGAAACAGTTCCAGTCAACTAACATCAATTAGTTATCATGGACTTATTCTCTAAACTTGTAAGATACATGTCACCAACACTTTTATTATGGTTGATCTCTTTATTCAAAATGGCAGTGCTCCTCTTGAAGCATTAAGGCCTCATTAATTTATTTCCTAGAAGAATTCAAAAGAATAATCTAATTGTCAACTATTTTAAGATGAAAGGACCAACAGAGAGGATGTTCCAGCCATCATTCCCAAGATAATTGCTTCAGCCTACTCAAAGAACTAGAATAGAAACATTTCCAATTTTAAGTGAAACTTTTGATGGTTTGATGAATGGAGCTAAAATTGGGATCTATCATATGCTCAGAGCACTCAGTAAAATGTAAACCCCTTATGGACAGTACTATTTCATTTTGATGTTTGTATACCTAGTACATTGCACAGGCTCCAGAACATAAAAAAAAAAAAATAGCTGTTGTATTGCTTTCTTGCATGATAATGCCTCATTTATCCAGAAGAGTAAGGGAATGAATGAAATATTCCATGTAAGTACATTTGCCATATAACTGAAGTTTATTGCTTCCAACATCAAAACTTATCTCATTTCAGCAGTTCATCACAAACAGCAGTTCCATCACAGAACTCTCTCAAATGCATTGCATGCTTCTCAGGCTTCTTAAACAGAGGCTTTTTCCCTTTTGTTGATGGGTGGAAATCTGTAATTTCATCAGACTAGGGAACACTTAATGAGAAAACTTCTTCCTATCAATGCAGATTGCTCTGCAATTTATAGTCTTAAACGGTTGTATGGAGCATAATTTAACATTTTTGATGACTCAGGACATAATTATACAAATCAGCTATTGCACTTTGTGAGAATATTCCACAAACCCAGCCCAGAGAACTTGCCTTTAGGGCCTATTGAAATCTGTAGAGCTGCCCCTATATTAAATGACCTCATGTTATTGTACTCTTTAATTCTTATATATATTCTTTGGGGTTTTTTGTGGGGGGGAGAGGGGTTGTCTCTTGACTTATCATCAGACTGTAAACTCTCCTTGCTGCTGTCACTGAACAAACATCTACTAGTTTACTCATCCCCATAACCATTTTTAGTTTATTACTACTAACCCATTGGGGAAAATATGTCAATAATCTTGTTAGAACTATGTGTTAACTAATAATAAATAGGGCCTAGAGGAACTCACCTATCAATATCCCATTTGATATTATGTCATATGAGGATCGGTCTAAGAAACTAAAGATAACCTGGGGTAGAAGGAAAATACTTAGGATAGGAATTGTAATAGAAGTCTTTGAAGATTTGCCTTGTGGAAGAGGAATTCGTGTGAAAGAGAAACTTGTGGTTATGGCCTCATGGCACTAATAGGAATAATGGATGGAGGAAATGCACTCCCTCTCTTCATTGAGGCTCCATGGGAGGACTTGTGGAAATTACCAACTCTATGGCTGACCTCCAGACAAGCTGTGTCTGCATTTCACAGGGAGGATTCGCTGACAGAATTCTTACCTGCCATGTGTGATGGTTTGTGATTTCATATCAATCTCTCTTCTGCACTCTATGTTTCAGGCAAACTGACAAACTTACATTTTCCCATACCATCTCCCACTTCCATACCTTTGCCCAGGCTATCCCTCATACCTAGGATGCTCACCTTTCTCACCTCTGCTTCACAGAATTACTAGATCCCTTCAAGGTTCTCAGATCAGCATGAATTTCCCTTATCCTTGAAGGACGGAAAGAGGGAGGAAGGAAGGAGGGAAGGAAGGAAGGAAGGAAGGAAGGAAGGAAGGAAGGAAGGAAGGAAGGAAGGAAGGAAGGAAGGAAGGAAGGAAGGAAGGAAGGAAGGAAGGAAGAATAACCATTTATTAAGCATTCACCTCTTGTGCCACATGCTTTCCAAATATCTTATTTGATCACAATAACCATCTTGGAAGTTAGATTTTATCATAATTCCCATTTTACAGTTGAGAAAATTGAGGCAGACAGAAGATAAGTGACCTGCCCTGGGTCACATATTAATAAATGTCTAAGGCCCAACTTGCATTCAAGTCTTCCTTATTCCAAATCCAGCCCTTTATCTATTGTGCCACCTAAGTGTACTACAGATAACACAACTAATGTCACCATTTGATAGAAGAGAAAACTGAGGTTTAAGATCACAGAGGGCGTCAGTGTCAGAGGCAGGATTCAAATCCAGCTCAGTGCTCTTTCGTGTTCACTGTGCTGCTTTTCTATATTGTTATTTGTGTTTTCTCCAATATATTATTGTCATTCTGTTATTTAGTTGTTTCAGTTTGGTCCAACTCTTTGTGACCCCTTATGGAGTTTTTCTTGCAAAGATACTGGTTTGTCATTTCTTTCTCCAACTCATTTTGGAGATGAGGAAACTGAGGCAAATAGAGGTTAAATGACTTGCCCAGAGTCTCACTAAGTAAAGGGTATCTGAGGCCTGATCTGAACTCAGAATTTCTGACTCCTGACCTGGCAGTCTATCCACCATACCACCTAGCTGCCCTTTCTTCAATAATGGCATTCTAATGCAGTCTTTAATCAATTTCATAAAATTGCTTGATGAGTCCCACAGTTTCTAAATTTGTATGGGATTGACTTAAATGTGTTTCCCTTCTGCATTTTAATTTAGAACTTAACTATAAAATTGCTTAATCCTAAGATGCAAAAGATGAGATTGATAGAATCTGATGGTGATTGCAGGAATCTTTTCAGTACAATGTTATGTCTGGGATGGCCTGAGTGCAATTCAATTTTTGTTATGTTTTGGGTCCAGACCCATGATTTCATTGGTTCAAGGAACAAACAGATGTAAACTCCCTCAGCAGATACACATTGGCAACTTTCCTATCATGTACAACCTTAGAGAATGTCCTGGGGGCCCTGAGAGATAGATGATGAAGAGATTTGTTAATTCAGCCAGAATATGTCAGAGGTAGTTCTTGAACTCTGACTCTCCAACCTCCAAGACCAGCCCTCTACCCACAACGTTATATTGCTTCTTCTTCCGAATCCAAAACTTGAACAATATTGGTTTATAATTCTACAAACTAGAAACGATTGTAATTTTAAATTTGTGCATAAAGAGTTATTTGTTTGTTTCTTGGTATGAAGGGTTAGCGGAACAAGATGTCCAGCAAAAATCAACTTGAAAATTTGTAGTCATCCATGTTTCAAAGCTCCTCTCTGGTTATCTTCCCAATTGCCTTCCTTTCACTTTTATTTAAATTTGATTTACAAATAGAATCTGTGTAGCTAAGAGTCCTTTGTGGTTCAGTTCAAAGTTGCTGTCATGAAGCAGTTTTAATCTTGTATTCATGGATTTTCAGTCATGTCTGACTCTTCATGTCCACATTGGGAATTTTCTTGGCAAAGATACTGGAGTGGTTCGCCATTTCCTTTTCCAGCTCATTTTACAGATGAGGAAATTGAGACAAACAGGGTTAAGTGACTTGTCCAGGGTCACACAGCCAGTAAGTGTCTGTGGCCAAATTTGACCATTTACATCTTCCTGATTTCAGACCTGGCACTCTATCCACAGCTCTTTGATTTGAAGCAGGAGGAGAAGGAGGGGTGGGGGGAAGCTTTTTTCCCAATGACTGGAGAAAGGAAAAATGTCTATTCTACCTCTGAGAGCAGGCATGACCGACAGAACAGAAGAATAAACCAAAGCTTCATACTGGAGAAATGATTCTGGCCAGCACCAGAACAAATCAGAACATCTATAACTTAATACCTTAGCTTAGAAGCAAGTGTTAGCATGCTCTCCCCTCACCCCATACCATCATATTAGAGACGCATTTGCCATAGACACTGTAATTCCAGGTTGACCTGACCATAGAACCAGGGGTATGCTGGAGCCAGCTCAAACTTACTCCAGGGAACCAGCTGTTAGATTTTCAGGGTAAGCATTTACACCTCAAAAATCAGTAAATGCTACAGATCAGGACTCAATTATTTTTAGTTTATTCTCTAAACTTAAGAAAGTATTGGAAAAAATATTATGTATTTCCTATATACACTTTTTCCCTGAATAACCAGTTGAATATTTACTAGCATACCACTGCTTAGAACCTTAACAGGATATTGTTCATGAAGTTAAGTACCAGGACACCTTTCATCATCGCTGTCATCACCACCATCATCATCCTCACAGCTGGCATTTATATAGAACTCTAAGGTTTGCAAAAGCACTTAACATATTTCCTCATTTGCTCCTCACAATCATCTCAGGATACATTATCCTCATTTTCCAGTTAAGGAAACTGAGATGTTAAGTGACTTATCTGAGGTCATACAGTTGGCTAGTGTCTGAGGCAAGATTTGAACTCATCTATCTTATTCCAGATCAAGTACTCTGTCTACTGTACCACCTAGTAGCCTCTCTCACTGACTGGTATCTGCTCTAACAGCCTAGACTTAGACACCTTTCCTCCCTTACCTTCATTTTGCATGGACTCTGAAGACCCATGGAATGTCAGCTCTTGCACTCTCATTCTTCATTCATTCATTCACTCAGTAATATCTCCAGGTTCACAAATACACACAGGATCTAATTTAACCACCCTGCTAAACAGGATTCCGTCACCATAATGAATTGGGTAATTAGCAGTTGCTAACTCCACATACAAATGCTGTCTCTTTCCCACACAGTTGTGTCTCTATACCTATTCCTCAACCATATAGCAAATGCCATGAATGGTCTTGATCAACAGTACTCCTAGGTTAGTACTAGGTATGCTGGAATATTTGTTGCTATCTCTGCTTCCTCTCGGAGATGCATCTGGCATTACACTATTATTTTAGTTATGTAGAAAATTAAGATAATTGGGATGAGAAAAGCATATTAAGGTTATTAAAGTCATTTCTATTCTTTGTTCCTAATTTACTGATAAATTGCTTTACTTATTTTAATTGGATTATTATCTGTACAATGATCTTATAAAATGCATTAAATTCATAAAGCAGTAACATTTTTGTTCATTCCATCTTATAGGAATAATGGAAGACAATTAGGAGCTTATTGACTATGACTTGGTATTTCCACGATTTAACCTCGATACTCTCTTTTTGTGGTGACAAACCGTTCAGCTTATACCAAAAGAAAATGAATATTTTTCGGTACATGATATTCTTTCTTTTGTCCATAGGCATCTGGTCCTGAGAGTTCATTAAAGGATGATGCCAAGGGTTCTCTTCAGAACAGCTTCAGAGTTCTAAATGAAGCTAAGAGGCTAGCAAATGATGTTAAAGGTAAGCATGACATCCATTTATTATGTAAAGTTGAACTGTGGTTACATTTGGTGGAAGAACTTCTCTTCATTTATATTTTCAGGCTGGACCTGTCATTATGTTAGTATTAAGAACTACCAGTGGGGAAATACCTCCTTACAGTGCAGATCTGTATCTATTCTGCAATGTCTAGTCTTGCTTAGGACATGAAGAGATTTTATGTAACTTGCTCAGGATCATGTAGCTAGTGTGTATTCAAAGATGCAACTTGAACCCAGGCCTTCTACACTCTGAGCTTAATAGACTATCCATGACATCATCCTACTTCTCCATCTTCATCTATTTAAGAATTAGAATATTTTTAGAAGTTCTTTTGATATCTGTTTAATAATGTGGCAATTCTATGATCTCTTATCTAGAGCAACTTTCCTTCCCAAATCTCTAAATGCTTTATATGTCATAAAGAATCATTATGTATTTTCACTTCTATAATGTGAGAAAGAACCCATAATTCCTTATAAACATAAGCTCTCAAGAGTCACTTTGTCTATTTTCAAGTGAGGCAGGATAAGTTTTTAACAGTGGGAATCAACATTATGCTTTATCTTAAAAGAGGAAAATGGAAATGACCGATCCAATTACAATTAGATGAGACATTTTGGCAAGTTGGGTATAATTGCCTACCTGAAACTTTCAGTTTTGTTACTGTGGCACACATTCCAAAGAGGCTTTCAGAATTTTGAAAAGACTTTTTTTATTTCTCATACTACTTTTTTTCTTATTCGAAGAGCAATTTTTTGATTCAGATTGAATTTAAGACTATAAAACCACTGAATAGTGTGACATCTATCTTTTTCTTGGTATTTTGTATTAGTTCTGTTTTTCTAAACACCTATTTTGTGGAATATATTTCTTTTCCAGACTTGTTCATTGACTTCTTTAAATACCTAAAACATAGTTGTATTTTTTCATAGCCATACATCATAGCTACTATTCATCATTGATAATTATAAGCTGTCTATGATTTAAATGAAACTCCTGGAGTTTTTTTTTTTATGTTGCTTTTTTTTAAATAAAGCATTGAATCTGGTAGAACGTCTCTGTCATTTCATTTGTTCTGAACCTAGACAAACTTTTTAGTTTGACCCTAACCAGGTCAAAGAACACATAGAAACAAATGAGAACCCATCAAGACTAATGTTGAAAGAGCCTCAAGCTCACATATAAGTGTATAACATGAAATGAAGTTACTCTGATAAGAAAAGCGTATCAGAGGAGCCTGGTTTGAAATACCATCAAGACAAAATATTAAGTCTGATGGATTCTAAATTGCAAGGTAGCAGAACAGTTTGTAGAATGTCCTTCAAGCATTTTTTTCTAGGGCCATCCCAAAATATTGGCCAGACTCAAAAGCATTCTTGGTACCATGTAACTAGAAGCTATGGACAAATGGTTTAGAAAAGTAATAAGTAATTAGTGTCTGCTGAATTGTGAAGTGTGAGCTAGAGTCCATTGTGTCTATGTCTTTAATCTTAACCCTATAAAATATCTAGAGTTGCTTTAAGAAAACTTTATTACCCTCAGGAGTTCACTCCTTTAAAAATGAGAGAATGCCTCATTCCATTTCCATGCTGAAAATCCAAACTCAGCCTGTACTGTGCATAAGGCATACATCTGGTCCAAACAGATGCAACCCTAGAGAATAGCAGTTTAAAAATATATATCATGCCAATATATTTTCCTAAGTGACCAAAGCTTCCCAGTGGTTTCAGTCTAGAGAAAAATTAAGATCGTGTACTTTTAATGTTGATGTAAAATTTTCAATGTAGAGCACTTCACTATTTTTTTAATGTTTGAACTCTCTCAATATATTTAACTTTCCCAAAGTATATGATGCTGAAATGTCTACAACTACTTCTTTAAACTCAAAATCTGTTTACAATGAGGTAAAAACAACACTTGAAGGTTAAACTTAATGCAAACTAGAATAGTGTCACATGGGAATTTGAACCACAAGTCCTTGACTTTTTTAATATAATTAATTTTGCAACTGCTAGTGAAGTTTACTCATTTGTGTGACCGTGCACGTCTTTTAACCCGCCTTGGCTCTTAGTTTCCTCCTCCAGGATGGGATTCAACCAGATGACCTCTGATGTCCTTTCTAGCCTTTGATCTCTGATCTCATCAACTAGGTAGACTTCAGTGTGATACTAATACATTGCAAATATAATTCATGATAAAGACATTCATGCTCGTACACCAAGTCAAAATAAATTTAACATATTTCAGTACCGACTCATTCACAGTTCAGCTTTATTCAGCATTTGAGCACTGAATTAATCAGACCTATTCCAATATTGATCAACACAAGATATTAAAGTGCAGAATCACCCACTAGGCAATGGCACCACTTGCCACAAAGCAATCAAATCAGAATTAGCATAATCAATAAAGCACCCAGCATTCCAGAACTGCTATAAAAATATAATTGAGTGTTAGGCAGCATGTGTGTTAACTTCAGGTTAAACCAAATAAGCCTCACTATTATTATCTAGATCTTCAACATTAATTTTGTGTTTCTGTCAGTCTCCCTACAAAGCATTTATAGGCTTCAATAAGGACTAAATCAATCAAAGTAAAAGATGTTAAAATCCTAAGTGCCTCCATATGCACTTAGACACACTGCTTGTGCCTAAAGTGATCTGGAGACTGAGATTCTCCATTCGTGTGTTTCAATGGTCTGTGAATGGTGCCTGTTCCATGAAGCTTTCACTTCCTCATCTACTTATAATCACAATCCTTCCAGTCCAGAACGGTCCGGATTAGTCATTCTTATCTCAGATGAGGCTAAGGTGATTATTCTGCACTTCTTTCCTTTTAGAGCTATTACAGTACAATTACAATTACAAAAATGCCCTTTTTGACCAGAAATTTGTTTATACCACATGTGAATTTATGCTCCCTGTTTGCATAATGACTTCTAGCACATATTGTACAGAAACTTGGAAAGCCTACATAACATACAAGGTTGGGCGCTGGAATGCTTTTTCCTACATGATGGAGAAATTAATCTCATTACTTTATAGTCATACTTTACCTCTTTCCCATTCCTCCCCCAACTCTGACGTCCCCAGCATTCCCCTACTAGAGCTCAGCATCAGCATATAAAAATCTACAGAGAAAGTTGACATTAAATTGCTGCTTTGTTCTAAAGTCTTTCCAAAACTCAGTTTGTTTTGGTAGGGTCTTCTAGAAAGTAAGTCCAATATTGGCTATTGTATAATGTGAAAGGAGACAGGAGTGATCATTCATTTAAAATTTTTCTTTTCGCACTTCAGGTAGTATACTAGTTAAAATAATGAAAACCTACCAACTTCTCAAATCATATATCCTCCAAGAAACCAAGCCAAGGCTATGATGGAGATGGGACTGTTTTCTTGCTACATTATGACATCTTCCTGATTTGTGGCCAATTATACGAGTTATAAAATGGCTGTTAATCAGGAAAATGCCATATATTACCCCTGAAAACTGCTGAAATAGGCCTTACAGAGCAGAACTCTTGACAGCAGCTATTAAAATGGAGATTTAGTCATCTCTCTCTCTCTCTCTCTCTCTCTCTCTCTCTCTCTCTCTCTCTCTCTCTCTCTCTCTCTCTCTCTCTCTCTCTCAGATTAAAAATAGCAAGCAAGTATGTACCTTGCATCTAATGCTTTGCCTTCTGGTGACTTATTTCACAAGCTGCAGACAAGAGTCAGTTTGCATCATTGCCACTTATATATTCTTCTTGCCTTGAGGGAGCCTGACCTTGCCAGTAGCACTTTGTCTTGCTTTTTAACTTTTGACTATACATCTATTAAAAATAAATTGGCCTTTCTATGAAATTGAGATTTGGAGCTAAGATACGCTGCACTGATTGAATGTCATAATGACATAATATCATTGTGCTTAGAGATGTAAGACCTGGTACAGACTGACAATTGAAAGGTAGGAGGTAAATTAGTGCCTCCTTTTGAATTGAAAACTTTCAGGAACAGCCATGGAACCTATTTCTCTCTTCAGACTGGCTGAAAGATTCTACAAAATTCCCAGTGGATTGTCCTGGGATTCCAGGTCACCTCCTCTGGGAAGTCTAACCCTAAGTCTCCAATAGCTAATGCTCTCACCCTCTTCAAATTGCCTTCTATTTATTTATGTGGCATCTGTTTTATATCTCCCCCTTTCCTTCCTCCTAGGATTCAGGGCAGTAGCTTCTTTTTTAAAAAATAAACCATTCTATACTTATCACCCTCATACAGTGCCTGGCTCATGTGGGATCACATCCATGCAGTGAGTCTTACCAGCTTGATAGGACCTACTTAAGCTTTAAGTCTTCTGGTAGAACTTTTGAGAACCCAGGGTCACCTCCAAAAGGTTTTAATGAACTCTCCAGGTCTGGGGTTCCTAACTTTTTGGCATCATGGAACCCTCATGCCCTGTCACAGTACTTAATGGTTGTTGGATTGTGGAATTGAATTCATGAGAAGTTTCTAGGGTAAGAGAAATATGTTAATTTTTCAGCTTGATTTTTCTGCAAATGAAGTATTTAATTGTATAAACCAGGGGTTCTTAATCTCAGATCCATGAACTTAGACTTTTTCATATATGAATATTTGAACTTCAATATAATTGGTGTACTTTGTAATCCTGTATATTTTATTTTGTACTTTTAAAAACATTATTCCTAGAAGGGACCCATAAGCTACACCAGATGGCCCAGGTGTCCATGACACACAAAAAGGTTAGAAATCCCAGAACCTAGAGAGGTAATAAAAGCCCTTTGGATATGACTGACCTTTCAAAAGTTCTGCCAGAAGAGTGGAAATTCAGGCAGGGCTTATCAACCTGGAAAGATCCATTGCAGGACCTCTGTCCAAAGACTAACCTAGCCTAGGATACAAAGATACATAGAAATATACATGTACATATTCATATACATTATTTCATGTGAGCTCTGAAAGAAAGGGCTTTAACAGATGAAGATGGAATAAAAATAGAGAGTTCATTCAAAAATAGACTACAGGTAAGCAAAGGGATAGAGATAAGAGATAGCCCATTGAAAAGAGAAATTGACAATAATACAGTCAGAATGGAATGTAGATTATTTGAAGTAAACTAGTATGAGATAAGGCTAGAAAGTCATTTATATTTACCAAGAGGCCCTTAAGTGGCCTCTACAGGATTAATTTTTACTTTATTTGTTATGCTTTGGACAATACTGTGAAGAGTAGGTTAGAGAGAATATAGATTAGATGCAGAGAATGGATAGGAGGCTATTATAAAATCCTTGGTCAGAAGAGATAAGAGCCTGAATAGGAGGGCCCTGGGAGTTGAAAAGAAGAGATAGAGAAATTTTGTTGAAGTCAAATTGACAGGACTTGGCAGCTAACTGCATGACTGGGATTGCAAGAGGGATCAAAGACGCTAAACAGCACTTTTAAACCACTACCATAGGCAAAGCACAATGTTGGATCCAGTAGCTACAAAGCAAAACTGAAGTGGCCCTTGTCCTCAAGAAGCTTTGTGTTCTATGGGGGAATGGAGAGGTGAAGCATATTTAATGATAAATATAATCAAAATAAATCATTTTTTCATAGGGCATGGAGTAGGGAAAGGGATCATCACAGGCTTCATGAGGCAGCTAGGTTGTTCAGTGGATAGAATGGTGGTCTTGGAACCAGGAAAACTTGAGTTCAAAATTTGCTTCATCAAGTTACCTAACTTCATTCAACCTCAGTTTCTTCATCTGTAAAATGGAGGATTTGAACTTGATTACCTCCAACATCTTTTTCAGTCCCTAAATGATGGTCTTTTGTGCAGGAACTTGACTGAGCCTGGAAGGAAGCTGAAAATTCTTAGAGGAAGGGTTGATAAGGGACAATATTCAAGGCAGGGCAGGAGGGTGATCCATTAAAACGTATTAAGGTAGAACATGGAATGGTGTGTTTGAGAAACAACACTAAACCAATTTTTAAAATATAATGTGTGTGAGAAAAAATAATATGAAATGAGACTAGAAATATAATCTGGTGTCATATTAATAAGGACTTTAAATGCTAAACAGAGATATTTGAATTCTATGCTAGAGACAAGTAGGAGCCAGTGAAGCTTCTTCAGCAGGAAACAAAAGAAACAGAGATGTCAGAGGAAGAGAAGTTTTTGATAGGAAGGTGAGCTCAACTTAGAACTGTTGAGTTTTAGGTCCTGCTGGAATATTTAAATAGAGATGTCAGGCTGGCAGATGGAAATTTTCAACTGGAGTTCTGGGGAGAGGTCAGGGATAGAAATAATGATTTTATACTCATCTTTATAGAGGTGATAATTGAGGATGGGGCAGTGTGGGATATTATGAAGAGAGATAATAGAAAATAAGAAAAAGGGCAGAGCTTTGAAGAACATCCTTGTTTAAGGGTTGGGAGAAGCAAAAGGAAACAGCAAAAAGATGCAGAGAAAGGACTGTGAGATAAATAAGAGGAGAACCAGAAAGAATGTCATGTTGTGTATTAACAAGTGAATACAGAATATCAAAAAGGAAGAACTGATCCAGCATCTTAGATGGTACAGAGAAGTCAAGAAATGTAAAGAAAGCAGGAGGAAAGACCATGTGATATAGCAGGGAGGTCACTAATGACCTTGGGAAGAATTGTTTCAGTGGAGCAGTAAAGGAACAGTCAGGTATAATGTGAAGTCTATGCACGTAGTTAATGCTACTACAAACTATAATGAAAATGTTCAATGCAAAATAATGTCTAAATGGTAATTTGGCCGTAAGTTCCATTTAATCAGGCCTCTTAAAATTAATAGCACTTCTAAGAATTCCCCTTGTGTGAATGGAGGACTCCCTCGAGGCATTTATTTGTACCCTATTTGTATTAAGAAAACAATTAAAAATGCATTTGAAGAATTTAAAGAAAAAATTAAATAGGTAGAGTTTGAATATTCAAATTTAAGGAGTCCAGAGAGACCAAAACTTATTAAAATCCATAAAAATGAGCCTGATGCTATAGTTACTCACTTGAAAAGTGAGAACTGAAAGCACAATGATTTGAAAATATAAAAGGGAAATTAATGAGCCTAATTTCTGAAACTTAGTGGCGTAAAAAAATAAGAAAATATATAGTCCAGATTTATTGAAAACTAGTCAAACATTCCAGGATAATTACTAAATGACTTTGGTATAGTGGATAGCCTTAGAGTTGTGAAGACCTAGTTTAAAGGTTTACCTCCAGCACTTACTGAGTGGGTAACCTTGGGCAAGTTATTCAACCTCTCAGGGTCCTACGCAATTCATTTATAATTTGCAACAAGGTACTGGCCTACATTGGTGGCAGGAGTTTCCTTATCCTACCATTTCCTTTAGCTGTCATCTTATACATTTTTATTCTCACTGTGGTTCAGCTCTTTAAGGAAGTCACTTATACTCAATGCCTCCAATTTTTCCCCTTTCACTATCTTCTAAGTCTTCTTCATACTGGTTTCCAGTCTTATCCTTCAGATAATACTACCTTCTTAAAAGTTGATTACTTGGTTGAATTCAATGGTCCTTCTTAGTCTTCATGCCTCTTGACCTCTCCATGGCATTTAACACTATCGATCACCATTTTTTCCTGTATACTCTCTCCTCTGCGGGCTTTTATGACATTATTGTCTTCTGGATCTTCTCCTTTCTACTCACTCTCTTTTGCTGGATCTTCATCCTGCAAAAGTCATGGTCTGCTAATTTTGAGTGACCCACAGGTCTCTATCCTGAGCCTTTCTTTCTTCTCCCTCTGTGTTATTTCCTTTGATAATCTCATCAGCTCCCAGGAATTTAGTAATCATTTCTATGAAGATGATTCCCAAAGAGTCTCTCCCATAAGCTACAGTCACCAACTGTATTTTGGGCATCTCATATTGGATGTGCCATAGGTATCTCTAACACAACCGATCCAGAGTAGGACTTGCCATTCTCCCTCAGCCCCAAACCCTCCTATCTTCTAAACTTTTATAGTACTAAAAGTACCACTAATCCCTCAATTGCCTAGGCTCCTAATTTCAGCATCATTCTCTACTATTCACTCAATCTCACCCCACACATCCAATCTGTTGTCAAATATTAATGCAGGTGCTCATTTGTTGAGTAAATGGATGTATGACTTCCCTACTATAGAGAAAAAAAGGAAGGCACTACTCATTTTCTGCTCCTTGATTCATATTTTTTTTTCAATACAAACCAAGTGATTGGTCCTCACCTGCCAGTGACCAAAAACAAATGAGATTTCCTCATCCACTGACTAGGGAATGGAATTCCCACTCTAGTGCTCTTCTCCACCTTGCACAGGGGCACCCACACTAAAAGTTCACAATTGTGGCACATATCTAAGTAGAGTCTGCAGAGACATCATTCCCTCCAACCACTTCCCATTGGTATATCATATAATGCCAAAGAAGATATATGTATCATATAATTACCAAAGAAGACTGGGGAAATTGGCCTTATTACTTGCAAATGTCTGTTTTGCAGATATCAGTGTGGTGATTGTATCAAGTCTCAAAACATTCAGTGGTACTGGATTAATAACCCATACAGGAAAAATAAAATGGATGAAAAATATCCTTTTGCCTAGAGGACATGCAGTTAGAAGATTACGCCACATTGAATTTGTGTATGTGGATATATGTGCATATCTGTGTGAGCATTGAAGATTGATAATGAGTTGAGTGAGTTGAATAATAAAAAGAGAGGAATTTGGAGCACATTTGTGAAGATATACAGTGCCTTTAATGATCCTGAGACATTCCCTGAAATATTCTATCTTATCTCCATACTGCTTTTTTCCAAGACCAAGAATATTTTATCTCTTCACTTTTTCCTCTCAGAATTGCTAAATCCTGTCAATGCTCAGCTCAAGTAGCACCTCCTAAAAAAGGCTTTTTGTGATTTCACCCAGTTATGATGTTTCCTCATCTCAGAGTTTCTTTCTAATTTACTTATTTGTGTGTGTATTGTTTCCTCTAGTAGAATATGAATTCCTTGAGAATAAGAGCTGTTTCATTTTGGTCATGTATTTCCAGGACCTAGGATAGTACCTGGTACATAGTAGGTGATTAATAAATGCCTGTGGAATTCAATCTTTAACATCATTGATTTCCTGGCAATGCCACATAGTTGATTATCTTGGAATACTCCCCACTCTAAAGAATCAAAGTCAGAGGTGACCAGAAGGGCAATGGTCAGACATACAACAGGTACCAGTTATGTTGATATATATTTTAACAATTACCTCTGTGTAAAAAATGTGAGAGATACTAATGAGGGACTAGATGGCAGACCTGTTCAGTGGCAAGAGTAACAAAAGAATAACAAATGGACAGCCTGTGTGCTACAATGGTAACCAAAAAGAGTAAAAAAGGACCTAGAGAAAGACTTTCAAATACATTGAGTGAATCTAAGTGATACCACAGACAAGAATCTCACTGAATGAGTCATTCAATCAACAATCCTTTCCTACTGTGTGCCAGGCACTGTACTAGGGGCAGTGCAGGGAGAGATTGCAGTTTGTATCCACAGAGGGAATAATCACAGGTCCTTTGAAGTATTAAAGAAGCATTTTCAAAAGCACACTGAAATGCATAAAAGATGAGCAACATAGACATAAATATTTTATCTTAGCGCATAAGTTTACCAAGGGGTTTTACTGAGATCTCAGTTCATGTTATTCAAACTACCAACTTGTTTCTCACTTTTTACTACATACATATCTTATTTTGTATTTAGCACTTTATTTTTTGACTTTTTACTTGTGACTTTTTTGAGAGTGGTTTTCATAAAGACTTTAAGGTTTGGATCACAAATATTAATCCAACATTTTCAAGTTCAAGTAGATAGATGAAGATCATCAAAGCCTTTTTTATCATAGGTTAGTAGTCAGCAGTCATACATGCATCACAAGCAGAGCATTAAGGACTGGGAGGGGTTATAAAAGAAGCTTGACTCATGTCCTTCATATATTAAACTGTAATTAGGTAGAGAGGAAAAAAAACACAAATAAATACATTTAAATACAAGTAATAGAAACAAATAGTACAAAAAGGTAGGTTTTTTAAATTATATACCTGTCATATTTTAATACCTATAAGATATGACTTCATCCCTTCGTCAATGAAGATTTCAACCCCCCTTTTGTTAATTTCATTAATTCATTAATTTCTACTGGCTAGAAAAATTCATGAACTAGTATACAATTCTCTGATGATCAACTTTCTCCAAACTTAGTCAACCTGGTGCTTAGATTGGAGTAAACTTCTATTATTTTTATATTTTACCTGTGTAGGACCTGCCAGAGATTATATTCTACTGGCAAAAATCCAGGATCACTCATAGCTTGGTGAGACAATAGAATTAGAATTCATTGAAGGTTATCTTCCTACAGTACTTTTTTTAAAGTTCATATGGATGGATTGGCCTAGTCAATATGATAAAAATAACAATACCATTTAAATTAATTTACTTAACACAATGCCTGACCAAACAACAAAAGTATTGCTTTAAAGACCTAAAAGAAATAATAATGAAATCATTTGGAGGAACAAATGGTCAAGAATCTCAAGGGAAATAATGAAGGAAAAAGGTAGAAATGAAGGGGGCCTACTAGTACCAAATATCAACTTATACACTAATTATACACTAATCAATAATCATAAAATATGGTACTGGTTACCAAAAGAGAAGGTTATCAGTAGAGTAGTTTAGTGGCACAGAATACAGAAAGAAACAAATACAGTAGCCTAATATTCAGTAACCCCTAAAACCCCAGGTATTCTTTATTTGACAAAATCTTCTGGGAAAATTGGGAAGCAGTCTGGGAGAAACTATTTCTAAACCAGTATTCACATCATATGCCAAAATTTGCTCTAAGTGGATACACGACTTAGACATAAAGAATGACGTCATAAACAAGTAAACAGAGAAGCAAGGAAGAACTTACGTTTCAGATCATGGTGGAAGAGTTCATGACCAAAATGTTCTCACTTTCTTAAGATTTGTATCTTAGAAGTGAGACCTTTATCAAAGAAACTGGGTACAAATATTTCGCTCCAGTTATTTATTTCCCTTCTAATTTTACTGCATCTTTTTTCTTTGTGCTAAACCTTTTAAATTTTGTATTATCAAAAACATCCATTTTACCTGTTGTGATCATCTATGATGATTCTCAACTTAATTCATCTTCCTGATGATTAAAGTGACAGTGTCATGTAATGGCTGGAGAGCTGCCCTCAGAAGCAAAAGTCCTGGGTTCAAACCCTGTCTCTTAGGCAAGGTCTCTGTGACCATTTAACTTCTCAGAGTCCCAAGCGCTAAGACCACATATTTTAGAGGATGTGTCAATCTGCTTCTCATCCATAGTTCTTTACACTAATGAAATAATTGGTCTGCTGCAAAAATAAATATCAAGTTTTTTTACCCAAAAGTAAATCTTTCCCAATTAAATATATATGCGCATGTTCATATGTTTGTATTATGTATGTATATATGTGTAAGTATGTGTGTGTATATGTATACATATATATGTATATATATTGGTTTAAGCAAAGGCTATTATTTGATTTGTCTAATGGGGATTTTTGAAATTGTATATAGAAATAATAACAGCTGAACTTACTTAGTATACTCTCATTAAATCCAAACACTACTGAGGAGGTACTCATTTTTAGAACTCTTGCCTTGGGGAATCTGGGGATAAATGTGTGAATCAATGAATGAATGAGTACTCACCTAGCTCACTATATTTAACCAGCCCATAACACACTATCCCATCTAGCAGTCCACCCTGGCCATTTTGCACCTGACTCTACCACTTACTTCCCTTCCTCTTCTCCGAACCAGGAACAGGACCATAGGACTGGACCTCCAGAAATCATGTTCTAGTCTCAGAGAAATTTACAGCTAGGTCTTGATGAGTGAGAATTCAGTGAAATGATTGCATTATTTGAATTTGAACTGATTATTTCCATTGAACTAGAACCAATTACCATATTTTACATAATCACAATTTCTTTTTAAATTAATTTTTAATATTCATTTATACAGTTCTTGAGTTCCACATTATCACTCTTCCTCTAGCCCATCCTCTATCCATTAAGAAGACAGGCAATATGATATCAAATATTCATGTGAAGTCATACAAAACACATTTCCATATTAGCCATGTTACCAAAAAATAGTGCAAGGAAAATAAAGAGGAAAAAAGTATTCTCTGATCTGCATTCAGAGTTGATCAGTTCTCTCTCTCTGCAGGTGCATAGCATTTTTCATCATGGGTCCTTTGGAACTGTCTTGGTTCATTGTCATGATTAGAGTATCTATTTTCATGGTCATAGATTCCCAAAGTGGGTAACACTGTCCTCTCTGAGACCTTGGAATGATGGGGAATGGTGGTAGCCTCGGGTGCAATTGGGAGGTATTGAATAAATACAAGGAGGCACTGGAAGCATAAAGAAAGAAGAGAAGAATATTTTGAAAAATTGTTCTCACATTTCATTTGTTGTGTAGACTGAGTTAAAGTCATAGTGATCATATTATTTTCCAGATAAACACACAAAATGCAAGTTATACCGGATCGGTGATCAAATCTGCTGACAGGTCTTAACAAGCAAGTGGCATCAAAATTTCAATGCAGGAAAAAAACAAACTTACAATAAAGTATTACATTTAAATTGCATCTTTTTAAAAAAATGCGTATTTTTTAAATGACACAAATTTCAAAAAAAACTTAAGTTAAAGAAAGTATATTTCTGGGGTGAAGGGGCCTCAGTAATTTTTTTAAAAGGGTGCACTAGGCCAGATAAGTTTGAAAACCTCTTCAGTAGATCATTGTTATAATATCATTGTTATGGTGTACAGTGTTCTTCTGGTTCTGTTCACTTAACTTTGCATCAGTTCATATAAGTCTTTCCAGGTTTTTCTGATACCGTTCCCCTTTGTCATTTCTTGTAGTACAATAGTATTCTATCACAATCATATATCACAACTTATTCAACTATTGCCCAGTTGATGGACACCCCTTCAAATTTCAATATATATATATATATATCCTTTCCCCTTTTCTTTCATATCTTTTGGATACAGACCTAGCAGTAATATGCTGGGTTAAAGGGTATGCACAATTTTATATCCCTTTGGGCATAGTTCCATATTGTTCTCCAGAATGGTAAGACTAGTTCACAACTCCACCAATAGTGTGTTAGTGTCCCTATTTTTCCACTTCCCCTTCAGCATTTGTCATTTTCCTCTTCTGTCATGTAAGCCAATCTGATGGGGTGAGGTGGTACCGCAGAATTGTTTTCATTTTGTCTAATCATCAGTGATTTAGGGCATTTTTCTATATGACTATTGATAGCTTTGATTTTTTTCTTCTAAATGCTGTTCATAATAGAGAAAATAGGAAACATGTACACCACTTTAAGGGACTCATTATTCTGTTCTCACTAACTAGCTGTAATCTACTCAACTTTGAACCTCTCTCTACTCTCTTCCATCTTTTGCTTTGGGAACAGTGATCAATTCAATATTCCCATGGCTTCTGGAGAGACTATGTAAATATGTTGCCCTCTATATCAATGCACTACTCTTTTACTCCCTATAGGAAAATTCCCTTTCCTGGTTACCAGTCTTTGATGTGTATTGTCTCACTTAGGTATTTGTATCCCCAATGCTTATTAAACCCATATGGGTGCCTAATAATTTTTTTCTTTCATTTTACAGATGAGAAAATTGAGACTCAAGAGGTTAAGTGATTTGCCCAAGGTCATGTTACAAGCAAATATTTCAATCAGGACTTATAGCTAGTGTTCCTATCTCCAACTCAAAAGGACTGAAGCACTCTATCCATGCTATAGTACATATCTAACAGAACAATCTGTAATTTAAATTATTGGCCACAAATAATGCCTTAAAAACTCTTCACAAGAAAGAGACTGCTTTATATCATAAAGGGGGAAATTCTATAGCAAACTCAGGGTTTGAGCTTTTTTACTTTTCTTTTGAATACTTTATTAATTAGTCACATTGTAGATTATCTTTTATCAGGAAGACAGTAGAAATATTCTTTTAGTCTTGAGGTAAAATTGGTTATTTAGATGTATGTCTGAGGAGCAGCGAGGTGGTGCAGTGGATAGAGCACTAGCCCTGGAGTCAGGAGGGCCTGATTTCAAATTTGACCTCGCTCACTAGCTGTGTGACCTTGGGCAAGTAACTTAACTCCAATTCCCTCACCTCCTCCTTACCCCATCCCCCACCCCCAAAATAGATGTACATCTGAATCAAATTTGTAAACTCAAGACCTTCAATGGTTGGTTTGAACCTTTTTTCACCAAGAGGGTTTTGCAGCTCCTACTCCTCCTGTTTTTATTTGGGCTACTCAAAAATTTTGGGCTTCATGCTGTTTCTAGTCCATGTCAGTAGAGGAACTGTGAAATTGGAAGGTCATAAAAGCCAGGGAAATTAGTTGATATATGTTTAAGATACCTGGAAAATTTGTATTTGCAGCTTTATATTGTGTCTGCTAAACCACACTACTCAACGTTTGGGAAAGTGTATGAAAGTAGCAAGAAACCTTTATCGTAAAATCTCTTTGCAAGGCAATTTGTAAAAATATTGACTTAACTCTAATGGAGAATGTTGGTTTCTTCAGCAGTGTACTATATATTGCTTTTCTCTTTATCTGATTTTGTTTTCTGAGTCTAAATACATTTTAATAAATGGTTTTACTGACAGTTCTTTGGGGGTCTGTTTAATAATCAGATTCCCTTGAGGGCCTTTCCTAACCTATGAGAATGACCCATTCAAGTAATACAATTTTACAGAAAGCAGCAAAATGCAAAGGGAGCTATGCCAGGGGACTCGGGCATACTTCTCTTCATTTGGTCTGGAATACTGACACTCACTGAGTTTGTTCTCTATAGGAAACTGTCAAAATGAGTCAGACAGAGTCCAGACTATACATGTACACACACACACACACACACACACACACATATATGAAACTGCAGCTTCAAGGTGACATGTGGCCCTCTAGGTCTTCAAATGTAACCTTTTGAGTAAATCCAAACTTCATAAAATAAATCCACTTAATAAAAGGATTTGTTCTGTAAAACTTGGAATCAGTTAAAAGGCCTCACCCAAGGACCTAGAAGGCTGCATGTGGCCTTAAGGCCACCTACCACCAGATGATAGTACCATATATAACAATGTCAGTTGCTGATATGTTCATGTATATCTCTTTTCTTTTCTGATTTCAGAAAATGATGATAATCTGAAAGGCATGAAAAACAGATTGGAAAATGCTAATGAAAAGAATGGTGACCTCCTAAAAGGTTTGAATGACACACTGGGAAAGTTATCAGCCATTCCAACTGGTAAGCAGAAGCAGTAATTGAAAACTCTATAAAGCTCAGTCATTTCCATCTGTACCTTGGCAATTTTAATATTTTCCCTAAAATAATATTCTTAATGGTTTGCAGTATCTACTTAATATTTTCTGATTATTAATTTTTTTCCTCTTTGCTTTTAAGGAAGATACACTATAACCTATATAGTATTTTCAGTTTAATTTTTGTCTCTTTTATAGCAGGTCTATACTTAGAGGAAGGAATATATCTCTATTATATTATTTTACTAACTGCAAAGTTTGAATTAACGAGAAGGAAAGAAATCATAATCGGTCAGGAAAGCTTTAGTCCTAGTTCTGTTAACGCTTCAAGATGATAGTAAGTGACTCAGGAGTCCAATACATTCCACACATATTTAGGGAAAACTCAATATTTGAAACGTTTTGACCTCCAAAAAGGCCTTGATGGCATAGCATTTTATAGTGCTGCTTTAATATACAGCTTAGTAGTAATTCTAGAAAATGTTTCTGTGTTTTTCCCATGCTATGTACATTCATTATAAAGCTGTTGATTTGACCTGACCAGAGATTAGTGTTCTCTGTGTTGTGATTAAGGAGATGCATATGTGCATGTGTATATATGCACACACATACATAAAATAAAAATATTTATGCCCTTATTATATACAAGTGGTTATATTTCTGTTGTACTTATTTACTATTATTTTTCCTTACCAAAAAGAGGTTTTTTACTTTTTGAAATTAAAATTGTAAATTGTTTTCAAAAAGTCCTTATCACCTGCACTGTAGAAAATAAAGAGGTTCTCCTTGAATGTCCAGTGTTTTAGTCTCTAAAAATGAATATATTATACATTTACACATAAATATACATTACATACACATATATATTTTATATATACATACTAGTACTGCAGTGGTTCTGATTCAGTTAAAAATATACAGAAAAAGAAGGTCATTATGTAAGAGAAGCATTAAAATATGTATGTATATATATATTTTATAAACAGTCATCTGGACTTTATATAACACATATAATAAAACTGACATAATCTATACACAGTCTATGTGATAGTCAAAGTATATGCCTATAATTCACATTCAAAATATATATGCTTTATATGTACTCCAAGTATGCAAATATAATATGCCATGAGGAGTGTATGCATGTTGTATACATGTGTGTGTGCCTACACACATAGGTACATATCTGTGTGTGTATTTAAAAGTCTCCATGTCCTAAAATTGAAGCCAGGGAGTTCATTAATTTATTTATTTTAATTCTAGGAATTAGAACTAAATCTAAATCCTCATTTTTGATGAATCTATGTGGCTAACGAAGATTAATTTTTCTATTTAATATGTTGAGCAGCAAATCATAGTTTTCCAAAAGACCATGTCACCTGCTCAGCAATAAATGAAAGGAAACTTACAAGAACACATAAGTAATACTTGAAAATGAAGAGTGTGTGTGTCTATGTATACTTTAAAATGTCTCCATGCCCTAAAATGGAAGCTATGTTGTCCAGTCATTCACTTTTTGTCCCTGGGAATTAGGATTAGATCTGAAGCCTCATTTTGATGAATCTACATAAGTCTTGAAGATTAATTTTTCTTTTTAATATGTTGAGCAGCAAATCACCATAGTCCCTTGTGTAGGGAGCATTGAGAATAATCACTTTGTTATTTTGACTTAATCAGGTACTCATAGTAGAGGTGATTGAAAAAATTTAATTTGACTAAAAGAATCTTCATTTTCTATGAATAAGACTTAAAGTTTATCCTGTTTCGTTTGGACAGAAACAGTCTTGAGGTCAACCAACCCAGGATCCAACTTTGACAGTCACAAATGAAACCAAGATAACCTGACCGTTTGTTTTTGTTCTCATATTCTCTGCTGCTGACAGATACACCTGCAAAATTGCAAGCTGTTAAAGACAAAGCAAAACAAGCCAATGATACAGCCAAAGATGTCCTGGCACAGATTAAAGATCTCAACCAAAATCTTGCAGGCCTGAGGAACAATTACAATAAACTGGCAGATGATGTGGCCAAGACAAATGCTGTGGTGAAAGACCCTGCCAAGAACAGTAAGCTCTTATATTTATTTTTATTGTGACCTTTGCTTCTTTACCCTAAAATTATATCATGGAATCATAGAATGCCAAAGCTGAAGAGGAACTTTAGCCCAATTTCATAATTTCAGTCTAGTATACCAATAGATCTGTGCCCTCATCAATATAATTATTTTCTTCATTGATGTAAATTGCAGCATATCCATCTCTGCTCGTCCTGGGAAACTCTCATACCTGTCCTCTCATTAATTCAGCACAGGGAATCCACTTAATGTCCAAGGTGTTTTCCTTGAGTTCTCTTGACATTTCAAGCTCATAAATCCATGAAACAATCTTTGATTTTATATCTGAAGAACCAGAGACCTAGAAAGCATAAGTGATTTGGTCCAGGTGACAAAGTGTGTTGATGACCTAGTTAGAACTGGAACCTAGGACTTTGAATGCCCAGTCCAGTATCCTTCCCAACATGTCACATGACAGATAATGATTCTAAAACTTCCCATGGTGGTTTGACACTTGGCAGAAATACTCTCTGGTCTTCACCGTAATGGAACATGTAGGTGTAGTATTGGGGAAAAAATGCTTAGAGAATGGATGAAGTCGCATATGATTCTGGAGCTATTAAATCTGAACTTCAGAAAAGGCCCAGGAGTAAAAACAAATCCAGTTTTCCTTGGCAGCTAGCTTTTAATGATGATGTTCCAAGGGCTTTTGCTAATCCTAAAGATATATATGCTAATTTTGACTGCATCCATATTAGCTCTCAAATCTTACAAGCACCTCTCCAGGAAGGAATTCGGGGAGGCTTACTCCCTTCCCCTTGAAGCTGGCAGCTCTCAATATCTTTTAGCACAAAACTAGTAGGGCATTGGGCTTATCGAATTTCACTCAAAAAAAACCCAGAGAATTGCTTATGAATACTCCTCAAGAATGGAGGTTATTTAATAAGTACTCATGAACTTTCACAGAAATTTCTCACTCAATAATTATCATGCAAATTTTCAAAAACATCTTAATAACAATAAAGATAGAAGCACACAACCTCCACAAACATAGCTTCCTTCTGCAGGCTGAAAAAATAATAAGATTTTGGCACACTGAATCACTTTACACAGTATTTCCTAAAAAGTTGAATAGCACTCCAAATTTTTATAAAGCCAATATTATCTTCCCATTGTCATGATTTAAAATGATCCGTGTTAACTTTGAATGAATTTATAAATGATGACAGCTCAACATTATTCTGTGTCTAAGTAAGGTTTTGGGGGATTTGGGAGGGATCAACTTCTCTGAGTGCAGTCATTCTTGTTCTCTAAACATAAGATGCAAAAGGAAAGCTTTCTATTCAACAAAACATGGCAATAAACACTTTTGCAACTTGAAGAGTAACTTCAAAAATAATACGATTTTAGAAAGTTTTTTAAATGTACATATTGGTTTGTCTTAAAATGGGGACCATTTGTAATTTATAGTCTCTTATGAGAAGCTCATAAATTTTCTTGGATATGTAATTAATTTTCTAGTTTCTAAATTTTTTCTCATCATGTTTATTTTTTCCCTTTTTGCCCTTCCACATCGATCTCTGCAGAAATCAGTAAGTATCATTGAACTTACAAGTAAGCAATTACTTGTAAATATTTCTCTGCTCCTGCACCACCACCCCTCTAAAACTTCTGCTTTACATCTGCCTTTTTGGTGTTGCTCTAGGAAAAATAAATCCTATTTTTTCAGTATTACCATATTGCTACCCATCATGATGAGCAGAATTTCCTCTTACAGAAAAGCCAGTAACAATATATGGATTTATTTCATTTAGTTTTATTCTTGACACTAGTAGGATAATGTCATGAGCTGTGTACGTGCAGTAAAGTAAAAAAACAAAACTTGAATTGCATGTACGAGTGCCATGTTTCATACCACCTAAATATCTTAGTACTGGGGAATAGAGAACACCTGCAAATTGAGCTAGGATTTCAGATTGCTTTCTTGCAACAAAGTTAACACTAACCAGAGGTTTTACTGTTGTTGTATACCCCAAAGCATGGTCTAAGCAACCCCATGAACCTTTTTTTTTACAATCCCTTTGGATCAACTTAGAAAAATCTGATTGGCTTATTGAAGAGTAACTTCACCAAGTCTCAAATGGCCCTTACTGTGACTCTCTCCCTTATGACCTCTAAATATACTGCTGGCATTCTGTCGGCTTTTTTTCCCCTGGCACCAAATTACTTTATGAAGCTTCGGTGTGGTATTAGGAAGTTGAAGGAAAGGAAAATAAGTTGTTGAAAGGTTACCAGGAAAGTGAAAACTATAGTTATATTGAAGATCTAGAAGGAAGGAAATGAGGTTTTTATCTAAGCCAGAGACATGGCAGTTCAAAGAAGAAAAAAAATCACAAAGAAAAAACTTTTTTTTTTCTTTCAACTATGGATTAAATAAGTTGCCAATCTATTGTGGTCATTTAAAAAAATATTTTAAACGGTATCCAAACCCTGACATTCATGAACACAAGACTAATTTTACAGAAGAACAAATGACCTATTTCCAAATAACGGGTTAAAAAGATAATCAAAGATTTACTTTCATCCACTTCTGAAGATGAGTCATCAATGGGTCAATGTTAGCCACATGGGACATCTTTCATAGTGTAAGCTGGAATTCACTTGTGGGGCTTGAACTGTCTCACTTTCATCAGGGATGTCAATGATAGAGTAGATAAAACACAGCCTTGTTGAGTGAATAAATTACCTTAAATCAGGTGAAACTGCCAGCATCTTAGAATAAGAAAAGATAATTATACCTCTAAAAATGTCTGACTGCCTCCAAGGGAAAAAAAATTACATTCTAGGAGTCTATGGAATAGTATGTCTAGACACTAACCAGTCACTCATTGTTTCTACCCAAGGCACCAGAAGGAAATGGGTTTGAATTGCAGCATGAGATATTTAAGTGACATGAGAAAATACTTTTTTAAGGATTGTTCATCAGTGGAATCCTTTGCCAAGAGACGTTGTAACAGTTACTTTTCTTTGACATATGCAACAAGAATAAAAATTAAAGAGGGTAATTATCCATGTTTTATATGTGGACTGACTTATGCAGTCATGAATTGAAAAGGAATGTTGGAGTAAGGTGACCTTTTCAAGGAATATTCCATCAGCTTAGTTTCATAGCTAAATCTATGTCCTCTGAAGTACAGTCTGATGGCTGGAATTAGGAATTAAAACAATTACAATGCTGAAAAGAATCATCATGCTATTTGCCTGTGATGTGGGTTGAAAATATAACCACCTACCCCAAGTGGGGCTCCCATTCTCACCTCAGTTTCTTTGACCTGCTTTAGTCGTGACTAATATCCTCATTATCATTCCAATGCTTCTTCTGTTTAGTAACCATGACTTTTCTTTACCGCATGGCTAAGGAGAAATTTCTACTCATGTAAGCAAGCTTAATCACCAGCGTAATTTGTCATGGTTTGTCTTTGGTTCTGTGAAGTTGCAGACGCTGATGCCACTGTTAAAAATCTTGAGCAAGAAGCTGATCGGCTGATAGATAAACTCAAGCCAATCAAAGAGCTTCAGGATAACTTGAAAAAAAATATCTCTGAGATAAAGGAACTGATCAACCAAGCCCGGAAACAAGCCAATTCTGTAAGTTACTTTTTTTTTTCTTTTTTCTCAGTATTGTTCAGTTATTGGTAGTAATTGGTCGGTGATATTCCCAATGGAATGACTTTGTCAGATTACACATTTGCTCTCTGTCCTTTTCTTCTACCTTGCTACTCTTGGCCCTGTCATTCTAATGAGAAGTCGCCAGGCATAGGATGAAAAACAGGAAAATAGTAATTATTATTTGGACACCCTGAAATTCTATTTTATAATATTTACAAGATGTATAAAAGTATAACAAGGGGGAAATGGGCTCTCATTAATTATCTTTGCAAGTTGGCAGGAATATAATATCTCTAGCTGTTTAGAAAACCAACTGAATTTAAAGAATCATCATTAATTATTAACTTAGCCATCAGAGTGACACAGTATTTTACACACTTCCCTGGAGTGTAGTTCAGAACACAGAGAGCAAAAGTCATGTCGAAGCTTCTGCAGAAGCTTATTTTGACCAGGTTCAGTTAAGAGAGATCAATATTTAAATGTTCTAACTACAATGAATGGATGGATGTCATGGAAAAATGAACAAGACATTTGGTGAGTACTTTGCACAGTTGGCATTCAATAAATATTTGTTGAATGAGTGCATGAATGTATGAATGAAATCAGATAAGGAAGTAGCAGAAAATTGAGATTAGGCAGTGAATCAAATAACAAACATTTATTAAGTGAATTCTACATTTGAGACACTGTGCTAAGCTCTGGGCATACAGTGACAAAAACAAAACAGTCTCTGGCCTCAAGGAACTTAGATTCTATCATACGAAACAATATAAAATCATATGATTTGAGAGTTGGAGGAAACCTGTAAAGCCATCTAGTCCAACCTAAATATGAAAGAACTCTCTGGCATAGCATACCCAACAAATGGCCATTCAGTCGCTGCTTGAAAACCTCCAAAGAAGAGGAACCCACCACCATTCCATTTTTGGAAAGCTCAAATTATTAAAAAAAATTTCTTAGGTTGAAGCCTAAATTTGTCTCTGCCAGAAGCCTCTTCCAACTCTCCAACTCTGTGATTCTATGTTAGTATCTGTGATGGTCACATACATAGATAAATACAGAGTGATGGTGGAAGGAGAGGTACTTGGCAACTCTGGAAATCAAGAAGTCCAGAGATGGCCAAGGCAGCTGGTAGGGAGAGAGGACAGTCCAGAGAATGGGTGAACCTGGGAGTTAAGTGTTATCTACCCCATTATAAAGTGAGTATAAAGATTATTCCATCACAGTTCCTGGCAGATAGTAAGCATTTAATCAATGCTTACTGATAGGTTGATATTGCATGTAGGCTGGCTCTTGAAGAACAGGGAAGAATCAAGAGTCAAAGATGGAGAATAGCATTCCAGGTGGAGAAAGAGGGTTAGAGCAAAGTTATTTGAATACATAACTTACCACTACCACCGCTATCACTCTCTATTAAATTGGAAATTATTTTAGGGCAGGAATTGTGTCTTTTTTTTAAACCCCTGAATCTTCAGCAAGCAGAAAAGTGCCTGGCACACAGACAGAGCTTAATAAATGCTGAACTGAGTGCAACTATCAAACTGAATTTTCCCCTTTCATCCATCTCTGAGTGTTGAAATTTCCCCCATTCTCCAAGGAGCAGCCCAAATGCAATGACACTTAGTAACTAATGTTACCATAGGCAGGCCACTCCACCTCTATGGGCCTCATCTATAAAATGAGGGAGTTGGACTCTACAAATTTACAATCCTGTGATACTATGCCCAAAACTTAATTCATTATCATCTCTCTGTACCCACCCATTTTCTGAACTTCCCTGCTTCTTCCAGTCACACAGATTTGCAATCTTATTGTCGTCCTTAACACCTAACTTTCCTCTACCTGACATATTCAACCCCTCTCTCTCATCTTTCCCTTTCTTTCTACCCACATAGCTACCACCCTGATTCAAGCCCACACTGTCTCTTACCTGGGTGACTGCAATAGCCTGCTCATTGGTCTCCCTGACTCAGCTCTCTCCCTTCTCCAGCTCACCATCCACAGAACTCTTAGAGTGATTTCCTTAAAACACAGGTCTGATCATGTCCCTCCTCTAATCAAAAAAACTAAATGACTGCCTGTTTCCTCTAGGATCAGGTATAAATTCTGACACATCTGGCTCCAACTTCTCTTTTGTCTTATATATGATACCTTTTCTCACACTCTATGATCCAATCAGACTGACTTTCCTCAGACTCTACATCCCATCTTTTGTTTCCATCTTTGGTTTGTTATTGTTTTCTGTTCAGTTGTTCAGTCGTGTCCAACGCTTTGTGACCCCGCAAACCACACCATCCACAGGGTTTTCTTGGCAAAGATCCTAGAGTGGTTTACCATTTCCTTCTTCCTTCTCTGTCTCCATACCTTAGCATGAACTGCCCTAAAGTGCACTCCCTCCTCACCTTTGCCTCTTAGGATACCTGGTTCCTTCAATAATCATTTCAAACAAGAATCTTCTATATTTTACTTTTCCTCACCAACCCAGTTTGTCCCATCACAACTTATTTTGCATGTGTTGTGTATTTATTCTGTTTATACATATATAAGTTGTTTACATACATATATACAATGTTTATATATATTCATATGTATATATATATATAGTATTTAAAATTTCAGAAAAAAGAGATGCTAATTATCATTTTTCTTTCAAAAGATTAGGAAGTATACATGCATCTCCAAATATAGTTTGTCCCAACTGAAGATGATGCTTTGATATTTCATTAATCTGTATTAAATGACCTGGCTCTAATATATTTGTTTGGTCCCAACATATGCTAGAAATGACAAAAGAGCTTAAGATAACTCTTAAAGTGGTGTTCTTTTGGTTTGTTGATTTTCTTATTTGGTGTCTGATAATCTTTTAAAATAAATGATCTAGTTACTAAATTGCAAATTACAGTAGAAATCCAATAGATGTACTTGTGGCAGCATCTAATGGAGTTCATGGTGATTAACTGGTAAATAGCACAGTTATGAGAAATGCCTTATAGATTCCTAATGATTGAAGTTTTTGTTTTAAAAGACTACCAAAGAATTACAATAAAATTACCTACAAGTTTCAGAATAGAACTTTCAGAGTGAGGGGGGGGGAGCAATCATAAAAGGAAGAAAGGAGGAGAGAGAAGGAAATAGAGAAGGAAAGGAAGAGGGAAAAGAGCAGAAGAGGGAGAAAGAGAAAGAAAAAGAGAGGGAAAAGGGAGGCAGAAGAAAGAGAGCTTTATTTATAGAGAATTTGTTCTAGACAGCCCCTCAAAAAGTAAAATTCATAAATGTCATACATAATAAACCTGTTATAGATATTTTATGGGGCAGCTAGATGGTGCAGTAGATACATCTCAGGAGTCAGGAAGACCTGAGTTCAAACATGGCCTCCAACAGTTTCTAGTTGTGTGACTCTGGGCAAGGCAGGGCTTAACTCTGTTTGCCTCAGTTTCCTGATCTGGAAAAGGATATGGCAAACCACTCCAATAATAACAAAAAGAAATCAACCTCTCCTATACCATAAAGAGAAAATAGAGATGATAGAAATAGGGTGTCCATGGTCACACAGCTAATTAAAACTGGAATGGAATTTTATCATCTAACTCCAACTCCTGTGCTCTTTCCTCTATGCCACACTCCTTCAGAGTCTTTGGCTATTACTATTCCTTCCAGCCTCATGTCATCTAAAGATCTAATAAGCATGCCATATACATCTTAATTAAAGTAAGTGATAAAAATGTTACACAAAACTGGGTCAAAGACAAAATCCTATAACATTACAGGTTGACAACATCAATCACCCTTTTTTAGTTTGCTCAGTCAAATCATTTTCAAACCTAACTAAATTTACAACGATCTAGCCTCCATCTTGTCTACAAGGATATTGTTCCTTGTTTATATCTAGTGTAACCTTTGGCTCAAAGAATCAGTTGCATAGGATTCTCTTCCTCCTTGGTCGAAATTGATCATTCAATGCCCACACTTACATGAGGTGTGGGGTTGATAAGATTGAAGAGTGCTTCAGGTCCTTTGGGTTTTCTACTTTAAGAGAGAAGATGAATGAGTCTAACCTGTCTTTGGGTCTGTGAAGGAAGAAAAATACTGGAAAAGGATAAGAGATATAAGAGGAGCTGGCAGTCTTTACCATCTCCCTATACCCAGCTTACTACACTAGAGACTTTGAGGAGTCACCCCTTGGGAGAGAACTAAGATTCTCTCCCTTCTTCTCATTTTTTTTTTTCTGTATTATCTGGTATATATCCTCCAATACATATTTTCTCTGATTTCTGTTTTTGCTTTCGACCTGGATAAATAGGTTTCTCTATTTGCTATGTATGTTCCCGGGTCATCTCCAGTTGTCCTGATCTACACCTACCTTGCCACTTGACCCAGATGACTCTAGAGAAGAAAGTGAGGCTGCTGACTTTGCACAGCCCTCCCTCACTCAGATCCAGTTCAATTACAAGTCATCTCATCATCTTCTGATGTCACAGTCCTCTTAGAGAATGAAAGACAAACCACACACAACAACCACAGCTATGTGTGTTCATTATGGAACAAGATTCTGATGAGAAAGAAATCAAGCCTTGGATATAGAGCTTAGGCACTCTTTCCACATTTAAGTAATCAGGAACTGTAATTTAACCTAAAAATTATACTAGTAATAATTTATACTAATAATATTTAAGGGAGCAGATAATTATAATCACATTTATTCAGTTGTCAAATGCTATTTATTCCAACTTCTCAATATTTCTCACAATATCTTCAATGCTACCACTCTAGTTCCAAGACTTTGCCTCTTACCTGAACTACTGCAGTGACTCCTGACTAGTCATCCTGCCTCCATTTCTCCCCTTTCCAGTCTGTCACTCACACTGCTTGTACCTTCCAGCCCTGTGACCTCTCCTCTGACTGGATGGTTCCTCCAAGTACCTTTATTTTAAGGAAAATATTCAGGCTAACTATGTCTTTGTTCCTCTCTAGATTGTACTCCTAACTATCTGGACTTTCTCTATCTTTCACTTATCTGGGTACTCACAAACTCACATCTCAGCTTTGTTTTATGTGTTGTCTACACTCATTAGACTCTAAGTTCCTTGAGGACAGGAAATATCTTTCTTCTTATATTTGTATTTCCAGAATTTAGCATAGGATCTAGCACATAATAAGCACTTAATAAATATTTGTAGACTGGGCACAATTGTGTGTGTGTGTGTGTGTTTGTGTGTGTGTATGTATTAGTCCCAGGTCTGATTATAAGAAAAACCTCATTATCCTGTAAGATCTCATCAGCCTTGGTACTTCACCTCTGGTTCAAAGATGGAGATCCGTTGCCCCTCTATTTCAAAAGTGGAGCCATGAACTTCAAAACCTTCACTTAAGAGGGGAATTCAGCTCAGAACATCTCATTTCTCACTTGGCTGCACTGCTCTGAGGCTTCTTTGACTTCCCTACCATGCTCCCCAACCTTTTCAGCTTCTTTCCCTATTGGATTGTAACCTCCTTGAGAGCAAGGACTGTCTTTATCTTTAAGTACTTGTATGTTCAGCACTTCCTATACTACCTGATGCATAGTAGGTACTTAATGAATGTGTACTGATTATGACTATGGCAGAAAAACAAAGCCAAGAATCTTGCACCCACCAAAGGAAAGAAAAAAAAGGAAAGAAAAGAAACTGAAAGAGGAAACCTTGGTACAGAAGGAGACTTGGTTATTCCTGCTCAAAAAAACATGTCACTTCCCTGCTTTAGAAATCTACAGTAACTTCCCACTGCCTATTGAATAAAATATAAGTTCCTTAATCTGGCATGCAAATCCTTTTATGATCTGTATCCAACTTACTTTTCTGTCATATACAATTACTCCTCTTCTCACTTTGTATGTTTCTGCCAAATAAGATTCTTTGCTCTTCCTCAGTCTTGCCTTCCTTGTTCCTATCTTCTTGCTTTTGTGCATGCTACCTCCTCATTTCTGGAATTTTCTTCCTCTACATTTTCATATATAGAAATGTTTCTCTCCTGAAAGATCTGCCCCAGGTACTGTCTCTTCTATGAAACCTTCTCTGATCCCCTAGAGTCGCTGACTTTAAGTGATCTCTTTATTTTGGGATTTCATGTACTCAGTGAAGTTATTCTATTCAAATATTCTATTCAATTCTATTAATCTACTACAGTATCATACTGTAATGATACTTGTATCTGTTTCATCCCCATGCTATAAAGTCATTGAGAGAAAAGTTCTCTCTTGTTTCAGGTTTGTATTCCTAACTCTGTCCTAGCATAATTCACTGTAATTCAGTTCAATTCAATTCAGCAAGTCTGGACTCATTAGGTGGCAGACACTGTACCCAGCACAGGAAAAAAAAATGACAAATGTGAACAGGTGCCTGAATTCAAAGAGCTTACCTTCTGCTGGGGGTAACATATACCAGATAAGTGCATTTTTTTTAAATATACAAAGTAATTGAAAAATAATCTTAAGGGAGAGAATAATTGGGAAAAATCAGGAAAGGCATCCTCAAAGAGGCAGTAATTTGAAGGCAGTTGGGGGGTTCTATGCAGCAGAGAAGAAGGAGGGAGAGCACTCCAGACATGGTGAACAACTTATAAAAAGACACAGAAGTAAGAGACAGGACATCGTATAAGGAGAGCAGCAATGACATTAGTGTGGAGGTTGGAGTGAAAGGCTATGGGTGCAATTAGTTCAAAAGGTAAACTGGAGCCAGATTGTGAAGGGATTTAATGCCTCCATATTAGGTTAAGCCTAGAGGCCTTGGGGAGCCACTGGGATTTCTTGAGCAGGGCAGAAGTATGATCTGTGCTTTAGGAATATTAATTTGGCAGCTCTGTTACAAGGTTTCTGATTGAGAGATTATTAAAGGGAAAAGAATGGAACTCTTCATTAATCATTTTTGTTCTCTCCACTCTAAAATTATTCTTCTTTGTATTGAAAACAAAGATATAATAGGAACTGAATAGTATTAGACTTTTCTGTCATCCATTACCATTCTCCAGTGACCTCAAGCAATAGTCCTCTCTCTTTCTTAGTATTTCTCTTGTCCTGAATCACAAGCAAAAAAGAAAAAAAAAAAACTTTGGTGCTTTCCTTGCATTTATGGATATCCCAGCTAATTCTTAAACTTAAAATTCCTGACGCTTTTCTTAAAGGACTATATCATTCAGTTACCTCCCTTGCTTCCATGTCCCATATGGCATGTGTGTGTATGTTTCAAATTCGGTTATCAAAGAGATCCTTTGCCGGTGTATCAATACTTTTACACAGTGTTCCCTTTTCTTCCTCATTGGAGTCATCTGTGTAAACCCAATTCCAAAACCTATTGGTATGGGACTTCCTCCTCATTGGTAGAGATCCACGTCCCCTGCCTGGCTACAGGGCAGGGTAAAGTTGGTTAAGAACAGGAAAGAGGAGAATTCTTCAATGACCACCAACAGGAAAGAGTCCTATACCAACAGGCTTTGGGAATGGGGATACATCTGTATTTACATTATCATCCTTCTGTTGTTCTTGAGAAAACTTGGCTTTACTCCATTATTACATATAATAATATGTAGAAATATAATAATATATGATATATAATAAAATTATATATATAGTAATAAAAATTATATAGAAACTTTCCAGAATTTATAGCTTACAAATCCCAGATTTGGGTTTGTATATTGAACTGCCAGAGTAGCAGCAAGACTTTTTGTTTTGTGTAACCTGTGTGATCTCCTCTGATTTAGGATATTTGGATGAAGGAATATTTCTCAAAATCTAAATGATAACTTATCTCTTACCCCCAAATTATCCATAATTTGATCATGATTTTGTCTACTTAAGAACTGAAGTAACTAATCCATAGTTTTCCTTGTGGTTAAAGTTAGAATGCTATTTGAATGTAATTGAAAACTAATAGGAACCTTTTCCACTCTTCCCATGGGGCTTTCTTTCTTGGTACTCAACAGTCATCTGAAAGCTATTGATCAAAAGAAATCTTTTTTTCTTTAGCATTAGAAGTTGCTAATTACATTAATGATTGCAACTGGAAATGTTTCCTTAAAGGCATTTACATAGATGTTAGTTCAGTTTCACTTTCATTTCTTGGCAACTTAGTAAAAAGAGGCCATTTAGCTCTGAACATTTCTATGTTCCTAACACAAAGGTTAATATACTTATTGTTGGAACATCTAGAACAAAATCTATTCAACTATTTTCAATTTTAATAATACAGGGGAGAGAAGAGGTCAATTTTCCTTTTTAAATTCACAAAAAGTGATTTGTTACTTGATTTCAAATAATTCAAAATCCCATGAATTTTAAATCTTAAAATGTCATTTAAATAGTTTTAAGAAGAAATATTTGTTTTTTTTCAAAAGTACCTTTTGAAAGTGATCTGACAGAAAATTTTGCCAGAGCCAAGATATATTGAAAGGAGCACAAATCTACTGCACTTTAGAAATTGGTAAATTAGAAATTATCAATTACTTTCCATCCTAGTTAGTGGTAATTGAACAAGGGTAGAGGAAAGGCAGGTGAATGTAAGAATGTGTTATTTCAGAAAGACAGTAGTGTCCAGCTTAAAAGAGTTTGAATTATGAAAAGCTCTTTGTCCAAATCTGTGTGGGAAAAACACTTCAGTGTTCTCATTAATAAACATAATGTGCATGTGGGTACTTAATATTATTTGATGATAGAAAAAAAACTTTCAAAGAATAAAATGACTCTTTGATGGTTGTTTAGAATCTACTACAAACTTTCTAAGAGGTTTAGTCTCAGTTCTTGTATCTTGTTTTTCTTAAAGATCAAAGTCTCTGTGTCTTCTGGAGGTGACTGCATTCGAACATACAGGCCAGAAATCAAGAAAGGAAGCTACAATAGCATCATTGTCAATGTGAAGACAGCTGTTGCTGATAATCTCCTTTTTTATCTTGGTAGTGCCAAGTTTGTAAGTCTGATTTGCACTTTCTCCCTTTCCATTGATTCGGTTAAATCCAGACACTTTGTAAATGTGTAACCAGTGGCTTATTTTGATAAGGGAAGTGGTGATTAGATTTTCAGAAGTCAGTAACATGGCAATAAAAATCGTCTAATTACTTCCCACTCACCCTCCCCACTTCATGTGAAAACAGAAGAAACATACCTACCAGAGATTTGCAATGTCAAACCAAGTTAGAGTAATGAAAACAGGAAGCAGAAAATTATTGTGGATAGTATTTTGGTCCTTTGATTTTAATGCATTAACCTGTTAGAATTTCCTCTATACAATTTTACAGAACAATTTTGGTTCCAACTGTCTGAAAATGAGGGCAAATTCATATTGAACATAAATTTCTCACTTATTAAAAATAAGGATTGTACTTTTTAATCGACAAAATAAAATAATACACAAATGAAAATAGTAGCAATTATAATAGACAGGAACCATGAGTTCTTTGGCATAGGGCATGTCTTGATATGAGAATTCCTTCTCCCAATGCAAGTTAGCACATATTCCCTTCAATTTATAACCTTAGAGAATTGACTAAGGGATGCTGAAAGGTTAGAGAACTTGTCCAGGGTCACACAGTTTCCATGTGTCAGAGATAGGACTTGAACCTAGTCTTCCTGGCTCTAAGCCAACTCTATCCACTATACCATGATGCCTTAGCAAAAGAGTAATGATAGCCATAAATTCTCTACGGGGGTTGTGGCTTGTAAATGTTGCCACAAGAAGCATGAGGTAGGTAGTAAAAGTGTTAGTTTCCATTTGGATTAAAAAGAAACTGAAGCTCAGGGAGATGACTCAGTCAGAGATGTACCATCATACTACTTTATACAAGTACTTCATGGCAAGTTACTTTTTCTCTTATGTTTGTTTACTTTAGACTGATTTTCTAGCCATAGAAATGAGAAAGGGGAAAGTGAGCTTCCTCTGGGATGTTGGCTCTGGAGTAGGACGAGTTGAATACCCAGATTTGACCATTGATGACTCCTATTGGTACCGAATTGAAGCATCAAGGTAATCAACTACAATAAGACCATCACCAATGACTTTGACAACATTTTGAAACTATCATTAAATTAACACCTAGATAATAATCAATTTCATAATAAGTGCTGCTAGAGATATTGGGACATGTAAATTTTATTCATTTATTTGAAAAAAATCTATGTAAAACAGGAAATACACCTTTATATTATAGGATATGTATGTTTATGTGATTTCCTATAAAGTACACTTTAGTGCTGTATTGTGCCATGAATATGATTCCCTGGGTTCCTTAATGATATGTGGGCAAGGGAAAGCTCTTTAAGGTCCTTCCAAGGTAGAAAGATATGAGCACAGACCTCTTTCATTCAAGGACCAGTCTAACTAAAAAGGCTCATCTCCAGATCATTGTTGATCAGATAAATGTTTTGGCCACAACAATATATGAAGACTTTCTATTAAGATTTAGATAGGTTATGATATCTAGTAGTGGGGGAACAGTGAAGAAAACATGGATTCTTAAAAAGCATGTGCATGCATATGTTTATACATTCATATGCACATGTATATAGGTATATGTTAATATAACTGCACACATGTACATATTCATATACACATGCATGTGTGTGCATGTGCATATATGCTTGTGTGTTTCTATGTATGTGTATATATGTATGTGTACGTAGGTATAGGTGTATATTGAAAGAAAAAAACTAAAATTACCCATTGAATTTTCATGTTCCAGTGAATGAAACTTTCATTTTCTGAAATCCTATTTCAGTGTAATTAAAAGGTATAATCAAGAAATTTGGGAAGTGACTGCATCAATATGGAGCATCATTCAGGGTACACTTACTATAGGAAATGAAAAAAGATACCCAAGGAAAAAGCCAGGACCCATTAGCATGAACAAAAAGGAAGCTTTCAACTAGAATGTAAAGCAGCTAGAAAATAGCTTTCATTTGACAAATGGTAAATCCGTCAACTAATTACTGCTGTTATCATTTGTCATTAGTCACCAGCAGGCCCTGAGATGAGGAGAACACTATGATGATTGTGTTCCCTACTTGTTATGTATAATCATAACATCCAAAGAAGATCAGATGCTTGGCTTTAAATTCAGATTTGGGGGAGTAAGGAATATGTGAAAGCTAAGGACCCTGAAGTACTTATCTTTTAGGCATTGGGACATGAGCTTGCCAAATATCTCTCCATTTCATACATTTATTTCACAAAATGTGTCTGGAAAACGTGTATATTATTTTCTCTGCTTTCTTTCCTTTTGCTCCTGAAGAACTGGGAGGAATGGAACTATTTCTGTTAGAGCACTGGATGGTCCCAAAGCCAGCATCTTGCCAAGTACATACAATTCAGTCTCTCCCCCAGGCTATACAATTCTAGATGTGGATGCAAATGCAATGCTCTTTGTTGGTGGCTTGACTGGAAAATTAAAGGTAAAAAATTTCCTTCATCCTTATATATTTGATCTTTATAAACTGGTGAATTTCTATTAACTAGTTGAAAGAAAAGACTATTCTTTAAAATACCATCTAAAGAATGTCAGTTTTCAACTTCACTTGTTTTATTGGTGTTTTTTTTTTCTATTTTCTGAAAATGTGACTCTAATCAGAACAAATATTTTTTCAAGCTCAATACCAAATCTTCATGGATTGCTTCCCCTCCCCCACACAAAAGGAGAGGTATCTATCTATGCTGTGGCAATTGTTTTTCCCTCTGATTGGATGCAAATTCCATGACATTCTTCTTTTATCTCTTTTCATGTGTCTTCTCAGATGTAGGTGTTTTTTTAAAAAGGCAACCTCATTTTAAATATCCCTTTATGACAGCTCTCACGTAGGATTTGAAGTGATATGAAGTTCCTACTCAGTACTAATTAAAAGATTCATGACTACCTTGGGAAATATCCCAGGAACCATAAACTTTCAGATCATGATCTGTTTCTGAAAATTTTTAAGTTGATCTATTCCTCATTCTTATAAGGTAATGCTCTTAATATTCATAGTTGCTTCACGGCAGGTACTTGTGCATTACCAAGTACCTGAATTTTAAAGGGGTTCATGTTGTTAAAATGGAATGAGGGGTTTGTGAAAAGACCTGTGGGTGAGGCAGAAGAGCACAGTTGAATAGAATTGATTAATCTTGAGCTTGTAGGAAATATCCAGGGAGAAGATTCATCAGGAAGACTGAAAAGCCATGGTGACCCCACATTTTAATCTGACAGTTACAAAGAAAGCCTTTTCTAGTTCTCATGAGGACCCAATCCTGACCTTTAGAGAGAAGGGGGTTACAAAAACAGGTTTATTTAATTTATTTTGTAGATGAGGTAGGACTACAAAATAAGAATACTAATTCCATAAGCCACAGGATGAAATCAGCCCTGTTAACTAGAAATGCACACTTTAGGACACTGGTAATCCATTCTCCATCCTCACATAATCTGTTTTTGTCCCCAGGGATGTACCTAGTAGCAAAGTAGCTCTCCCTTACAGTCAGCTTCCCTGGGGATGGAAGGAAAAGAGGGACAGGGGAAATTAACAGATAATCTAAAAAACTCATTGAGGCTAATCGTTTCAAGCTCTAGCCTCTTGGACTGTTTATTACAGCTACTCACAAGTGTAGAAATAAACCCCCAGGGAGAAGCAAAGAAAGGAGAAGCAAAAAGCAAAGCTAGAGACTGCTTTGTTGGAAAATCAGCTTCTGTATATGTGAGGTGAACCTCTACTTATGGTGGGAAAAATGACCACGTGAAGTGCTACTCCTGTTCAGTCATTTCAAGTTTTTTGTGATCCCATTTGGGGTTTTCTTGGCACAGATACTGGAAGAGTTTGCCATTTCTTATGATTTGTTGAGGGTCACACAACTAGTAAGTGTCTGAGACTGAATTTGAACTCATGAAGATGAGTCTTCCTGAAGCAGAGCCCAGTGCTCTGTTCACTGCACCACCTAGCTGAATGAAGTGTTCTTATTTTAATTTTCACCTCAGCTGATCAACATTATCTCTTTACCTAGAGGATCAACTTAGTTCAACAAATGTCTCTTAAGTACCTACCTCTGACAGACATTCTAACCCCTGGGTCTACAAAAATAAGTGAGATTAGAGATTCCAAAATATCAGTGGTTTGGTCATCCTATTTTGGAGAGAGGCCACTGACTAAAAAATTATGGCCCGATTTTGTTTTTAAGCATTGTGATCACAACTGGAGTTAAATTCTAACAAATGTTTTGTTTCCTGTGTGCAGAAAGCTGATGCTGTACGGGTCATTACCTTCACTGGATGTATGGGCGAAACGTACTTCGACAGCAAACCCATAGGGTTGTGGAATTTCCGAGATATAGAAGGTGACTGTAAAGGATGCACAGTCAGGTTAGTAATAGTTGGACCTCTCTTCACCTAATCCTTGGTGTCCTAATGGTCTCAGTTTTAGTACAGTATTATTCTGTTATTATAGATAAGGTATCAGGAGATCACATAGTTTCTGTTCTGTTCATTCTATGTGCCTTAAAGAGTGGGGAGCACTTTGGTTTAGTAATCTGTAGGTCTAAAAGATTATGCACAAGTAGATAAGGAGGATGAGTATAGAGGATTGGAAAAGAAGAAGAACTAAAGGAGATAAATTATTTGGGAAAGAAAGGATAGAAAGAGTCAGGTTCTAGAGCCATGGAAAAAGTATAAAAATGCCCACATGCTGAACAACAGTATTTTAAAATAAAACATAAAAAAAAAATCTAGGATTTTTACCTAGATATAAACTTCCTGAGGGCAGGACTATGTCTTCTTAATCTCACATTGATATTGACCTCAGTGACTCTCCCACATACATAATCATGAACATAAATCATTTGACCTCTCAGTTCCATAGGATACTGTCTAAGACTATAAATTGCTGAGCAGTATTAGATTTGCTTTGGTAAAGAAGTTTCTTTTCTTTTTTCTTTCTTTTTTTTTTGCACATGAAGTTGCAAATCTATTATGTACACCTTGCTATTCTTTTATATTTATGATAAAGTTATCATGTAAATTTCTTTTTCTTTTGTCATCAGGAGTTCTCTACCCCAGTGGAATCAAAGGTCCCAGACTCCCTACCCCCAAAAGATAGAAAATAAAAATAAAGAATAGATTTCCTATTTACTAGATGAACTTCCTTATATCATTGAAATCATAGGTCATCTGAAAAAAACTGGGAAAATTGCTTACTAACTTGGGAAATAGATTTAAATCAGGAATACGCTGAAAAAGGTTTACCAACTATAGGGGTAAGGGAGGAATGGATTCTTGACACACTTTTAAATTTCATCTGCATTATGAACATCTTCTTGTCTAGACAATCAATGAAACAATAAATCAAACCTTGATTTGTAGCATTTTTTATTTTCAGAGGTGTAAGTGCTCACACTGAAAATCTAACAAGGGTTCTCCACAGCCTGTTCAAGATGGCAAAAGCCTGATTCAGATTCACATCAACCAAGATAATATTTATAAAACACTTAGCACAGTATCTGGCACATAATAGGGAGGTTCCCCTTTTATATCAGACACCTCTATGATAGATAAGGTATCAGGAGATCACATTCTGTTCTGTTCATTCTATGTGCCTTAAAGAGTGGGGAGCACTTTGGTTGAGTAATGCGTAGGTCTAAAAGATTATGCACAAGTAGATAAGGAGGATGAGTATAGAGGATTGGAAAAGAAGAGGAACTAAAGGAGATATGAATTCCTGCTGGATAGGAGACAAACATGAGAAAAATAAACTATAAAAAAGGTGGAGCAAAGGGAAACAATGAATTTATCTTGGTTAGAGTAGAGATGTGGTTCTTTTTCTCTTGAAGAAGTTAAGAAAGTATTAAGGACAAGATAAATTGGTTATGTTATACTATGAAAAAATGTAAAGAAAGAAAATATAACAGGGAAAATATTAATGGATGACAGGTACATAGAAATACACAATAGATTAACCTTTATATATCAAATATAATGTTAAAAATATACAAAACTAACACCAAATCCACTATGAAAAGATTATCACATTGTGAAACTACAACTTTCAAGAAAGCATTATTAATCAACACAAATCATTAAAAATGAGGCTTAACCTCATAATAATCAAGAGATACAAATCAAAGCAACTTTCAGGTTCTATCTTAAACCCATCAAATTAACAGAAATAATTAAAAACAACAAAATTCAGTGCTGTTTCAGATTAAATCAAATTTCCAAACACTTATTAGTCACTTAATATGTGCCAAGCATTGTGTTAAATGCTGGGTTACAAAGCAAGGCAAAAATCTAGTCCCTGCCCTGAAGGAACTCATTTTCAAACAGGGAAAACAACAAAAAACCAGAAAGATATATACAGAGTGAACTGAAGAAACTCTGAGGTGATAACACCAGGAGCTCAGAGCTGGGAGAAGGGGAAAGGACCAGAAAAGGCCTCCTAATAGTGGGTTTCAGGCTGATTCTTGAAGGCCTCTAGAAAGCCAAGAAGCATAGGAGAAATGGGAGAGTGCTCCAGGCCTGAGGGATACAGTGCAAGGCACAGAACTGGGATACCAAGTGTCCGTCCCTTCAAGTACTGCAAGTAAGCCAATATTGCTAGAATGTAGAGTGTATAGAGAAAAATAAAGTGTAACAAGGCTAAGAGTTAGGAGGGGACGATGGAGAACATTCATTCTTTGCTGATAGAGTCATAAACTTTTACAGAGCAGTCTGGGAGTATGCAGTAAAAGTGGCAAAAACAATTTAACTCTAAACTTTGATTGATGCAATGATCAACTACCAGTCTCGAAGACTGAATATGAAATATACCACTCGCCTCTTGCCGGAGAGATGATGAACTTAAAATGCAGAGAGAGACATGTTTAGGCATTGCCAATATGGGAAATTGATGTACTGAACAGTTCCTGTTTATGATGAAAGTTTTTTTGTAGATTTTTTGTTGGTGTTGTCGAATGGAGGGATGGGGTAGCAATGAGAAGGATTAGTTATAAAAGCATATAAAAAAGTAAATTTATTATATATACCTATGATGTAATATATATGTATATGTATACATATATGTATATATATAATATCCTGAAAGTGTAATAATAACAGTATAAAGAAACTATCTTTTCAAAGATTTTCATAGCATCATTATTTGTACTTGCAAACATCAACCACAACCAAAAGAAATCTAAATATCCAAAATGAGAGGGGATGGTTGAATAGGTTATAATGCACTAATATAATTGAATACAATAATAAAATGTAGATCAATAAGTATAGCAGAAATATAGGCAAACTTTATGAAATAATGCAAAGTAGAAAAAAGCAGAACCAAAACAAATACTTTACAATAACTATGACCACATAAAAGGAAGAGTATATGGGAATGAATGAAGAAAGGGAGAATCTTGGTGGCTACAAGGTAAGGTGATACATTGGATAGTGCCCAATTTGGGGTCTCTGTCATTTAATCCCAGTGTGACTTTGGCTCAGTCACTTTGCCTTTCTTCTCCTTACTTCATTTCTAAAATTAGGAGGTTGGTTTTAAGATCCATTGAAGTTCTAGACTGATCATCTATGAAGGAATCACTGAAAAATTAATGACATTTTGTACATTAAAATTCAATTAATCAAATAGAAACAGTTCCAAATCAAATACAATTGGTTATACTGTTTCTCTACTATTAATAGAAAGCAAACCTAATTAGTTGAATTACTGCTAATACTATTTATTAAAAATCACTTAATTTAAATATATATATTGAATAGTCAAAGGGTTCCTTCCTATGAGTACATTAGAATATAACAGTCAATAGAAACTAAGTAATAGAAGAGTTGATGAATATTAAAATTGAGAATACAGAGATTTGAAAAATCAGGAAGCAATCAGTAAATCTTGTTATTTCCAGTCTGAGGTACACATACATATCGCCATGACCTGTGTTCCCATAATCTGCTCTCCACTCTACCTAGAATTGCAGGTAAAACTTCACACTTCCTTCTCAGCATGTCAGAATAAAGCTATAGCAGGCAAAACTTTCTAAATTACACTGCTTAGTCCCTTCCCTCTACCTTCATTTAATTGGACATTAAGATTGAAATTAAGAGGAATGCCTAAGTGTTGTAATTTGCCTTTAGCACAGCTCTGGAAAAAAAATGTGAAAGTCTTCCATATATTTACAATTCATAGGCAGCTATTCCCATTATATTAGAGCTAAAAATAGGAGAGTCATAAGTAATAAGATTAAGCCACAGCAACTAGATCTAAAATCAAGGCCCAAGTAGGAAACAAGGGAAAGTTAAGGTTTAGAGATATAACTCATTAATCATAGAAAATAGTAGTCACTTTCCATGAAAATGTGTTCAGAATGAATAGGAAAACTTTAAAAATCAGGCTGCTGGTTAGTGAGTGTTAACTACAAGGCAGCTAGAGCTATGAACCTAAAAGAAAAATTCACTTAAAATATTCTGAGGGTAAACAATTCTTAATAGAAGACTAGATGGTGAAATGCTGCAGCAAAATATATCACAGGGCTTCTAATGTTTTCTCTTAATCCCAAGGTCAAAAGTTTTACTTGAACTAGACTATAGTTGATCCAAAGCAATCTCATACATCTGGCAGAATCTCTGTATAGGAGTGTCATGCCAAAATCACCCCTTGTGGAGGAATATTACTCTTGAGCCCTTCCTCAACTCCGTCATGACTTAGAGAATCAGGATTTAGACCTGGAAGGACTATTGGTCAACATCATCTAATCCAATCCCTAAATTTTACACACTGAAGCCTAGAGAGCCCAGAAGTACTTGTCCATTTCACATAATTATAGTGACAAAATCAATACTAGAAGCCATGTCTTCTGACTCCCAAACCAGTGATCTCTTCACTATAGGTTGAATATGCATAGACAAAATCTATGCGATAGTGTTGTTGCTCCATAGTTTTGTAGAAATCCATGCTGTCCATTTTGTTTATACACCTTTCCTGACAAGACCCATAACTTGGTTTGTCCTTCTGGTGGCAATGGCGCAGTAGGTCAGTATCTTCAGGGAACAGACAGGGGAGATCTTAACTTGGAGTACGTGAACTTACTTTTTAAGTAATTGAGGTTATTAGACTTAATAACTTAATAACCTCCTCTAGGAGATCTAATTCTAACTGGAAGCAAATAAGAAAATACCTAAGTACATGTAAGATCTATAACTTGGATTTTAACCTGGAGTGTGTGAACTTATTTTTTTAATAAATGAGATTATTAGATTTAATAACTTAATTACCTCTTCAAGGAGCCCTAATTTTAATGGTGGAAGCAAATAAGAAAATAACTAAGTACATGCAAGATCTATGCAGAGTAAATGCAAGGTAATTGCAAAGGAAAACACACTAGCAGCTGGATATACCCTGAAAGGACTCCTGCAGAAGGTGAGATCTGAGCTGTCTCATGAAAGAAATTAAAGTCCAGGAAGCAGAGATAAGGATGGAGAACATTCAGCTAATGGGGACAAGCCAGTACAAATACAGAGAGATCAGAAATGGAGGGTCATTTGTGAGGAACAGGAAGATCAATATTACTAGTTTACTCCTCTGTGGAGGTGAGTAAAGGGTATATAGACTGGAAAGATAGGAGGAGTCGAATTGTAAAGAGTTTTTAATGCTAAAAAGAGAGTCATATTTGATCCTAGAGATAATGGGGAACCACTAGATTTTACTGAGTTCCGTGTTTGAACCTATGCTTTTTGCAAACAATTTTGGCAGCTGAGTAGAGGATGAATTGGAGTAGGGAGAGACATGAAGCAGTGATCATTTAAAAGGTTATTTCAATAATCCTAGAAAGAGGTGATTAGGGCCTAAATTAGAGTTATGGTTAGAGGAGAGAAGAAGAGGGGACAGATGTGAGAAATGTCATTGAAATGGAATCAACAAAACTTGAAAATTTATTGGATATATCAGATCAGTGAAAATGAGAATTCAAGGATGACACTCAAGTCATGAGCTTCGGGTACCTGGGAGGATGGTGGTACCCTCAACATCAATAAGGAAATTCAGAACGGTGGTAAGTTTGGAGGGAAAGAAATGAGTGCTGTTTTGGTTGTTTTAAGTTTGAGAGCTTCAAACAGGACATCCAGTTTGAAATACCCAAAAGGCACTTGGGGAAGCAGAGCTGTAATTCAGGAAAGAAACTGGGGATATACATATGTGTGTGTGTGTCTGTGTGTGTGTGTGTGTGTGTGTGTGTGTGCTGGTAATTGAACCCACGAGAGCTAATGAGGTCTCCAAGTAAATGAGTGTAAAGAGAAAAAGAGAAGGTGGATTGTGTCAGAGTCTTGGCTATAATCTCAGTCACTGCATGGGACAGCAAAGGATGGAGTGATCAGACAGAACAATTGGCAGAGAAGGGTACTTCCAAGAGGAGAGGATGGTCAGTAGTATCTAATAAGGATTTAGAAAAGGTTATTAAATATGACAATTAAGGATTATTGGTAACTTTAAAGAGATCCTTTTAAGTTGAGTGATGAAGTTGGAAGCCATATCACAGTGAGTTAAGAAGGGAATGAGAGAAAAAGAAATGGAGACATTGATTGTAGATGGATTTTTGAGTTTCAAGAGAGATTGGTAACCCACAGTGGGGGTAAAAAATGACCTGGCATAGTAGATAGAGAGCCAGGCTCAGAGTCAGGAAGGGCTAGTTTTAAGATACCAGCTATGTCACCCTAGACAAATAACTTAACATCTTTGCACCCCAAGCAACTCTCCAAGACTATGAGTTGTAAAACAGGTGTTTATCTGCATTGATAAGAGGGAGTTTCCTCACCAAGATTTGCCTGTGCCAATGAAATCTACAGTGTGTATTTATACATACATAAATATAGATGATGAACTCAGCCCAGAATTGAAAGGTAGGAGGAGACAGACCTAGATCTCATGTGGGGAAATTGACTAAGCACCTTTGGTGATCCCAAACTGCTCATTTCTTCCAAAGGTTTTTAAAGCATTATTTTTCTGGTGATACTTTAAGGCTGTGAATCATAGAAAACCATGATCTTGGAAGAATCAAAATTGCAGATAACTCAAAGGGTCATGGAAAGATAGATGTCTTATAGTCAATTCTTCTTTAATCCACCCTTCCAAGCTTGTCTCTTCAATCATCATTCAGAAAAACAAACCTGGCCACTGCCTCTGGAGATTCTGCAGCCCTTGTCTTCTCAGCAGCCAGAGTTACTCAACAGCCAAAAAAGAAATTTCTCAATGTCAAAGTGCTTGGCACTGTCAAATGGCTCAGCATTAGAAATCATTTTGATTTTATTTATGAAAATTTTACTTAAAAAAGATGCTGATGTACCCTAAGGACCACTGGGCTTTTTCATGTGACTTGTAACCAAATTCTCCTATGTGTTTGTGTCTCCCTATTGGAATATGATGAGCTCCTTGAGCAAAGGGACTGCCCTGCTTTTCTCTGTATCCTCAATGCTTGTCAAATCCTTCTTTTTGTCTCTTCCTAGATATTCTCTCTTCTTCTCTGAGTTTTCAGGACATACCTTCTCTCCTTATTTTCCTTCTATTTGTTTCATCACTCCCCATACTCCTTTGCTGATTCATTATCTATAACATGACCACTAACTGTGGATGTGCCCAAGGCTCATCCTTGTCCTCATTCACCTTCTCTTCCTAAATTCTCTCCCCTTGGTTTTAATTACTACCTTTTTACCAATGCATCCCAGATCTATATAACCAGTCTCACTGTCTCCTCTGAATTTCAGTGCCCCCTCCTCAATTGTTTATTGGGCATTTATAGCTGGATGTCCCGGAGATATTTCAAACTCCATTTGTTTATATAGAACTCATTATCTTTCCACCCAAATCTAATGCTTTTCCCAAACTTCCCTGTTTCTGTCAAAGATTACACCAGTCTCCTCATTTGGTGTTTTCTTTGATTTCTCACTCTTCCTCATCCCTCATATCCAATCTGTTACCAAACTTGCCATATTTATCTCTACAATATCCCTCACATCTGATCCTTTCTCTCTATTTAAATATCTATCACCTTTGATCTAACCCCTATCCCTGCTTCCCTAGATTATTGCAGCGATATCCTAAATTGGTCTCCCTGCCTCAAGTCTCTCCCCACTTCAGTCCGTCCTTCACATTGCTGCCAAAATTATTTTCCTTAAGCAGAGATCTGACTGTGTCAATCCCCTACTAAACCAATTGTACTGGCTTCTTATTGTCTCTAAAGTCCGATATAAACTTCTCGGTTTTGCTTTTATGATCCTTCGTAACCTCACCCTGGACAATCTGGTCTTCTCTCTGTTCCTTGCACATGGGTACTCTATCTCCCATTGTTGTGCCTTTGTACTAGCTGTCTCCCATTCTGAGAAAACATTGCCTCTTCACTTCTGACTCAAAGAATCACTTACCTCTTTCAAGGCACATCATGAGCACTACCCTCCATATGAAGCCTTTCCTGATCCCCTCATCCCCCACTGCCTTCCCTATCAAACCACCTGGTATTCAGTTGCTTTGTATGTATTTGTATTTATTCTGTATATGTTTATATATGTCCTTGTTGTCTCTCACATTGAAATATAAGCCCCTTCTGAGTAGAAATTGTTTCATTCCTTCTACTTATATCCCTAGGACCTAATTCAATACCCCAATTGCAGTAGGCACTTAATACATATTTATTAATAGATTGATTGATGGTAGATGCATGTATGCAGTCCTCAGAACTTTACCAAATCAATTGAGAATTAATTTAAAAGATATTAAGGATACATGTGACTAAAAAAAAGTGTTAGGCAAGAGTAAAATGAGAGAAAAAGATAACCAATGGACAGTCTGAGCACTGTACTGGTACTGCCAAGTATTCATTTAGCCAGGAGAAGACTTCCAATGTTTCAGCTTGATCTTGCATGGAGAATCTATGGAAAAAACATGGGCAAGAATTGCACAGGATAAGAATGCAGGTTATAATCTCTAACAGTAGAGGAAGTAGTCACACTGATGAGCTTATATACAATCACTGAAATCACTAGTACAGTGCTGTGAACCTGTAAATATGTAATAAATGTTTTTGCTAATTATTGCTCCTATTTTATGAATACCTTATAGGTTTTCTTTTTTCCTAGTCCCTTCCTTTCCTTCTTTTCTTCTTCTATCCCATCCCTTTGAATCAGGACCATTTTAAAAGATATTTACATGGTATATTATTCATTCATTCATTTATTCAAAAAACCATGACTGAATGCCTATTAAGTGGGAAGCCCCATGTCAGAAACTTATATACGGAATATATGACACATGGTCCCTTGCCTCTAAGAGTTCACAGTATGTTGCATTAACATGGTGAATATCTTAATTAATAGATGTTTTGTTTTGTTTCTTCCCCTTTCTAGTCCACAGGTGGAGGACAGTGAGGGTACTATCCAGTTTGATGGAGAAGGCTATGCTTTGGTCAGTCGTCCCATACGCTGGTACCCCAATATCTCTACAGTCATGTTCAAGTTCAGGACATTTTCTTCAAGTGCTCTCCTGATGTACCTTGCCACCCGAGACCTGGTAAAAACAAAAATCACACACACAGTGATTGAACTACACAGCCCACAAATGTCATGGGTCATTTTAATTAGTATAAAATAATACAAGTAAAGGAGAATAGATTTGTTGTGTAGCACCCAGTCATGGATGATGCTATTAATAAAAAGAAATTTTTTGCTTTAGTAGTTATAACTCCAAACATAAACAATGCAGTTTTCCAAATCACAACCTGCTCCTTTACAATAAGAATGTAACAGACTACAGTGTACCCTGGTTTGGAATTTTGTCAAAGCCAAGCCACTATTTCAAGCTAGTTGTCTGTTCAATTATTCACATGCCTCTCAATATACCCACATGGATAATTATTCTTCTAGGATACTAAATAATAACCTAATAACTTACTTTGTATTCTTTCTAAAGTACCTCGCTTATGCTAACAGTAGGCTTTTCTTCCAATAAGACCTATTAAAATAGCTTCATCATAGCATTTTACATCATTAGAAACTATATTTCACACCTACAAATGGGCATATCCTGCTCCATAAGAACTTTTTTTCTAACATAGCATAGAATTTTGGAAAAGAAACCATAACTGTCACAAATTCCTCAGTAAAAGCAAAAACCCATCTTTTATGTGTGTGTTTGTCTAATCACTGGTGTTTTTGGCATTACAAACAGAAAGATTTTATGAGTGTAGAACTCACTGATGGACACATAAAAGTCAGCTATGATCTGGGTTCAGGCATTGCCTCTGTTATCAGCAACCAAAACCATAATGATGGGAAATGGAAATCCTTCACCCTGTCAAGAATTCAAAAACAAGGTGAGTTTTTATAGTGATAGCACCTCAAGTACTTTAATTATCCCATTTAGTGCAACTCACCATCTAATCTCAAGGAAGATGGTGTCCATAATTGTCAGTTCTTAGAAGTTCTATAAAAAAATGATACAGCCAATTCTTCTGCTTAGATTATTATAGGTGGTTTAGGTTAAATGTGACTGATTGAAGTGTCAGATGGCTCTTCTGTCATTTTCTTTTGAAACTCAGAGCTTAATTCTCAGGCATAAAACTGTTTCACAACTTAGAAAATTACACTCTGTAATAGGTTTGAAAAATGTTTTTCCAGGTAGTTTCAAGATTAGACACTCTCTAAAAAGCTGGTAGAGAAAATGTCCATGAATCCAGGGCCACTAGGAAGAATTTTCAGGGCAGTAAGCCAGAGTTCCTTGTTCCTTATTCCATTTTTTTAAGTCCAAGGTATCAAAGAAATGATCAAATGCCAAAATACTGTCTGAGGCAACATAGTTGAAATAGTTAATAAATCCATCCAACACATAATCCCTTGAGACCCCAAACTAAAAGGGTATAGAAAGGAAGCTAAATAAAATTCAGCTGGCATTTATTGGACTTCTGGCTTACAAACCATTGCCCATTTTTCATAGTTCAAATAAATAGTTTTAAATTTTCAGCAAAATTTAAGAGTTGTTGAGGAAAAATCATAATTTTGCTATTTTGCCTAATATATTGGGACATAGGAGAAAGAATAATGAATTTGCAATCCTAAAGTCTGGATTCAAATTCTGACCCTGTTTCTTACTTTTCTATATAATTGGGGATGAGTCATATAACCTCTCTCAGCTTCAGTTCCCTCATATATAGAATGAAGAAGTTAGCCCAGATAGATGATCTCTAAAGTCTTTTCCAGATGTAACATTCTGTCTTATAAATATACTCATAAGAGTTCCACTTCTATGTTCATGAGCTCCAAAATTCCTTTATCATGATCTTTTGTCTTTCCAACTTTCTTTCAGACTAACAATGCCAAACTCATTTCTTCAACCTCACTGTTTCCTTCATTCTCCTCACCCCTCAGTTCATTCCTAGGCCATCATCTTGCACTAGCTTTGCTCTCCCTTCCTTAGCTCAGCTTCCTGGTGAATGAGTTCAATTCCATAGTCTTCTCTGCATTATGGTCCCTTTCCTCCTTGTCCTATGGCCCATCACACATTGCTAAATCCCAGCCTTGGATTTCTACTGTGATTCACCATCATGATTGCTATTAAAGAAATACGGTGCAAATCTGGAGAAAATCACAAAATTGTGCTAAATGAGTCCACTACAAATTTAAATTATATAATTCCACTGGGCTCTCGCTGCAGCATGGCAATCCTTTCTAATCAATTCACTGTCTTCTTCATACAACAGTTATTTCAAGTTGTTTTGTCCTTTCTCAAGGCTCCCAAGGCACTTTCTCCCCTCACCTTCTCAGCTGAGGACTTTGCCTCATACTTCCCAGAAAAAAAATTGAATCTATTCACTGAGAGCTCTCTCCTCTTTCCTTCTCTTCATCTCAAATCATTCAGACATCTTCCTCCACTATTTCTTCCTTTACCCCGACCTCACATGAAAAGTTGGCTCTTCTCTTTGGCAAGGCTAATCTCTCAACGGACACCTCTTGTTCCCACTCCTTCCCCTCTTATACAACAGATTTCCCTTTTAATCATCCCCACTCTTTCTCTAATCTTTAATCTTTCCCTATATATCTTATATAGGGATATCCCATATCTCCTTTATCTTTAAAAAAAAACAAACAAAAATACCACCTACACTTGGTCCAACCATTCCCAATAGTTAAAGTCCTATATATTTTCTCTCCTTTGCAACTAAATACCCTGAGAAAGTCATCTATACTTGATGCCCCCACCCTTTAATCCTGAATATTCTCCCCAGGTTTTCTAGATACTGTTCTTTCCTGGTTCTTCTCTTATCTACCTGGCTGCTTTCTCTCAAACTCTCTTGTTTTTCCTGAAACCTATTCTCTTTTAATTCTCTGCTCTCTCACTTGATGACCTCATCAGCTGCCATAGGCTCACTTATCTCCCCTATGCAAATATTTCCAGATTTACGTATCCAGTTGCAATCTCTCTTCCAAGTTCTAGTCTTTCATCCCCAGTTTACTCCTGGACATCTCAAACCAGATATTCTGTAGACATCACCTTCCCTCTGAGATTACATTTGTTCATTTTTCAATCATATCTAACTCTTCATGACCCCATCTGGGGTTTTTAGGCAAAGATATTGGAGTGGTTTGCCATCTCCTCTTCCAGCTAATTTTACAGCTGAGGAACTGAGGCAAACAGGATTAAGTGACTTGTCCAGGGTCACACAGCTGGTACATATCTCAGGCCAAATTTGAAGACTCATGAAGAGTGTCCCTGACTCTAAGCCCAGCATTCTATCTACTGTACCATCTAGCTTCCTTGAGATTACATTTACACTATATATATCTTGTAGTATAATTTTTTATGTTGTGTCTCCTATTAAAATGTGAGCTCCTTCAGGGTAAATCCTGTCATTTTTATTTTTTTTTATATGCTCAATGTTTAGTATAATGCCTTATACATAGTAAGTATTTAAATGCTTTAGAGTGGCTGACTGATTTTATAAAATATAGAGAGGTACAGTGATCACTGGACTCCAAGTCAGGAAATCTGGGTTCCAGTTCCTATCTGATTAACTTAAATAAGTTACTCCTTGGGACTCTTTTTCTTTATTTCTAAAATAATAGTTTGACTTTGATGCTATGACCTTTGTCAAATCACATAATTTCCTGGGACATCAGTTTCCTAATATGCAACATGAGGGAGCTGGAATAGATTGTCCTGAAGGCCTCTTCCATCTCTAGATCTCTGGTCCTAGGATCCTGTGATTCGTTAACATCCCAGATCCCTTCCAGCTGTAGCGTTCTCTGTTTCAAAGGCTAATAAAGACCCACACATGCTCTCTGCTATCATCAGCACTAAAATTGTACATCCATAGTTCATTGCTGTTGAGTCATTTCGTCTTGTTTAACTCTCCATGGCCCCATTTGGGGTTTCCTTGGCAAAGACACTGGAATGGTTTACCATTGGCATTTTACAACAGATGAGGAACTGAGGCAGTCAGGGTTAAGTGATTTTCCCAGGGTCATACAGCTAGTAAATGTCTGAGGACATGAACTCAGGTCTTCCTGACTTCAGGGCTTCATTCCATCCACTATACCACCTAGCGTGCTTGTCTTTAACCTACATAGGCACCAATGGGGAAAGAAGAGGAATGTACAAGGGCAGTTTTTTTAAAGGCTGGGATGAAACCTTCTCTTTATTCTAGTTAGAACTTTCCATCCAACATGATAATTTGTTTTTTAATGGAGTCATGCTACTGATGTTTGGGTTTAGAATGAGAGGCAACTAGGTGGTAGAAGAGATAGAGCGTACGCAGAAACAGGAAAACCCAAGTCCAAACCCTAACTCAGTCATTTTACCTCTTTTAAAAAAAATGTTATTCATTAGCATTCTTTACTTTCTAAATTTTGAATTGTAAACTCTTTCCTTCCCTTCCACCCCTCCTCCATCCACTGAGATTCCAAGCAATATGTGACACTTAACTTCTTTCAACCTCAGTAGCTTCATGTATAAAATGGACATAGCGTTTACCTCACAGGGCTCTCACGAGGCTCAACTGAGAAAATATATGTAAAGCATTTTGTCAGACCTTAAGGCATTTTATAAATATTATCATTAAATTAACACACATAATCAAGGATAAAGGAGAGAATTATCTCCAGTAACTGAAGTTCCAAACTACAGGTAGAATACTGTTTAAACAAAACCATTAAACTGTTAAGTTCTATAAAAAGAGGCTTTTTCTCTATTGCACCCAAGCCCATATGCCAACACTACTTTATTGATCTGAAGAGGAGGAATTTTGTTTGAGTGGTCTAATATCATAGATACATTCACAAGGTGACTACCTTGGGCAATTTAATTAACTTCCCTGAGGCTCTGTCTATAAAATGAAGGGTTGAACTACATGTCCTCTGAAGCTGCTTCCAGATCCAGCTCAAGATCTATGCTCTCTGGTTCTGTGAGCCTAAGGTCCTGTCCATTTAGCATTTATTTTTTTTGAACAAAGTTGTCATTCTTTTAGTACAACACTCATGAGCAGAATCTGTATTTTAGCATTTCTACAATGTGAAAAAAATCACACAATTTTGCAGTTCTTTGGAAGGTCTTTTGGTGATTTGGGGAAATGGTATGGAGGGGGCAGATTTTTATCACTACTACTTTGATTACTGCTAGAGGTAAATAGGTGGTACTATGGACGGAGTGCTGGGGGGGGACCTGAGTTCCAGTCCAGTGTCACCGTCTACGTGTGCATGGACAAATAACTTAATCTCTGTTTGCCTCAGTTCCTTCCACTGTAAAATGGTGATGACAATACCACTTCCCTTGTAAGGTTGTTGTGAAGTTCAAATGAGAGAATATTTTGTAAAGTGCCTAGCACAGTGCATTGTAGATGCTATGTAAATACTTAGTCTCTTCTCCCAATACTAGGGAAACAGGAGGCAAAAACAAAAACAGCAATGTGGGGGATGGTGGAGGAATTCTATCCCTTCCTCCCAACCTTTTCTTCTTTTCACTTAGACTCTGCAAAGAAAGACAGAGATTGTACACATAGATTATCAGTCTCAGTGTGTGTTTGTTCTTTGTTGCCAAAGACCATGCCATCAGAGAAATGATGATATGACTTGCCCTTGACTTTGTTTTGAGTGAGGGATTGCTGTGCAGGTCACCAACTTCACTTCTCCTCCAGAGCCATCTGCATCCAGTGACCAGATAGTCATCAGGATGACTGGAGATGGCCCAGGATGAGGCAATTGGGGTTAAGTGACTTGCCTAAGGTCACACAGCTAGTGAGTGTCAAGTGTCTGAGGGGAGATTTGAACTCAGGTCCTCCTGACTCCTACACTGCTGCTCTATCCACTGCACCACCTGGCTGCCAAGCACATAGATTGTAATGGTACCGCAAAAGAAAACTAGGCCCAAGTTACAGGGAAGATTCTCTCATCAGAGTTCAGATTTGAGGCAGAGTAGAGCACCACAGGAACGGGGTGATAGAAGCAGTGAGGAAAGGGACTAGAGCCTGGGGATACTCCTCTGGGGCTAGAGAGGGAGGTAACAGCCCAGCCAAGAAGGGTTTAGGGTCATTCATCTTGCCCTTCCTCATCACTTCCAGCCCTGTTATCTTACACTCAAGTTCCCCTGGACCAAATGAGAAAGGGGAACAAGGTAGGGGTTGAGAATTATCCCAGGCATAAGAAATTTGAAGTAGGAAGAGGGAAGGAGTGGAGTGTTCTGTGTCCGCCTGACATTTCAAGTATGACTGGAAGTCAGAATGTCTGTAATAGAACGTAAGTTATACTTCAGGTTTTTCTGGGAAATTCTAGAAATGTCTCATTGTTAAACCTGGGTTAAAGAAACTCCTTAAATGACCATATGCTTATTACATTCCAAACAAAGATACATAACTCATAGACTAGGTTATAGCCTAGTGAATCTTTGCTCTCCAAATGAAAGATATCAAATGACATAATATATGGAAAAAGCTGTGTAAGCTGCAAAACACTAAACAAGTGATTTTCCCCATCATTGTCATCAGCATCTTCACCATAATCCTCTCTTCCATTTGTCCTATTTTCCCCATAAGAAGTCTCCAGGGAGGTCATTCTTCTTACCCTCCTATACCGGTAATGGTGTAGATGTCTGATGCATTTATATCTATATAGTTATTTTAGTGAAATATTTCAAGAATCCTTGATTTGATCAAAATAGCTATTCTTTCCACCAATGCAGACTGCAAACCCTGTAGGCCTTAGCAGGCTGTTCTGAGTTCCTACAGCCCAAGAAAAGCTTCATCTGGGGGCCATCCCTCCAGAGTGAGCTACTCTTAGCTCTTTGCTAAGCTAGATGTCAGCCTTATTCTTCAGCCTGGTCTTTATAACATAATAGCTCAGAGAGTTTGTGTTCCTCTGTCATACATAGCCTTCAAGAGCCAAGTTATTATCACAAAGATGAGACATTAACTAAGAATTTTTGTAGAGGATTTATGTGTTTGTTTCTCCATAGAGGGAGTTACTTACTTGGACCTCTGCTTTTTCTGGCTCAGGGAAATTAATTCCATTGTGGTAGCTAGGCTGCACAGTTCAGGGCTTAGAGTCAGAAGGATCTGAGTTAAAATCCTGCCATTATACTTTTACTATCTTTGTGAACCTGAATAATCCACTTAAACTCTCTTAGCCTTATTTCCTTCATCTGCAAAATGAGGAGGTTTAACTCAACAGCCTCAGATGACACCTTCTAGTTTAAAATCTATGACCTTATGAAATCCCCTCCACTGATTGCCAGCAAGTCCTATGCAATTTAGTCTTAAAAACTTGCCTCAGAGTTTGAGTGGTAAAGTGATTTGCCCACAGTTCCTCAGCTCATTTGTATCAGAGATACAACTTGAACTCCAAGGCTGACCTTTTATCCATTAGACTACACTGCCTCTCTTTGAGAATATTGTTGTCATTTGACAAAAGGCTATGATTAGATAGATTGAGAAAGCTGCTACTATACTAGTTGAGTATGAAAGTGATTTTCCTTAGAGGTAGTAAAGGGGAAAATTGGATATTATCAATGTTTATTATTTAAAATTTTAATTTTTTTTCATCTCTTCTAGCCAATATCTCTATTGTAGACATCGATACTAACCAGGAGGAGAACATAGCAACAACGTCTTCAGGAAATAATTTTGGCCTTGATTTGAAAGCAGATGACAAGATATATTTTGGTGGCTTGCCAACCCTGAGAAACCTGAGGTAATGCTGCTTTAAAGTGTTAACGAAGGATTCTTTTGTTCAAGTTCAGAGCTGAGGACCAGTTTTCATAGGAGGCTTTTAAATCTAACAGAACTTTGCATTTTATTTACAGTATTTATCAGTGACTGATTTAGGAACATCTTGTCTCTTTGGATCTTTAAAGAGCATAGTCAGAAACCATCATGTATGTTAATCCAATGTGAGGCCTCAGAAGCTGGTGCATACATTTGATATTTTGGTTGATTTGTTTTCCTAAATTTACCTGATGAAAATACCTTGATTAAAATTTAGGACATTATCATTGCTGTAATTCTCTTTTCACATCCATTGACTATATAATAGCACGGTGACTAGAAATTGCTCAATCTTCTGAAAATGATTCAGTATTCTATGGATGCCATATATATTTCTAATATTCCATAGCTTCATAATGGAGCATTGGAGCTCCCTTATTATTAGAACTACTCAGGCTATTCTGATTTTTCTTGTCTGCATGTCAATAATTTTGCTTTTTCTTATGTATATATATCTGTTCACTGAGAAACTAGGAAGCTATTTTTAGTTGAAAATGCTTTTGTTTAATATACATTTCATGACCCAGAAAAATTGCAAAATATATTATGTGGTGGAATGTATTTGCAATATTCCTGAAGAACACTGTGAAAGGGAAAACTATAAAATGCTATTGGTACTCATAAAATACTTTGAACTGAATGGAGGAGAAAGTAATAGAATTAAATATAGTTCTTAACAGGAATCTTCACAATCACAGCTTTCATCATGGGTGCAAAAGACCTCCCTCCAACTTTTTATGATAAAAGGTCACATTTAATGCCAGAGGAATTTTAAGATATTTTTGGTGGCAATTAATAGTGGGATAGAAGTGAGAGAATCCAGCAGAATGCAGTTGAGAGCTGTGGAGGTGGGAATAACATCCATACTATATAAATCAACATGAACTTGAGTCATACATGCACACACACACACACACACACACACACACATACACACACACCTGCTTCCAAGTTGTTTGTTCTATTACTATCACTATTTTACACAATTGGAACTAGACGTGACCTTAAATACCACTACTTTACCATGATTAAGTATAGACAGGTATAATGATCATTGTGTATTGTGTTGGGATCCTGTTAACTAGCAAATGTTATAATGAATTTTTAATATGTCTCATAAGAAAAGCAATTGGAATTCAAATATATTTAAATATTTAGTGAATTTGTCAAGCTACTGTAATTTTCCACCACTTGAGAATTCCTATCATTTCTTCAAGAGTTTAAAAATCACATGTCACAAGTTCTATAACAACATTCTATCAGGAATGAATGAAATATAGCCTGTTCATCTGAGCCAGCTTCATGTGAACATAGTGATGATGCCCAGCTTTTCACAACCCCAAAGTGACTTTGCAAAGACTTAATTGTAATGAAGAGCCTGAGAAACTGAAAGAGAATAGGTCTGTTAGTTGACTTTGTTAACTATGTGCCTAATGTATGTTTTCTACTTTAAAAATCACTATTTTCATAACGTAGCACTTCATAATTATGAATTCATCCCTTGTCACATTATTTCAAAATACCGTATTTCACCACATAATCATTGCCACTGCATATCACACCCTGTTTTTTCAGTCCAAAAACTGGTTTATAACCTTTCATCATGTAATCGTCCCATGGTATAATTTTCTGTTTGTCATGCTGCTTAAAAGATAAACAGAGCAGCAATGTATTCACCCATGGTATATGGATATGCATTTATCTCTCCTGCGCTGCAAGCCCCGAGCCTAGAATTCTCTGCACATACACATTGTCAGAATTCAATTTTAGCATATATTCACAAGTATTCCATGCATCCTAATCTTAACACCAAAGACAGTTTAGTAGTAAGTGACTTTTAAGTAACACTGGCAAAAATTTTTAGAAAAAGCTTCCCCTAATGGTCACATCCCAGTTTTTTGCAAAAAAAAATTGGCATAAAATCTATGACAATTATGTGGTGAAATATGGTAGCCTTTAGATATACTATTGAAATTGCTCAGAAAGCCAAGAACTTACAGACAGGTAATTTGTCTGTTGTGATCCCAATGATGTGATCTAGTACAAGATGCGCATGGTGGGGCACAGAGTACTTGTACAGGTATTGATGGCTTCAGACTTCTGGAAAAATTAAGACCTACAAGATATCAGGGAATCTTTAAGATTAAAGACAGAACCATATCTACAGCCACTCTTCAGAACAGGGGTTCTTAACCTTGGGTAGGGGAACTTTTTAAAAAAATTATGATAACTACATTTCAATGTAATTGGTTTCCATTAAAAGCAATCCTATATATTTTGTTTTATGCATTTACAAATAGTATTCTGAAAAGGACTGCATACGCTCACCAGGGTCTACCACTGGGTTCTTGTTCAGTGGATAGATCATTAAACGTGAAGTCAGGGATGACCTGATGTCTAACCATGCCTCTAATCCTTCCCACCATGTGACCCTAGGTGAATCATGTGACTGCTCTCAAATTTAGTTCTCTCATCTGCAAAATAGGGATAATCATAGCATTTGTCACATAGGATTGTGAGAATGAAATGAGATAATATATGTAAATCACGTTGCAAACCTTAAAGTTCTATATAAATTCTTGCTATTCATTAGATTATCAAAGGAGTCCCTGATACAAAAAAAAAAAAGGTTAAGAACTCCTACTAGAATGATAGCAAGCAACTAAAGGCACATATTTTCAGAGCAGATGGTAAGGAAAAGCAGTAACATCATTCCTATAATTTACCTATAGAATGTGATGGGGAGGGGCATATTTATGTATCTGTTCCCTGGCAGATTTTGTGCTTACTTTTTATGTTGATCAGTATCCATTCAGTATTCAGAGATTAATAAAACTGTTTTCTTGTCCCCTAAATGGAATGTATTTATGAGTAAACGTTCTCTCTCTTTTTTCCCCTTATCCTAGTATGAAAGCCAGGTAAAATTTACATTTATGCATGCCTCCTTCAAGTGCATGGGTTGAGTAAGTACAGCTTTTTAGAGAAAACAGCAGCGCAGAAAGCATATTGACGCTGTTGCCAGCTATTATCTTGAATACATTTCATAAACAAGTGGTTCTTCTGTGAAACCCTTTTCCTGCTGTCTTTCCTTTACAAAGATCCACTCTCTGTAGGACATGCACTTTACAATGGTTTTCTAAGAGTGGAAATGGACAGATTCTGATCTACCTGCTGTTCCTTGCCACATTTATTTTATCAATGCCATACACTTTGAAGGCAACTATCCAGGCTCATGGGTATAACCTATGGCCATGAACCAGAGTAAAGTGAACTGGCCTACACATGGATCAAACCCATGACCTTGATCTCCAAGAATCACGCTCTCTGCTAAACAGCCCAACCTGCTCTCCCAGCGCTTAGCATTGCAGTGTTGCTTTTTGCAGACTTCCAGGTATGCACATTCCTTCGTAGCCCTCCAAAGGTTCTCTGCACAGCTGTTGATGCTTTGCTGTGTTTGTTCAGAATTAATTCTGGAGCTGGCTAAAAGGAATATGTATACAGACTGTAGTTAAAACTACTGTAACAGATATTTTCTCAGTATAATGTAGCTTACAACCAAGAAACCTGAGGTAAGTTCCCCAAACTTTCCAGAGCCATTGTTTCTTGTTTTTAGCCAAGAATTACTGTAATATCTGCTCAAACCCAAAGAGATCTGACAGTCTGAATCACTATGGTTAGGAATAAAATCTGGCATTTTGGGCCATTTCAGTATTTCTGTATTTTTTCTGTATTCTGTATTCTGGATTTCAGTAAACTGACTGCCGAATTTCTGGACAAGAGATAAAGAATCAGATTCTCTATGAGGAATATATTCATCTAGAGAAATATTAAAAGGAACTGGGATCCAAAAATTAAAGTACAATAGAAAGACAGGAAATTTGAGTGAACCAGGTGTTTTTTCATGTATGTGACAACTGGTTAAATTGCTAGAGGGTTCTGTGCTTGCTGAAATGCACAAGCAGGTTTTCACTAGAAACATATGCTAATGAAAATGTTCTGGGATGAACTTGTGTTGCTTTGTAATTGTGTCCTTGAATGACGTCCTTGAGTAGAGTAGAGTAAAAATTGGAGCTTTATCTTTATGAGTGATGTACGGGAAACAAGATTTCCTTTTCTCTTTCCCCCCATCATTATGTAAGAACTTACCTTCTATGATTTCCACCTTACGAAGTCAGCTGAATGATTATGTTTTTAAACTGTTATTTACATTTCCATAAAAAAAAATCAATGAAAAGAGGGTTAATTAGTACACAGGGGCTCTATGACCTTGATGAGTCAAGCTCTCTTTCCCATTATGGAAGTGAATGCATAAAGCCAAGAAGATACATGAGTTTCTTTGGGTTCCAAAAACTATGCGAGTTATTTTAAGGGCTCTACAGAAAAGAAATAATCACCAGAAAATTAAGTGTTTCCTTCCTAGAGAACTCAGGGAGTTAATAGAAAGGATCCTAAGATCAGGAAAACATTATCAGAAATAACCAAATATATCCAGGGAGAGAGGCTGTGGCTGTAACAAGAATCTGGCACCAGATAAAGTCTGCCAGCATCTGATTTGTTCCCCCAGTCATTCATGTCCTGGGGTGTTTTATTCACTGGATCAGAGCAGATCTCCATCTATTTGTGGTCCTATGTGTAATGGAAGAAATATTGAACCGAAGTTAGGAGATATGAGCTTTATTCCAGCTTTGCCTTTATGTCACCCATCACAAGTCACATCCTTTGGGGGCCTCAGTTTTCCCATCAGGAACGTGAGAAAGGAGAGTGAACCCACCAGTCTCTAAGGGTCTCTTCCAGCTCTTTGTTTCTTTGATTCTCTAAATGCGTCCATTGGATATGTACTAGCTAGCTAGTTAGCTATATGGTAATAAGTAGAATTACATTAACTATAATCTTATGTAGAACCATTTGTTAATATTGGTCAGATAGTTCTTGCAAATGCTAATGAGTAGCTCATAAACACACATTGTGTGCCTCTTGGCTTTATGTACAGTAGAGATAAGCTGAAGTAACTTCAGGGCACAGCAGTAACTTCCTAACCTCAAAGTCAATGGATACAATTGCTACATTTAAAGAAGTGAGGAACAAGAGGAAGGAAGGGAGGGAGGGAGGGAGGAAGGAAAGAAGGAAGGAAGGAAGGAAGGATGGAAGGAAGGAAGGAAGTGGAAGGAAGGAAGGAAGGAAGGAAGGAAGGAAGGAAGGGAGGAAGGGAGGGAGGGAGGAGCAAGGAAGATAGAAAAGGAAGAGGAAGGAAAGGAAAGATTTCGTGTATAACGTAGTAACTCCTTTTTTACTAGTCTTATGGGTGAAAATATGAAGTGTCATTTCTTCTTGGAACGCGTTATTGCTTTAATCTAGACCAAGGACCTTAGCGTTAAACCTTTTCAAAAAACGTTACAAGGATGAATAAATGTACTGGCTTTTGTTAGAACTGGGAGCTTTAAAGAGAGATCTAATTTTATTCTGTCCTTTGATTAGAAAAAAAAAGATATTAAAAAGAAAAATATTTCATTTTTAATTGAAGGTATCAGAATCAAAAGACTGAATCTTTTAGCAAATACTCTTTACGGGAGTGTTTTCTTATCGTTGGGTTTATTCAGTCTTCAAATGTTGCTTCGAGGGGGAAAAAATCTACTTGCTTCATAGCAAAGAACTGAGCACAGAGTAGGACCTTAGAACATGCCTGATGGATGGTTGTTTGTTCCATTTAAATACTATGTGCAAGTGCCAGTGCAAAGAGAGATTTGTTCAGAGACTTTTCTGGTTGGATGATTACCTTGATATTTATTTGATAAATTGAGTAGATTCTGAAAAACAAAATGTGCTGTGTTCACGTGTGCACATGTATGCATATGTATGTCAGCAGCTGTGCTTTTTGCTTCACATCTCCTGCTCTGTAGCCACAGGAATCATTCTATTAGCTGCCAAACTGACATAGCTATTGTTTCTATTTTATTTTGAAAGGCCTGAAGTCAACCTGAAGAAATACGCTGGATGCCTTAAGGATATTGAAATTTCACGAACACCATATAATATACTCAGTAGTCCCGACTATGTTGGTGTAACCAAAGGATGCTCACTTGAGGTTTGTTTGTTTTTACCTCCAAGACAGACTCATAGCATATGTATTTTTAACCACCTGGATAAGACATGCTACTGTTTGAATAAATGCCTTCAGATAGATCTTCCTCCACATCCTACAGGCTATAATATTGCTATGTATAAACTGTAAAGTGACTTTTCTTGCTTCATGAATTTCCATTGCCAAAATAAGTTGGTGAAATGATAATTCACAAAATAATTTTCCATGTTCAACAGTTTGTCTATTGCTTGGATCCAGGGACTCTTTCACATAAATCAAAGCTATCTTAAAGCAGGGAAACTCCAAACCTAGATCTTTGCATCCCACAATTTGTTAGTGTTAGTATTAAGGAAAAATCTAATTTTATATTTTTTTTCCCTGGGTGGCAGAATATGAATCCTCTAAAATATATTGACAAGTTATGGGCTAAAATGGGCTAAATTATTAATCAATCTATAAAAATAAAATTATATTGGAAAAAAGGAAAAGTCCTAGACTTGAATTCCAAAGAGCAATTGGGCAATTATAGGATGGTAATGGGAGCGTGTCTAGAGAAAAGTGTGAAAAACATTAAGCTATTTTAGTAAAGGACTAGCTTAATTCATTATCAGTTTAAAATATGACAAGGTAGTCAAAAAGGCAAGAGGCACAGCAGCCCAGACCAGTATCTTTGCCTTTGTCAGAATGCGTATGAAGTATTTAGTTCAGTTTGGGCCCCTCATTTTTGGAAGGACACTGTTAGACTCAAAGGCGGATAACCAGAATGAGGAAGACCCTAGAAAACATGCCATATGGCAATTAGTTAAAGAAATTCAGGATTCAGTCAGTCATTTTCTAGTCATGTCTGACTCTTTGTGAACCTATTTGATGTTTTCTTGGCAGAAATACAGAAGTGGTTTCCCATTCATTGCTTTCTACAGCTCATTTTATAAATGAGGAAACTGAGGCAAAATAGGGTGAAATGACTTGCCCAGGGTCACACATGTAGTCAGTATCTGAGGTCAGATTTGAACTCATGGAGATGAATCTTCCTCACTTCAAGCTCAGCACAAAGAAACATCACTTTATTCCTGAAGCTTAATGTCCTCATATATTTAACTGTCGTGGGAAAGAAAGATTAAACCTATTCCTCTTAGTCCTAGAATTAGGTATAATGAGTAGGAGAAGAAGAAAGGCAGATCTGAGTTTGAGGAAAGGAAGCACTTCCTATCAAATATAGCATACTAAAGACCTCTAGGGTCCCTGTCAACTCTGAGATTCGGTGAAGGAACATCAAAGGCTTGAAGGAACCCTCTTGGAATGAGATATTACTCTATCCATAACATATTTACTCAGCCCTTCCTGGAAACCACAGAGAAAATTAAAGGAACCAGTCCCTTCCCACCACATGGTACCACTTGACTGTCTTGTATATGGCTGTTCAAAAACAGAAATGTTATCATCAGAACAGAAGTTTACACATATGAGAGTGAAAAACACTCCTGTTCTTTGAAAGAGTAAGTGTAAATAATAGCCAACTGTATCAATTACTAAGAACATCATGGAAACTCCAGAGTCATTAATTTTCTTTAAAATGATTTAAGTCTAAATAAAAGACTTTTAGCCACACTGAAATGAAATTATAATTTATTCAACTTCCTTCAACCAAGAATTTTTGTTCCTCTTCTTTCTGGAAGACATGTACAGAAGTTATGGCTACAACATCATTTCTTCTAACTGCTACTATCTCTGGGGTCACATGGCTCCCCACTTTAGGAATTCTTTGTCCGTTGTACCACCACCAATGCCAAGAAGCCATTTCTGGGTCTCAAGGGTTTTGCCATTGTCTCCCCTTATCTGCCATCTCTGGCTCTGCTGCTAAACCTCCAGTACGTCTCCTCCCGCTGAGAGATATCTGTCCTCCTCTCAAACAAGATGTGCTGAAAGCTGCTCAGGTTGGCATAGACTTCAAAATGAATATTGGACTGACCCAACTCCTTTATGAACCAAATTAGAACTCAAAGAAGTTAAGGGAGAAAATCAAGTCGAATCTATCAATCTGACTATACAATTTCAATATTAAACAGACTTCCACAAGTACAGTTGATACTATACAGCCACCTTTGGCTCTTAAAATTCTGTCTCTCAGACTCTTACTGGTACCTCAGGGCTTCTACTATTCATACCATTGAATTGATTTAGAGCTGCAAATTGGAACACCAAATGATAGAGTGGGACCAGCTCTGCCACAGTGATTCTAGATGCACCCTGTGAAGCCTGGGGATAAGAAAAAGGGAAATAGAGATGGAATTTAATCTTAAAGAAATGGCCCTGAGTTCCTAGAAGAAAGTTTTACTAAGAACTTTAATCTTCCAAAGCCCAGCTCTCATTCACATTCAAAAGAGATACATAGGGATGAAAAATTGGCTATAAAATGAATAGCCTGTGTGCTTGAAATGATCATTCTGTAAAGTCACTTTTTAGTAAACAGGAATTATTTTGCAACTGGCGGATGAAACAGAGATTCACTGTGGATAAATGTTGAAAAAGGAACAATTGACCATACAGTAGTTTTATCTGAACTATCCCAAGTTCCTTGATTTGAAAATTGCAATAGAAAGCTCAGGAGATTATACCTTCTACTAATACTGGTCATTTAAATGCCTTTGTTAAACCAGAAATACTATAAGGATAGTCTGCCTCCTAAAAGACTCTTTCTTTTATGCCCAGAAAAGCTAGAGATTTTGACAGCTGATCACTTAGCATAGCTAACTTCTTTTTTTTTAATTTCCAGAAAGGGTCAAACTGGCCTTGGTAATTTATTAAATCACATAACAGCGATTGATTTATTAGCTTGTGACAAAGTGTACATCATATGTTAATAATATCTGCCAGTCTTGATTGCAGTAGCAGTCCAGTAATAGTAAACAGGCCATCCATATTTATGCTTTATTTATGTTTGGTTCATCAGTAAAACATTAATAATCAGTTGATGAAACGAAAGAGAATGATTAATTTTCAGTTTTTTCAAGTCAGATATAACAAACCCTGAAATCTCAAAATGGGATACAAAGCAACATTCATCTTTTATTATTTGATAGAAAAGCTACAGAATAAAAGTTCACAGTTCACAACTCTGATCTAATCTTAAAGTTGGCCTTTTGGGTTAAAGTTAAATCTGAAAAAAATATTTTTAATATTATTCAGGTATTCATTTGTTCACTTGCTTTCTATGATACTTGCATTTCTTAATAACATTAAATTGCTTATGCTTAGGTTACACTATATGTATCTATGTTGTTTGTGTCATATATACCGATATGTGTGCATGTTATCTCTCACCTTAGGACGTAATCCCCTTGAGGGAAGGAATGGTTTCACTTTTGTCCTTAACTCTCATCCACTTAGCACAAAACCGGGCACACGGTAGAGGTTTAATAAACGGTTGTTAAATGATTGATGTGTCTGCTTGTCCAGAACTTACACATAGTAGGTACTTAATAACTGTCCTTTTTTTTTTTTAATGGATCTGAAAGTGGGGTGAGACTGGACAGGAGAATTCATTTGTATTCTCATTTCTAACAGTTATTTCCCTCTTTCTCTACACAGAATGTTTACATTGTTAGTTTCCCCAAGCCTGGATTTGTAGAGCTTCCACCAGTATCCCTGGATGTTGGCACAGAAATCAACCTTTCCTTCAGCACCAAAAATGAGTCTGGGATCATTCTTCTAGGAAGTGGTGGAGCTAATAACTCACCAAGGAGAAAACGCAGACAGACTGGACAGGTACGAAAAGATAGAGCAAAGAGTGTTTGTGCCCGCACGTTTTTGGATATCTCTTCTTTAGCGAATATATGGGCAAGGCATTTGGAATTTATGGCTTGGTATTATTCTATTTTTACTCCTGCTAAAGAAAGAAAGCTTTACAACTTTCTTTTGGTAGTTAGTAGCAACATCAGTTTCACTTCTTACCTGAAACCATGCTAGTTTACTCAATCATAATAATAACTAGTATTTATATAGTGCTTCAAGGTTTGCAAAGTGCTTTACAAATATTATCTCACTTGATTCTAACAGCAAGTCTGGGAGGCAGGTAGGTGCTATTGTTATTTCCTATTTTACAGATGAGGAAACTGAGGCTGAGAAAGGTTAAGTGACTTGCCCAAAGTCCCATAGCTGGTAAGTGTCCGAGGCTAGAATTGAACTCAAATCTTCCTAACTCCAGGTCCACTGTGTCATCTAAACTGTATTTGCCAATATTCATACCTACCTCTGTTCATGCATAATTTCATTTTTCGTTTACATAAAAATCTCCATTATAATTTTTTTGAGTTAGCTAATCAAGAAGCAAGAAACAGGAATTTGTTTTCTTTATACCAAAATATACATATAAGTTGTGCATGCCCACAAAAATATGTAGTCTACTACCAGGAAATTTTCTAGATTGTGTTAGTTGTCCCTTCCACATCATGACTTTCCTCATCACAGTTTTTATATATCACAGATCAGCATAAGAAATTAAATGGGAATATGGGGGGAGATTTGCAGAAGTCGCAGATGACACGCAAAGGCCAGCAGATGACACACAAAAAAAGTTTAGAAACTCAGAAATGTATAAAATATATGTACAACATTGTATAATATCAACATATTTTATTTTTTAATACCATAATAATGCAAACTTCCCCAGTACAAAAAGAAGGCCAACAAGTTTTATGCAGATTTTCAGATTGGAGCAGGGTGCAGCACATTCCCTAAGACCACCCCCCAAAACCTCCCCCATGTGGAAGGGATAATTGTAATCCTATGACCCAAACGCAAAACTAACTCTGGTGATGGAGAGAAGGCTTGACATGGAAATTAAATTACTATGGAATCTAAAACCACAGGAAATGTTGCCTCATTATTAAGGGAAGTTTGGTAAGTCTATGAAGAGCTTCCGATACAATAAACCAACTACATCATTTCCAGATTTCTGGTCTATGGGTTTGGCCTTGGGCAATCCAACTTCTATTCAAGGTTAGGAGATCTCACACTAAATCAGCACCGAGGCAATACTTCCCTCCTTGATTCATAGATATTTTATCTCCCATGATAAGCCTATGCTCAAATAGCAATGCAGCATAGAGAATTAGTTTTCATTATTGCATTGGAATTTTAAAAAAATTTTGTACTGAAATTGTGGCTTTATCAGTATAGGAAACTTCCAATGAGAAAACCCCCTCTGCCAATATATATCAGTAACCTATACTCCAGAATGTCTGGGGACCTGGAGAAGTAAAGTGACTTACCTTGAGGCTTTTACAGCCACAGTATGCCTCAGAAGCAGTTCCTGAAACAGGTCATCCTGACTCAGAGGTCCGAACTCTATCCGTTATGACAAGCTGTTTCTCAGTAACAATAACAACAATATTATCCATCAATGAAGTAATATTTAGAGACTATAAATAGCTTTCTAGAATGGGTTACCATAATAAGATAATAATTTTTATCATTAATAGATGATTTCTCTGCGTGCCAGCTCCAAATTTCTATTACTCAGTGCCAACCAAATCATTTCAAATCGACAACACTTAAACTGTGCTTAGAAAATAGATTTTTCCCTCTTATTAAAAATGTCCCATAAGCAATCTACTATAGCCTGCTAGAAAATTAGTACTAACTTTAGAGTGATCCATTTATTTCTACATTTTAAAAATAGAGCGCCCTCCTAGAACAGTCGTCCAAAAATACTGCTCTTAGGGGTGAAAAAGTGAGTCTATAATAGTCAATTTCTGTTAGTCACAGGATCTGTGCTTTTCAAATTGGCCTATTTTCAAAATATATATTCTTGTCCATCACATTCAACAATGACATTGCCAGCGAATTTCATAAAGACAGATTTGGGCCTTGAGCATGTTCAGTTACTTGGCAGAATTTGTTGGTTTGAGATAAGCAGGGTTTAGAAGAATTTTCTTATTTTTTTAATCAATCAGACAAAACCTCTCTTAAATGACTATGACACGGTTAGTCCTTTCTTCATATGCCACGAGCAGAAGCCCAAATCTTCAGAATATTCTGTGTTCAACACAGCTATATCCTACTGAGCCAGAAAGGGAATGATTGGGGCTATTGTGAATATATGATTCCAATTCCTCAACGCTGAGGAGAATTTTTAGGGAACCAAGAGAACATTGTACAGTCTAACACACATGCTCCATGAGTAACTGAGTGATACCTGACATTAGCTTTAGGAAACGTGACTGTATCCAAACTCCCTGGGGTCTGTAACCAGAAACCAAAACCATACTGGTTGCTATAGTAACCATGGCAAGAAGAAAGCAGGCACATTTTTTGGAAGAAAATTTGTTTTCCTCCCTTCTGACTATGGAATAAAAAGTTACACATTTGTGATAACAATCTATTCAACCAGCTAGCATAACATACCTTCAGTTTAAACTGCTCAAAATGCCATGAGCTTGAGAGCCTGACTAAATCTTTAAAAACCAGCTGGAGCCTTTCTCCCATCAATTTTATAACATTATTTCTATATGTGGATATGAGAGCTGAGACTTTTATTTACACCTTAGGTTCTTGTCAGCTTTATTAAGAGCCAGAAGGTATTCGCCGGACTGGTGCATGTACCAGAAGGATTATACTGTAGAAGGACCATCAGATTTGGAGTAAGATGTCTCAAAGCTTCCAATCCCAGCTCTGGATTCTAATGTATGACCTCCAGCAAGTCACTTCACCTATATGGCTGCATTGTCATCATTTGTAAAATGAGAGTATTGAGCTATGCAGCACTGAGATCCCTTCCAGTTACAGATCTGTAGTCCTATGACTTTTTCTCTCTCAGAGACAGCCATTGCCTTCAACTTGGTAGCTAAGTGGCACAGTGGATTAAGTGTTAGACTTGGAATCAGAAAGCTCTGAGCTCACATACTGCCTTAGACGGTTAATAGCTGTGTGCATGTAATCTCTCTCAACCTCAGTTTCCTCATCTGTGAAATGGGGAAAATTATAACGCCAACTTCATAGGACTCTTGTGAAGACCAAATGAGACGATACATGTAACGCGCTTTGTGAATCTTAAAGGAATATACAACTGTTAACTACTATTATTATATATGTATTACATTATATTATGTGTTACTATGAATCTTATTATTATATCACTATTACCTTATAATTACACTATGTGTTATAATTAATACATTATTCTCACATCATTATTATACCTTATTATTATATTATATATATTATTGTTACTGTTATTACACCTACTTAACACATCAGTGCTCTGAATCTTGACCATTATACTGCTTTTCACACCACTTCCTGCCTTCTGGCTTTACATAGCAGGTAAAAATGGTAGGTGTGTGAGTCGAACACCTGCCTTTGTTTGGAAGTCTGCCATAGTATTAAGGGAAAGGAGATGTTTGGCTGTCTTCCCTCAGAGGTAGGATCCCAGAACAGTGGCATGTGTAGACCTCTCTGCACACATCTGTGACTAAGTACTACTTCTGATTGCATATGATCTCAACTAACAGCCATCCATCCAACCACTACAGGCCTACTATGCTATATTCCTGAACAAAGGCCGTCTGGAGGTGCATCTCTCCACCGGAGTAAGGACCATGCGCAAGATTGTGGTCAAGCCAGAGCTAATCCCATTTCATGATGGGAGAGAACATTCCGTTCATGTGGAAAGAGCAAGAGGGTAACAATAGCAAAATTGTTTTTAACTGCAATCCAATGATAGAGTCAAATGAAGGTTCTTCCTTAACGGTAGACTGCTTAAAAGTGTACATGTTTAGCTGCTTTTATTGAGCTTTTAGAAACTTGATTTTACCTCTTTCAGAACTTTTATACTTTAGAGACATAAAATTGTTCATTGATTATCATCTCCTTTAGATATTTAGAACTTTGCTACTAAATGTATTATTTGCTACATGAAAGGCAGGAAAGCACCCTGAATATACTGACTTCAGAGTCACAAAGGCTGGATTGAAGATCTGTCTCTGCCACATTCTTCTTTGTGATCCTGGGCAAGTCTCATACAGCCTCAGTGTCCACAGGCACCTCTTTAAAATTAAAAATTGGAGAGTGGGTACAGACCGTCGGAGAAGCAGTTGCCTCACTTGGAGTTCCCTTTTGCAGTGACATTAGAGGTCCGGTAAAAAAAAATCGCTAAATAGTTGTCCATTAATTCTTATCTATCTTAGGTACTTCGTAGTTTTATTATTTGCTGTATGAGAGGCAGGAAAGCACACTGAATATGATATTTGCGTCAAGTAAGGAAGGACTTGGTTGAAAGCAAGCAGGCCTGAGGAAACAAAACAAAACAAATTCATTCTCTCTTTTACCCTAATATAAATGAATAAATGACTCCTTTCTTGCCAACCCAAGAAAGCTGTCTTCCTGACCTGTGGATGAGCCAGTGAGCCTTGCATATTCCCATTATTCATTTCCTCAAAAGATTTCCATAGTTCACTTTTATCCTGTTAGAAAAAGCATCTGTATCATTTCTTTGTGTTCTTTTGGATAGCCCAGAGGGATAAAAATCAGGCTAGCCTGCATATTTATCAGGTTAACAAAAACGAAATTAAAGACTTGGAGTGACTTTCTTAAGTCATATTGCAAAGTAGGCAACCTCACTGTAGCATATTAGCAATTTCCTAGTTAGAAATGCTTAGAAAGAAACTGGAAGTCAAATTTCTTGTAATCAGAGAATGCAAAGAACAGACTTAGACAATTAACAGCATCAGTGAGAAGGAACTGGGCAAGGCAGCAAAGACATGTAGCACATATTTCATCCATTCAGCATATACTATTGAATTTCCTAGATAATGTGGAGAGTACAAAGTCATCAACCCTCAAGTTTCTAGTCTAATGGGGTGACATGGCATGTATATGAATAACTGTAATACAAGGTAAATGATGAGCAAATTCAATTTCTTGGGAAGTATATAGAAGGGAAAGCTCACTTCCACAGGGAGGAAGGGGAGGGGAGAGCTAAGGGATGACTTCATAGCCCAAGTGACAAGTGAGCTGAGCTTGCAGAAAGGATAGGAATTAAAGCAACTGAAAATGGAAGAAAGCAGGAAGAGTAGAAAACATTTCAGACAAAGAACTACATGAGCTAGAAAAAGAGGCAAGACAATAGAAATTCCTCAGGAGAATGGACTGTGTCTTATTTATCTTTGTTTATCCTTTACAGATTGGCATGGGTGTTTCATTCTGTTTTTCCTAATAGGTGTTTGTGAAGCGAACACTTGAGATTGCATGCGTTGCCTTGTTTAACTCTCTTATACAATTAGAGATGGCCTGTTCTATCAGGACTAGCTCATCATTCCAAATGACCATGGTTCAGGGTAGTCAGAATCTCCTGTGAACTATCTGGACACGTAATGATGTAAGGGGAAAAAGCATGGTTTGGAAATCAGATTTAGGCTGGAATTTATTACCTGTGTCACCTGGGGACAATTTTTTTCTGGGCCTCAATTTTCCTCTCTGTGTGATGAAGAAATTGGACTAGTCTCTAAAATCCTTCGGTTCTAAATCTTACCAGTTTCTTCCAACTAGTAAACTCGTCTAGGATTCAGACGTAAATACGTAAAAGAGAACTTTAGGTATGTCACCTCCAGTTTCCCTTTCTTTTATTCCCTGGAATCTACCCGAGGTGTTTAATGAATGCTTATTAGTTTGCCCCAATCTTCAGAAATGCTTCGTGGTTGTTATTGTCATTTTCCATTATATCTGACTTTTTGTCACTCCATTTGGGGTTTTCTTGGCAAAGGTACTGGAATAGTTTGCCATCTCTTTCTCCAGCTCATTTTACACTTGAGGAAACTGAGGCAAAAAGGGTTAGGTGACCTACCCAGGGTCACCCAAGTAGGATATGTCTGAGGCCAGATTTGAACTCAGGAAGATGGGTCTTCCTGATTCTGAGACCAGAATGCTATCCACTGTGCCACCTAGCTGACCAGAAGTGCTTTAGAAAGCTGAAAAAGGTCTCTTTGAAGAGCTTTTAAGCCCTGTGTCTGATTTTGTCTAGTGCTCACAGAAAGAAAAAAAAGATGACCACAAGCATAAAAATAGTGTTGGAACTTGCTGTTCTCAAAATATTTTAGTAATCAAATTTTTAAAAATTTTTCTTTTTTTTTGGTTCAGACCTGCAATTTCATTGATTAGGGAAGTCCTCATGAGGAAACTGCATCTACCAATATAGAGTAGCTCCTGGGGCCCTTGGAGGTTAAGTGATTTATCCAGGATCACCCAGATTTTATGTGTCACAGACAAGACTTCAAACATAGACCTTTCCTACAAAATGAGGCAATATCTCTGCCTCTGTCTCTGTCTCTCTCCTCTCTGTCTCTCTCTCTGTGTCTCAGTCTCTTTGTCTCGATGTCTCTGTGTCTCTCTCACTCTCTCTCTCACTTTCTTTCCCTCTCATTCATTATACCATACTTTTCTTCTCTAAGAAGTTATCACTGAAAATCTCAGGCTGGAATGAATCCCCCAAAATCAGGTTCCTGCACTGTGGCATCCTCTGAACAGGTGTTTTTATAAGAGGATTTATTGAATCTAACCTCCCAGCTGTAAACCATCAATGCAGCTTTTATTAGATTAAGCACAGTGTACATCGTAAGCTCTTCACTCAGTTAATTGTCCATATAAACAAACAGTGTTGTTGTTCGCAGATAATTATCTACTAGTGTAGTGGACACATCAGTATATAGCTACTGAACTTGGTGCTAAAAGTGAAACCCATTTTCTACCATATTGTCTCAAAAAACACTTGCAGATCAAAAAAGGATGAACATTCCATTACTTAGACTATGAAGGGAATTGAGAATGGCTGTTCATGCATTAGAATCAAGAGCAAGTTGACCAGACATTTTCAATTTTTTTTTTGTATATACGTGAGAGAAAGATGAGAATCCATTTTTAGTGCCTATTAGAGAATTAAGATGTCTATCCCTCTCCACTCTTATATTTTTTGTTCCCTGTCCTCTGTTCAAAAGTCTCTATTAGAAGAACATCAAGGCTCTGGAATGGCTCCACTGTACTTAAGTTACCTGGTCTGTATCCCTAGGAACCCCTTGAACTTGGAGTAGGAGATGCCTCACTTTCCTAGGGGAGGCTCAGCTACCTCCCAGAGAACTCATTCTTCCATGCTCCAAAGAGAGGAGGCAGAAAGCACTTGTCTCTTCTCCCTTGTCCTCTTAGCTTTCTGTCTTCCACTCCCCCCATCTCCCAATCTGTAGCAGTACCTTCAGCAAAATGTCTTTCAAAGGAGTTTGCAACAAGGTAGGGAAGGAGAGGAGGGAAGAAAGGGCACACAGTAACAAAATTTTCTTCTAAAGAGAAGGAAGGCCAGTCTCTGCTATGCTCTCCTACAAATGTTGTGCTCAGGGTGATACGTAAATTAATCATATTTTCTGGGGGCTCCCTCTCTTCCTGCCTCTCCTTACCTCTCCATCCTCCCCAACCCCCCCACACCCTAGGCACAGAAAAAATGACAAAGGAATGGGGTTCTAGAACTTGTGACTCTAAAACCTAGTCAAGAAAGTAATAAATGAACAAGTGCCTACTACGTGCCTGGCACGATGCTAGGTTTAGGGTGTACAAGGTGAAAGAGTTCCTGTCCTTTAGAGGTGTACAGTCTAATGGGAACAAGAGGTAATTTATGACGACCACATGGAGAGAAGAAAGAAGACGAGGAGGAGGGAAGCAGGGAGAAAAGAAGGAAGAATTTCTTAAGTGCCCACATTATTTAAGGCACTATACTAAATAGTTTACAAATATTATCTCACTTGATCTTCACAACAGTCCTGGGAGGTATGTGCTATTATTACTCCAGTTACAATTAAGGAAACTGAGGCAGCTAGAGGTTAAGTGATTGGCCCAGTCAGTAAGTATCTGAAGCCGGAAATGCACTAGGATGATAAAAGACATGGAATGATACGTATGGAGGAAAGTAATGTGTAATAATGTTGGGGGCAGGGTTATCGTACTTTCTCCCAGGGCTGGTCTTATCTGAGGAAGTCTCCCGCCTCCAGGACCTTCCACACAATTGGTGTTTACTAATTAATCTTTGAGTCAAAATTTAAATATTCTTATGGCAACGTATTTTTTAACAATCACTTTAATTTTGTAGCTACAAAGAGGCAGTGCGGTACATTGAGAAAAGAACATCAGGTCTGATCCTGGCTATGTCATTTGCTACCTATGGGACTAGCAATCACTCACCTTCCTGGGCCTCAGTTTCCTGCTCTGGAAAATGAGAGACTTGGACGAGATGATTTCCAGCTCTAAATTTATGCTCCTATGAACTGAAAAAAAAAAGATGGCTGGGGGTGAGGAGGAGGAACAGTCTTCCTTGCAGTACAGCAGGCTCGCTACATCCGATCCTATTTGTTTTCCCAAGGCAGGGTGGGCTACTATGTTCTAGCACTGAGGATAGTGTTGACAATAGCTTGTCTTCAGAAAGTGGTCCTCAGGAAGGGTCAGTACATAGAAGAGTATCCGGGGGCTTGGAGGTGCTATGCTGAGGCCCCCCTGTAGACTCAGAGACCTGTATTTCAGGCTGCCCTGCGGCTGCCCGGCCATCAGCATCCTCAGAACCTCTGTGTTTGTGCCATCATTACGTCCCCTAGCCTAGACCTTACCCTTGGGATCTGGGAAAGGATACTTAAGAATGACGCCTATAAAGAATAATTTAGAAAGTTTGCTCCCAAGTGAAGAAAAAGTAACTGTTTCCTGACAGTGCAACAAAATATGAATTTCAGCATCATGTTAGTACAATCCAAAATACACAGACCATATGGACAAAATTCATGAGAAACCAATCTCGCTTTATTTTAACACTCAGCAGAATGTTTCATCCCTAGCCTTTCATCTTCTGCTCAAAGCCTTCTACCTTAGATCACATATGGTTTTAGGGACTTCATGATTCATTCTTCATGAACTGCAACTGCTAATCTTTATTTCTTCTTTTTTTAAAAATCTTGGGCATGAGAGGCAATTTCTTTTTTATTTGAAACTAAACCAAGTGGTCAATAATCATGCCTGTATTAAGTGCCTAGTATGTGCTAGGCACTATGCTAGCGATGCAAAGACAAAAGTGAAACAGTCTCTACCTATTCTCAGAGTGTTTACATTCTTTTAGGGGACGCAACAGGTGATATTATAGAGACAGATGACAAACAGACAGACAAGATACACAAAAGGCATACAAGGTAAAGGGAAAAGGGACTAGTAATTGGCAAGGGGTGGACACGGTGATGCTTCAGCTGAATCTTAAATGAACCTAGGGATTTTAAGAGGCAAAGGTGAGGAAGGAGTATATTTCTGATGATAGAGAACAAGCAGAGAGATGGGAGATGAAGTTACATGCGTGAGGAATAATAAGGAGGCTGGTTTAGCTGTCTGAAGGGTAATTGTTTGTAATAAGGCTAGAAAATTATACAAATTAATATAATGTATTAATGAATGAAATGCTAGCATCTGGGATGAAGGAGAATAGGAAAAGCTCTTGCAAGATCACTGGATAAAAATCTTCACTGGTACCTCCAATCAGGGTCAGGAGTAACATTCCCAGGATCAATGTCTCTCAATAGTTTGTCCATACACTTCCAGATCTAAGCTGTCTATATAGAAATGTCAAAATGTACTTATAACTATTATATTATTGAAGAGACAAGCTACTACTGACCCTCCTACCTTCCTAGACAGGCCACTTCAGCAGTAAGTAGTGTCAAGTCACATTAAATGCTCCAAGCAGAAAAGGTCCATTTAGACAAGTAGGTCAACTAGGTGGGTTGACTTTATTCCTATTGCTTTCTTTGGGATCACAGAATTGGGTTAAAGACCAGTACAATAACTTTGATTGGAGTTTTCTGCTTATTTTAGAACATAGAAAGGGGGAGAGTATGACTTGGGATTTGCGATCTGAGCATTTCTTCCTCAAGTCCTCCAAACATACTCATTCTGTGAACTGTGGTCACTGGGTATTATGAATACCACAGCTCCCTTCGGTATCCCCACCTCATGACACCATTTTATTTTCATTCTAATCAACTCAGGACTATCTCTTTCATGCTAGCCAACCTGGTACAATCTACAGGGTTTATCCTCTAGGTTGAACAAATAAATGCTAAGGTACAAATGAATAGAATTTTATCTAGGTCCTCCAGTACAACATTGCTAAAGTAGAAATTCAGGATCAACATTGTGAGAATAGAAAAGATAACCAGTAATAAACCCAAACATCCTCAAAACAAAAAAAAACAAGCAAAAATCCAGTATCAAGACCTTTACTGAATTCGGTTGCTATACCTAGGAAGGTTTGATAAGATTCACAAAGGCATTTTTTGGGTCAGAAGGTCATTTTCTGCTCTGCCTGACCAAAATATGAGTAAGAAGTGGAAGCTTATTTCTCCTTGACTAATCTTAATGGTGCAGCTCTGATAAATATTTTCTTATGGTATTAGAGGTGGTCAACTGAAAATAAAAGCTTTTAGCCAGAAAAAGAGAAACTGCTTAATCATGATTCACATGTTATGCAAAAGACTCTGTTTTCCTAGAATTAATGAAAAAAAATTCTTGGCAATAATTTTCAAACCCTATGAAGAAATGGGGAACCTGCGGCCTTGAGGCCACATGTAGCCCTCTAGGTCCTGTTGTTCTGTGTAGTTTAGATTCAGTCAAAAGGCAATACGTGAGGACCTAGAGGGCCACATGTGGTCTTGTGTCTGCAGGTTCCACACCCCTACCCTACAGTTTTGGGCATCAATAGGCTTTATTTCATAGTCCAATGGAAAATGGGTAGATGATCCTTTTTTTCTTCTATAGTTTTCACACAACTTCTTCATTTTTCCACTTTGAAAAATGACTGAACAATGAAATGTTTATATTGGCCATCCTTTCAACATGATGTACTAGAACTGGATCTATCCATACTTAAGATACTTTTAATTTTTGTCTCTCTTAGCCTCATTGCCCAAAGATGGAGAAGCTGTTCAGTCACTCACCAAAGTAATTCATCTCATAATTCATTGCTTTCCTTATTAATATCATTACAAAACTAGAAACTGGAAGTGACCTCAAAGGTCATCTAAGTCAACCAGCCTTCTCATTTTATAGATAAGGAAACCAAGGACCACGGAAGTTAAATGATTTGCCCCAAATGACACAGGTAGAAAATGTCAGAGATAAGAAATGAACCTATATCCTCTGACTCCACAGGCAATGCTCTTTCTAGTATGCCACATTTGTTTCCCATCTCCCTCCTCCAAACACAATAAGCCTGTACTCCACTCAGGTTTTCCACCCCCCAATATATTTTTTTTTGCCCCACATATAAAGCAGAGTTTTCATTAACCTTATTACTTGCCTTAATCTCTCCCAATAACAAACCTCCATGTCTGTCTGTCCTTAATCTTTGGCAGCAGTGTTCTGTATCTTCATCTTATCTTTCTCATACAAGGGGAAAAATATGTAATATAGTGCTTTGTTGCCTCTATGATCCTTTCTGATGTGAGCTGATGCTGTTGGTAAATGAATGCATCACCTCCCTATTTGTAATGTGTTTTTATCTCGTGGAAATCATTTAAGATAAGTCAATGAGTGTCCACTACAGAAAGTCAGCGAAGATGAGAAATTAACAGTAACTTTCCTTCCTTGCCCTCTCTGCTCAGGCACAGACAAATGACTCCTGAAATCCATTGTAAAATGCATAGTATATGTCTGCTATGTTGTGTATTCATGCAATCTAAGCACTCTGGAGTTGCTGCTTGTCCCATAGCAAGAAGATAATAGCTAGTACAAACCAAGAAATAAAGAGGAAAGCCAAATGTGACCCCATGCTGCTATAAATCCACTGAGCCCTGTAAGATTAGACATTATTTCACAGTAGAGAAGTCTAGGGTCTCACCATGACAGTGTTATCAGGCTGCAGACCACAACTGCCATCTCAACCAGAGAATAATATTACCGCAACATCACTGGCTGGCCTTGTTGAGCTCTTAAAGAGAGAGAGTTAATGAACGAGGCAAACAAGGAGATCCGGAGAGACAATAACATTTGCTTAATGCTCCTAATCATCCCATTTCAGTTCATTCATGGCTACAGTGGGTGGGAGCAAAGTGATGGTCATAACCAGTCAATTTCCAAACCTCATGAATTTTTTATTTGTATTTTTGACATTTCATCAGCACGTTCACTGTCCAGGTGGACGAAGACAGAAAACATATGCAGAACCTGACAGTGGAACAGACTATTACCATTAAAAAACTCTTTGTAGGAGGTGCTCCGTCTTCTTTTCAACCTCCCCCACTCAGAACTATACCTCCTTTTGAAGGCTGTATATGGAATCTTGTTATTAACTCCATGTAAGTAAACCTCCATTCTCGTTTATTATTTGTACGAAGATTATTATAACTATTGCACTGTTATCACTTGCAACACAACTGGTGAAATCAAAGAAGAGGGAAATATATGCACATATGTGATAGATTATATTTGTATAAATCTCTTTATGTATTTTATATGATACATATGTATATAAATTATATAAATTTCCCCTAGTAAGTGTTCAATAAGTGGTTTTTTTTCATTTATTCATTCATTCAGTTTAGCCTGTTATGGAAGAAATAAGTTTGATTCTAGGCACAAAAACACTTTGGGAAACAAATAAGGAGAAAGTTAAAAACTTAGAATCCCAATTCAGATTTATATTGATGGACTTCAAAGCAGTAAAGAGAGTGACTAATATTTGCTGTAAGAGAGCAAGACAAAGAAATTCACAAAGAAATCTCGCCATTTTCTTGTATCCCTTTAGCCCAATGGACTTCGCTCAACCAGTGTCCTTCAAAAATGCAGACATTGGTCGCTGTGTAGATCACAAACTTGGTGAAGGAGAGGTTGAAGTAACTCCAGAACAAATTGTTTTCCCACCTGATTCTGGCCTGGAAGAGGATAGAGAGCCCACACCGGCCTTTCCTAAGTTCCCCTCTCCACCACCTACACCTGTTCTCACTCATGTAAGTCTTTATATTCATTCAAGCATCAAGATGGGAAATAATAACATTATTACTGGAGAGGAATAATAGGTGCCTCTGAAATACTATTATTTAACTGTATTTCTTTTTTGGGCTAATCATCTTTCTCAAGAAATGTAGGTGAGTCAAACTAGATTGTGTTTTGAGACTCCACAGGCTAATATTTCTTTTCCCCTAAATAAAGCTCAAATCATCAGGTTATGACATCTTGAAGTAGGAATAACCTTTGAAATTATTCTTCTTCCAACTCATTCATTCCATGAACTCAACCCATAGGAGTTGAAATTTCACAGGGTACATCTAAAAGGCTGCCTATTGAAACAACATCAATGACAGGCACAACAATAATGATTATGGTAATAGCTACCATTCATAGAGCACTTTAAGGTTTGCAAAACACTTTACACGTATCATTTGATCTTCACAACAATCCTGGGAGCTGTGTTTTTATTATCTCCATTTGACAGTTGAGAAAACTTAGACTGAAAAAAGTTAAAGTGACTTGCCCAGGGTCATATAGTTACTAAGTATCTGAGATAGGATTTGAAACTCCAAAAAAATAGTCATTTTTCTGGCAAACAGGCAGACTTTAGAAAAACCTAGAAAGACTTATATGAACGGATGCTGAATGAAGTGAGCAGAACCAGGAGAACATGATACACAGTAGCAGCCACAGTGTGCGAGGATTGTTTCTGGTAGACTTAGCCCTTCACAGCAATGCAAGGACCTAAAACATTCCCAAAGGACTCATGATGCAAAATGCCTTCCACGTCCAGAGAAAGAACTAGAGTCAGAACACAGAATGAAGCAGACTATTTTCTCCTTTGTTGTGTTTTGTTTTATTTTTCTCATGCTTTCTCTCATTTGTCTTAACTCTAATGTGAAAATGTGTTTAATAGAAATCTATATGTAGAACCCATATAAGACTGTATGCTGTATTGGGGAGAGAAGAGGAGAAGGGGAAAAAAATCTGTAACTTATGGAAATGATTGTTGAAAACGGAAATCAAACAAATTAATAAATTTGGAGAAAAAACAAAAAAGTCATTTTTCTCCAGTTTCAACAATCAACATTTTAAAAGCACATACTCTGTGGAAGACCCTGGGCTAGGCAACAGACATATCAAGACAAGACAAAACAAAAGAAAACAAAACAAAACACAGCCCCACAGGTGAAGAAGGTTACACTCGATTGGGATGACATAATATGCAGAGAAATACATGGATACACTGGTTTCTTTAAATGTCACCCCTGGTTTCCATCTATCTGTTCTAATTCTGCCCTGTGGAGCATAAAATCTAATCCCTCTTCTACCATGACAGTCCTTCAGGAGTTTAAAGACAGCTATTATGTCCTCCCTAAAATGATTTTTTGAGCCTATCCTCTTGGCCATGAGCTTTCAAAAATCACTGTAAACGGTTCCTCGAGAGCCTCTGAAGTCTTCCCTTTGCCCCAGGATGTAATTTCTTTAGGCCTAGAGATACAATCTCATTCCAACAGGGCAGTTATAGCCCACCCTTTTGTTATCATTGCCGTTCAGTCATGTCTGACTCTTCCTGATCCCATTTGGGGTTTTCTTGGCAGAGATGCTGGAGTGGTTTTGCCACTTCCTTCTCCAGCTCATTTTACAGATGAGGACCTGAGGCAAATGGGCTTAAGAGTCTTGCCCAGGGTCACACAGCTAGTCAATTCTGAGGACAGATTGGAACTCAGGAAGATGAACCTGCCTCCAGGTCCAGCTTTCTCTCCACTGCACCACATAGCTGCCCTATTACACTTTAAATATTCATTACTTGTAAAGTGCTTAGCACAGTGCCTGGCACATAGTAGGTATTATATAAATGCTTATTTCTTTCCCTTCCCTTGCCATTCCTTACAGATGGAAAACCATTCTGGCGGGGAAGAAAGTAAGAATCAAATGATTCTGTTTTCTCTCTGCAATCAGTTAGCATGATACCAGGTCATCATTGAAGCATGGATTTGGAGTGAGAAAAGACCTTGGAGCCATCTAATTTAAACCCCTCATTTTATAGATGACATAATTGAGGCCCCAACTTTGTCCAGGGTCATAGCAGAGTTGGAATTTTAACACAAGCCCTTTGATTCCAAAACTAGTGCTTTTCCCACTGTGCCATACTATAATAGAAAAATTGCCTTATTCAATAAAAAGTCCAATCGGAAAACCCTTCTACCTAGTCCTAGCCTGGGAAAGGTGAAACTATATTAATATAGATATCTCCTTTCCTTGTTAATCTTCTTATTTTGAACATAGCAAGAAAGTCATTTTATTAACTAGGACATTTTTTCCTAAGCTTCTCACGTCTTCTTTTTTCTCTTTTTGGCCATCACTTATGTGTGCCTCCTTCAGTCTTTTCTTTGTGTAGCTTTTTATATACAGATCTGAGTTCACTGGAGCATTCTGTATGTAGTCCCATTGGTTTACTTCAGTCATAGAACTTAGAACTGGAGGAAATCTTAGAAAGCATCTAGTCCAGTTTTTCATATGAGGAAGCTGAGGTTTTGAGGAATTAAGTGACTTGGCCCAGTTCAGTTAAGCAGTCATGGTTCTTCAGTGCCATTGAGGTTTAATCCTAGATTCTCTGACTCCAAACTGAATGCTTTTTCTGGTACACCATCAATGTTATCCCCTTTTCTTCCTTGAGATTACTAATGATAGAGAATCAGAATTGCACATTTCAGAGTCTTCTATCCTATTTTCTCAGAGGCAGCTGGTGATACAGCTGATAGAATACTGGGCCAATAGAGCAAACTTCAGATCAGGAAGACCTGAGTTCAAACCCAACCTCAGACATTTACTAACTCTGTGATCCTGAATAAGTCACTTAACTTTGATTTGCCTAAGTTTCTCAAATGAGATAATATTTCTTTCAATAAACATATATGTGTGTATATATATATATATGTATGTATGTATAAGAGCTCTTAACATAGTACCTGGCACAAAGTAGACAGTATTATATAAATAAAAATATGATATAAATATATATTCCCTTCCATTTTCCCTCTTAGAGGAAGGCATGGTATAATGGTTAGAGAGTGGTGTCAGTCCCAGGAAGACTAGGGTTCATGTCCTAACTCTAACACATACAGGTAACTCTGAGCAAACCATTTAACCTCCTAGTGCTCTTCTAGGCAACTCTGCAGATGCAGAAAAGTTGCCAACCATATTGTCAGATGGTTATATAATAAGCATTTTAAGCATCTACTATGTAAGTGTTATATATACAAAAACAGTCAAAAAAAACTGCCCCCACTCTCAAGGAGCTCACAGTCTAATGGGGGAGACAACATGTGAAATCTACATGGTCTTTATATACAAATAAGATACAGACAAGAGAAATAGGAGATAAAAACAGAGGAAAAGTAGGGAACTCTTCATCTTGAAATTCCTCTACATCAATAAACACAGAGATCCAGAGTCTAATCCTATCCATTGTGGAATTAGTAGACATGAAATTCTGTTTTCCATTTCTCTGAACTTCTGGAATGATGCTTTCCTAAAGGCTAGGGCACATATATAACTATGCCCAGCTTTTCTTCCATTGACTGTTACCCGCTCTAAGACAACATGACATCATCATTAACCCAATCTGCCAAGTCTGAAACCTTATTGATCACTTTTTTCATTTCCTCACCTCTCATATCTAATCAGTTATCATGTCCTATTAATTCCAGCTCCACAGTATCTCTTCTATCTCTTCCCTTCTCTCCATTTCCTATAGTCACCATATTAGTTTTGGGCTTATTGTTAAGCATGTATCATATTTTCTATTAGAGATATTGTTTGGGAGTGCCAGGCAGGGACTGCTATCTTTTTTGTCTTTTTACCCTCTTAGAATACTACCTGAGACAATAAATGTTTGTTGAAATGAATTAAATGTTGTCGTATCCAGAGGTGTTCTGGAACTAGCTCATACCAGCTCATAAGAACTCATTGTGAAAATGTCAGTGTAAGCATTTACACCTTGGAAATCAGCAGACACTACAAATCAGGGCTTGACTTTTTTGTTATGATAACTGTCTAGACTTAAGAAAGTGATGGAGAAAATGATAATAATGAATATTAAACTTAGAAGTGTGTCATAAGTACATTTTTAAGAGCTGGTTGTTGAACATTCACTAGCACACAACTGAATATCCTCTAGTAGACCCAATAAATTTCATTAACATAGGGACTGTACTGTTTAAACTCGCAATTTCCCCCAGTCCTATCAGCAGTGCTCCACATATTTTGGGGTGAACCATACCTGTAATTTCACTGATATGGAGAACTCCCTGATAAAGAAACTCTGGATACCAATGCAGATTGATACATACTTTGTGTCTTAAAATCTTGAAAAGTCTCTTGGAGGACTGAGAATTTAAGTTGAGTGACTTGCCCAGGGTCACACAGCCATGTCAGAGACAGGAATGAAATTTGCGTCTTCCTGACTGTAAAACTGGTTATCTAACCATTGCACCACAATGCCTCCTATTGTAACTCTCTGTACATAGTCTTCATTCGTATTGTCATCATCAATGTCCCTAGCATTGTATTGTGAGTGTGTGTGTATATATATGTGTCTGTGTATGTGTGTGTATATATATTTATATATGTGTGTGTATGTATATATGTGTGTTGGTTTTGTCTCACTTGATTCTCACAACAATCCTATAAATTAGGCACTTTTATGATTATCCCTATGTTACAGGACAGAAAACAGGTTCATAAATGGGGAATTAAATTCAACAAACACTAGCAACCTGTTCTTCCTTGTGAGATGGAACTAAATCCAGAATAGAAGTGTCTCATACAGCTTTAAATTAGGAACATATATAACGCAACCTATTTGTAAGTTGGGGACTACATATATATACATACACACACACACATATATATGTATATATATATATATATACGTACACACACATACATATATACATGTATATATGAGCCAGAAGGCCAGCTGGTTAAGACCTACTCTTTTTCCCTAGAACGTGCCTCTCTGAGTCACTTGGATCTACTAATCAGTGCAGCAGCTACCTCCTCCCTGCACTCCCCTTTTCTGCCACCCCCAAAACACAAACCAGTATTGCTGTCTGTATTTACCACATTCTAAGGACAGCTCTATGCCAAAGCACACACATGTACTCAACAAGCTCTAGAAACAGTCCTACCCCATACAGAGGATTCCAACATCATTTCCCAGACAGATCCAACCACAGAATCATCTGTGAGCAGAACCCACAAAGGCTAGTCTGAGAGACCTAGTGATACAATACAGAGTACCCCTGGGATAAAGGAGAATTGGGAAAGTTTGAAACAACATGGAAGGAATTAAGCCTGTTTTCCTACTGAAAAAAAGATTGCTTTACACTGTTTTTGATACATTCATGTCTTCAAATTTAATATTTTAAGCGGATACTAGCACTAATAGCAATATTTTCTCATAAAATCTCCATTCAGATGGAAGACCAAGATTCTGAGGAATACAGTTTAAAAGTTCCCTGATTATAGTCAAAGACCCCCAGAAGGGCACTTGATTCTTGAGCACAGAGGCAATATTATATTCTGATTGTCAAACTCCTGTGATATTTTTCATGAGGGGAAAAACATTTTGTCCAATGGTAACTAGTCCTCTTGAAGTATGTATTATATCTGTACCAAGTATTTGTTTATGACTTGCTTTGCTTGAGTGGATTTATATGCCCAGAAAGTTGAACTTTTAACCTCAGTCAAGAGGCTGAAATGTGAAAGCTGGGAGAGTACATTGAGCTAAGTATATTAAAAATATCATTGTATTGGGTGGCCAAGAAAGCTATTTCTCATTCGGGATTGATGCTGCTGTTTTAAAAGCTAGTAGAGCATTTTCCTGAGCAAAAAGGAAATATGTCTAGACACTCATGAGTATTTAAAGGCAAAATGAACAAAGACTCAGTACCCCGAGAAGTTCTATTTAATTCAGTCAACTGTTCCGACTGTATAAAGAAGACTTTGCTGTGTCTATAATTTCCAAGAGCTCATGGTCAGTGAATTGACCATACTTTGATTCCCCACTAAACAATAGGAGAGTCATCACTCTTTAAAATATTAAAAGTAGTGTGAAAAAACACAAATGCTAAATCTCGGCATTTGCTCATTTATTTATTGGAGGACGTCATAAATGAACGTACTATTTTCTGTAATTTTTTTTCGCAAATCATTTAGCAAGTTCATGAAATTTAGGAGGAGAGAATGGTAGGTTTTCCCCGCCCGTTTAACATTTAACCATACTAGTGACAAATCCAAAGATACATCTTGTTCAAGTCAGATTTGAAGAATGAAACCTTTATCTAGCCGGTTGCTCTACACCCCACATGACAAATGCTTGCTAACTAACTAAATGCTAGGCAGAGATCAAAAATTCATTTCACCGGGGTCATCCATCCACCCGCAACAAGAAATGACTATTTCTTCTTACTGACCTGAAATGATCAGAATGTGCACTGAGGGTGAAACAGATTCTTGCCTTGCATCTTACAGGATAAGACAAGTAAATAGTAGACATCGTGTCTTGATTTTTTTGGTAATTTTCCCTCTCTGACATTAGCAGCACTTTTGATTTATGACCACAAGGTGGCAGAATTGTAACATGTTGAGATTGATTTGCACTCCTTTAACAAAGGTACTCAATTGCAATAGGGGTTTTAAAAAGTCCATGCTTTCAAAGCAAGCTGGACAAAACGTCTCTATGATGACGCTGGTGTACCTCCTCTACGTCATGTTAATGTGAAGGATGTAAAGCCATCTTACAATATTCATTGAAATTAATGGTCCTTTTAAATCACCTAACTATAATCCCTCTCAATCTCTTACAAAAAAGCTATCTTTATTCAAGATAGAGAATTAGCCCTGAATCTTGAATGACAAAATGTCATTTTTTTCTAGTATTTTGACACATTCTGGTTCTCCTTTAAAATAAGAAGGAAAAACCCTTGCCCTGAATTTGGAGCCTGAGGACCCATGGTTAAATCAAATGCTTATTAACTATCTGACCTTGTATCTCCTCTCTGGACCGCAGTTTCTTCATCTCCTAAAGAAAATAAGATTGACCTGGATGATTTTTAAGACCTTTTCCAGTTCTTACACTTACAATTCTACTAACTGGTATCATAAAATGAATGCTCCACAGCCACCTGTCTGTAATGTAGGGAGTCGAGAAAACAGAGGACACCTAAAGGAAAATCCTTTATGAAGATGGTAACAACCATGGTAGAGAATTCTGATACCTTGATGATATAGAAACTGATGGACAGATGGAGTGTCACTGACCCTCTTTTGAAACAGCCCACTGTCCTCAGACATAAGCCCCAGAGGTCCTACCCATGGGAAGCCAGGGCATCTAATCTCATTAAATGGTGAGCTCCTTGGAGGCAGGGACTATCTTTTACCTCTTTTTGTATCCCTAGTGTTTAGCATAGTGCCTATATGTAGATGATGCTTAATAAATGTTTAATGACTGACTTCACTGACCTAATTGTTTCACCAAGGAAAGCATCTAATTAGAGATTTAATAAAGATCCACCCACACCCCGCCATAATTTAAACCCAGGATTTAGCTGCATTATCCAGATCCTCTTGTACATGGCAGCTCTCACTTTATGAGTGCAATAACAAATTTTGTTTTTAAGGGAGATTAAAATAGTTTTACCAAAGGTGGTTGTTTAGACTCCTATTCAACAGTAAACAGCTCTAGGAGTCATCTTTGGGGTGTCACAAAGCCAAAGTAGTTAATAGTTTCCTATTTTGGCAGTAACACTTACAGTTACCTGTCGTCAGTTTCCATTATGTATCCGCTATGACCTTGACTAATCTGAGAACAGTGTTTCATTAACCACTGCTTCCGCCTCATGTTATTTCCTGCTTCTGGGGCAGACTGGTTACAGAAGTCAAATCTGCAGGGTTCATGACATCGTTTGCCTCAGTGGGGAAAACTTCTTTCAGAGTTCTCATTGTCTGTGGGAACTGCCTACATCACTGATTCTCAAACTTTTTTGTCTTGGATCCATTTGGTAGTCTGGAGAAACCCATGAACCCTTTCTCAGAATAACGTTTTTAAATGCCTAGAATAAAATGCAATAGAATTAACAAAGGAAACCGATTATATTGACATTGTTATCTCTCCAAAATTATGGTAGTGGCTCTTTTTCAAGTTCTATAATTCCTCCAGGTTAAGAATATCTGAGTCCTGATGATTTTTATAAAGCCCCTGCCCTTTTCCAATGAGGGACCCGATGATTAAATAGCGCCTTTTCCACAGACAGGCAGTGGCCCCTTAGGTCAGGATCCCCTAGCTTCCTGTTTCATAGAAAACACAATACATACATTCCACTAGATATCCAGGGCACGTGTTCAAGCACCGTTTTTTGCAGGCTCAAGCATCCAGGTGGCCTGGCTTGGGAAGGTACAGGTACTCTCTAGGATGCATACCATAAATGTTTTGTGTAACACTAGTGTCACTTTGTCTTTTTTATTATTATATTAGAGAAGTTCATAATTACCTTTCTATTTAAAGTTGCAATCTACAAAACTTTGAGCATAGCAGCAGCATCAGAATAACCTCCTGGTGATATTCCTTCAGGCTACACATTATCCCGTAATTCCTCATTCTTACCTGACTTTTTCAATCATCCCTTTTTCAAAGAGAATAGTGAATCTGTGTCATTGCAAAGAGAGTTTGGAGCAGTTTAATCAAATTCTGCCCTCTCATGGATTCATTCACTGCAGGCAGGAATCTATTACAGAACTTGCAGGGATGACCTTAGCAGGGTGGAAAGGTGTATGTATTATTGGGGCTATTTTCCTTGCCGAAGGAGATATTTCAGATACGTGAATCGATACCGCGCCCCACCCCCACCCCAATTCTATTTGTAATATGGGCTGCTGAGACATTATGCTCCTAAGACTTTTCCATCTGTGCTATTTTTTGCAGTTAGCCACAGTGTCTAGGGGAAGGTGCTGTATATTCATCCCAAATGGGGTTCATTAGTGCAGATGAATAACATTTCCACCCACTGCTCTTTGAATATCAGTGTGGATTGTTGCCACAGCGTTGTCTTTTTATAGCCAGCCCCAAAACAAGCCCATCCAGTCCTGGAGGAGAGGGGGCAGGGAGGAGAAGAGTGGAGATGTATTTCCATAAAGAGTGACTTAAAAGCAGTTTTAAAACACTTAAAGCATTTTACCTGCTGTTGCAGAGTTTTTCTGTTTGGCCTATCTTAACAAAAGAAAAAAAAAAGAGGGAGGGAGGGATAGAAAGGCAGGGGAGAAAATTTTCCTTTTCAAAGAGAAATTCCCCAGGTTCTGATGAGTCACAACTGAGGCACGCTATACAGGAAAGAACGAACTGGCCTTCGGGTATTGCTGAAGCCTGCTTTTTGGACACCTTTGCTGAGTCAGCATGTAGTCAGGGCCAATCATAATGAAGGAGGGCAGGACTGGAACATAGATGCGTTGGTCAAAGTGCAAGCTTTCTAATAAGAGTCGCCATTGCATAATAGCCTCTCATGAGTTACGAAGGAAGGGAATGGGGACCTTTCTCATCCCAGTGGTCTGTGGTTGTCTTGGGACTGAGGGCTGCGAGAACAGGGCATGTCCACCTAGTTACTTGTCTTACGCGTCTATGGAACAGCCCTGCAGAATGCTGATGGTTCAATGGTGAGCCTGGTTACAGGGAGTTATGGCTAAGAATGTGCTGGGTTGCCTAGCAACAAACCATTAAGGGTTTGAATAGACCAACTTACAAGTTTAATTTACTAACTTCAAAGTCTAAACACACCATGACTTTCTAAAGGACCTGACTTTTGTTTAACAAGGAAAGAAAAAATACTGGAAGAAAAAAAATGCGAAACATTTGTTTTCTCTTTAGAAATCTTATGTAATAATAGTAATAGCTGGCATTTATATGTTTCCTTAAAGCTCATAAAGCAATTCATATACATTATCCCATGATCCCACAGCTTAGGTGCATATATTGACTTCTATTTGGTAGTGAATTTCAAATGAACATGCCTTCTGAAAACAAAGCTCATTTTAATGAAAATGGCCTATGTGCAGAAGAGATTAGAAGGTGATTCTGTCCTCTGTATGCCTTGGTGGCAGCTGAAACATTACCATTTTCTCAGGGGTATGTCTGTCCAAGGCAGGTCAGGGCTTCAGGGGAGCCCCACTCTTCTTGCTTGCAAAACCTGATAGCTTGGGAGGGGAAATGGGCAAGCACTGCTCAGGCCTTGGCCAGTTGCAACTGGCATGTCCCTAAGCACAAGTCTATCCTAAGAGTAGGAAAGAGATTACATTAGCTAAAGACTGAGTTGCTGGCATCTACTTTGATGATGTAAGAGAGATACACACTCCACAGCTCCCTGCTTTCTCCCTATGTAGCACTCACTGCTCTGCCCCACCCCGCCCCAGGCATGGTCAAGAGAGCATTTTATGTCTGAAATATATCCCTGTGCCTCTTGGGTTATTTCTACCTAAAATCATGAAGTTCCTAACAATGTGTGTTAATGGAATGCATCATCATCATCATCATCAAATAGGTTTATTACTATACCGGGAAGATGAATTCCCACCCTAAAAGCAATACTTTTAAGGATAATTTTAAAAAAATCAATTGCCAATCAGTAAGTATTGATCAAGTACCTACTGGTTACTCAGAACTGGGTTAGATGATGACGAAAGATGTAAGAGAAATATAAGACATTTTCTCTGCCCATATACCACTTATAGTCTAATCAGAGACACAAAACATATACTCCTGAAACTATTAGGAAACAAGAGCCTCTTTGTTCAGTAGCAAAATCCATAGATCCACCACTGATCATTACCCTGGCGTTTCACAGGGACCCTGTGCTGCAGATACAGAACCAGCTCTTTTGATAGGAAGCAAGCAGTTTGGACTTTCAAGAAACAGCCATATTGCAATTGCTTTTGATGACACCAAAGTTAAAAACAGGTATGTCTAATTCTGATATCTAGGAATTATAAAACCAGGTAAGCCCTAAAAAGGTAGGGCAACAGGGTCTTTTCCCCAGGGTACTAAAATCTAGATAGTGCTAACACCACTAACATTCCTGCAGCTAGAAACAACTGAGTTTATCTAGTTAACAATTGAATTAACGACTGAGTTTATCTAGTTCCCTAGTTAGCAAGAATAATTAGCTAAAATAAGTAGCTACCAGATGGTTACTACACTATAGGTGAGCCACCCCTTTCCCTGATGCAATGAGCTTAACTCTGACCTAAGAGCTCTACCCCTTTTCACAATGTGGCATTTTCTACATGTCCCTCTTCCTTCACCCATCCTTACTGAATTTGTATTGAATTTGTATTTTCAGTGCCATTTACTCACAATGTTTTGTGAAGCTCATTTTTCTCTTAATTCTCATTTTTGGGGGCTCTCATAACAAGTGATCTATGGAAGCACTGAATATTTATATTCATACCAGTTAAATAAACATAAGGACTCCCCTGCCCCATAACCCACAGCAAAGTAGTGTAGAGTTAAATATGCTGGGTCTTTGATACATCATTTTTTGACATAGTAAGTCCTCAAAATCCTTGGTCCCAAAGTCAATGTACAACTTCCCCATCTGTAGGAGTTCCATAATGTGATTTCCTGCCTGCCCCCACTTTATTTTATTGTTTTTATCTTTTTTAAAGTTTATTGATATACTTATCTTTTATACTACAGTTATTTCAGAAAATAAACTGCTTCACAAACCCTTTTGTAGCAGGGAAAAGAAAAGTTAAGAAAAGCAAGCTATACAGTGACTCTGACCAACAATGTATGCAATATTCTGCCACTGTAGTTCCCTATCTATCTATTAAGAGGACCCTCCTCCAATTCATTTTAAAAAGAGAAAGGGGATCCTTGCTTCATTCTCTGATTGGAAGAAAGAAAAGATCTTTGAAAATTAGCAGCTGAACTCTGGTCATCTAATAATAACTTCAAAACTTGCAAAAATTTCCCCTGACTTTGAAAATTCTTATATTTGCAGCCTCACAATTGAATTTGAAATACGAACAGAAGCCGAATCAGGCTTGATGTTTTACATGGCTCGGATCAACCATGCTGACTTTGCTACAGTCCAGCTCAAAAACGGCATGCCCTACTTCAGCTATGATCTCGGGAGTGGCAATACAAGTACCATGCTGGCCACCAAAATCAACGATGGTCAATGGCACAAGGTATCAGGCAGGGATATGCAGTTAAGCCTTGCTTAGTTGAAGCCATGTATCGTGTTTACCCTTCCAGGCATCATCCCTAACATCAGGGGAAAAGGGGGAGGGTGTTGGCAAAGTGCAAGAGAGAGAGGTTCAGGGAATGAAGTTTGCTGCCCTCTCCCAGGAAGCTGTAAGTCTGTCTTTGTGTGATCTGGGGAAGTACTTCCTGACCCATCATAAAGTCTTAGCTGCCTAGTCTGAAGGATGGAACGCTTCATGCTTTAGATGACTATAGCTTCTAAAGAAATTGTTTGGAACAACTTCTAAAAGCCCAACCCTATACCCTAAAACCAATACAATTGTAGGTATAGAAAGTACTTTACAATCAGAAAATACTTTACAATTAGTATCCTGATTTTGCTTGATTTGTGTTGATGTGGCTGATAGAACCTGCTGATACACTGCGTGATTTTTATAAAAAAGAAAAATAAAGGATGGTTAGAGTATCTTTCTACTGGGAAAGGCTCAGAAAATGCTAACTATAAAGTTCTCCACACCTGTGTCAGCCTATAAAAATAAAGCTTTCATAGCCCTCCCCACTTCCAACCAGCCCCACAAATTGTCAAAAAGCATTTTTTTAAACTTTCAATGCAGTGTATCATTTGATGTCAGATTCATTTAAATGTGACATCCGTCCTATGCAAAAGGACCACAGAACCTTACAGATAAAAATTTAAAGTGAAGTCAAGCCTATCCTGGAAATCAGAAATGGATTCTTTGTACTTACTGATGCAATTGATCATCAAGTAGCATTCAATATTTATTCTTCTCTCCAGTTAAATGTAATACTTTTAGATATAATAAACTATTGAGATGAGGATGTTAAAAAAAAGACTTAATGATGATATAAAGGAATTTTTTTTTGCTAGGAATGCAAACTCAGCAATCTCAGCTCCAGTCTTTTAACCTAAATGAAACTTGACCTACAAAATCTCTTTAAATTCATGAGAACTAGAAGTTCCTGATTCTTATCTCTTTGTACATATAGAATCTGTCCAGTCTTGGTTATTATGACTACTAAATGTAACACGTTTCTTTGCAAAAATAGATTAAGATCTTCCGGACCAAGCAAGAAGGAATCTTACTTGTAGATGGTGCATCTAACAGGACAACCAGCCCCAAGAAAGCTGATATCCTGGATGTTGTGGGGATGCTGTATGTTGGAGGGCTGCCCATCAACTACACAACAAGAAGAATTGGTCCAGTAAGAACTTAAAATGTCATTGCGTCTGCAGAGAGTTACTTGGACATCAAATTTTCTGTAACAATAAACTAGCCCTTTTCTCAATTTTTTAAAAACCTATTTAAGAATACCAGATATAATGGTCCTTTGGAGAGATTCAAAAAAAATTCTCTAAGTATGGCAAAGGAGGGGCAACCACTTGTGCACATAGTTCAAGGCTTAGAGGCAGGAAGATCTGAATTCAAATTCTACTTCATATACTTACTATGTAACCGTGGGCAAGCCATTTAACCTCTGTTTGCCTCAGTTACCTTATCAGTAAAATGGAGATAATAATAGCACCTACCACTCAAAGTTGTTATAAGGATCAAATGAGATAATATTTGTAAAGAACTTAGTACAGTGCCCAATATATAGTAAGCTCTATGTAAATCCTCCGTATCATTATTATATTAGCTTTGGGAAAAGATTCTGGAGGTGTAATTTTTGGAGCATCTATAGTAGGTCTTAAGTTTAGAGTTGAAATCATTTGATTTTGTAGATGAATAGAGGCCAAGAATGGTTAAGTGACTAATCCAAGGTCACAAAGGTAGCTCCTTGCACAGCTGGAACTAGAAACCAACTACCCCAAATTCCAATCCAATGGATTTTTTCCCCACTTCATCATGCTCTCACATTTGTATTAATAGAGATATACCTATACACAAGTAGGTTCAGATCCTGCCTTTGATATATACTGCTTTTGAAATTCTAGGCAGGACATTCAATATCTTGATGCCCCAACATTTAGCATTTTAGTGCTCAAAAAGAAACATTTGCAGGAACATTGGGGAACAGTTACAGATCTCCACTGGAACCAGATAAAATCACAGTTCTAGAAACAAAAAGAAAACTAGAACTTGTTAACCCATGTTTACCTACTAGTTATGTAGTCTTTGGCAAAATATTGAACTACTCTAAATCTCAGTTTTCTTTTCTATAAAATGGAGACACTGGTACGTCCTCTGTTGGTAACAATGTGGTGCGGTGGAGGAAAAAATCCTGAGTTAAAAGTCATTGATCCAGCGTTCAAATTATGGCCCTGATATTTACTAGCCAGATTCAGGCTGCCATCTCTTCATTTTTAAAGAAGAGCACATCAGCATTAGATGGTACCTACATCCCCTTCAGCTCTATCATTCTTCCTTAGAGTGTTCTGAGGAAGCTTAAACAGAATGGTTATGTGTAAAAGCACTTGTAAATATAATAATACTGTGCAAAAATAAGGTATTATTATGCAGATAAAAGTGCTAATTAGGAACTTTATCCATAAATGTATGGGGATATTTTGAGTTCTCCCTGAAAACATTAGTGCTAATTTCCTCCAATGAAATTACTATCTATTGGATGCATTATCTCTGACCATCAAAAATGAGTCAAAATCTTTGTTACCAGTTCAGAAAAGTGGTTAAAAAGTGATTGACTTGAATTATTATTTCATCAACCAAGTGGGGAAAAGTTACTTGAAAAGAGTCTAGAGGCCTAAACCATAAATAACTTCTAGAAAGCTCTATGTAGTTACACAAATAAAGCAAAAAGTTTTTAAGATTTGGAAAGCTTTATTCTTAATGTAATTTATAATATGCACCCTATAATAGATTATTGCCAGTAGTAGATATATGGGCTCTTTGAGTGAATCTTTAACAAATCAGTGCTCTCCTGGGACTGCTTACAATAAGGACTATTAAGTATATAATCAACTAATCAAAAGCATTTATTAAACACTTACTATATGCCAGGCACTATACAAAGTACTCTACAAATAAAAAAGTGAGAGACTCTTTCTCCTCAGAAAGATCACGTTCTTACACATGCCAGTCAAGATGCAGACTACTTTGGTAACATAACCCAAGTGCTCTCAAACCCTTAAAACTTGAGACTTAAACTAGGCCATTCTTTAGAATTATTCCAGCAGAAATTCATTAAGTATTTCCTTGAAAAAGTTTGTCACTCTTAATAATGTCTCTTGGTGAAGGTGAAGGCTTATAAACACCTTAAATATTTGCTTTGAAATTTAGGTTGTCTACAGTATCGATGGCTGCATGAAGAATCTTAAAATGGCAGAGGCTCCTGCAGATCTTGAAAATCCAACCTCCAGCTTCAATGTTGGCACATGTTATGTAAATGCTCAAAAAGGAACATATTTTGATGGAACAGGTTTTGCCAAAGCAGGTGAGGCTAATGGGTTCTTTCATGTTGAATATTAAATACACATACATATACCTTAATACACACATATCAATAACATACATAATATGTGCTTGTTATATATAAGGAATATATAGTATATTTATCATAAATGTTATATTATATGTAATGTATTAATAAAGGTATGGTGTATAACATTATATGTATCTGCAATCAGATCATTAAGATGTACTCTCTTAAACACTTACTAAATAACTATTAAAATACCATCCCCTCCCCCAATCCCATGCTTAGGCTCTCCCAACCTACCCATACTTCCTTTATTGAAAACCAATATTTTCCTCCAAGAAGCACTTTCTTCCTAATCTCTCTCCAGCCATATCCCAAGGAGAAATTCTCTCTCTCTCAAATTTCTTAGAATACTTTTCCAAGCTCTCCTTTGCCTCTTCATAACGTGTACAGTATTTACTGGCATAGGTGTTGTGTCTAGTAGAATATGGAGGGCAGAGAATGTTTATGTTTTTGTCCTTGTATCCTTAGCCACTAGTACAACGTGACATATAGTAGACACTTATTACATGCTCACTGAATTGAATTGGCTCCCCTCTCTATGAATTAGGCAGTTCATCCCTTTTCTTAAGGAGTATTACAGTTTAATTTTTCATCTTTGTTTTCCAAACACCTAACCCAGTGACTTGTAGATTAATACTTTCTAAATTGAATTATATTAAAAGAACACAGGTCTTAGATTCAGAAAATCTGAATTCAAGTCTAGTCTCTAACAAAGATGAGTTGTTTGAACAAGTTGGAGTTGAAAGATACCAAAACAATCATCTAGTCCTACTCAAATTGAAAGGGAAACAATCTCTTTGTCCTCCAGTTTCCTCAACTATAAAGTGAAAATATAATTACATGTGTTACTTACATTATCATCATGACCTCAAAGGAGAAATTTCTGGAATGATCAAAGCTAATGATTCTTGACTATATTTTAGTACTTATTATTTGCAGTCATCATTATTACAGATTTGACCACATCACTCCCATGGTTCTAAAACCATCAATAATTCCTCAATAAAATAAATGCTGCTTAGCCTGCCATCTAAGGCCCTTCATAATCTGCCTCTAATCACTTTGCCAATTTTCTTTCATACTATGCCACTACATCTTACAGCCAAACTGAACTAGAAGCTGTTTCCCAACTCTATCTCACATTCTCTTTTCTTTGTGTTTTCATGGGACATCCCCCATAACTGTGATATACTCCCTCCTCTTTTGTGCCTGCTGGAACACTTCTCTTCCTTTGGTTACCACTGCTACCATGAAGCCTTTCCTATTCACTCCAGTTAAACATGTTTTCTCCCCAAACTTTCTGAAAACACTTTGGAATTCTCATTTGTCCCTCTCACATCCTACAGCGTGTCATATTGCGTGTGCATGCCACGACTTTATTAGAGTATATGTTCCTTGAGGCAGAGACCATGCCATTTTAAGTCTTTGTATAGCCAGTATCTAGTTTACATAGCACTTTACATATAGTGGACATTTGATTAATGTTTGTCGTTTCTTTCACCCGAATGATAGACTAATTTTTTAAATGAAATGTACAAAGTTGTCAAAGTGGATGTCTTTGTGCTCAGAATTTTTTTTTCCTTTTCTTTCTATAGTTGGAGCCTACAAAGTAGGATTGGACCTTCTTGTGGAGTTTGAATTCCGTACAACTAGAACCACTGGTGTTCTCCTGGGAATCAGCAGTCAAAAAATGGATGGCATGGGCATTGAACTGGTAGATGAAAAAGTGAGTGGCACCAGTCGCATCACTCCTGCATATATTAATGGCCATGAAAATGCTTTAGAAATTCCATCTTTAGTCTCTTTATAGATAAGCCTAATTACATTGTATATAAATAGAGTGCCTGTTTAGGTAGATAATTTCCCCTGACTCCAGGCTTAGTTCATTTGCCTATATGTTTACATTCTCCGGATTTTTTTTGAGGTTAAATGTATTTATTTCCTGCAATAGGCCTACTGTGCACAGTGGGGATTAGCACTTATACATAACACTCCCCCAGGGCTGAAGAATGTGATTCCTTACTCTATCTCAGTTAAGGTACAAAAGCAGTGATTCATGTAAAATAAGAAGTGAGCTAACTGATAGTCTACTTACTAGCTGTGTAACCCTGGGGAAGTCACAGCTCTGTTTGCCTCTCTTTCTTCATCTGTAAAAATGAACTGGAAAAGAAAATGGCAAACCCCTCCATTATCTTAGCCAAGAAAACCTCCAATAGGGTCACAAAGAGCCAGACATGACTGAAACGAAGGAACAACAAACAACAGCCCACAGTCTCCCAATGCCTATGTAGAAAGGAAGGAAAGGTAGGCTTCTCCCAAGAGCTTTCAGGCAGAAATATAATTAAATCCAAACCGGTTATCCAAAACGTGTAGGTTCCAACTGAAAAGCACACTACTGAAATCTTATTGCAGTAAATATCATTAAAAGAACGCCATAAAACAAGAGTGATGGGAAAGGGGAAATCCTGGATAACCCTGATTTCAAAGTCAATGGACTGTAATAATGAGATGATATCCACTGTGAAAAATTTTATCAGATCATGTGTCCTGATTTTTGACTCGGAGATAAGGTTGTGCAGGTAATAAGCCCATCACCATACTGAATAGGAGGCCCATAGGACTTTATGACTTAGTGATGAAGACTTGAGTTCAAATTCTCCCTCAGACATTTATTGACTGTGTGACCTGTAGGCAGGTAATTTAACCTCTTCTCAGTCTTAGTTACTTCTTTTTCAAAATGAAGGGTTTGGGCTAGTTAGTCTTTAGAGTTGCTCTCAGCTCTAAATCTGTACTAGGCATTAGGGAAGGTACAAATTTAACATACCATTCACGGAGCTTATAGTGTCAGGGGAGATAAGAAACAAATCACTGTAGTACATAACATTACATGTTACATGCATTAGAAAGCTATAAAATAAAGGCCTGTGTGAGCTCTGAGGAGAAAAATATCAACTAGAGGGATCAGGGAAGGCTTCATGGAGGAGATGGCATTTAAACAGGACTATAAAAATTGAGTAGAATTTAACTGAATAGGAGCCAAACTGGGGCAGCTAGCTGGCACAGTGGATAGAGTGCCGGATCTGGAGTGAGGAAGACTCATCTTCGTAAGTTCAAATCCAGCCTCAGACGCTTACTAGCTGTGTGATCCTGGGTAAGTCACTTAACCCTGTTTGCTTCAATTTTCTCATCTGTACAATGAGCTGGAGAAAGAAATGACAAACTGCTCCAGTATCTTTGCAAAGAAAACTCCAAATGGGGTCGTGAAGAGTCAGAAATGACTGAGAAACAACAAAAGGAGTCATATTTTCCTACCTTCTCATTCACACTCTCATACAAATGAGAGGTAATTTTAGAGAAAAGTTATTTGGATAGGAGGAGAGTAGGAAAGGCTTCCTAAAGAATGAGCTGAGTCCTGAAAGAAGCTGGCACAGCTAAGAGGTAGAGGAACTAAGGAAGAAAAGCATGCCAGGTATGAGGGAGAGACAATGCAGAGACAAAGTGGAATTAAGAGTAAAAGGATTGGCAAGTTATGAAGGGGTCAAGTGGCTAATGGCTTTCAATGTCACAAAGAAGAGGCAGTTAGCTGGTGCAGTAGAGAGCACCAGCCCTCAGTCAGGAGGACCTGAGTTCAAATGTGGCAACAACTTTCACTTTTGTCTTTGTAGCCCCCAGTGCTTAGCAAGGTGCCTGATACATGTAGATGCATAATAAATATTTGGTGAATTTAATTAAACAGCCAAAAAGGGGAATGGAAGGAATTCCATGACTATCTGCCTTGAAGGTGAATTTTCTTTTACATACTATCTCCCTCAATTAGAGTATAAGCCCATTGAGAGCCACAACTCTATTTCTCATTTTACTTGGGTTGCCAGCTCTTATCACATTGCTTTGCATGTAGTAACTGCTTAATAATTGCTTTTTTTCACTCATTTATTCATTCTAAGAATAGGAAATAGTGTAAAGGAAGGTATGAAGGGGAGAGGGCACAAGGTATATTCAGGAGACAGAGCACAGATTAGTTGGAGATCTGCCTAGAAGATGAAGGTGGCACCAGATTGAAAAAGACCTTGACTATTAATTGGGGGAGTCTAAACTTGAATTAGGAGGAAGCCATGGGAGGTCTCTCAGAGCACAGTGAGGCCATAATTAATCTGGTCATAAGAATTCTCCTAATGGTGTCAAGAATGGAAGTAGAAGAGAGAGTGACTGGAAAGACTTGTGTAACAATCTGGGCAGGTGGTGATAAAGCTCCCAACCCAACCCCTTCACATAATAGCAGTAAGAATGAAAAGTGAGAAGAGACATGGGAGATTTTGCTGTGGGGTAATCAACAAGAATTGGTCATTCAAAACATTCTTTCCCTCCTCATTTCTGCCTCCTGGCTTTCCTGGCTTCCTCCAAGTTTCAACTAAAATTCTACCTTCCACAAGATACCTTTCCCAAGTCCCTTAAATGCTGGTGCCTTTTCTCTGAGACTCACATACATACACACATACATGTATGTGTATGCATATATGTGTATATGTGTATTCGTGCATACATGTATATTGTATACATATATAGATATGCATGCATATATACATATATATGTGTGTGCATATATACCCATACATAATATGGGCATATATGTATGTGTATAAGTGTATGTTTGTGTATATATATGTTCATATATATGTATGCATGTACTCATGTATGTGTATACACACACACATATATAGAATATGTAGTTTTTTCAACATTGTCTCCCTAGTTAGATTTTCTTGAGTGCAGGAGCTGTTGTGTTTCTTTGGTTAGTTTGGTTTGGTGGGATTTGGCTTTTGGCTTTTGCCTTTCTTTGTATCTCCAGTGCTTAGCACAGTGCCTAGCTCATAGTAGGTACTTAACAAATACTTAATAGCTTGACTAGGTGGTTGGTATATGTAAGAGGAGTTGATTGTCTCTAATTTTAATGGTAGAGGGATACAAGGAAGAAAGGAAATAAGAAGAAATTTCATAATTATTTTATGTGTCAGGTAGGGATTACTCTTCAATAATGCTTTCTTTGAACATTGCAACCAGCCAGATAGAATATGAGATATAAATAAAACTTCCTAATGCTTAAAAAGTAGTCAAGAGTAAAAGAGGATGCCTCAAGATATAGTGGGTTCAGGGGCAGCTAGAGCATAAAGCACTGATCCTGGAGCTAGGAGGACCTGAGTTCCAATCAGACTTCAGACACTTGACACTTACTAGCTGTGTAACCCTGGACAAGTCACAACACTGACTGCTGAGAGAGAGAGAGAGAGAGAGAGAGAGAGAGAGAGAGAGAGAGAGAGAGAGAGAGAGAGACAGAGAGACAGAGAGACAGAGATAGACAGAGAGACAGACAGAGAGACAGAGACAGAGAGAGACAGAGAGTGAGAGAGACAGAGAGAGAGACAGACAGAGAGAGAAAGAGACGGAGACAAAGAGAGAGACAGACAGAGACAGAGAGAATAGGTTCTCCCTTACTAGAAGTCTTTGAGAAAAAGTTGGATGTTCCCTCATCAGGAATACAGTGGAGGGAATACTGCTTGAATACTAGTTGGACTTGGTCCCTGAGGTACATTCCAACTCTTGGGTTTTGTAAAAACCAAAAGGCCCAAATTCTTGCTGCAGTAAATAGCAACACAACATAGAAAAAGAACCAGGCATGCAGAAGAGGAATCCAATTTTAAAATATTTGTTAAGGTGTGGGAGGGTTAAAATCTAAATTTTATGGTAGTGATTGTAGAACATTAAAAAATAAGTAAATAAAATTTATATATTATATATATGTATATATATATATAATATATATATTCATTTATTTATTTATTAAGGGCTACTATGTGCCGCACTCAGTTGGGTTCAGGGGGACCAAAGATATAGGTGCAGTTCTCAAGGAGCTCACAGTGTCTGGCAGAATGGAAAGAGGAACTAGAATTAGAGGACCTGACTTCAAATCTCACCACTGATCCTTAGACCTGTGCCCCAGTTTCCTCATCTGGAAAATGGGGGGTTGGACTAGATGACATCTGAGTTCCCATCCATCTCTGGATAAAGGATCCCAATCAGAAAGCATATAAATGTGGGTATGGCACCCACTGCCTCTTTCTGTTGGACTCAGAACACTTGCTAAATCACTACTGACTAGGTTGCTCCCAGATGAACATAACTAGTTCAAACAGCTTTAGCTAGAGACAGATCCCCCAAATTATTTTTTTAAAAAATCAATAACCTGTGCAATCTAAGGATGCTGTCTTCATACATCTTTGTTGTTGAGTTTTTTTCCCAGACACATCCTGTTGCCTCTGTCCTATCCAATATTGCTGTTAAGCCTTTCTAGGATGTTTTCATTTGGAGCTTAATTATATCCATTTCTTCACCATCCTGAGAAAGGGGGAAAAAATCCCCTCAAATACACTTGAATTTTCAAAACCTGCTCATATTATTGAACACATGTTTCTATCAGTTAGACAAAAACTTCAAATCTGTATACTTGAGATGTCTATATACTGTGCTTTTCAGTAGCTAACCTGCTGTCTGGTTGAGGCCCCTGAGCATCTATGATGAGAATCTCTGCTTGAAATGAAACTCCTTATGTCATTCTGAACCACCTGTACAAAATGGGGCATCTGAGGGAAAGAGAGGGAGCAGGTAGAAAACATGAACCAGAGAAGACTCAAAGAATAAATCCTAGGAAGCTTTTCACTGATGAATCAAATTAGTGAACCGCTGGGAAACCCACTACCTTTAAGATAAGACTGGAAGCATTTCAAAGAGGTCTAGCAAGTATTTAGAAACCTGAGAAGCCCTTCAGCAAAATATTTTGATCTGTGCTTTCCAGTCTAAGGAGAGAAAGGGGATAAGAACTTTAGAACTATTGCCTGCCTACTAATACTTGTTATCTGGCTTCTAAATGGTTTTCCAATGTTCAAATGACAGGATTCTTATTGCCAGCTTAGCATAACTTGACTCTTGCTCCCCTCCCACATACACACATAGAGCTTAGAGGCAAAATGATGATTTGTAACCCGTGCTGATCATTTAATATTTTAATTCCTGTCAAGTTTGTTTTGATATAACTTAACTGTGTTCACTTGAATCTATTTTTTCCGTAGTCGGTATTGTTAATTTATCAGAGTTAGGACTGGGATGACATTACTCTGTTTGATTTTTCCAACCCCAGCTCATGTTCCACGTGGATAATGGTGCAGGCCGGTTCACTGCTATTTATGATGCTGGTGTCCCTGGAGCCTTGTGTGACGGGGAGTGGCATAAGGTGACTGCAAACAAAATCAAACACCGAATAGAGTTGACAGTGGATGGGAACCAGGTGGAGGCTCAAAGTCCAAACACTGCATCTACATCAGCTGATACAAATGATCCTGTCTTTGTTGGAGGATACCCAGGTGAGTTCAGAAACCAACAATCCACAATAACTCACATTTATAAAGTGTCCTAAGGTCTGACAAAGCTAACTAGGATTTGTTGCTTCCAGTTCTTACACAGATGTATTTGTGGATTGTAAAATGTTGAAAATATTGAAATTTAATATCAGATTCTCTAGAAAATGTGTCTTAGTATCTTTCAGGCCAAATTCTATAACTCCTTCCATAAAATTCCCAATGATTTAAATGAGTGAATGTCTTACGTAAAACATATGGGTTGAGTTTCATTGGTGGGAAGTCTGAGGATACAGGAAATGAATTTGGCTCATAACAGATGAAACATCTAACCTACATTATGTTCCAAGCAGTTGTTCTCTCTGCTGTATTTTTGATTAATGTGCCAAGGGAGTCATAAAAATCAGTTATAATATTACTTCCGGAGATACTAGAAATCATTGGGTTAAACATAACTGACTTTCCCCTTAGGTTGTTAAAGAGCTCATATTTGTATTAGCAAAAAATCTGCATTTAAAAACCCTGGCCAGCACATTAAAAATAGTATATGAACCACACAGTTACGTCAAGTGCCCATAAACAAGACTGACCAAGTTAGTTCAAAATAAGCCAAGTGCATATGATAGTAATAAATACAGTAATAATTTTTAAAACACCAAGGACTGCTTTTCATCATTGCAATATGAGAGAAATAGATCCACATTTACATATAACCTTTCTCCTCACATGAAGAAAGGCAAAATAATCACAACCATCTTTTAATAATGGAGGAAATTTGGATAGATTGGGGTCCTCTATAGTTTTTATTTCCATAGTTGTTTCTGAGTTTTAATGGTATTCAACTCTCTGTCACTCAGGTAAAATCAAAGCTATTGTGAATGACAGCAGAACCTTACCTGTTCATTGCCATATTCAATGAGAGATGAGGCTAAATGGGAGTTAAACCAAATTTTAGGCCCACTCATGGGAGTTCCTCCTTTATAAAGAAAGCAGTTTTTGCGGAAACATTTTAATTCCTTTGGATTACACAGGAAATGTTTTCTCATGGTGTAAAAAGACTTACAGGGTTTCTCTTGTAGAACTTCTCTGTAAGAGGCTAACTCAGTTATCTGTTTTTAGATTCCTTATTGTCTACTTCAGCAAATATATGACTTCCTTTAAAATTCAAATTTTGTAGTTTTTCACAGCTATAAATTAATTAATTTCAACCTCGGTTCCTGAACTGATATTTCTTAAAAGTTAGGGTAGTAAGGAAGTGTCTCATGAGCTTAAAATAAGTTTGGGGTTCTCTTTCTACAGTTTAAAACGTTGATATGAAAATCCTTAGCCAAGTAAGTCTTTTAGGTTGAACTGCTGAGCTAATAAATTAACACCAGGTAACTGGGAGTCTCCTCTCACAGTAAACCCTTTGTCTTTTGTCTTTCAGATGGCCTCAATCAGTTTGGCCTCACCATCAATATCCCATTCAGAGGATGCATCCGCTCACTGAAATTCACGAAAGGCACTGCCAAACCTCTGGAAATTAACTTCGCAAAAGCCTTAGAGCTAAAGGGTGTTCAGCCTGTATCTTGCCCTGCCAACTAATAGAAAGAGCTTTAAATCCCAAGTTGGGTTTTTGGAAACAAATGTATTAAGTAAAACAAATATGCTTTACCTATATATATGAATAAAAATTGGTGCAGCAAAATTGAATTCTCTCCATGAACTCTTCAAGTAGTATCCCTTTAGGGGAGCTCTCAGACAAGTTTTAGATTAATTTCTCTTGCAGCCCATTAATATTGAAACAAGTTCATCTGACCTAATAAAATGGTGAGATTTTCAACATGCCTAAAAATGCATTTAGGGAATAGGAATTTGACTGCAATTTATGAAAATGGCATTCCTTGGCCTGCTTCTAATTAATATTTTTATTATCATTTTCCATGTGTGTCCACTTTGGCCTCCATTATATCATCCCACTAAAAACAAAAGAGGTTATTCTTTTCTTTGTGCACTTGGAAGGAAATCAGCACAACCTCTTCCCGTTCCTAGTGTTGGTGTTATCATTATTTCTTAGATCTGGGTTCATTACCAGGGACTTTCAATACAGTTACAATTAGATGAATTTTTCATGTTGAAAGTAGATGTAGATGGCATTCAAAACAGGGGATTAAATTATTTGACTCCCTTATTTGATGAGGTGTATAGATTTCTGGGAGTACCCCAGAACCAAACCCTCTAAATGCATAATTAAGTAAACGTGATAACCTTAACATTTGGGGATTTTTTAAAAAAGACTTGAGCTTATGTTACACAATGATCAAAAAGCAGTAGTCTTCATCTGAAGGCAATATAGTGTAGTAGCTAAAGAATTGTTTTAAGAACCAGGAAGACCTGGGTTTGAATCCTGCTTCAAGACATCTGACCTCAACAGAGTTGCTGAGAAGGTACTGAGTTGTACTGCTGGAAGGAGTTTCTTCTTGTCAGGTGTTCACAGTATCAGTGAAATTACAGATTCAGTCCATAGCCTTCTTTTGAAAAGGAAAACTAATACTGTAATTGAGTATTACAAAGACATAGATATTAAATCAGAAATTTTTATGGCATATGGTCGGGAGGTATTTTAAGATCCACTTTTACTTCAAAAAAAAACCCCTCAATTTCTAAGGTTTTATGGTTTTATAATATTCACCTGGTCTAAGAACAGACTGTTCAGGTAAGGACTACAACACCTCAGGTGCATTCGCAAAAGGAACAGATGTATTACATGCTCACAAAATGGCCCGAGGGCTTCTCTCAAATGAAAGTTTTAAGGTAAGAAAAACAAATCACTGACTTTTTAATCAAAGATTCACCAGCCTGTCAATACAACCATTGTGACAAGGTGGGTTTTCCTAAGCAAGACACACAGAATACCAGAGCATGAAGATATTCTTCCCCAACAAGTGCCTCCTATGTGCCAGGCACTTTGTTAAAGGCTGGGGATACGAAGGAGGGAGCTAGGTGATAAAATGGATAGAGTGCCAGGCCTGGAGTCAGGAAGACTCATTTTCTTGAATTCAAATCTGACCTCAGACACTAGCTGCATGACCCTGGGGAAGTCTCTTAACACCCTTTGCCTCAGTTCCTTCTCTGTAAAATGAGCTGAAGGAAAGGGCAGACTGCCCCAGTATCTTTGCCAAGAAAACTACTAATGGGGTCACATAGAGTTGGATACAACCAAAAATCTGCTGAACAATAATAACTGATACAGAAAAAGACAAAAGGCAATCCCTGTTCTTATGGAAGTCACAATCTAATGGAGGAGAAAATACCAAACAACTATGTACAAACCAATGGCATGTCCAGGATAAAGTAGAGGGAATCGTAGAGGGGAGGAGTTACAATTGAGGAGACCAGGAAAATCGTCTTCTTGTAGAAGGCAGGAGACTCAGCTGAGACTTGAAAGAAACCAGGGAAACAAGGAGACTGAGATGAGGGAGAAAATCCCAGGCATGGGAAACGCTCAGTCGTGAAATACTCTGTCTTGTGTGAGGAACAAGGAGGCCAGAGTCCCAGGATCATAGAGGGAAGGAAGGCTTAAGAAGACTGGAAAGGTAGGCTAGGTGATGAAGGATTTTATAAAGCACAGCAAATTTTATAGTAGATCCTGGTTTATCAAGTAGACGAGTGACACGGTCAGATCTACCTTTTAGAAAGATCAGTTTGATAGTTGAGTGTTGGATGAACAGGAGTGGAGAGAGATTATGGCAGGGAGAACAACCAGCAGACTATTGCAGTAGTGTAGGCATGTGGTGATGAGGGCCTTTACCAGGGAGATGCATATATGAGAGATGATGTATTCTATGGACTCCTTGGAGGAAACCTAGATTTATTTAAATATTTTATTGAGTCTGTGGCTCAAAAGTTGTGAGGAATGGGCTTGCTCTATGTATGTGGGATTCCCTCCTCCCCAAACTCCCCGGCCCCTAGCGCTCTCATCCCAACTTAGACAAGAAGGCTAGCCACTACTTTCCCCTTCAGGATTCTAGGGATAACTGGAAAGAAGTGGGGTTTCTAAGACTGTTACTCATGAGACCCTATCCAGTGTGCTCCCCCACATCAAATGTCATCAACTGGCTTTTGGGGGCAACTAGGTGGTACAGCAGATAAAGTGCTGGGCCTAGAATCTGGCAGACCTGAGTTCAAATCCAGCCTCTGACACAACTAACTATGTGACCTTGGGCAGTCAGTCTACCTCCATTTCTTTATCTGTAAAACAGAGATAATAACAGTACCTATCAACCAAGGTTCTTGTGAGGATCAGATAAGATAGTATTTGTAAAGCACTTAGCATGGTGCCTGGCACATAGTAGGCACTTAATAAAATCCTTGTTCCCTTCGCTTGTGCAATAGGATATTTACTGAGAAGGTAAATACTATCTCTTCTTGCATATACCAAGTCTCTATGTAGAGTAGGCTTAAGCTGAAAACAAAAATAGTCTTATTTGCAGAAGACATGTGGGGCCAAAGGGTATCACCTGGCTCTTGGATCCGTTTGCTCTTTGTGGAGTCCCTACCAAGTTCATTTCTGGGTGTGACATTAGCAACTCCCTTGCTCAGCGAGCCTGGCTCTTTCCAGGTCTTGACATCTTGGCTTGACCAGTCAATCTATGGCTGGGCTGGGCCAAGCAGGCCCCCTGTCTGCTGCCTTTGCTCCGCCCCCTGCATTCCACTGCTACTACTGGCTCTGTTTTTCTTGACTTCCAGCTCCAAGCTGCCAAGGGGCTCTCTGATGGTTCTTTCAGGATTCTGAAGCCCACAAGTCATACCCTGGTCACTTCTATCCTCCAAATACTAATTTACCTGAGATCAAATGCCAAATAGAGATACGATGTGCTAAGAGATACGAAGCAGATGGGTGGGATCAAAAACCCTTCCTCTACTGGACAGCTCCCAGCAGTTTTCTATTTTCTAAAAATACCAGGGAAACAAGCAAGATTTTCTGCTCAAAACTTGGGTGCCTACTTTAAGTTCCAGCTTTTCAGATAGGTTGGATATTCTCTATCACCCTATTACCAGTTACTCTGGTAGAAATAGGCTTACCATGCCTCTGTAAACTAGGCAAGGAACATTGTACATGTTCTGCATATCCCACCAGGAACAGCACGAACCATACACATTTCACCATCCCTCCCCTGCATTTTACATGTTTAGCTTGAATCCTCATTCACATCTAAGTAACAGGAAATTATATTCATTAAGCCACATTCCCCCCATGTCCCCTCAAATCTGACTTCTTTTCTCCTGTTTCCCTCGGTATGAGTTAGTTCTTAGCCTCATTATACAGTCACTAAGATGCATTAGCATTGCCCCTGGTCCTATATAAGGGCAAGATTTACCTTCATTCAGATGCTATTTATCCATGAGTGCATGATGAGGTACTGCTTTTTTTCTTAGTTCAGTCTTCATTGCTCCCATTTCCTCCCTTGTTTGGTCCAGTCCAAGTAACCAGTCATCAATCCTTAGAATATAGCCACATCTCTTGCTAAACAAGGGTTAGAGTGACAATGGAAGGGTAACTCCTCCAAAGGAAAGTCATAGGCCATGAGGCACATTATCAGACTTTGTATCCTTGCATCTGAGCCAGATCACCCCAATCTTTAATCAGTTTAATCCCTTGACCCCTATAACAGAAAGAACCTTTAAGATCATTCTAGTGCAAAACTCTTTATTTTACAGATGAGAAAACCAATGGCTCAAGAGGAGAAATAACTTACTTCAAGGTCACACAAGTTAACAGGAGGGATAGAACTCAAATGTAGCTAATAATTGTGCATTTCTTCAATCATTTCATCTTTCTACTAAATCTTGCCTCTAAAAGTTATTCTGGGAAAAAACTTGAATTATCTCATGTCTTATATTATCGTAATTTTACAGATGAAGAAACTGAGGCTTGGAGTATCAAAGTCAGGACTCAATCCAAGTCTCCTAGATCCAATTCTCTGCCCTTTAGCAGTCAGAAACTGATGAAAATAAGAAAGTTGCCCAAAAAGAACTGATTCTGTGTAAGAGGGCACAGTCAAACCAACAACAACGCAAATCTGATTTGTATCACTGTGTATTATGTTAAAGATGTAATATCTTACAGATTTAATCTGTTCATTTGATATATGGGAATAGAGATTTTTTTTAAATATACATATTTACATACCTCCATATATTACACACAATCTCCTTAAAGTATTATATGGTTCACTTAGAGGAGCTATAGTGTCAATTTAGTACTTTTCTATTATTATTGCAAATTCAAAAATATGTTAACTTCCTAATTTTAAAAATAAAGTCAAGAAAGACAAAGGGGGATTGAGGGAGAGAGATAAAAGAATTAGAAGGGAAAGATGGAAGAGAAAGGCAAAGAAGAGAGAAAAATTGGAAATTGAGCATTGGATCTTTAAGAACCAGAATGTTTACTAAAGATTACAAATAGTTTATAAAAGAACATGGCTTCACAAACTCTCCTGAAATTCTAGATGTTTTGATACTATATAACCTTGAATTTTTTCTCCACCAGCAGTCTTTCCGATGAGTCTTCCTTTTCCTATTTCCATTGAGTACCCAATATAAGCCAGAACCAAAAGATTGTCAGCAGTAAAATGTTCACATTATTTACCTAAGATGGCATTCCCAGTATCAGTAATTGTACATTTCATGGGGAAAATTGTCTTAAGAAATGTGTTGCTTTAGAAACAAAAATGAAAAGAAAAATCTTCAGAGAGAAATAATCTCAGTGAACAGGTTATGACTTTTTCCACTCACAATTGTTTTTGTCAAGTACTTTCTCCCTGTATTTTAAACTCAGAGCTTCTAGCCACAGCAAGGAAAAAGAAATCCTCAATCTTCACTTAGTTGACAATGTTATTGCTAGAAACAGGGACATGTGACCTGTACATCATTGGTTCATCTCGTCACTTAGAGTAAAGATGAAAAGTAATAAAAACTAGGCAAGTGAAAAGAGACCTAAGACAGTCCAGGTTGTGATGTGTTGCTTAGGGGAAATGGAATGAAGTTCATTATTCTCTTTGACCTTTAGCTAGGCCATCCATTGCTGTATACAGAAAAGAGAGGAACATGAAAAGGGGAGGTTAGAAACAATTTTCTCACCATGGCATCACTCAGTTGCTTTTCTGTTGGAGGAAGCAGAACCCTAGGGATATTTACCTAGTCAAGGAGGAATGATAAGGACTAAGAACCCAAAATGGGTTTCTGATGATAAGTTAGATAGCAATTGAATTCACAGACTTGGAGAAAACAGTACGAAAAGAAAATACAGGCAAACAGAAGACTTAATAGAAGAGCAGACTTGATTTTTAATTTGGGCAAATGCTATTTCCTGATACAATCTGGTTGAGGAGAGCTTCATACTTATTGACTGAGAGATCTGACTGAAGAGCAAATTATAGAGAGGGTTCAATATTAACTAACAGAGGTGATGGAGAAGACTTTGTAATGTCTTTGATGTAGAAGAGAGGTTTACTATTCATAACATCCCTGGTGGATGGAGGACAGATTATCAGGCAGATCTGAGGAAAGAACCTCTATAAAAAACTATGACCATTCTCTGTAGGCAAGAAACCTATTAACTTCAAATACTCCCCAGTGAAAAGTACATGTGTTTTACATATTTCTTTGACAGTTATACCCCTAGTCTATGTGGGAAGTTTTCTAACAACGGTATTCCCCCTGAATATGGATCTTGAAGACAGTTGAGGACCAGAGGGAGCCACAATATGCCATCCAGGAGGAAGCAGCATAGCTGTCAAAAAGCAGATTTTAGAAGGGAGCAGTAGAATGTCATCAGAAAACACCAATAGCTTCACAGTGTTCTTAAGCCATGAGCTGCCATTCATGAGCACTGGTCACATATGTTCCCTATATATGGATGCCCGAAACATGATCCCTACACAAAACCTTTCTTCCCACTGAGACGTTGTGTATCTGTGTGAGAAAGTACACTCAAAGTTTAGTGGACAATGTTCTGCTATTAATATTTCATCAAATTTCTTTGTTGTGAGCTGTCTATCCTCCAGCTAACTGGTTATCAGAAAAACATCATTGAGGTCTTGCAAAGAGGATTTTGACCCACAGAATAGCTAAGAACTAAGGTAGCTAATTAGGGACCCATGCATAAAGTTGGCATCACATACTGCATAGAAACCCTTATGATAATTTGCTGATTCATATTATATTTTGGTCTGTTTAAATTAGTATGCCGTTTGTACCACCCACTTCTTCAGATTCATGTGTTTACGTCTCCAGAAAGAATGTAGAAAGTATTAAAAAGGTCTATAAAATCTTGAGTAAGAAATGAAAGACTTTAAGAAGACAGGCAATGTTTTTGTCACTGTTGTTGATTGAAAGGTCTCATGACTTCAGAAAAGAGGGACAGATTTGGTAAGTGAATAATTGGTTAAAAGATAGTGGATGAGAATAGGAATTGCATTTCTGGACCACAGTCTAAACTATAAGAATGACTGGCTCTTGGCCAGAGATGGGGCCAGAGCACTTAAAAATGATGGTAATAATGCATTTTTCTGAATTTTTACAAATTTAATCAAAAAGGATTTACACTGAAAAGTATAGAGGGTGAAAACTCTCTGTGTTTATCCATCAAGTCAAATATAATAAAGAGTAATCCTAAAAAGGATAGCAATGGAGACATCCAGAAATTAACAGAAAGTAAAATTCATAAAAGGATCTAGCAAAATAAAAATAATTTTTTAAAACCTAAGTTTTTCATTTCTATACACAAATGTACAAAGTACAAGTGGCGAGCTGGGTGAACAGAAGATCCAAATTCAAGGAAGCAAATTTAACATTATATTTATCATGGAGATTTGAAGAAACCTATGCCTGGAATACGACTCTGGAAAAGTGTAACTTATTCAATAAGAAATAGAAGAGGTAAAGGGGGAGGGGTCTGACTAGCACTGCAAAGTAAGAAAATGTACACATGGGAGCAAATCTAAGAACCAGATGGTGGTGAGCTTTCTGGCTAAGATCAACAGAGATAAAAACGGGGCAATATTTTCATCTGAATGTATTGCAAACCACCTGAACAGAAAAAGGAAACATGAGTTTAGGAAACAGATCACAAACCTGCCATGAAGGCATGATAGCAGACTTCCATTATTTGGGCAGTGGTGGAAACTCTTTTCTTTGCCAAAAGCAGAACAGCCAATAATTTGTTGTTTTGCCATAATAATATTTATATAATGTTTAAGATTTGCAAAGTCCTTTACATATTATTTCATTTAGTCCTCATGACAAATCTGTGACAAACATACTACTATTCTGTCTTTTTTTACATATAAGGAAACTGAGACTGGGGGAGATTAAGTGACTTGCTCAGGTTCACACAATTCATGCCTGTTTCAGCAAGGACCCTGACAAATACAGGAGGGCCTGCTATCACAGGTTCTTCGATCTACTTTTCTAAAAGGAAAGGCAACTTTCAAGAGGTCAGCAATCACCATATATATCATTCACTTGGTTCAGGGGAAAAAGTCAGCACCCTGAACTTCAGAGAAAATACAGAGAAATAAAGATCAACAGACATGGCTTCCAGCTACCTGACATAAACAATACATACATCACAGATCAACAGACAGATAACTGTTTGATGATACATAGTTATCGGAGAGAGAGAAGTATCAACATCTAGGTTTTCAAAGCCAGGAGGCTCCTTAGCAGCTGTAGAGTCTCATCTGGCCAAAGAAACACTTCCAATGAGTAAGCCCCAAAGTGAAAGCTCACCTCAGAGTACTTATACATTTTTCAGAGCCAGAGGGTATCACAACCCTTGAGAATAAGTGCCTCATTAACAAAAGATGTGGGTCTTCCCAGACCCATTAATGGGTGGGGAAGATCTTCCCATTAAGAAGCAAAATTATATTAACAATAATTAAAAATGCATTATCAATACAGTGTCAGATCTTCCTGACTCCAAGTCCAGCACTCTATACACAGTGCCACTTAGCCACAATCTTTACTGAAAATTCTATTGTTTCAGAGGAAGAGAAATGAATGAGGGAAAATTCTATTCTATTCCAATATTAACTGTTCACATATTTTGTCCTTTTTGCCAATTTATGATGACATTAACCATGCAAAAAAAAAATACAGTTCTGTTCACTAAAGGCAGCTTGATAAGTGATGACCTAAATTTTCTTAACCCACACTTTTTCTTTTGCTTCTTCCTACATTCTTTTTGCAACAGCTAAACAGGTCACCATTCTTTTCTGCTTGATAGAAATCAAGATAAGTGAATATTTCTAAGGTCATATTTGTTAGATTAACTAATGAAATATTATGGCATGAATTTCCACCTAAATGTGCATGATAAAAAATCACTTATCCAGAACATCACTCTATAGCTGAGGTGATCTACTTTACTTAATTAATGAATCAGCAAGCATCTATTAAGTGTCTTCCATGTGCCAGGCATTTTACTAGTTACTGGGAATCCAGAAATAAAAATGAAGCTGTCCTTGCCCTCAAAGAGTTTATATTTTATCAAGGGAAATAACATATTCACAAATAAATTGATACAAATAAATAGATGGAGACTAAACTTGTGAGTTCAGTTTATGGTGAGTTGCCTTTGGCATAGGGAACTTCCAGCCAGGGGACTCCTTCTACTAATACAGGTCATACCTTCAATGCAATTTGTATTCTTAAAGAATTACCTGAGGGCATAAAAAAATTTAAAAAAGTTAAGTGACTTGCCCAAGGACTTGATTCCGAGTACTTCTGGCTCTAAGGTCAGTTCTCCCACTACAAAATGCTGTCTCTCAAAATGCACTTAAGGTAAAAAACAAGGCAGACTTTGGGGGGAGGGAGAGGAAGATAGGGTACCTGGTAAAATTGGGAAAGGTCTCCTGTAAGAGACCTGCAACTGATCTGAGTTTAACTGAAATAATTTTTAAGAGCTTCCACTCAAGTCCTACTTCAGGATACAGAATAATGATTTAGATGTTCCCAGAAATGATGCCCATGGAGTGCAAGCTCTATTGAGTCCTACGTATTGAAAAAGACTTCAAATACCAACCCAGTGATAGCCTGGACTTCAGTTATCCAAGAACCGGTCAGCCAACCAGCACCTCACCAGTTTGATTGTACACAGATGAATTTTTCTGCCCTAAAAACTCTCAAAGATGCTGACAAAGTTCTAGAAAAGTTATGATCTGCTTCGCTGGAAAGAATACACATTCTGATGAAATTACAGATCCTTGAAAGACTGAAGTGATTTTAGGAGACTTTCTCTTAATATGTTTCCCTGGTTAAAAGGAAATAACAGCTTTTGAAGTCATCAATAGGTATGCATTGAGCACTAGATTTGCACCTATCACAGACACAAGAGTGGAAAAATAATAATATCTAAACCCTAGGAAAGGATGATCTTAATTCCTTCAATAAATGACTGAGTGCTTCCTAGTTCACAGTTCTGGAAAGGACCTTAGAGAGAGAGCTAAAGAGATATAGTAAACTTCTAGAAGGTCCACTGGAGTATAAAGCTATTAGAAATTCTTCTGACCCTAGGCTTTAAAAAGAAAACAATCAAAAAGACTATTCTCACAAATGAAATAACTGAAGAGATGTTGAATGACTTGCTCAGTCACACAGCGGATTGGTAGTGAAACTAATACTAGAATCAGACTCTTCTAACTTCCTGTGTAGTTATCTTTTCCTGGTACACATGGTACTGTATTTCAGGAAATTCTCTATAAATAGAGAACAGCACAATACAATACATAATAAGGTACAACTACATTATGAGAAAGGAGGCAGAGAGCCAGATAGGCAAGAAGGAAGGAAGGAACGAGAAAAAGGAGGAAGGGATGAAGAAAAAGAAAGCACTTATGTTATCATTCAGTCATTTTTTAGTTGTGACCCCATTTGGGGTTTTCTTGACAAAGATACTGGAGTAATTTGCGATTTCCTTCTCCAGATCATTTTACAGATGAGAAACTAAGATGTAAACGGGCTTAAGTGACTTTCCCAGGATCACGGAACTAGTAAGTGTTTGTCAAACAGTACTAAGCCTGGTGTCAAGCCTTTGATTACCACAAATAGAAAAGTAATGCAATCACCTGGTCCTAAGTAATTCACATTCTAACTACAAGACATACTCGGCAGTTCTTTTGGTGTTACATTGACAATGTTAGTTCAGTGATTCAAAGTACAGAGATATTAACAGCAGGTAGGATTTGTATTGGACCATTTAAGATTTAGCCTGGAAAAGAAGAAAAGGAAAAAGTGCTGTTGATGGGGAGAATCCAAAAATAAAAGTTATTCCAAAAGGCTGCTGGATCATAATGTTTAAATCATGCAAATAATGCCAACAGGTATGATATATTTAGAAACATGCTCTGACATTTTGAAATTAACAATGACACATATATGTAGACCATTTTCATACATAGGAATCTCCAAAGAGATGGTATTTGAAAATCTTTTATAGTCTCTACAGGAAGATATTATATGTGAACTTCCAAACTAATTCTGAACTCAAAGGTATATTCAACAAAACTACAAAATATTTAGCAGTTGATTAAATGCTGATGGATTTTTAAGAAACCCTCTTCTCTCCATCACTTCTAGCCGGTCCCATCTGTTTCATAAATCAATCTAAATTGCTACATAATTTAAAAACTTTGTGTCCTCTTACTCCTGAAGTAAAATGTTTGGGTTCTGTGTTGATTGCAACCTTGCATTACGTGAATGTGAAAAATCTAATTTTCTTAATGTGTGGGCTACAATTTATTCCATCTAATTCATTTTTGAAAGACTAAGAGCTTCTTTTACCATAAAAATAAGTTAGTCATTAAAGAAAAACCTCCCACAGGAGCTATTTCAACAGTAATCTACATGGCCTTTTTTTCTTACTAACCATCATTATCTGGACCTAAATTTCTCTATTCTTACATTTAATAATAGTGGAATATGGTGAGCTGTCATTTCTTTTTAGTGGGGTGAGTAACATGTTTTCCAGGCTTTGGTTCCTCTCCAGTGAGAAGGAACAATTATCTCCCAAAGAAGTCTGTTCCACATTTGGACACCTCTAATCATTTGGAAATTTTGCTTTATATCAAGCCTAAATTCACCTGAACACAACTTTGTCCTTTTGTTCCTGGTTCTGCTCTCAGGGCCCATATAATAACATAAACCTAATAAATAGGTAAACCTAAATCCCTCTTCTTCAGGACAATTTTTCAAGTACTTAAAGACAACAGTCATATCACACATCTTCTCTTCAAGTTAAACATGTCTACTGAGTAGACTCAAGGTGACTCAAGGCACTTGGCTCTTCTGGTTGACCACCTCCAGATGCTTTCGAATATATGGTTGTCCTCCTTAAACTGTGAGGCTAGAATTGAACACAACACTCTGGAAGTGGCCTCTTCACAGCAGATTACGTAGACCCGTACAGAATAAATTTAGTCTAAGATCATGGGAGCTTTTTCTACTGAATAGTACTGTTTTTGCAATCCTTATAACTTCCAGATCTCTTTCAGACAATCTGCTGTCTAACTATACCTCCCCTATCTTATACTTGGGAAGTGACTCTTTTAAATGCAAATATAAGACTTTTCACTTATCCTTAATATCTTATTAGATCCAGCCTAGTGTTCTCCACTGTCAAGATTGTTTTGGATCCTGAGTCTGTCATCCAACGTGTTAGCTATTCTTTTGACGAGCTTTGTGTCATCAGCAAATTTGAACAGATAATTTACAACTTTTAAAAAATACTGTTAATTAAAAATATTCAGAGACAGGGTCAAATGTTGATTGCTGGAGCAATCCACTGGTGATCTCCTAGCAAGTTGGTATCCAGCTATCTTCCACTATTCTTTACGTCCAGGCATTCAACTCATTTCTGAATCTATCTACTAATATATACTGCTCATCTCTCCATCTTTTCCATAAGAATAGTATGATAATAATATTAAATTAACAATTAACTTATTTGCAATAATTAATTATGTTAATTAAGTTAATAACTTCATAATAGCTAACATTTATATGTGCCTGCTATGCATCAAACACTGTGCTAAGTGCCTTACAAACATTATTTCATTGGATCCTCCCCACAACCTTGAGAGGTTGGTACTATTATTATTTCCATTCTGTGGTTGTTGGTCTTCATTCTTGAAGGAGACAAATGACCTCGTAAGAGTGATGCCTTGAGTTGAGTGTGAATTGGATTTAAACGAGGCAGAGCTACATACACAATGTCATCAATCTTAACTTCTCCTCCAGAGTCATCGAAGTCAGAGGCATTTTACAGCTGAGGAAACTCAAGCAAACCAGAAGTCAAGTGACTTGGAAGAGTTGGATTTGAACGTAAGTCTTCCTCAGTTTCCTTATCCGTAAAATGAGCTGGAGAAGGAAAAGGCAAACTACTCCAATATCTTTGCCAAGAAAAACCCAAATGGGGTCATGAAGAGTCAGACACAACTGCAATAACAACAACCATATTGTTCACTAAGTATCTCTTTAATTTATTTAAGAATTTTACCAAAAATTGATGTAAGTCTTATAGGTCTACACTTTGCAGATTCCATTCTTTTCCTTTTTTTGAAAATCAGGACATTCATCCTCAAATATCTGACTGAAATCAAGGCAAATTATCTAAAACACTCTCCTATAGTCTAGTGAGCTTGTTAAAATACATAGAAGAACCTAAAAACTAAAGAGATTATTATAATAATAATCAGTGATATTTATATAGCTATATTGATATAGTTTGCAAAATGCCTTCTACTCATGATGTCGTTTGATTCTCCTCACAGCTCTGTGAAGAGCATGTTACAGGCATTATCTCCATTTTTACACATAAGAAAAATGAGACAGAGGTAGAGTGACTTAATGACAGGGAAGAAATGAATTCAGGCTATTCACTGGAAGGTCAAATAAAGTATTTAACTTTGGCCACATAATGAGAAGGTTAGATTCAATGGAAAAGATCCTGATGTTGGGAAAGAGGAAAAGGGGCTGGCAGAGGATAAGATGGATAGATAGTATCCTAGAAATGACAAATGTGAACTTGGTCAGACTTTGGAAAAGAGTGGAAGTTACAAAGGTGTAGAGTGCTATGGCCCAGGGTGTCACAAAGAATCAGACACAAGTGAACTGAGCAACATAAGGGCTTTATTTAAGGAACTTATGTCAATTGAGAGGTACATGTTAAGTGGAACACCAAAGGATTCTCCCTTCATGCCTGGCTGGCCCCAGGCTCATATTCTGCTTCTGAACAGAATTGGAAATTGAGTAGCATCAGACAAGGACGCAAAGCTCTCTGACCAGCTCCCTCAGCTTGTGGAGGTCCTGGAATGAACAGGTTCATTCATTATTTTTTACTTTCAGTGTTATTGATGTGTTTTGTTTTCATATTATATGCATGTATGTCTTACTCCTACTTCATAAAAAGACTCTTGTAACGAAGTAAAATACTTAAGTAAAACTAATTATCATCTGAAAGTTTATTCAGTATTTTACATCTGTAGCATCCTGTAACAGAAATCAGTTTTTCCTAATACCTCCCCCAAAATAAAAAAAAAATTTCTTATAATAAATGTGGAAAATCAAGCAAAACAGATTCTCCTGATAACTGTACACAAAAATGTGTATTTCATTCCATACTCTGAATCCATCACCTCTCTATAATGTTTTATTATCAATCCTACTGAATAATGAATTGTTATTGAATTGATTATAATTTTTATGACTTTCAAAGTTGTTTTTACAGCATTACAATGTATAGTAGTGTTACTGTAAAAATTATTCTTCTGGTTCTTCTCATTTCATTAGTTTATAAAAAGTTTTCATTTTTGTACTATTGATGTTATAGTATAAATTTCTGTTCTGGTTTTCCACACATCATGCATCAGTTTATATATGTTAACATCTTTTCAAAATTATCCATTTCCTACAGCATAATAATATTCAACTTCGTTCATATACCACAAACTGTTCAGTCATTCCTCAATTGTTGAATATCTTCTTAGTTTCTACCACAAAAATGCTGCTATAAGCATACATACATATTTATATTTACACAAAAGACATTTATCTCTTTTTTTGATCTCCTTTCAGAACAGGCCTAGCAGTAGTATAAATGAGTCAAAGGGTATGTATGCACTGTTTAGTAACTTTTTGTATATAATTCCAAATTATTTTCCAGAATTTTTCTCTCAATTCACAAGCCCCCCAACAGTGTATCAATGTATGTATTTTCCCACAGTCCTTCCAACATTTGCTATTTTTGCTTTTTTTATCATCTCTGCCATTTTGATGAATATAAGATAGAACTTCAAAATTGTTCTAATGTATGTTCTTCTAATTAATAGTGATTTTGAGAGTTTTTTGAATATGTCTATAGATAGCCTGGGTTTCTTCCCTTGAGAACTGCCTACTCACATTGTTAGACCAATTACCAGTTGGGGAATGGCTCTTTTTCTTATAAGTTTGAATCAGCTAGCTATATGGACAATAGAAATGAGATCTCTTTCATTCAACAATCATTTATCAATCATTCTTTAAACATAGACCTTGCACAAAGCTCTTCTTTGTTAGGAATCAGGGAAAAAACAAATAATAAGATATGCCTAAAGTCCTTATGGAAGCTTTCCAGCTAGAACATGAATTGACATCTGTTCTCTCACTCAGGTATTAGAAAATATTTGTTACCTAAGGATTATTTTTTCCAGTGTCAGACTCTGTTTTTAGCTTTCATAATTTTTGTCTCCAATTCCTTCCAGTTTTTCCTCAAAATAATAATCTCCATTAGTTGTTAAATCCATTTCATGTCTGAAAAAAAAAAACTAAATACAAAAAAATACCACCAATCTTTCTTCCCTTGGCCTCTTTGACACTATTTCTTTCTTGTTCTCATTCTTCTGGGATTACTTCCAGTCTGTCTCCTTTCTTTTCCCATCCTCTGAATATGAGAATCCACAAAGTTTTCCTAGGATCTCTCTCCCTCTCTCTCTCTCTCTCTCTCTCACAGACACACACACACACACACACAGACACACACACACACACACACACACACACACAAACCCCTTGAGTTCCAAGCTACAAATAAAGGTCCATCTCAGACATTTTGTAACTAAATGTGTTCTGAAATTCTTCCTCTGTTCTAATGCTGTATAAAATCAGTTCTGCTAAACTATTAACTTTCGAAGCACTAATGATGATAATGTGTCAGAATTTACACTCAGAATGTGAGTTCTATACCCACACAAACAGGGTGAGGGAATTTTATATAGAGAAGATCACTTCTAGAGAAGAAGAACTTTAATGCAGGTTGTTGTTCTGGCAGGTCGCCTGAGAACCCTGAATACAATGACCCATTTTGTATGTGGTTGTTCAGTTTCAGCTGTGTCTGACTCCTCTGTGACTCTCATTTGGGGTTTTCTTGGAAAAGACACAGGAGTGATTTGCTATTTCCTCCTCCAACTCGTTTTACACATGAGGAAATTGAGGAAAACAGTGTTAAATGACTTTCCCAGGATCACACAACTAGTAAACATCTGAAGCCCGATTTGTACTTCTGAAGACAAATCTTCCCTGACTCCAGACCCATCTCTTCATCCACTGCACCACATGGCTGCCTGACCCATTGTATAGCTGTCTAACATTAATGATTTTGCTCCTTCTCAGGTACTTTAAAAGTCCAGGATATGAAAACGTAATAAACCAGGTAGAGTGAGATTCTCTTTAAAACAACAACAAATAACGAGAACAGGGTGGCTTAACTCCTAACAAAAGAACTGCTAGCTTACGACCTCCGATTTCTCATGGCTCAAAATCTAGAGGGAATTGAAAATATCTAATAGTTATCTTTCTGATTCTCTAAAATAAGAGTTTGATTAAATGGTTACATCTTTAGCTATAATCAAAAAGTGAGAAAAAATTAACCTTTTTATTTAAAAGTGCCATTACACAGAATCTTGCTCCCAACATTTTAATACTGCAACCCAAGCACCTATGTTTTAATCCTTGTGCTGATGTGATGTGCTTTCATTGGTATTTATATCATGGCACCCAAACATGGACATAGTTAGGTGATACGGGTGAGACTAGTGGACCTAGAAGGCCCAACTTCAAATCCAGCAGTAGGACCTGGAGTGAGTCACTTCAACTCATTCTGCCTCAATTTTTTCATCTGTAAAATGGGGATAATAATAGCACCTACCTCTCAAGGATGTTATGAGGCTCAAATGAGATAACATGTATAAAGTGCTTTGTAAACCTTAAAGCACTATATAAGTGCTACCTATTATTCCTAATATAAATACATTACAGAACCTAACAAATTGCTGCTATTGGCATTCTTACTGTTGTCTTCCATGACTATTTCTTTATCCACTTTGCTTCCTGTCTACTTATCTTTCATTTAGTACTATTTTGTCAATATGAGAGAAGTGTAATGATAGCTAGTCATAACACTTTAGGGTTTGTAAAATGCTTGACATGTTGTCTCACTTAATCCTAACCAAAAACCCTGTGATAGAAGTGCTATAATTACCCCCATTTCACAGATGAGGAAACTAAAGGTGCAAGCAATTGACTTCCCCAGGGTCACACAACTAGTGTCTCAGGCAGATTTCAGAATGCAGGTCTTCCTAATTGCAGGTCCAACACTAACTACATCTACCACCTAGCTGCCTATAATTTTAATTATGGGATTTTATTTTGAGTATTTCCTCTACTGCCTAATCACAACCGATTATAATCACAGTGTTCTTAAAGGCTATCAAAATGGAACACAAACTTGGGTTGAGCCTACCAAGTGAGGAAGATTTTGAATACCAATGACCTGGGATCTTACATGTGGTTTTCTGAGTACTAGGGTCTCCAACTTCAGAAAGACCTTTCTGCTGAGCCACAAATATTTCTATAGACAGAAATCCTCAGTGTCATTACTACCAATTCAGGCAGAGGTTACTACTGGTGCAGACAAAGCAAATACCTACACTGACCAAATCCAGTATCCTGGAACTATGAAGTAAGTCTAGGAATGATTAATATGAGAACGATCGCCATTTGTCCTTGGTTGTCCTCAGGTATTTTGAGGGGTGCCTAATTGGATTACTCTACTTTCATTTCAGGTGTCAGTAGCATTCCCAGCTAGGCAAAGTCCTCAGTTTGCAGAGATTCAGATCAGAATAGCAAAGTAGTGACCATGTGATCCAGATAATTCATGTCGCACACAGCCAGCGACCATGCGATCCGGATAACTCACGTCGCACACAGCCAGCGACCATGCGATCCGGATAACTCACGTCGCACACAGCCAGCGACCATGAGATCCGGATAACTCACGTCGCACACAGCCAGCGACCATGCGATCCGGATAACTCACGTCGCACACAGCCAGCGACCATGAGATCCGGATAACTCACGTCGCACACAGCCAGCGACCATGAGATCCGGATAACTCACGTCGCACACAGCCAGCGACCATGCGATCCGGATAATTCACGTCGCACACAGCCAGCGACCATGCGATCCGGATAATTCACGTCGCACACAGCCAGTGACCATGCGATCCGGATAATTCACGTCGCACACAGCCAGCGACCATGCGATCCGGATAATTCACGTCGCACACAGCCAGCGACCATGCGATCCGGATAATTCACGTCGCACACAGCCAGTGACCATGCGATCCGGATAATTCATGTCGCATACAGCTAGCAGTTTCATTCCTAAATCACTTCATAAGGCTGCTTGGCTATGGGGTAGACCAGCTCTGTACCCAGGCATGCACAGAATGTTTGACCTGGGACCCTACAGAGTAGAGCTAGACTTGTTCAACTGCAAGAATCCATTTGGAAACAGGTTTCTTGGCACGCTGAAAAGATGTTTTACTTGACTGTGGTTGCTTCTGGTTATTTTTGGCAATATTTGAACTAACTACTATGACAGAATCATTGTTGGGGGGGAAGCTGGGAACAGTTTTCCTTTCCTTTTTATCACGTGCATTTGTTGGCATTGATTCTATCCCAGTTGACTCTATTTCCAATACAAAGAACAGATTTCAGACTTCCCCTGCTAAGAACCTCAAGTTCTCTTTCTCTTATTTTGCTTGTTAAGAAATACAAGGAGAAAATAAATAAAAAAGAAAGCCAAACTGACCTAAATAACAATTTACCTTGTCTTCTGCAGATGTAATTTGAAACTGCTGATAAAGGAACTAGAGTTCCTTGGAGGCAACTATGTAATTACAAAGGAAACAGTCCAGAAAACTAAAATGGCAAATATATTTAAGGTAATTCCGTGTGAATAGATTTCTGCCTCCACCATTCATTTTATTATCGTATTTCTCAATTGCCTTCTTGCAGTTCCCTAACGGGGTCTCAGTTCAATCTCTTGGTATTGTTGGGATCACTTGTCCAGAGTAGACACCTGACAGGAGGATGTCATTTTTCTACGTGCAGCGCACGCTAATGCTGATCACTGCCTTTTCCTTTATTAGGAGACACTGAATCTCATATTAACCTTTAGCAGTAAAAGAGGGCACCTTCCAGGAAATCTTAGAGCTTAACTGGAATAGATTTATTCATTTATTTATTTATTTTTAGTCATTCAGCTGCTATTTGCAGAATCACAAAAACACAGAGATCATTGACATTTGAGGTGGTCTTTGAAAGTGGGAAAGGGATTCAAAGTGCTCCCCTTAAAGAAGAATGACATCTCCAGGGCAGAGTAGTGGGCACAGTGTTACCACACCACAGCGCCCTTTAGTGAAGTTGCTCTCTACTTCCCTAGATGCTTCCGCTAGCTAGATCCATGTCTCCGTTGCGTGCTACCTATGATGGCCCTATCAGTAGTAAATTCTACTTATTTGTAACTCAGAGATCATAGAATGTTTAAAGTGGAGGAGGCCACTCCTAGGTTGCTCCCATCCTTTCCACCCACTCCTTACTCTACCCCAACCCCCTCAGATTGCTGAGTGAATGAGCACTCCTGCAGATGAATGGGAAGAATTATAATCCCTTACCAGAGCATTCTTTCTAGAGTCGGAGAATCAGAGTTTGAATTCAGACCATTATTTAAGGTCTTGAAGTGACTTCAACTCTCTGGATTTCAGTCTCTTCAGCTATAAAATAAAGACCTAGAGATTTCCTTTAAAGTCTCTTTCATCTCTGAAACTTAAGATCCTATGGCCATGAACAACTACTTTAGCCATTCAGAATTGTAGAAGCATACTTTTCAGACACTGTGCTTCAAGGTTTCTTGCTGCATTCAGATAGGATTTTATGAAGTTTCTATGTTAGAATGACTGTCTTCTCTCTCCTTTCTCTCCTCACTTCTTTATCTTTGGTATTTCAAGTTTGTATTCTCCAGTTGCACCTCTGGACGACAAAAAATTCATTGTCATATAAAAATGGTTTGGATCTTATAGTATGTTTTGTTCTGATTCTGGATATTATTTCGGGTTTTGTCTGTAGTTCATTGCCTTTTAAGGGAATCAGTTATTATTTCATCAAACAAAATTAGGCTTACATTCCACACTTAAACTATAGTTACTACTAATTTACTATTGTTTTTATGCATAGAATATCTTTCCTCAGCACCTAACATCAGTGATATAATATTAATAGCTAACATTTACATAACACTTACTATGTAAGTACTTTTAAAGTGCTAAGAACTTTAAAATTATTATCTTATTTGATTTTCACAACAACCCTAAGAGGTAGGTTCTATGATTATCCTCATTTTACAGAAGAGAAAACTGAGGCAAACAGAGGTTAAGTCACTTGCTCAAGGCAAGCTAGTAAATGTCTAAAGCTGAATCTGAACTCCAGTCTTCCTGATTCTAGACCCAATGCTCTATCTACTGCACCATCTAGCCACCTCTAGTCACATGGTATACATGGATCCCATTTGCACTGATTAAAAAGAAATAGTCTCTTGCTCTTCCATTTTGAAGATTTGTAGATGAACATGTTGCCCATGCTTATCACTGAGCACCTAAGTTCTCCAGGATGAAGTCCAAATGTGATCCAAGAAGTGGATTTTTAGTGTTTTTTTTATATCTCATAATTTTATAGGTTTTGAAATCATTAACAATTATGTGATATCTATATGCTTGGAATTTCTCAAAAAGATTTTGATCATTTTAAGAAATTATTTCTATGTAGTTCCTTTACCATTCTTCAAAACTATTCATCTTTCATCATTTTCCCTATTTGGGGTCCCACAAATATCCTGTCTTTGATTTCAACTTCACTGATTTTGAACGTTTATTTTTCAGATAAAGAAAACCTATACCATTTCAATGTATCACCTTAACAAAATGTTTCATTAACCAAGTTTATTGTGCAATGATGATAGGAAAAAGTTTTCAGGACTAACCAGGGGTTAGCCACATTTTCCTCTCCTAGACAATCCTTTCTTTGAGACCACTGGTATTTAATGAGGTAGTGTAGGTTTTCTTTCTCTGCCTCTGATGTTTCATTCACAAAAAAGTATCACTAGTTGGTATACCCATGTTATAATTCTATTTTTTTTTTAAAAAAGTCATCACTTTAAAATTTACACTGATAAAAATGAGGAATACTTTAATTCTTAATGCTTCTCAAAATAAAATTCATGTACCAAAAATATTTTTGTGTCCTCTTATGAAGGATTCCATCCATTTAGTCCAGAAGATAAATTTCAGTTTGATGTTTAAATAAAAGAAAATTATGAGCACAGTCATTTTAGTATGCTTGACGGGGGTAGTGGAAGGGACAGACTAATGAAGAAAGATTGGAATGGCATATCTCTCTCACAGCTGGAAGAAAGAAGAAAGCTCTTTTCTCTCCGTTTCTCACCAGTTCCATCCACCCCTCAAATAGGTGAAGGGGGAATGAGTAATAGATCTCCAACAATCAGGAATGAATCCCATACAATTGGCCCTTTGGGCCAAGGGTTACACTAATGAAAGAAAAAAAGGCAAATAATATGAAATGCAGTTTCAGAGTTTCATGGGGAATTAGTATTTTTTTGTTGTTGTTGTATTTTGCTGACTACGTGGAAATGTTCTTTTTTTGGTATTTAAATTCAGAATTTATTTTAATTTTGAAAAGTAATTAAATGAGGATCCAAGGACAGACCAGGTGCTTCACATTGGGGACCACTACCTTGCAGGTATCCTATGCAGTCACGGTGATTCTCATTATCATATAATAGTGAACATCCCATGTATTATGCATAGGATATTCCTGTACCCTGGCCACTGGCTGAAATGAGTGCTTTGAGATTTTGACAAAGGGCATGCACAACCTTAGTCTTTTTACTTGTTCTCCTGTGCCTACCTCCCCTTCTCCCTATTCCCCTCAACATTCACAGGAAATGAACATCTGAGCATCAAGAGCTGTCCATACTAGAGTGATACCACCCACCTTCCCAACACCTCTTTAATCCTGTCCACTGAGTATGCTGGGACTCCTCTTTTTCTCATTTGCATTTGAAGTCCTAAGAAAGAGCTGGAGGAATCTTGACACACTTGAAAGACAGGAAGAGAAAATACTAGAGAAGGCAGGCACTCTTTCTAAAGTCTGTTGTGTGACTCATGTGGACTAACCACAAGTCTCTAGCCTCAAGAAATGAAAGCACCCCTATCTCTCCAGAAGTGTCTAGGGCTCAGGATCCAAACTCCTTGGGACAAATCCCTAGCCTGAATATGTCACAGGAAATGGCTAGGACATGTAGGACTATCCTCATGCATAAGCCATAGGATGGACACTGTTACAATCTAAATCAGGTTAGAAATAACATGATTGACCTACCAATATGCCCAAGTCTCCCTTATCCCACCAAATCCCTCACTTGATCCTTCAATCCCAACTAACTTCTCTTCTCCCCTTTGTAGCTAAATTTGAAAAGGCTTCCACAATAGCTGCCTTTGGTTTCTCTCCTTCCATTCTCTTCTTAACCCTTTATGACCTAGCTTCTGACCTTATCATTCCACCTAAAGCAATCTCTCCAAAGTCACTAATGATCTCTTACTTGACAGATCCCAATGGCCTTTCCTCAATCCTCATTCTCCTTGACCTCTCTTGGGAACTGCCAGGGATAAAGTCACCAGACAGTTCTTTTTTTAAGAATGAAAGGGAAGTCATTCCAATCTGCCCTTCATTTGCAACCAGTTATCTGATAGGTATCTGCAAGGACTGAGGTGAAGTTCCTAGTTGAAATGGGTTTGATAGATTAGATTTAAGTAGTTCCCCAAAGGTCTACCATCTCCAATGTCTAGCTGGATTCAGGGGAGATGATCTCACAAATAAATGATGAAATAGATTGGATTTAAATGAGGCAGGATTGCATCATTTGTCAGCCTTACTCTCACTCACAAGTTCAGTGGCAAGACAAAAGTCAGGATAGACAAAGATGCAGTGGATGACCTTGACTTTTTCAATGTCTTACCAAGTTCTAAGCATCCCAAAGTGCTTGCTTCCTCTGCCTTCATGGCTGTTAGAACAAATTGTTCTCATCTGCTCATTCTGCTGGGAAGAGTCTTCACATGCTAGGGATAGGTATCCGTCTAACTCACTAATGGGTTTAACGAGCTACCTTCAACCTAGTTTAGCCTCTCTACCAAGATGGTTTGCCAGAGTGTGGTTACTGCATATGCTACAGCTTCTTGGAGTCACAGGTGAGAGCTGAGAGACGGGTCGACACCAAAGGTGGGTGAGCAGCCCTGGAAAGGGCATGGTATGCCTTCTCACCAGAGGTGATGGTCCTCTTTGAACCACTGTCATACACCATATACCACTGTCAGTGGGACTAGGTATGCTGGGAATGGTCAAAGGCATCAAAGAGAACCCTGCCCGATTAGGTGAGCAGACCTTTTCTCCTCTTTCAGAGGGAGATGTGGGTGTAGCTCTTGAAATATGGGATTAATAAGAAAGCAATTGATGATCAACCCATGAATATGCTCATAAAACTCTACAGGAAAATTTAGCATTAGAGGTCCTTCAACTCCCACCAATGCCTGAGGTAATCCTCTGAAACCCTTGCCCCTTTTTGATTATGCAGAGGATGCTACAAAAAACAGACAATTAAAGGAAGGGATATTATGGGCTCACTGGGCCCTTTCTAGGCATGTCACTATGGGTAAGGCCATAGAATTACCAGAACCATCCCATGTAGTTACTATACAACATCAGATCTCTAGTGAAGGATAGTCTTTTCTAGTGACAGAAATGAAGAAAAATTAAATACTCCACTACTAGCTCCCCTTAAAACAACTATGTGTTACTTGTAAAAAGGCAAATAGGATCTGGCAGCTTGTGTAAATTTATCATGCCCATCACTATAGTTGTTCATGACCTCATCAATGATGTAGATCAATTGGCACAGACAGGGGTGAACGGTACAGTTATCATTGCTGGGCAAGTTTTTTTCTCTCTTCCTGTGGCTAGAGCTTGTCATGATCACATTGCTTTCACCTGGAAAGGCTTCTTGACTGGGTAACTTCAGGGGTCCACCTCAGAGAGCCCACTTCTGAGTTTCAACGAGGTTCATTATTCCCTCCCACCTCCCTTTCTTTTATTCTTCAAAACCCTGCTTCTTCTGGCTAGGGTATTTTCTGTCTCCATAGTCTTCTGTTAGGGCAGCTAGGTGGTGCATTGGATAGAGTGCCAGGCCTGGAGTCAAGAAGACTCACCTTCCTGAGTTCAAATCTATCTCAGACAGATTTCTTGCTGTGTGACCCTTGGCAAGTCACTTAACCCTCTTTGCCTCAGTTTCCTCATTTATCAAATAAGCTGGAGAAAAAAAATGGCAAAGTACTCTAGTATCTTTGCCAAAAAAATCCCAGATGGGGTCATGAACAGTCAGACATGACTGAAAACAACTGAACGATAACCACAAAAAAAAAGTCTGCTGTTAAGCACAGAATTCAATTTTCAGCCCACACACAGTTCTTTGTGGTTTTGTTTTTTCCCTTTTCAAAATAAAAGCAAGAGGGAAAAACAGGATCCTGAGAAATGACCTTCTAATATTTTGATCATTTCCATCTTGGTTTTGTGTTTTTTTTTTCCTTTTTCATTTAGGCTTCATTGGGAAAAATAGTTATGCACAGGTTCTAAATGGTCCAAATCCACCATCACCAACACTCCCAGAGTTGAAGTCATTTTTTAAGAGAACAACAACAGATTCAGGCTCTCGGCTAACAGGAAACTACCCCAACCAGGGTTTGGAGGATGAGAGGAAGTGAGTCTGAGTCATAAGATAAATCATAAGAGCTAGAGCTGGGAAGGACATCAGAAGCCAGCTATTGCAACCCTTTCATTTTACAGCTGGGGAAATAGTAGTTAAATGTACTGTCCAAGGGTACACACTGGAGGTAGAATTTGAACTCAGGTCCTCTAGCTTCAGAGCCCGTGCTCTTTTAACTGTACCAGAGTGAAGAGGTTATATACAGAGAGAATTGACAAGACTTAGCAACAGTTCGGATGAAGGAAAAGGTGGCCAGGATGAAGAACTAAATTAAAGCTGACTCCTAGACTGTGAACCTGATTGACTTGTAAGGATAATTGGTGCCCTCCTCCCATCATGATTTAAAATTCAGAGACTCAAAACATGAAAGAAACATTGTGTACCTTTGAGATCTTCCAACTCTGAAAGCAAAGTAAAAAGTAGAACAGAACAATCCTTCAGCTTCGGGGGAAATACAACAAATTGGGCTTTTTTTTATCAACACGGGCACTCCATTACCAAAGCCCTAATCTTTGATGTGTCACGCTACCGCCCCAATTGCTTGCTTCTTACGGAATGAGTATTCTCAGTGGCCATGTGTGGTGTCTTATGGGGCTTTGGAAAATGATACTAATAGAGTAAGCAAAGGAAAAAGAATGCACGTACTGATCTTGAAATTGACTCATTTTGCTAGACTGGGATAACATTAACTAGGGAGTAAGAACCAAAAGATTTTATGTAAAACTTACTTCAGTTCTATGGTGAAATAATATCCTCCTCTCCTTTTGCAGATACAAGTGTTTTTATAACAAGGAAAGGAATTTGCCTCTCTCACCTATTTTATAATTATTTCTAAAGCAGAAATAACATTCATCTTCGTTATCCAGATTTTGTAGCTTGGGTCAGGTGAAAGACATCTTGGGGGATGGTACATTTGACAAGCAGGGAGAGATTAACGAAAGATGGAATCAGACATTTAGGAAACTTTAGCATTTCCATATATGGCTTCACAAAAAAAAAAGATGGGGATGTAGCCATTTCAAAGGGAATCAGAATGACAGAGGGTAGGAGCAATACAGGGATGGCATCTAGCCTGTCTCTGCAATGTAGAGATGGCTATAGCCAGGAGAGTTGTGAGGCTCAAATGAGATAATTGATATAAAGTACTTTGCAAACATTAAAACTCTGTTTAAATGCCAGTTATTTTTGTTAGTATCACCAGCCTATAGTCACCAGGTTTCCGTTTTGGTGATGACTTCATTCTGAGGGTCCTAGACTGCTGAGCGCAAGCAATGTTTATAAAGCAATACAGAGATGTTCTGGTACATGTTTAACATCCAGATTCCCCAGAAGAAGAAGAAAATGTATGAACACTGTTTCATCTTCATTATTAACATTTTCTTAGTCTAGACAATCAACAAAACAAAAACTCAAGCCCTGATTTGCAATGGTTGCTGATTTCTGAGGTGAAAATGCTCCCCTTGAAAATTTAACAATGGGCTCTCTGGATCTGGCTCCACACCCCTAACTCTACCTATGCTGGAGAAAAGGCCACTAACATCACAGATGCTTTTCATGGAGAACTGTAAACTAAAACTTGAAAAGCTATATATATTTATTTATACATATAGCTATAGATATGAGGCACAGCTCCCAGTTTCCAAATGGATGACCTCGTCATCAGGTCAGAATATGGTGACCCATGATGTCTTCAGACATCCACCAAGTCTAAGGAGCTCAAATTCCACAAGTGGGACTTTAAATGCCCATATATGAGGCAGATCCCAAGGATAGTTTTGCCACTTTTTAGGAGAAAATAATTCATGTTTGGGGGTGAGGGTAGAGTGTACCCCCAAAATTTGGGGGAAAGGAATCAGAAATCATAATAACTGTGTAATCACACCTAGAAAACAAAAATCATTTTGTTCTGTGAACTTTGAATTCAGTTAAAGGGTGCCACTTGAGGACCCACAGGTTCCCAATTCCTGGTAGATTGATAATGATGAGGAGTTAACTGCTGAAGCCTGCAATTAAATAAATAATAAACATGGAAATAAATAATAAACATTGCAAAACAATGCTGGTGATAAAATAACTACATTTTTGTGTCAGCACAGGCAAGTCTTCTCCCCTCTGTGGTGTAGACCCCATTTTCTTCCTCTATACAAAAAAAGATTTGTACTAGATTACCTCAGGATCCCTTCCAATCTCAATATTCTAGTCTGGATGCAGAGAATTTTGACTCTGAGTACTGGAGTAGTAATCTTAAAACTGAGTGGAAACATAAGCACCACTGAGACAGAAGACTGCTAAGGGTCAAACACTGTAGAAGTAAAAACAATAAGTATCTTCAGAAATAGAATCATAGATCTGGAGATATTAGAGATCTTGGGATGCATCTAATCCAATCCCTTAATTTCACAGAAGAGGAAACAGAGGCCCGATAAGACTGAATTACCTAGCACCACATATCTAGTAAAGGCAGAGGCCATGCTTTCTCTATTGTACCACACCACTATTTGTTTTGGTTATCACAGAAAATGGCCTCTGACTTTTTCTATTCACAATTACAACAAAAAGAGCGTCTTTCAAGTCACTAGTTAGAACTTCCAGAGCCAGCTCAGTGTTTGAGAGGCTCGGAAGGCAAGTGGGAGAAAAGCATTAAGCTGGCTACCAAGCTAAACATGTACAGAGCTGACTTCATTGTTGTATGGCTGTGAAACCTGGACAGTGGACCATGCCAGGAAACTGAATCGCTTCCACTTGAATGGTCTTAGGAGGATTCTGAAGATCACCTGGCTGGATAAGGTACCAGACACTGAGGTCCTTTCTTGAGCTGAACTGCCAAGCATTCAAAGCTGGCTATGTAACTCAAATGCCAAACACAGGCTTACCTATTTTACAGAGAACTCACACAAGGCAAGTGCTCACGTGGAGGTCAGAAGTGATACAACAACACTCTCAAGGGTTTCTCTGAAGAACTGGAGCAGCAGTTGTGAGACATGGAAGACACCAGTAGAGTTCCACCCAACGTGTCATGCCCACATCCAAGAAGAAGCAACATGAGCCAAACAGAATCGTAGTAGCACAAAGGAAACATGACATACACAAATTTAAAGACATCTCCATCCCAAATGTTTAAACAAATTATTTGTATCTGACCCGTGGAAAAGCTGTATGGGATTGATTGGCCACCGTGTAAAAATACACTGTACCTTGACATGAACATTGTGATGTTGTCACTGGTCCTCTGAGTACGACTGATGATCCAGATTAAGGTGGAAAGACAAGGAAAGACCTTGCCATCTTGGGGAAGGGGGAGGGGAAGAAGGAGAGAAAAAAAATAAAACTTATGGAAGTGAATGTTGAAAACTAAAACTAACTAATTTATTTTTTCAAAAAAAAGAAAGTCAATGAGAAAGAGAGACAGAGACAGAGGAGGGTAGGGGAGAGAAGGAGAGAAGGAAAAAAGGGAAGGAGGAAAGGGAGGGGAGGAGGGGGAGAGAGAGAGAACTAGATTAATCAAAGGGAAAAGTAAAAAGAACCTGGGGAAGGGGGAGAAGGAAGGAGACCAGTGATCAGCAGCCCAAGTGTAGCTCATCTCCTCTCATGCCTGAGCTTACAAGTATAAGTGGCCGGCTGTTCTTGCTCCCCCTGGCAGCTGATCCCAGCCTTGGAAATAAAGGATTTTTTTAATACCACTTTGAAAAAGTGAGGAGTGGAAGGGAGCTGCATGGGGATAGCCTGTTCCTGAGGTCCTGAGTACCTCTCCCTTGAGTTAGAAGGAGCACCCAATAGAGTTGAGAAGTAGCCTGGTGAAAATCTCACCCAGGGCCTGAGAACCCTGCCTCACTCCCACCCAAAAGACCTCCAGCAGCATCCAGGTGGGGAAAGATGAGCTGACGGGGCTTGCTTTTTAAAAGGGTGTGAAAGGGTGAGAGGGAAAAGCAAAGCTGTGGAGATCCTAGCAGCGCCAGCACCACCCTTGTTATTATTATGAAGTATTGCTACTACTACCTTTTCATCTTTTCCCCTGGAATATAGCTAGAAACAGTCCTGGGACATGAGGCTATCCTGTGATTATTCCTTTATATTCAGTGATCTGCAAACTATTGCATATCACACTTGAATTATTAATGACTATTATTATTCAAGTACACTTGTGTGGTGCTCAATGTCTGCAAGGTGCTATCTACTTGTTATCCCATTTTACCCTCAGAATAGTAGAGTGCAAGTGCAACTGGAGAACTTGCATTCCAATCCAAGCTCTAACATTTACTATCCCTGTGACCTTCTTCATCTGTAAACGGAGGGCATCAGTCTAGATGGAATCCAAGGTCTCTTCCAGCCCTAAATTTGTGATCCCATGATCCTGCTGTATTTCCCCTTGCCTAGAGTGCCCTGCCTCTTCACCCTTGCCTCTTGTAATGCCTGGCTCCCTTCAAGTACCAGAGGAGACCCAGCTTCTTCCGTAGCAGGGCTTTCCTGAACCCAACAGTTGTTAGTGTTCTGAAAACCCCCAAACCCCAACCTTTATTTGTTTGTATTTATTTAACTGTGTTTCATATGCCCCCAGTAGAATGTCAACTTCTTGAAGTCAGGGAATGTTTCACTTGTGTCTTTTGTCTTTAAAATCCATTGTCTAGCTCCAGAGAAGATGCAGAGGAGGCATTTCAGCAATACTCCTCAAATTAAATTGATTTGAGAAGCCAGAAGGCTACTTACAGTGCATGATCAGTTCAACAACTGATTAAAGAAGTGTTGATTTTCTAGATTTTAATTCAATTCAATAATAATAATACATCTCTACAGCACTACACGGCAGGCACTGTACAAAGAAAGCACTTTACAACTATTACCTCATTTGGTTTTCACAATCCTGGGAGCTAGGCGCTATTATTATAACCATTTTACAACTGAAGAAACTGAGACAAGCAGGTGACTTGGTTAGGGTCGCATCACTGGTGGATTTCTAAGACTGGATTTGAACTCAAGCCTTCATGATTTGACTTGCTTTCTATTCATTTCAGAATGTACCTGTCCATATACATATATAAGGGTGTGTGTGTGTGTGTGTGTGTGTGTGTGTGTGTATTCTATTTGATGACAGAGGGCAGAGCAAAGACTAATTGCTAGGATTTAAAGGAAAGTTACAGGGAGTTATTTAGGAAAGCAAATCTCAGTTCAACAGAAGGAAAAATTTCCTAATAATTGGAGTTGGGTCAAAGTGGAGGGAGCAGAATTTTAACTCAATTGATAGCATTTACTAAGCACCTACTATGTGCTAGGCACAGTGCTAAGCACTGAGGATACGAAGAAAGGAAAAACAAGCACACACCCAAACATTTTTTTAAAATTCCTGCTTTCCAGCCTAATGGGGGAAACGACATGCAAACAACTGCACAAACAATATACATATATATATATACATATATATATATATATATATATACACACATATACACACGTATATGGTAAATTAGGAATAGTCTCAGAGAGAAAGCACAAAAATTAAAGTTTAGAGGGGAAAACTTCTTGCAGAAGGTGAGATGCCAGCTTAGGCTAGAAGGATGCTAGGAGAGGCAGGTGAAGATGAAAAGAGATCGGGGACGGAGACAGCCGGTGAAAGTCAAGAGACAGAAGGTCTAATGAGGGTAACAGAAAGAAAAGGCCAGTGTTACTGGATCGCAGAGAACACGGAAGGGAGTAAGGCATAAAGTCAGGTTATGGAGGGCTTTAAAGACAAGACAGAAGATTTTATATTTAATCCTGGAGTGAATAGGGAGCCACTAGAGTTTATTGACTCCACTAGGGAAACATGATCACCAAATGACAGAACGCAGGGAAAAAAGGACCCAAGAGAGCTGTCCTTAGGTACACACTCCAAGGAGAGACCTGGATAATGATCCTATGAAGGTGCCTAAGGTGGATCAGCTAGATGAGAAGAGAACCACCAGGGAGCAAAATCCAGGGAGGAAAGAGCATCCAGAAAGAGGGAGAGGTGGGAGATTATATATAAAGATATCCAGAAGTCAAGGATGAGGGCTGAGAAAAAAGCCATTGAATTTATTAATAAAAAAGATCTCCACAGTTCCTTCCAATGTTAATATTTTTAACTCTCTGAGTAAGTGCCTACAAAGTGCAAAACTTTACAATAACCATAACTAACATATAGGAAGCACTTTAACATTTGTGAAGCTTTTTATGCAAATTATCTCATTTGAGCTTGACATCTCAGTGAGATAGGCCCTAATCATTATTCATAATTCACAGATGAAAATGCTCACCCATGGTTACATAAGATAGTAATTGTCAGAAGTAGGATTCAAACCCAGCCTTCCTCATTTCCATGGACGATCTAATGTCTTCATATGAGAAAACAAAAATACAGTCATTTGCGAACATTTCTATAATGCTCCTTCTTAACTTCCATTTTTCCTTAAGAAATAATCTTATTACTTAGTTTTTATAAAGCATTCTATCCCCCATCCACCATTCCTCCAGCCATTTTAACTGACCTCTGATGCTATTATATCTTTGAGAAGAGTGTACCAAAGGCTTGCAGAAGGGTATCATACATAATGTTTCTACTTTGCTTCCCGTAGCCTCCCTCATGACTAGAACTTTGCAGACCTTTTTGGCTACAGTAGCCTATTGGACTGTTGTCCTCAGCCAACAACCTAAAAGCATTTCCCAGATCCCCTCCTTGAGCAAGGATTCAAGGACCTTGCTGTATAGTGTGGCATGGTGAATAACAATAACTTGGTGAATTTGAAATCAGAGAGATCAGGGCTTTTACCTTGCCTTTGCCACACTTACTGGCTGGGTGACCATGGGCAAGACACTTGAACCCTTAGACCCTCAGTTTCCTCATCTGTAAAATGGGGGCAATAATATCCATAGTACCTAATTTGAAGATTTGTAATGAAGCTAAAATGAAATAATGTATGTAAGATGCTTTGCAAACCTCAAAATATTATACATATATCCATTAATCTCATTATTACAGATTTATTTTGTATTTTTTAATTTCTAAATTCATTCTAGCCTAAAAATCATCTGCCATTCCCTGTCCCTGTGCCCCCTTCATTTACATGGATTTGTAAACCTTTCCTATAATCTATTATCTCTCCCTAGAGTTTCACTAGTTGGTAGAAGTTGGTGTCATCCACAAACTTTGAAGTTTTATTGTATACTGCCTCCTACAGATGACTTACAGAAGTGTTAATGAGACTAAACTAAACCTAGCGCTAATCTACAAACAATTGTAGGCATCTCATATGTTTTTGGTTTTTTGCAGAAAACTATCCAATTATCCTTGTCCTTTGTTTTCTGCTCCTAAGATAGTTCTCTATCCTTGACAAAACTGCCTGAACGTTTTCCTGCTTATTCATTTTTAAAAAGATATTCTTGGAAATGGAACTTTATCAAAAGTTTTTAAAAATCTTAAAGAAGTTATATCTATGGGTTCTCCATTTTTATGGTTAATTATCCCTCTAAAAATATCATAATATGTTGCTCTTACATGTTTTCCCATTATAGAAAATATGTTGCCTTTCCCTTATTAGATTATTTTTATCTAAGTAAATGAAATTTTATAATATAAACCAATTTTTTGGAAGAGGAGGAGGAGGAGAAGAGAACTGAATCATGAAATGTAGAAATCAGCAAATAATTATTTCCAGTTCCCTGCCACTGTTCTACACCTAAATCAATAGGCAAATTGTCAAAGTTATTTTAGGAGCTCTCTAAAAGTAGGTATCACTTAATTTCCCATGTTTTCTTTTTCTCAAGTAATCTTATGGATTACCCAATAAAGGAGGGGTCTCTAAATGTTCCTCTTCGCAGTAGCATTGTGCTAGTTGTATCAAGTTCCAGAGAATTCCAAGGCCTCAGAAAAATTCACAATCATGCAAAATAGTTTGCTGTAATCACCCATATTTTAAAACAAAATGGATGAGAAACAATTCTACAAGCTTATCAAATTGTTCTATCAGCATGTATATCCTGAGCAGGCACTTCAGATGAAAAATGAAATTGAGTTGGTGTAGAACTGATTCAATTACATTTGGAAAAGGTATAGTTCTTTCCATAATCTCAAAGAGCTTGGGGGAGAAAACTCAAAAAAAAAAACCCAACTATCTAACACACCTATTCTTCCAATGATGCTATTTGGCTAAATTCATGAAATATGATGTGATGAGACTACATATACACACTATTTACTACATATATATACATATGTATGTATACATACATACATATACATGATCCACTGAGAGCATCAATAGGCTTATACCCCTCAGAGTTAAAGAAAGAAGAAAATTCTCTCTAGATACAAAAATTTATAGCATCTCTTTGTCATAGCAGAGACCCACCAATGACGGAATCACTGCACAAACTTTATCTATCTATCTATCTATATACATACACATATACAAACTATTCATATATATGTATATATCTATATCCATATCTATATAAATGGAATGGAATGCACCATACCAAATAATAAAAGGAACATATTCAGAAACCTTTGCAGGACTTGTATGAATTGATGCAGAGCAAAGTAAAAAAAATGACAAGGAGAACAATTTATATAATGACTACATTAGAAATAAAAATAACTCTGAAAGCTTAAGACCTAAGGTCAATGTACTGATCACTTACAACTCCGGAGGAAATGGTAATAGTCTAGAAGCAACAGTAACATTACCAGTGTGGATGGGTCAGTAATGGACCAGAGGGAGAGAATGAGACACATTTTTGCACATGGTCAGCATGTGGATTTGCTTTGTTTGACTATATTTACTGATTTACAAGGGAGGCAGAAAAAAGTGAAGGATGTGTCAATGAAACATTTTAAAAGTGCATAGAACAGAACAAAAGAAGTTTCAGAGAGAAACAAAGTGGAGCAATTTTTGAATGAAGGTATAATAATGTGTTGTATACTTTAAAAAGATTATGAATGAAAATCCATGGTTTCACAATCTATTTTTCTTCTTTGAATATGGAAATGCTTATATTTGTTGGTGTTTGTCAAGTTCAGAATGAAAGAAAAATTTTAAATATGTCTATTTTTTTAAAAGAATGAAAAACATCTAATTATCGATATGGTCAAAGGCTTACTTCTTGGTATTTTAATGTCACAAGATTACTATTACCACTCAAGGTCACAGTAACTTTTTAATAGCAATAATACATTCCTCACATATATTTAACATTTGGCCCACTTTGACCTCTAGTTTTTTTTCTATCACAGCTATGCATTAGTTTCTTGTCTTATAACCATGCATATTATTTTTTTATTCTTCAGTTCCTCTTTATACTTATCCTTTATGTATTTCATTCCATTGTCAGAAACATAATTCATTTGCTCTAAATTATTGTATCATTTGCCCAATTCAACTCAATCATGCAAAAAACTAAAATATTTGTAATGAAAACATAGCTCTATGGTTATATTTTGTGGGATCCATTAGATTGTAAGCTCTTCGAGGGGAGAGACTATCTTTTGCCTGTTTTTGAATCCCCAGTGTCTGGCACGATAGTAGGTGCTTAATATATATTTGTTGAATTGAATTGATTCTACTCAACATATTCTTCCGAATAGGATGTAACCTTTATCATAAGATCCTCCAATTTATTCAGTTCATTTTCTTTTCATAAGTTATGGAATACCCCAAAGAAATAACATGCATAAACCAGCTTCTGTCTACATTTCAGTAAATAGTTCTTGGAGTACTGCTCTTCATAAAGCTTGCTCTAAGTATTTTGTAAAACATCGTGTTTTCCAATTGAAGGAGCAGGTGTCAGTTTAGAAACAAAGGATTTATAGTGAGCTTAACAGTGGATATTATTTTAATTACTGCATGTGAAAATGCAGAAAGGCAGTGATGACAAATTAGCTTCTCTTAGTAAAGACTAGTAAATGAGAAGCTAACCAAGGAACAGCTCTTTTGCAGTGATAAAAGCATCAATTCTTCCTTTGGCATTAAACTGTCCAACTTGCCTCATTTAGAAACAGGTACCAATCATATTGCTTAATTTCAGAAAGAATCAAAAAGAAAACTTCAACGACAACAACAGATGAGAAAATGAGACCCAGGGAGGTTAGATAACCTGTCCAAGATCATACAGGGAAAATCAGCAACTAATACTTAAGAGATGACATTAGATGAGAGTGGGAGAGTAAAATTGTAGGGAAAGCTCTATCTGTTCATGTTTGCGTATAAAAAGGAAAGAAAGGGCAGTGGCCATGAATTCCCTAATTCTTAAATGTTAAACTTAGTTTGCAGCGTTGTACCTAATCATTTTTTCCAGTCTGACCAATTATTTCCTTAGGTCATTTTTCAGCCCACAGTAGTCTAGCTAAACTTAAATATACTTGTTATAAAGAACTGAAAATTTTGCATAGTGACTACATTTTAAAGAGTACATTTTGTATTTCATGATATATTTTATTTTTATGTCATTTACATTATCTACTGTATTCCTTCTCCCATTTGCTTCCCGAGAGCCACTTCTTATAAAAAAGAATGAAAAAAGAAGTAACTGCCATCAAAAAAAAAAAGAAGTCTCCCATTATATGTGGCATTTCATTTCCATCCTCCACTACCTCTGCAAAGAAGTGGGAGGTGGCAGGTTGGGCAAAGGAGGTTTTGGAGGTTTAAAAGCCATTTTATATTATTCACAAGTGACTAAGAATTTTTTTATCAGATAATCCAAATTTCATCCATTCTGGAACTTCACTCTTTACTTACAAGAACAAAAACAAAAACAAAAAACTAACCCACTTCTCCCACATCTTCAGTCAAATCATTGTCTCATTAACCTTCTGACAATTTTAGCCAATTCAATGTACACTAAACAACACGGAAGATAGAACATAGTTAATGATCAGACCATAGAGCTGACTTACCTAAAGCCATACAAACCAATCAGGATCATAGCTGGAAATAGAAGCTAGATCACTGGACCTTTGGTCCAAGCCTCTTTCTGTAATGTTGTCATCCAAATGGATTCACTTTGACTCTCTTCTTTCAGTACCAAAGAATACTAAGTACTTTTTGGCCTTAGGGAAATAATAATAGCTAACTTTTTTATGGCACCTTAAAGTTTGCAAAGTGATTTTAAAATACTATCTCATTTTATCCTTACAACAACTCTGTGATATGGGGGCTATTCTTGTTCCCATTATACAGATTAAGAAACTGAGGCACTGATAGGTTAAGTGACTTGCCCCGGGGTCACACAGGTCTTACTGATCTGAATTTAGTCTTCCTAACTCCAAGTCCTTTGCTCTATTCTACTGTTCCACCTAGCTGCCCGTGAAATCTATCAATCCCTGACTTCTTCAATCCCAGGAAGCTTCAGAAAGTAACGATGTTTGTGATGTGTGTGTGTGTGTGTGTGTGTGTGAGAGAGAGAGAGAGAGAGAGAGAGAGAGAGAGAGAGAGAGAGAGAGAGAGAGAGAGAGAACTTTGTTTTATTCAGTTGAAGAAGTAGAAATAGGTCCAGATGTGGGGGACACAAGGTGTTGAAGGAATGTGGCTCTAAGGGGCTAATGCAAGTTCTGATCTCAGTTTTCCCTCAGAGGGGCCTTTTGTACACAGTACACACTTTAGACAGGGGTATGGCACTAGTAGTACATTCAAGCAGATATGAGATATTGAACCAGCAACTTAACCCCACCTCACTACCTTGTGTTAAGACTCTTTCTGCATGTATAAAACTAGATTTTAATTTCTTTGCATAACATCAATCTTCCAAAGATCTTGCGTTATCCACTTAAATCTTACAACTTTCCAGAGAAGCACAATGGATTATACTATTCAAAAGCTACAACTAAAAATGTTTTGTCAAAATTTAAAAAAAAAAACAAATTTAATTCTTTGACACTTTCTCTACTTAAAAAAAACCTAATAAAACTCCCATATCTTAAGTCAGATAACAATGTTATTAGCCCTCTAACAATTTTAGCTAATTCAGTGTAATCTAAATAATGTAGAACATGAAGATTATTTAGTGATGTAATTGTAGAACTAGAAGAATCATTAATAATGATAATTAATAAGAATCATTAACAATGAATCATAGATCTGGAAGTTTTAGAGATCATGTAGTCCTTCCCTCCCCCCGCCCCAGGTTAAATGACTTGCCCAAACCATTGGGCAATTGCTCTTGCCAGGCAGGCCATTGTATGACTAAATGAGAGGTAGTGTAGAGTAGCAGAAACAGCACTGGACTGTGAATCAGGGAAGTTGTTCAATCAGGTCTGAGTCTTCATGACCCCCATATGGGGTTTCCTTCTCCAATGGGTTAAAAAAAAACAGAGATTACATGACTTGCCCACAGTCACATATCTAATGTTAAATTTGAACTCAGAACTTCCTGTGTTTTATCCACTGAGCCACCTTGCTACTTCAAGGGAAGAGCTTAAAGTTGGCCTCTAACACTTGGTAGCTATGTAACTAAGGGCAAATCTCATCTTCAGTTTGTTCATCTATAAAATGGGAAATAATATCTATAGCACCTGCCTCATAGGATTTCTGGAGGAAATGAGATATATATGTAAAGTATGTCTTAAAAGGCATATAAATATCAGCTATTTTTATTATTACAGTAGAATGGGGTTTGAGGCAGCTACTCTTTTTGCTTTCTAAACTTTATTCAAGTTTTCTTGGCATGCAAAAAGGATGACAAGAATGAAAGCTAGCTCAAGATTCTCCATTTAAAACAAGGCATGACAAAATCATTAGTTCATTGTCAATATTTATAGAGTGGCTACTGGAAAATCAGAAGAAAGATTTAAAAAATTTCATCCTTAGAATCTTTGCCCTACAGAACAGATTCCTTTGTCCATTTGTGGCCCGACTATAGAAGAATGTGCCTTAACACAGAGATTACATAAAAGTCTTCATTTTGTAAAGGTTACAAAAGAGGTAACAAAAGGTGAGCTTTGAGCTGCCAAGGTGCGGAGATGGCTAAACTTCAAAAGGGTAGGAGAAAGAGCCTAGAGTACAGTTGCCTCTCTGAAGCTTGTCTGAGCCAGGGCCTTTAGCTGAGAAATCAAGACTTGAACTCTTGAGATAAAAAGCTTGCTTGTGAGAAATTTAGTATTCTTTGTTTTAGATGGAAATATTACCAAAGCAGTTTTGCTCTTAACAAATGTTTCTGTCTCACGTATGAAAATCATACATGAAAATATTCCAGAAAAATTTAAACATTCAACATAAAAGGCAATTAAGAAATGCCTGTGTTCACAGTCTATATCCTATATCTGACATACATGAGTTACAGGATCTAGTATTTTAGTAAATGAAATCAATCCTACTCATTGTCAAGCCTAAAGGAATGGGCATTCCTTCATAGGATGATAGAGTTGAAAGGAAGCTGAGGGGTCAGCTAGCTTAAAATCCTCATTGGAAAAATAAGGGAACTCAAAGAGGTTTTGCTACTTGCCTGAGTTCACCTAGGTAGTAAAAAGTCAAGTGGGAACCTGAAATCCAACCCTATAGACTCCAAATCTAAGACTCCTTCCATTTGGCCACACTGCCTCTTGCTGAATTAAAAGTGTTCAACTAAAGAAGAATTCCTCACTCTAATATTCAGTATATGTATTCATTTATGTAACTCTGTGTGTGTATGTATGTATGTCATGTGCTTTGGAAACTATGCATGGTAGAAAAGTCAAAAATATCAGTATACTAGCTCAGATGGAATAGCTGGTGAAAAATGGTAATAGCTCCAGGCTTAACCTGAACTTCATTCACCATCACACACACAAAAAACGTATGGCTGTCTCAGGCCTCACTTTCATCTAGAAGTGAAATTACTGAGACATAACCTTGGGCAATTCCATCGAGGAACGAAAAGAACTTCTGTTAAGTATCCCATTTCTGCCAAAAAGATAAAGGAAACTCAATAGAAAACGAGCTCTAGTAAATTTCCAGTGTTGATGATTCTTGTTGGTTTCCCAACTTAATTTCCCTTAAGATGCAAGAACACACTTCTCTAGGGTTTTGTATCCTACGATATGAAAGTCTATTTTCTTGGTGGAAATTTGAGGTGATCAAGAATTTGGAAAGATTTGAAATCAATTGGTCAAGAGCGTTTTCTGCTAGATGAGATCCTCTCAGCCCCAGACTACCTCCTTTCATAATCTCATCAGGACTTTGCAACACATTTATAAGCTGATCCCTTCAACTGAGATTCTTCTAAGCTGACTACCTCTTGTCCTTCCAAAAGCTGACATAACTGGTCACAGCATAGCTTTTACATAGCTAATGTAACTTGACTACAGCTAACCAAAAGTAGAACGGACTGCCTTGAGAGACAGATTCCCCTTCATTGGAGTTTTTTTTTTTTTAATCAAGCTCTGGGAAGGCAACTTGTAGAGTATTATAACGATTCATTTTCTGGTACAAGTTGGAGTCATGTGTTACTGAAAAGTTATAGACAATTATGAAAGCATGTTGACTAGGTACGCTACAGATTAATGTTATCTAATCTCAATTGGGTCCTCAGTACAAAAATCTGTCATACCCTCATTGATCTCTATTCCACTCACCAAACATTTTCTTCTTTCTTCAAACCTTCCATAGTACCACCTCTTCCCCACTCCCTTAATTGAGGACCTCACTGTATACTTCATTGTAATGTTAATTAGAGTTAAAGATCTCTCCCTCCACTCCCATTAATAGGACTCACCAGAGTCCATAAAAGGGAGCGTGATTTAGGGGAGGCTTGTTTTGTAGGATGGCCCACATCTTTTGTTAATTAATGAGGCACTGGGTCACCAGGATTGTGATGTTGGAAGAAAGTTCATGTGCCAGATGAAACTCTGGGTAGCCTTTAAAGACCCCACCACCACCACCGCCACCTTTGGAAACCCAGATGTTGGTGCTTCTCTCTCTGGTAACTATGTATGTATGTAATGGTCAGACAGTTGGATGTGTCTGTTGATCTGTGATGTATGTATTGCTTATGGTCAGTTACAAGCCACACTAAAAAATAAATAATTTTTTCAAAAAGTCCTGTCTGTTGGTCTTTATTTCTCTGCTTGTATTTTCTCTGTTGGTGAATGTAATTAAAGAAGATTGTTGACCCTTCAAAGCTTCTTTTCTTTTAGAAAAGCAGATTTAAGAACCTGTGCTAGCAGGCCATCCTGGATGTGTCAGGGTGCTTACTGCTATATCCATCATTAAAATGCCAGAAGTTTTCTCTTCTTCCTGACATCATAAACCCTTTGTTACTGGTGCTGATGAAGTGATAGTTCTATTTTCCAAGGCTCCCTTCTCTTCTCTTATGCTCTTCTACACCCTCAGCATTCTAATTTGTAACTTCATCATTCTACTAAAAATGCTCAAAATTTAAATCAGTTTCCATTGATATCTCTGTTACCAAACCTTTTCTTAATTCTCACTAATTAACTAAAAGGCCTTTTCTTAATTCTCATCCTTCATGACCTTGTAAAGATTTTATGATCCCCCTGTACCACTTGACACTGGTACCACCTTTTGTTCCTGGATACTCTCCCCTCTCTGAGTTTTTGTGGCTGACCATTCTTTTTCAGTCTTTTTTGCTGGTTCTTCATCTGTCATAAACTGTAGGTGTACCCCCTAAGGCTCTTTTTTCTCAGCTGCTGATATCCACTCCAGTATGTTCAATCATCTCAATGCAGATCTGTATTTCCAGTCCTGATCTCTCTAATCTCAGTCACTAATAGCCTGTTGGACTTTGGAACTGTTTCTCATATACATCTCAAACTCATCATGTCCAAAACAGCACTGTCTCCAGCCCACCCCTCCTTCGCCCCTGTACTCCCTACCAAATGATGCTTCTTCAGAATTTTCCTATTACTTCCAGGGGCACCACAATCCTTTCCCAAGTTTGCAGCTTAGGTGCCATCTTTGGCTCCCCAATCTCACCTCACCTATACATGTAATTGTCGAACCTTCTTATTACTATCTCTCTAACCCTCCTGTCTAAGCACACAGCCACCACCTTGTGCAGGCCCTCATCACTTGTCTGAATTATTGCAAATGCCTCCTAATTCTTCTTCTTTTCTCTAATTCAATCCATCCTTTACATAGCTGCCAAAGTAACCGTATAACCTTACTACTCAAAAACAATAGGGCCTCCTTATATCCTCTGGGATCAAAGAGAAGTTCCCTTATTTGGCACTGAAAGCTTTTTACCATCCAGTCTCCTATCTTTCTGGGTTTTTGACACAATCTATCTATACAGCCCTATTTGCTGATCCTTATACATACCTCTCCATCTCACCTTTCCGCCTTTGTACAGGCTGTCTTAGGAGCCAAAATGCTTTCTTTCCTCATGTCCTCAGAATCCTATGTTTCCTTCAAGACTCAACTCAAACCCTACATGCTGCAGGAGACTTTTCCTGGTCTCCAGATAACAGTGGGCTTCCCTTCAAGGTTCCCTTGTATCTACTTTGTATAGACTTTGTATTTATAAGATCAATATCTAAATTTATATATGTTGGCTCCCTCCATTTGAATATTAACTCCTTGACGTCTTCATATCCCCAGTGGTTTTTTGGGAAAGTTAGATGATTCAGAGATAGTGTGCTAGTCTTGGAGTCAGGAAGTCCTGAGTTCACATTGCGCCTCAGATATTTAGTAGCTGTGTGACTTTGAGCAAGTCATTTAATTTTTTTGCTTCAGTGTCATCTGCCAAATAGGTATATATTGTCAAATAATATAATAGCACCTACCTCCCAAGGTTGCTGTGAAGACAAAATATTTGCAAAGTGTTTTGGAAACCTTAAAGTACTATATAAATGCTAGCTATAATAACTATAGTCATAATAAAAATTAATAGTATTACTCACTTATTAGGTATCCTATAGAAGTTGTTCTAATTGAAATCCAAAATTGTGTGATTTTTATGTCATGCTACCTTTGGCTTAAAGAAACTAGAAAGAAGATGAAATGTTTAAATGCTTTATATTTAATGCTTTAAAGTAGTGCAAAAGGTGAGTATTATAAGGTCAGGTTTAAAAGTACAGATATTGAAAATCAATGTATAGGAGAGTGATTTGTTTGAAATTAGGCTCTGCAGGAAGCTAATTCTCAGGATTTCTGATGAGAGAAGAATAGATTCTCCAACAGTAGAAGCAGTAGGTCTCATAGCAGGGTTCCTCGTCCCATAGCTTTATAGTTTTCATCAGAGCTTATCTTGGGTTTTATCTAGGCAATCCCTTTATTTTGAATGCTAAATCCCCTTTCTGCTGATACCAGTTAAAAAAAAGTGAGAGTCCTTCAACGAATGAATCGATCAACAAGACTTATTAAGTGCTCAATCAGGCCAGGTCTTAAGTACTAGTAATATACAAAGACAAAAGTGTAACAGACGCTACCCTCAGGGAACATGTGTGTATGATTACATATGCTTGTATTATGTTATATGTATGTGTGTATAGATGATTAGATAAAGATAGATGAAATGAAAACAAAAGTTTGGGAACAGAGCCAGAAGCTTCAGGGATCAGCACAGTTTCTGTGCACAGTGGGCTTAAGCCAAGTGCTGAAGGAAAGCTGAGATGCCAAAAGCCAGGTGAGGAGGGAGAACATTCTAGATGTTGGAGACAGCTGATGCAAGAGACCAGAGACGGTGCGACATGTGTGACAATGAACAAATAGTCCAATACGGCTGGACTGTAGCATGCTATAAGAGGAGCAATGTCTAAAGAGAGCGGGAAGGCAGGAAAGAAGCCAGGTGGTGAAAACAGGTTTTTAAACGTCAAGCAGGCAAGTTTATATTTGATCCAGAGAACACAGGGAACCGCTGGAGTTTATTGACTGGGGAGGACGGCAGAAGGGAGAGAACAGGGAGAGGGCAGAGGGAGGGGAAACATGATATGATCAGATTCATGCTTTAGGAAAGTCAGTTCAGTGGCTGTGCAGAGGCTGGACTGGAATGGGGACACGCTTCAGGCAGGCAGACCAAAGAGAAGGCTTTTCAAGTGCTATCATATCCTGGGATGACAAATACATGGACCTTATATACTATAGGAATGCAAAAGGACCAGAGGCAATACATGAACAAGACTCCATGAATTTACATACTGAGGGCAATGGGAATTGTGGGAGAATTTTGCTCACTATTAAGTATATGGTAAATACCAAATTGATGGGGATAAGGGGGTTTGGGGGGAATCAAGCAACCAGAAATAGTAAAACAATGAACTGGGAACTAACTATGGGAGATCAATAATTTCAACTGGGGATGCAAGCACAGAATCACCCCAAGAGCCAGCAAGTTGCCATGTAATAACGATGAGGTCATCTTCCTGAGTTCAAATCTGGCCTTAGTTACAGAAGGGAGAGCAGACTAGGGAGCAGTCAGAATCAAAACACTTTTGAATAGGGACAGGGTGAAAGGAGAGATAGAATAAAAGGGGGTAGGGAATAGGATGGAGGTAGATACAGTTAATAATACTGTGAAAAAATGTTAAGCATATTTCTCCGATAAAGGTCTCATTTTTCAAACATAAAGAGAGCTGAGTCAAATTTATAAAAATATGAGCCATTGCCCAGTTGATAAATGATCAAAAGATATGATCACTTTTCAGATGAGGTAACTGAAGCTATCTATAGCCGTATGAAAAAATCCTCTAACTCACTATTGACTGGAGAAATGCAAATTAAAATAATTCTTCATACTTACCAGATTGGCTAATAGGACAGAAAAGGTAAAAGAGGGAATGTGAGGAAAATGAGTCTTGAATACACTGTTGGTGGAGTTGTGAACAGATTAAAAATCAAAAAGGAAAAGGAGCTACACACATAAAAATATTTATAGCAGCTGTTTTCTAAGGGTAAATAATTAGAAGCTGAGGGGATATGCCCATCAGTTAGGTAATGGCTGAAAAAGTTGTGATATATGATTATGATGGAATACTACAGTTCTATAACAAATGATGGGCAGAGCGCTCTAAGAAACATCTACAAAGACTTATTATGAGCTAATGCAAAGTGAAATGTCCTGTGTACAAGTTAACAACAATATTTTAAGATGAGCAGCTGTGAATGACTTAGCTGTTCTCATTAATACAACAATCCAAGACAACTCTGAAGGACATATGATGAAAAATGCTAAGCATCCCCAGAGAAAGAATTGATTTTGGCTGAATACACCTTTTTTTACTTTGAGTGTTTTTCCCCTTGTCTACATTTTCTTTCACAACATGACTATTATGAATGTTTCGTATGACTCCACATGTATAACCTACATGGAACTGCTTGCCTTTTCAAAAGAGGGGGTAGGAGAGGGAGGGAAGAGAATTTGGAATTCAAAGTTTAAAAAAAAATGTTAAAAATTGTTTTTGCCTGTAACTGGGTAAAAATAAAATCTAATTAGAAACTTAAAAAAAAATCTGGCCTTAGACAAGTTACTAGCTGGGTGACTTAATCCTGTTTGCCTCAGTTTCTTTATCTGTAAAATGAGCTGGAGAAGGAAATGTCAAATCACTCCAAAATCTCCACAAAGAAAACTCCAAATGGGGTAAGGAAGAGTCAGATATGGCTGAGAAATGATTCAACATTAGCAAAGATGTGTAATGAAGAACAAGAAATGGATGGTAGTTCATCTGGATTTCTTAGGTGAGTTGAAAAGATCTCTGTCCTATATGACAGTGCAGGGAGTTATCTAGGATAACTTTACCTTGAGAGCACAGGTCTTGTCTGTTGTTACTGTCCTTCTGTCTGAATGGAGCTATCACATGCTCAAAAAATGGCCTTTGTCACTAATATTAAGCTACAAATGCATGGACTGGGCTGTCTAAATATAAGAGGCAAAGAACTACTCTATATAATAAAGTTTCTTAAATCTCAAAGCAATGAAATTATACTAATGATGTGATTTCTAAAATGAAACCTTGACCGCATCACTCCTTTGCTCAAAAACACGGATCTTCAAATCAAACTCTACATCCTGACACTCAAGGCCCTAGGTGATATAGGAATCAGGCTACTTTTTCCATTCTAATCTCCATTTGCATCCCTGTAAAAATGCGTTTTTCTCGTCAATCAGAACTGTTTGCCATAGCCCAAATTTTCTCATCATGGGATCTTTGCTTATGCTATTCCTTTGGACTGTGCCTTACACCATCTTCCATGAGTAAAAAAGGCCAACTTCAGTGCTAATCCCCTTAAGAAGAGTTCCTTCAACTGGTCTCTCCCCCAACAGAATCTCTCCTGGCTCTGAGCTTATCCCACTTTCTTAGCACTTCTTTAATGGCCTTTCCTTTTAGAATCAGAATATATTTGATCCCCTTCACCTAGTCTGTAAGATTCTCATGGGCAAGAGGGCATGGATCTCTGCACAGTGCCTCACTAGCATGCTGTCCTTCACAATAATGGGTACTGTTTTCATATCATTTTATTCCCAAAAAAGTTGAAAAAGGGAGAACCCACAAAAGATTGTACAGAAAACTTTCAACATCTGTAGGCGTGTTGAGAACAGTTTTAGAGGAAAATGAATCAAGCAAAGGATAATTATGTCTTTGATCCCCTGCCCTCTTCTCACATTAAGGTATTACTGAAAGTATTCCTGTTAACTTCAAAGATCCAAGCTATTACTTTTCTCAGTATGGCTTCTGCTGTACAAATGGTTGATTATGCTTAAGGTGCAACATTCATTCTTCAAACATCTTAGTTTGCCCTCAAATTCTGGACTGTAAATAACAAAATATATGCTGAGTTTTACATTGTAACTGTTTATGTCATTTCTTTGTATTGTATTGAGCAAAATTACCTGTGTATATGAAAATGCATTAATAAATATATTTGATTTTAATAAATTAACAAAAAAATAAAAGAAAGAAGGGAAGGGGAAAGAAAAGAGGAAACAGAAAAATAATTTTTAGAAGATATGGTTCCAGCAGGAGAAACAATAACTATGTTATCCAATTCTTTCTAGTGTTGTGCCTTAGTATTTTAGTACCTTGGTATTTTAACAGATAAGGATGATGTCCATTACACAGGATTATTTTTAGAAAATTCATTGTACTATAAGCTTCAAAATTTCTAAAATCTAGGTGTCTTAGATCCTAATCCATCAGCTTTCCATAGTTTGCAGAGTTCAGAAACCAAAGAATATCTGGGCAACATTGCCACCTACTGACAAGTATTTAAGTAACATTCAAGAGGACGAGATGATCCAACTGAAGAACTGAAAGGAAACGAAAAATCACATGACTTTTAACTGCTTTTCCCAAAGGGAATTTTCTATAACATTTGCAACAACAGTATTTAGTGGCACCAAACTATAAGGACCTCATTCAGAAAAGATAAAGCATATAGAATAAAAACAGAACCCTTTCTATCTTTTTAAAACTTAGCTCCTGCCTTCTACCCTACAACAGTCTTCTTTAGAGTGGTTCCATATGACTCTCAACCCCAATACATCTGATTTCCCTTTTGCGCTCTCTTACTAAAAGCAAACAAGCAAGACATCCAACTCATGGAGTTAAAATTCAGACAAAAAAGACAATGTGGAACTCTGGGGGTGGGGGAGATGATGTAACATTATTTTAGCACAAAATTCTATCTTCAAAGCTTACCAAAGGACAATGAAATACACCATCAAGGAAGTTGTTGTTATCTTTCTTTTTAGAAAACATTTAAGGGAAAGAGAGTTTTTTGTTTGTTTGTCTTTTTGGAGGAAAGTAAAGTTTTACCCAGATAAAGGAAAATGATGTCATCTTGATGCTCCCATTGGAGGCATCATAATTATAGACTAAATCTCAAAATCTAGCACCTTCTCTTTTCATCCCCAAAAACCTGGTGCCCTTTCCAGAGTGGGTATGGGACAATGGTGATGGGGAAAGAGCTGACAAAAATGTAAGAATGCTACACTCCTCCAATTGATTTTAACAAGCATCTATGTGTTTCCTTTGTTGACAAAGTTTAGACATCTGGTTCTTTATAAAAATATTCCCTGTGAACCTTGCCCTTTTCTTCATGTTGATTGTTTTCATGATAATGCTGACAATGATGGAAAGCATTATTTGTCATACATTTCATTAATATATGTTGCAAAAATCAGGCATAAGGCAAAATCCCCACTGAAATTTGTTAAAGGAGAGAAGTCAACAAGAGCGGAAAACAAGAAAGAAAACAATTTTATGTCTCCCACATGTCTTTCCACTTGGAAAGTTACATAATAGCCAATGAGGAGTGGAAATCATTTGGAACTAAAAAAAAAAATCAACAATTATAGCCTTTTTGGTTGAGCATGACTCATGCATTCATACAATTAGAAGTAATAATTCAAAAGAGAAGATAGATTAAGAAAAATGCATTTAATTATAAAAGATCTTGTTTAAATAATAAAAAAGAGAAATGGCACGAAATCACCACAGTTATTTAAGTGATCATATCCACAGGATGCTTTTGTAATTATGTGCTGAAAATTCACAACTCTTGTTCTTAACAACACTTTCTTCTTAATTAAAATGACATCAAGGGTCCCTGATAAAATGTATAAATTTTCCTAAGTCTTACCAAAAAGTGTCATAAACACATTTGTTGAGTTACTCATTTACATTGCCTTTTATTTACTACACTCAAAACTCATAAAATATTTAACATTTTTCTTCCATTTGATCCTTCTTATTTACAGTACAGTCTCGAGATCTCTAGTCATAATAAGGTTTGTGCAATAAAATTCCTGTGAATGTGAACTTTCCACTACATATAATAAATTTATTCTGATTATTTTTAAATTAAGTCCACGAATATCTGTCTGCTCATACGCAATGGGTCCTACCAACTAGAATTATGCTAACCAGCAGACTTTTATGACTCTGCAACTGTACAGAATGGATTTTCCAATCATTACTGCATTACATGACCTCACATACATTTCTAATTTTGCTATGACAATGCAATGTGGAGCACCAGTTACCATTCTTTGAATTCCATTTAAAGGAATACAGAGCATTCTAAGTGGTTTGGCTTGTTATCCATAATCTCATTCCTCTCAGTGGATATATTTTATTTATTCTCAAACATTAGTATTCGACAGCTCAGTGATAATTGGCAGTTTTTGACGGTCTCACTTTCTTGACAGTGAATAAGTTCTGTGCACATGTCAGATATATGTAAAAAAAATTTCTGAATCACTTCATATGATATGGCAGAAACAGCAATAATTGTTAAAACAGTGCTTCACTAATGTGAACATTAGCATTCTAACATTCCAAGATGTGCTACTTTAAGTCAGCTGGTTCTAAGAGATGTACTATCTTAATAACTAGTCACATTCGGAATGTATTATCTTCAGAAAGAAAGAAAAAAATCCGTTTTTAAAATAATGTAATCCTCATTCATGGGTTTAAAAAATGTACAGAGTATATATGATCAGAAAGGGATGTGGGAATTCATACACATACATGTTTTTCTATAATATTAAATCCCATAACCTCCACTAACTAGCACATGTTACAGAATACATAACGTAGGCCATAAACCAATTAATTTCCTCTGTATCTCACTCAAGGGGCTTTTGTTTCCTAATAATAATAAAATCCATTATTCTGGTAGAAGCACAAATCATATTAAAAAGAAGGAAAATATTCTGTAGGCTGTGCCAAATGGGAACAAAGTCAAGGGAGATTTATTTTTTTATAAAGCTTCAAAGTGTCGCTCACTAATAGTAGGGCATATTAGAATAACAAAAGAATCCCACTATTTCTTTCATTTTCTGCAATCCAACAATTGTCATTAATTGTCTGCAGTGTATAAGTCTTCTACGAAGGCTTGGACTTTATAACCCACTCGGCATTCGGGTTGAGTTGATATAAGTCCTTCATATAGGTATCATCATCAAGGCAGCGTTCTCCTATTAAAGATACATATGTTAGCAATTTAAAGTGGTGAAAATGTCAATGTTATTTTTAAACAAAGGTATCTCAGAGGCCATCTAATCCAAACCCTTCCTTATGGATGAAGGAAATACCACCTGCCAAATGTCACATGGGTAATAAGTGGCAGAGGAAGAATTTGAATCCAGATTTTGACTCTGGAGTCAGTGCTCTTTCCATGGTATGAACAATTTCATATGTTAATTCCAAAGCCATGTACTTAAAAAAAAAAGTTTCCCATCCCCTATTTTTTTCATCCCCCAAAATTATTACCAAGGAGAGTATTGCAGAACTGCAAATAAATAAATAGATATATAGGTAGATAAAACATGAATAAAGGAATTATTAACAGAATATCCACAGATAACTAGTATTTTTGAAAAAACCTAAAGAAGTAGGATTTGAGATATTTTAAATAAAGAGTTTCAAGAGATTCTTTCAAAGTTCAGCATCAAAAATTCTGAAAGCATCTTCATTCCAATGATACTTTCTTCTGATATCCATTAGAAGCTTTCCTTTCATAGGACATATATGTCATTCTTAATTCCCAAGAGCAAAGATAAAATACTTAAAATTTTACTTAAACAAGAAGGAAGTAGCTATGCATTTTATGATTAATTTTTGCAAAAAACAGAATGAGAAAGGTTTCAACTTTAAATGTCAAATGTTCTTAAAATTTTAAGAATGAGATATTGTTTCATTTACAGGCAATATCCTTTTTTTTAAATGTCACAAACACCCAAATTAAGTTTTCATTTTGAATGGATTCATAAAACCATATATTTTTATAGTTGAAAGGGACTTAAAGACCATTCATGTTCAATCTCCTCCTTTTACAAATGAGGAAACTAAAGCCCAGAGAAATTAAATGACTTCCCCATGATCAAACCTAAGTCTTCTGATTCCACTATTCCACTTGTCTATAGGTTGTTTCAAAATCATTACTTTAAAATGAAAATGTTCTTCACTTTAATTTCTTTTTTAAATCATTTTTGCAACAATTTTCAAATTCTTAATAAAAAATAAAGTTAAATTATTCTTTTTAGAGGATAAAAAAGAGATCTTTTTTATGCTGAAATTTAAATGTTCGTGAGCATTACAAAAAAGATTAAAAAATCCATTTATGCTGCTTCCACTCTGCATAAACAATGTATAAGTTCCCAATATGTATAGAATATTAGGCAAACAGCAACAAAACTAGAGTCAGAAGGATTTCTGGCTTCTTTCTTTAAAAAAAAAACAACTATATATTAAAAATGCTTTTTTTGGCACTAAGCCCCTCATTCCTCCAGGTAAGCTTGTCATTCAAGTGTGAAGGAAGCAGGATTTGGAAAATCTGCATCACTAGAGAATATGGAAATCTTCTCTGTCACAGAGAATTTGCTGGAATTTGAAGTTAAACTGAGGGGAAGAGTTTATGCGGTGGCTTCATGCAGAGTCTGAAGACAGAGAGGGTTGGCCATCTAGGATTCCTTCTTAAAAAGCAATGAGTAGTATAGACCAAACCATGACTTAGCAACATCTAAAATATTAATTTATATTCTTGATCCATTTTGCTCCAGAGATATTAATAATAAAGATTATAAATGTCAGCTCATATAGGGAAAGTAGAAAAACCTGGTCTTACCAATATTTCCTCCTATTTCATACAAAAAAACTTCCCCTTTCTTGAGTGTCGGTACAACTCCACTGTTGGAGAGAAAACAAAATGATTAGTCACACCATCAAACAGCTTGCAATCATATCCTTTTAATGTGCTAAGGGGATTCTAGGCTGTATGGAAAATTCACAACTTAGACACACTATAATTATCTACACATTTCCAGTCTTCTCATCTGCTAAATGTGCAGAATCAGTCATAAGATGTCACCTGTAAATTAATATTAACTCAGCCACTCATGCATATCAAAGCAGAATAATAAATCGCTAAGTAAAGACATAAAATTTAAAAGAAAATGCCCAACACATCAATTACCAATAAAATTATTGATATAAAAATTCATGGTTTCTGGTATTGAAATATCTAAAGACATAAGATTTGAAAGAAAATAACACACTAATCTCCAATAATGTATGGTATCCAGGCACCAAACAGACACTTAAGTAGCTGTTAAAAAATACTTCTACTCTATTTTTCACATTTCTTTCATTCATTCAATAAATACTTACCAAGCATAGCATTGTGATTGTGTCCTAAGAGGAATTACCAAGATGTATAAGACCTAATGTTTACCCTAAGTAACTTAAAATTCATTTGGCAAGACATACATTCATTATAAATATATATTCAAATTTGTGGTGTTCTTCTTTCATTGCCAAAGAAGACTATGCCATCAGAGAAATAATGACATGACTTGCACTTGACTTTGTTTTGAGTGAGAGAGGGCTGTGCAGGTCACTTTCTCCTCCAGAGCCATCTGAATCCAGTGACCAGATATCCATCAAGATGACTAGAGATGATCCAGGATAAGGCAATTGGGGTTAAGTGACTTGCCCAAGATCACACAGCTAGTGAGTGCCAAGTATCTGAGGTGAGATTTGAACTCAGGTCTTCCTGACTCCTGCACTGGTGCTCTATCCACTGCACCACCTAGCTGCCCCATATTCTAACTTAGGAATATATTAAAAAGAATCAGTTATATGTATGAAACAAGATTTCCAGGAAGTTTTTATTTTTAAGTGTTTTTTCTCCCCTAGGACCTTTGGGTTCTACTTGGTATATACTAAAGCCATAGTTTGGGAGAAAAAAGAGGTATGGTGGTACCATAGAAAGTGTGCTTGTTCTAGAATTAGAATCCTCAAGCTTAAATCCCACCCTTAGTTCACTTTTATCAACTGTGTGAATTTGGGCAAGTCACCCAGTAAATGCTTAAACCTAGTCAATCCACAAGCACTTATTAATAATCCCTTAGTACTTAGCCTTAGCTCCCATTCCAATGTGGAAGGCAGAATGTAAATAAGAATGCACACACAGATAGGGCCTATATTGAATTGCCTGCCTTCCCAAAGGGAATGGGTGGGGAGGGAGGGATGGGGAGAAGTTGGAACTCAAAGTTTTAGGAACAACTGGTTAGTACTGTTGTTGCTACTAGCAAATAAGAAATACAGTTAATGGGGAATAGAAAGTCATCTGGCCCTACAGGACAAAAGAGAAGATGGGGACAAGAGAAGGGAGGGATGATAGAAGAGAGGGCAGATTGGTGATAGGGAAAATTAGATTGCTCAGTGTATTGGGGTGTGGGGAGGGGAGAAAAGGGGAGAAAATTTGGAACCCAAAATTTTGTGAAAATGAATGTAAAAAGTTAAATAAATAAATTTTTATTAAAAATAATAATAATAATAAAAAGAATGCACACACAAGATAAATTGATATGTTGATACATATATTGATATATGAAGGATAGGGTGGATGATCCCAGGAGGGTAGATGGAAGATAATCCTAGAGGGAGAGGGACTAGGAGTGTATATATGTGGTAGGGCTGATGGATGGGGAAAAAGAGACCAGGAAAGCCCTCTTGTCCACCATGAGAACCCAAGGTTCATTTTGAAAAAAGTCAAGGAAATGAAGATGCCGAAGTCAGAAGGGAACATTCCAGTACTGGGAAACAGTCAGGAAAGGAAGGGAATCGAGATATAAGGGGTCAAATGCAGGAGGAAAAACAAGTGAAGCCAGCGAAGCTGAGAGGTGTGATGGGTAAAGGGAAGTAAATTGTAAGAACACAGGATAAGTAGGAAGCAGTAAAGTTATGAAATGTCAAACGGAGAAGCTGACATTAGCTCTTGCAAGTAATAGGGAACCATTTGGAGCTCACTGAGTAGTTAAACAAACACACAGCCCTAAGTTTTATTAGGGAAACCACTTTAGCAATCTCTTCTTCTGTAAAATAAGAGTTGGAGTAGATGGTCTCCAATGGCCCTTCTGGCTCTAAATCTATGATTTTATCATCCTCTATTAGCACAATGCACTATAAGTATTCATGGCTTTTCCACTATGCATTTGCTTTGGAAGTATAGCTTGGTAATGGAACTGAGATGTAGAGATCATCCAAAAGATCAGGTCTAGTGAGTGGATACATGGCTATGGTATCCTCTACTATAGTATATTTGCCATAAAGAGACCCTAGCTCTGTTATTTAATAATTACATGACCATATGGCAAGTCATTTAACCCCTCTATATTGCTCTGTTTTTCCTCATCTGTAAAATGGGGATAATAATATGCTTACTACCCATATCATGGAGGTAGGTGATACAGTGGATAGAGTGCTGGGTCTAGAGTCAGGAATATTCATCCTTCTGAGTTCAAATCTGCCCTCAGATACTTCCTAGTCGGGCGACCCTGAACAAGTAACCCTGTTTGTCTCAGTTTCTATAAAATGAGCTGGAGAAGGCAATGGCAAACCACGCCGGTATCTTTGTCAAAAAAACCTCAAATTGAGTCATGAAGAGCTGAACGTAACCAAACAAGTGAACAACCCATCTAAAATGCTTAATAAATATTATTGACTTGGTATAGGCTTTGTATGCACCATGTACAACTTAACATCCCTCTCAGTAGAACGTAAATTCCTTGACGGCAGAAAGGGTGTCTTCTTGTTGTTTTGGCATTCACAGGCCATAGCACAGAGCCCAGACTACCTAAAGGGCATAATATGTGCTTAATGAAATCAGTCACAAAGTCTTTATTGATGTGAGATGAGCTATTCCTATGGGGAAAGCATTTTACTGAATGCTAATAGAAAGTGGAGGAAGAGGAGGAGGAGGTAGGTGCAACTGCCATTGCACCTACCTCCTCCCCAAAAGAATGCTGGACTCCACCCTTGGAACCACTCTAGGCTCTGACAAGTATGAGCTTTCACCTAACTTTGTCTGAAACCAGACCTCCTCCCCATTTCACCACACCATAGGGTGCTCCTCCCCTTCCCATTCCTTGCATTTGTAGCCCAAGTGCTTAGTACAGTGCCTCACACATAGTAAGTAATTAAATGTTTTATCTGATTGCCTACCTATTTATCTATTTACCTGATTCTATTTCTCTATATAGTTATGTATTCATGTATCTATCTACCTTCATTGATACGTAGAGAAGGTCAAAAGTCCTAGGAGAAAGCTTCTAGCATGTTGAGGCGATGTTATCAGGCGAATTTATGAAGGTAGATAAAGGATTACTAGACAAGGGATGCTATCAGCATCAATGGTAGGAATACCCATTTCCATTGTAGGACAAAGTAAGGATCAACGCTGTAGAGGTGGGGGAAGGGTTGGGAGGGGAGAAAAGTATTAAACACCTACTATGTGAAGGGCACTGTGCTAAATGCTTTACAAATATAATCTCATTTGGTTGTCACAGCAACCCTGGGATTGTTTTTATCCCCATTTTACAGTGGAGAAAACTGAGTCGGCCAGAGGGTAAATGACTTGCCCAGGGTCATACAGCTAGTTAAGCTAGGTAAGCTCCATTGTGCTAAGTGGAGCAATGGGCCCAGTAGTAAAAGATCTGAACACTAGTCTGAAGAATCTAAACTTAATACATACAGTAGGCAAGATCTTACTCTAGTTCAGATTCACTGAGTTCATACCATGTAGTAAAAAGCTTAGTCCTGAGATAAGAAGACCTCATTGAATTGCTACTCTGATACAAAGTGTCTATCCCTACACAAGTTTGAACTTAAGTTTCCTCATCTACAAAATGGGTATAAAAAGATTTACACTATTTCACAAAGGTGTAAGGAAATCCATTTTTAACCTTTAAAGCAATGTTATTATTTAACTAATATTTTAAAAATTAAAATGAACACCTTTGATCAGTGACTATGGAGAACAGATACTATGAAATATGACCTTGACTAACAGAGGCAGTCAACAGGCAAAAGGCTGAAAACAAATCTATTTTTGGAAACTGCGAAATCAAAATTCATCTACTTCTAGAAGGCAGAATCAGTTCAAGAAGATATGCAGAGAAAGGGTTTAATGAAATGCCCAAAGGGACAGAACAACAAACCCTTTATTACTGCGTTTTAAGGGAAGGTACATGTTCAAAATTAGGGCACAGTTTACAGACCATTAGGATTTAATTTTCTACAGCCATGTGTTTGCACGGACTGCCTAGAAGGCATTATCTCCCTGCCTCCACCTTTTACAATCCCTCATTTCCTTCAAGACCTGACTCAAGTACTTTCTCCACCAAATCTTTTCTGATTCTTCTAGTTCATAGTGCCTCAGAATTACTTTGTACTTAATTGTGTATAAATCTGCAAACACTTACTAATGTACATGTTGTCTCATCCTTGAAAATTTGCTTTCCTTTTTTCTTTGGATTCCCCCAAAGTCTAATACGTTGCAGGAGTTTAATATATACTTACTGACTGATGTGGGAACTGTCTACCAATACTCTACTGGTTCCTAATCTTGGAGTGGGAAGTGACTGCAGGTTCTTGAAAGATATACAAGGGGAGAAGAAAATTCTACTGGGTCCTACTATATAAAATATTCTTTAAGTATGGATCCAGTGACAAACTGTGCATCTCCTATTCAAGGTCCAGGACAAGCTAAGTTCCAAAATTTTTTAGGGGATGAGGGGAACACATGAAGGGGTTAAGGGAAAGACTACAACTGCATATGAAAACTATCTACCAAGAAAGAAAGAACTGAAATATTATATTCCTTAGTAGTAATTTCCTAACTCAGCTGGCAAAATAGTAAGAATTATCATCAGCATTTATATAGTGCTTTAAATATTTTACCAATCTGTTCTGAAGTAGTAGTAATAATAGACAATGCTTTAAGGTTTGCATAATAATTCACCTATATTACCATATTAATAATTTATCAACTTGTTCAGAATTAGTAGTAATAATAAAAATAAGACAGCATTTATATAGCACCTTAAAGTCTGTAAAATGCTTTACCATAAGGTACTACCTTTAACATCTGATCAATATTTTGTAGTAGTAGTAGTAGTAGTAGTAGTAGTAGTAGTAGTAGTAGTAGTAGTAGTAATAGATGGAATTTACAAAGCACATTAAAGTTTTTAAAGTGCTTTACAATATTATCTCATTTCATCCTCACAACCCTAAGGAGAAGGAGCTGTTATTATGTCCACTTTGTAGATGTGGAAACTGAGGCAGACAAAGGTTATGTGACTTGCCCAAAGTTACACAACTAGTAAGTGGCTGAAGCTAAAGTTGGATTCAAGTCATCCTGATTCCAAGTCCAGAAATTCTCCACCATGCCAATTAGATGAATGCCCTGCTATTGTGCAGGAGCTGCGAAGGAACTTTCAACCATTTACTTGAAATGTTCCCAAACTAAAAAAAAAAACAAACACTTTATCAAATTCAAATTTAAACTCATTCCCATCAGCCCTACTGCTCAGGTAACAAGCAACAAGTCAAGGCAACAAGTACTTATTAAGCCTTTCCTTTGTGTCTGATATTGCAAGAAGCCCTAGGATGCAAAGAGAGGCCACAACACAAGCAAACACCTAAGTAAAACAAGATATATACAGGGTGAATTGGAGGTAATCTTTGAGAGGGCAATAGAAGTGTGTGTGTGTGTGAGTGCGTGTGCGTGTGTGTTTGGGGGGCGGGGCAGGAAAAAGTCTTTCATTCACAGGATTTGAGCTGGGTCTTGAGTAAGGCCAGGGCAGCCAGGAAATAGGGGTGAGGAAGGAGAACATCTTTTTTATCAGAACTCTTTTCTGCTCTTTGAACAAAGTAGTTTGAAGCTCCTCCTCCCCTCACGCTACCTCCTGTGGCTCCCACCCCATTCTGAAAGAGGAAACCCGCAGAAATCCAGAAAAGTACAGAATAATTAAAATTGACACGGCCCGTACCTTTCTTGGCTGAGAAACCTGGCGAGAACATCACTGGCTTTCAGTTCTTCAGTGAGCTGTATTGCCATGGAAACTTTCGAAAGATGGGGCGCTTGTACTCGAATCACTCCCTGAGGAACATCAGCCTGCAAAGCAATCATGACATTGGAACAAAGCAGGGAGCAGCTGGAACGTGTAACTTTGTGCAATGCATTATATGGTAACTGTGCTTAACTACTGCACATTTTACTACTCTACTACATAAAAACCTTAACTACTGTATAATGTAATTTAGCAAATTACATCAGAACCTCAAATATCCTTTTAATGGCGATGGGGGAACTTTATAATATGCATACAGTAATGCTTAATTATTTTTAAAGATGTAAAGAATGACAGCAATAACCATTACTGCCATATTAAGTGCTGATTTCTGAGTACTATCTGCCTTTTCCTGGCAATTTATGAAATTGATTCAGAAAGAAGTTTCTGGATGTGTGAGGGCTGCATCTTTGAAGGCTGCTCAACCTAAATTTCACTAACTTCCAGGGTACCTAATCTTTGCACTTGAAAGTCTGGAGAATCAGCCATACTCCTCTTGTTTAGCTGCAATATTGGTTTCATTCTCAGGTAATTGGGTTACCCTTAGTTTAGATCACATATAAGGAATACACAGAATGAACCATTTGCTACCCCCTTCCTGATGAACGTAAAGGTTATTTAATTTATACATACAAACATCAAAACGTGATTTCTGAGAATGAAACAAAACATAAAAATGTATTGAGACACCTGAAAATATGGGGCATAATTCATTTGTAAAGAAGTTTCCTAAATAAGAATAGTAATGTATCCTAGAAATGTTTCACAGATACCAGGACTGCATAAGAAAGTATAATCCTATCTGTATTAGAGTTTGATTCATCAAATTCACCCAACCAGAATTTATTATGCACTTATTATATGTTGGACACAGGAATAGATCTTTGAAGGTTATGTCTATAGAGCACAAATGCTGGTAAATGCTACCAAGCTAGAATGAAAGGCAGTGTGATAAGGAACTGACAGTGGACCCTACTGGGTGTCCCAAAAGTGTTGATACAGGCTCAAAGCTGCATCAATTTGAGAAACCCTGGTATATCTTGTCACCTGAAGAACAAGAGGTGGTTATCAGAAGACCAACCACCAGAATACGATTGTTTTGTCTTTCACGTAGGGCAAGGGGACAAAGGCAACTCATAAAAACTGTCTCCTAAGGTGTCGTGATCATCATTGGCGAAGGGACCACTAAAGCCCATAAAAAAATAGATCGAAGTATCAAATTCTATGCTGCACTGTAAATGATGGGCAGGTAGCTTTTATTGGAGAAGGGGGAAAGTCATTATTAATTTAATTTTATACAATTTTCAATTACACAAAAAAGGCAACTGTACACACCCTTTGACCAGTAATACCTCTACTAAGCAAAGCCAGAGGGAAAAGTACCATATTTTTTTCAACCAATTTCAACAATACAGTGATACAAGACACTTCCTCTACCAAAGCAGATCAGCACACGAAACATCTGGCTATAAGTATTTTTTTTAATATATTAGACTTTCTATGGTCTGATCTATTTGGAATATATGTGCCATAATGGAAATAAAGTTAGCACTGGAGTCTGAAAGACCTAGATTTAAGTCTTGGGCAAGTAATTTAACCTCTTAGCACTCTAAGCAACTCTTTATTACAAAAATATTTACAGCAGGACATTTTTATAGTTGCAAAGAACTAGGAGGAAAAGGTGATGTCCATTAATTGGGAAATGGCTGTATCAGATCCAACAAGTGTTAGGAATTCAGAGAAAACTGAGACTAATACAAACTGATGCAGAGATTAACAGAATCTGAAAAACAATTGGCAACAATGATAACAATAATACACTGAAAGACTTCAGAACTTTGATCAATGCAGTGACCTATCACAACTTCAGAAGAACAATGATGAAGTAGTTCTGTCTTTCAAGAGAAAGGGAAAGTAGAGCTACAGAATAAAACATGCATTTTCAGCCATGGCTCATGTGTTGATTTGCTTTTCTTGATAAGACTTTATTATAAAGATGAGTTCTATGGGATAAGAAAATGGGAGTCAGTGGGAAGTGACAATGATGTGAAAAAATCATCATAAAAATTAAAAATAAAAATAATTTTGTAAGCAAAATAATAAATCTACCACAATTATTAATTGTAAGAAATTTATTTTTGATTTATAGCTCCTTTCTGTGGCAGCAAAGATTGGAAAATAAAGAAACACCCATCAATTAAGGAATGGCTAAACAAATTGTTGTATATGATTGTGATGGAATACTATTGTGCTATAATAAATAATATGTGGAATGGGTTGAGAAAAAACTAAGAAGAATTACAAGAAGTGATGCAAAGTGAAGTGAGCAGAATTAGGAGAACATTGTACACAGTAAGAGCAATATTGTAAGGATGACCAAATGTGAAAGACTTAGCTACTCTGATCAATTCAGTGATCCAAAACAATTCCCAAGGACACATGAGCAAAAAAAGCTATCACCAGGAAACTGTTGACATTCAAGTACAGATTGAAGTGTATTTTTTCACTTTATTTTTTTTGTTTCTTCCCACTTGCAATATGGTTAATGTGGAAATGTTTTATATGACTTAATATATATAGAAGGTAATATACTTCTTGCCTTCTCCATGGATAGGGGAGGAGGTGGAAGGAGGGAAAAACTTTAGAGCTAAAAAGTAAAATAAAGACTAGGTAGGATTTCAATAGAAAAAAAATTGATTTAGAAGTGCAGAGCTATTTAAATTAGGCTGTAGAACAATGGGGATAACAGAAAATTTAAGAGAATTGTAGCACATTATAAAACCTTATAAAAGATTCTAACTAGGATTATACATTAACTTGACAAACACCTATAATATATAGTGCTATTAAAAAAAATAACTTTAATCTTTAATTACAGGACTATGGTAATCTTATTAGAACTTGAAGGTCTCTTCAAAAATGGCCAAACTAACAAATTCTATCATTGATCATAATAGTCAACTTCATGGCTAGATTTTTGGGGCTAGAGGTTGCTTGTTTTTAGGGTAAGGAGGGGAATATCCCAATTTATTTTAAGCTACCTGATGGCAACAATATAGATGCTTACCAATTAGGAAATAGCTAAACAAATTGTGGTTCATGAATATAACAGAATTATACTATACTATCAGAAATGATCAAAATGAAGAACAAAGAAACATGAGAAAACTTATATGAACTGATGCAAAACTAGGAAAAATGTAAGCAATGACTACAACAATTTAGCTTGCAAGAAAAATGATAAAATTAAAACTGAGTCCCTTCTCATATTACTACTGTTGCCCTATAACATAGTGGCGGTGACTTGGTAAAGGCACTTGGGGGGTGGAGCCATCTTTTCATAGCAGAAAAAAGCCAAGAGGTGAGAATTGTATCTCTTAAAGCTGAGAGTTAACTGCTGTTCTTACAAAGTGGACATTCTTATGATGTACACATTTTCAGCTTATTGTGGTATATTGGTGTAAGATGTTGTTCTAAATCTGATTTCTGCCAAATTGCTTTGCCTATTTTTCAGCAATTTTTTATCAAATACAAGGTTTTTCACCAAGTAATCTAAATACTCAGATCTGATGAACTCTGGATTTTTGAGTTCAATTGCTTCTGATTCTTGCTCTTTTGAGGAGTCTGTTCCACTGATCTATTTTCTATTTTTAGTAGAAAAGTTGTAAAAATTACTGATTTATGTATAATGTGAGTGTGGAAATGCTAGCTTCCTTTCATTCCTACTTTATCTCAATATTTCCCTTGAGCATTTAGAGCTTTTGTTCCTCCAAATTAATTTTTTATTTTATATAGCTCTATAAAGTATCCCCTTGGTAGTTTGACTGGTATAGTACTGAATATTAAAGGTCACACCATAAAAAATATAGAAAAAAAAGCAGATCAGATATCTTTTACAGCTCTGGCTAGGGGAAGAATTTACGACCAAAAAGGAGATAAAGGAAATAATAAAAGATAAACTGGAATTTAAAAGATTCTGTACAAATATATTCAATGCAACTAAAATTTTAAAAGAAGAGACTAATTGGGGAAAAGAAATCTTTGCACCCAGCATCTTTGGTAAGGTTCCCGTATCCAAGGTCTATAGAGGAATATAACGTAAATGTCTAAGACCAAACGCCACTTCCCCATGAAGAAGTGGTAAAAGTGTATGACTCTCCAAAGAAAAAGTATAAACCATTAAAAGCCAGATGAAAGATTGATCCAGGTAACTAGAAATAAAATACAAATCAAAGCAATTCTGAAATTTCCTAGAAATGAAAAAAAAATAGAAATAGTCCATTATAGGAACTGTAGAAAGAAAGCTGCATTAATACCCTGACCCTGTTAGTAGAAAGTATCTAAAAGTATCAATACACTTTGACCTAGAAATTCTATTAGGCATACACCCCAAAGAGGTCAAAGTCAAAAAGGATCTGATAGACACCAAAATATTTATAACTTAACTTTTTGTAGTAGTTAACAACTAGAAACAATGTAGATGCTGACCGATCAGGAGATAGCTAAACAAATTGTAGGTCATGCATATAACAGAATTATTACTATACTATAAGAAACAATCAAAATGAAGAACAGAGAAGTATGAGAAAACTTAGATGAACTGATGCAAAACTAGGAAAAATACAAACAATGACTACAACAATGTAGCTTGAAAAGAACAATGATAAATTTAAAACCGAATGCTATTAAACTATAATGACTAAAATTGACCCTAGAGAAAGAAAATATGATTATGTACCACATTCTTCTTTGAAGAGATAATGAACTGGTTAGTATTACTGAACTGCTCCTCTCACTCTCTGCCCCAATTCCTTTTCTAAAAATTCTGAAGAAACAGCATAACATAATAGATAGAAATCTGACCTTAGAACCAGAAAGACTTGGATTCAAGTCCAGCCTCTGACACATACTTGTGTGTCCTTGGGGAATAAGTCAGTGGTGTCGAACTCAAAAAGGGCTATTAAATCATACATAAGAATTCCCGTTGGCACATTTTGATTTAGAAAACTATACATTAACATTATCTCTGTTCTGGTGTTTTTATTAGCTTTGTCAAAGCTAAATATTTTCTAATTAAATTTTTAACTGGTTTGGGTCAACTTTGGGAGCATCGTGGGCATAAATGGCCACATGCTTGACATCTCTGTTCTAAGTAACTCTCTTGAATTGCTGAGACTGACCTACATTTGTAAAGGGAACTTCCTCATCCAGGAACTCCTAGATCAATGAGATTACAGGTCCAGTCTTTATCTCTTTTGATTATTTATTATATAGGTCTTTCTGGGAGGACAGGGAGAGTAGAGAGGCATTCAGGGAAATGAAATAAAGATACCAATAAAAAATTTTAATAAGTAACAAAAAAAAACCCCAGCTTTTCCTTCATGTAGACTTGCTTCAAACAAAATCAGTGCTATTGGTCAAAATTTTAGTTAGTTATCTAAGAATGAAGTCCTAGATAATAAAGGGAGGAAGGGAAAACGTGGAGTCAGATTTTCTTTCAAATTTGGCAAGGATAACCACATCAAACAAATTGATTCCTATTCATCCACTAAAAATATGAATAATAGGCACGTGAATACTAATATGTGTGGGAGCATAGTTAATTTATTACATAGAAATTTCAAGATAAACATGGACAAAAGAAACAAAATAATAAAAAATTACATATGCTTGTGGTAGTTTTTTCCAAGTAGCAAAGGGTCTTTCACTGCTCATGGTAAGAGTATTTATTGTGCTATGGAGACATGTCTCAATCTAGACTAATAAAGGGTGCCCCCAAAGTAGCCTTCATAACTTAGAATGCCTTAAGACTTTTGGAACACCTTACATTTCCATCATTTCCCCCTCACTTTTTTCCTCTCTATGCCAGTCAAACTGAAATAGGTTGTTTTGGTAGAAATAATATTCAGCGAGAGGCAGGTGACTTGACTTGCTTCTTCTGGGACTTAGTTTCTGCACCTGTAACACTGGGGAAGAGTGTTCTAAATAATATATAAAGTTTTTTCCAGATCTAAAATTCCAGGTTTTTAAATTCACTGATCCCAGAGCTACTTCTCTGCCACTTCTGAGGCTTTGCTCCTAATATTCCCTGTTCCCATCTCAGACTATTATAATCCTACTCATCCTTCAAGGCTCAGCTCAACTCAAATGTCATCTCATCCATAAATCATTCCCTGATTCCCTCTAGCCAGAAGTGATCACTTCTCCTCTAACCCTTATGTCATTTTCTTTGTTCTCTTTCTTCACCACTCACAATAGTCTACCTTCAATTAGAGCTATCTGCATGCCCCTCTTATCTTTCTTATTAAACTGTGAGTTCCTTTAAAGGTAGGTTCCATATCTTACTAATAGTCCCTTTCCCTGCAGTCCCAAGTATAGTAATCTCAAATAGAATATGTGTTCATTTACCACTTTTAATGCATCAATCTGAAAAAAACAAAACAAAACAAAACACCTCTCATTAAATAAGACAGAAAAATTTCCATGGAATAAATGTGGGAGGAAAAACTAACTATCCTGACTCAAACTTAAGTACACTTTGAAAAATGTGATACTTTTCTAACCAAAAATAGTGAATGAATTTCTCATTCAATATAACCCATCTTTCCCTCCCTCATTTTACTCCTTAAAAAAAGAACGTGGAAAAAAGATGAAAAAATCAAAAGATGAAAATCTCTGGCACACAATTTTTAGGTATTTGTTAAAAAAAAAAAAAAAAGGAAGTGAAGAAAACCAGGGTTATCATATACTTAACTGAACTGAGTCATTGTTGGACTTCTCCAAGTCTCTCCAGAAAGACACACCAGTCTTATTTCAAAACACTGAATTGAGGGTGGATGGCATGTATGTATGAAGCAAAGGAATGTGTTTCTCAAAATCTGTTTTAGCAATGGTAACTCCCTTAATAATTTGATCTTAATTCTGCTGCTCAAAGCAACCCACAAATAAATTTCTATGACCCTAAGCTATATCAGGGATTACATCAAAGACCATCCCTGTCACATCTACCCATTTCTGACACTGTGGAGTTCTGGCCGAAGGTACAGACTTCAAGAAAAGAATCTTAGCCACTACTAGCTCTCATACCTCCTCAAGTTATTAAGCAATCTGCTTCACTGGAATACACCAGTGGTAGTGAGGGGAAAGACCTGGATTTCTACAATGATCAGTTCTATAAGAGGCTACCTCAAGAGGGGAAGGCATCCTCTTTTGGGAGGTCTTCAAGCAGAAGCAAGTGAGATAATCATTTTCAAGAGATTCCCTCTAGCGGTGGGTTGGATTAGTAGATGCCTACTGAAGTTTCCTCAAATTTTCAGAATTCTGTGATGAAAATCTGACTCTTTCCACATTTTCCCTTCCTCCCTTTATTATCTAGAACTCCATTCTTGGAAAACTGACTAAAACTTTGACTAACAGCACTGATTTTGTTTGAAGCAAGTCTACAGGAAGGAATTAGTGAGTACTGGAAGGTACTACATGAGACAGTTCTAATGGTAGTGACCTTGTTGATGTGATAGATACAGGGGTCTCCCCCTTCCCCCTTATCCTGTACCCTCAGTCCCTTCCAATGAAAGGAGAAGGAATGAGACTGGTATAATTCTGTCTTCAGAGTCTCAATCCTAGAACTACTTATTTAGCTCTAAAGTTCTTCTCCAATTTTATATAAATACAGGGCTGGGCTATTATCAGTTGAATATCATGTGACAGTCCTTCTGGATCTCTCTGACACTGCTGTAGATGTATCACCAAAGACAGAATTATAAATACAGTTATCCCTTCTACATCACAGGTGTTGAGGCTATATCCCACAATCTGGAAAATTGGCATAAATTTTTTTTCAGTCCTCACTTCATACCAGAGAAGAAGCTTGACTTACTGTGGTATTAAAAGATAAATCACATTACTACACAATATTACACGCATATTTTATGCATTTCTGAGTTTCTAAACTTTTTTCTGTGTCATCTGCTGGCCTTCATGTAATCTATGGCTTCCACAGAACTCCCCCCAAATTCCACCAACCTGACATATATTGAAACCACAATGGGGAAAGTCAGGATGTGGAAGGGATAACTGTAGTTTCGTAAGATCATACACGTAGAGCTATGAGGGGCCTTAGAGTTAGTGGGTTAAAGGGACCTGGATCATATCTAGCCCCTCATTTTACAGAAGAGTAAACTGAGGCCCCAAAATGTTGATTTGCCCAAGGTCATGTACTTAATGCACAGCAAGTAGGATTTGAACCTGGGGTCTCACTCTAAATATATTGTTATTTCACACATACAGTTCCTAACATCCAGGATCTTATCCTTGACCCCTATCTATCCCCTTCATTAAGAATTAAACAATCATCATAAAGAACAAAGAGAATAGTATATAAAACTGGGAATTTCTCTTACATGTAGCTTGTTTTATAAAAATATATAATAAATTTAAGAAGTTAATAACAAAACTGTTTCATCTGAATCTCCTTCTTGACTTTGTTTTGTTCTATGTACTTTGTAATTTAATAATGCTCTTTTCCTCCCTTTTTTTGTTTCACTCATTATATACCAACTCTTCCTGTTCCCAAATAAAAGTTCTTCCTGATTAAAAAAAAAAAGCACAGATAAGCAAAATGTACATCTCAGTCTGGGAGCATGCTTTAAAATGTGTGTGTATGTGTATGTGTGTTTGGAGATATTTTGGGGGAATGAAAAGTTGAACCACTCTCATTGTAGAGATTAAAGCTTCAGCTCATTGTGACTTTACTAAAAATGATTTCTCTTTGGGATAGGAATAAATTCCAAGTAGCGAGTGTTATGATCAGAGGACTTTAGAAAGCAGTGAATAGAAGTTACTGCTTTCTGTTCTGAACAGGTATGGATAAATGATATTTATCCAAAAGGTTATAAGCTATACCCACTGTCAGAAGCCTGCATATCTACACTAACTACTCTGAAACTCTAGCATCAAGTTGTATAAAACCCAAACACTATTAGTATACTAATATGATTGCTCTGCCAAGCTCTTGAAAGACAAACCATTCCTGTTCATTAAGGCGGCCCTCTGAGTCTGCTCTCAACCTGTGGCATGCTCACTGCTGACTCAACACATACCGTCCACTTGGTAAGCTCCTCATAGACTTGCTGGCTAGCACCAGCTATTGCGACAGTCCAGCCCGCTGCACTTGGAAATGTTACTGTTTCAGAACTGATCTGATTCAGAAAGTCACCCAGAAGAGTAGGATTCCTTGACTGACGAACCATTAAATATCAGTTAGAGTAACGGACTTAACAGCCTTTTAAAAATTTTACAGTTAATTTCTTAAACATGTAAACAATATTGTAATGGAAAAAATGTTTTCATATGGCTCTCATGTGGTCTACATACTGATCTAAAGGGGAGTTTAAAATTTGACTTCATTTCTTATTATTCAGCTAAGTAAGCTGTGAACCAAATCTTCCCTTGTTAGGTACTCGATGGGTAATGCAGTAAAACTGCCTTGCTTGGATGTTTTGTTTCTGTCTATAGGTCTGGGCTGCTGTAATATTAGAAAATATTAACTCTTAAAAGATCAACATTAATTTCCATAGACTCCTTTAAAAAATCCCAATTTACATGCAAAGTTGAAGCTTCTGATGAATCCTAATGGTTTTTTCTTTCTCAATAAGGCAATAGATGATTAGATACTCTAGTGAGGAACCTGGAATTAAGAGCTTTCCAAGCACAAGGCCAGATGTAGCACATTATTTTACAGCTATAGGAAGACATTTCAATTGCTTAAACTAAAAGGGAGGACTGCGGGGAGGGAGCCAGGAGAGCGAGAAGGAATAATTCCTTATTCTTAAAGTTATAATTTGTTCCTTCATTACCCAAATGCCTTTAATTTTTACTTTGCATTTTATTGTGAATTAAATCTAATAAAAATGAGTTGTTGATATTGTGTCTCATTAAAGTATCATATTCTTTTATGTGCTACCAAAAAAAGAAAAAACTAACCCTTTAGAATGCTTTAAAAAAGAAACAAGATTTGATGCTTGATAATATAATTGGATTTTCTATATGGGATCCTCAAGAAACTCCTGACTCTCTTCCAGGGCCTAAAGCAAATGCATGAAACAATACCTTCAATTATACTCATGGGTCAAAAAGGTTATTAAATGAAACCAGAGCCTGCATTTTAAATGGAGTTGTGGCTAAAGAAATGCAGCCACAGCTACAAACAATCCGGAGTGCACTGTCACAGCCCTGCAATGCCCAGTCTGCTCTGTGCCAAGCCATGGAATTATCGGCAGTTGCAAGGACCCAGCAAACTCCAAGAATATATTAAGGTTCCAACAGCCTTGCTCCCAGAAGCCAGCAGGGTGACTTTGGGCAAGTCAATTAAATTCACAGATCTTCACCTGGAAAATGAGGGGTTTAGGTTTCCTAAGGTAAAATCCAGCTATAATATTGAATAAGTTTGTGATTAACTACATTGGCAGCACTTTCTTCCTACCACATTTTATTCAGAAAATTATAGTCATTTTCTTATGTACTTTCTCTTATATAAACTAATGTAATTATAAAATCATAAAATGTTTGAATATAGACATCAACTAATCCTCCCATGGCCCCTCTCCACATTTAGCAGAAAAAGAAAGTGAAGTTCAGTAAATTTCTTCCTTAGTAGTGTCCCACAAATTCCAATTTAAGATAAGGCCAGTATGAACTATAAAACATTTTAATGGCATATGGTTTTATTATTTCTAATAAATTGTTCGTTCCCCCAGGGCCTGCTTTAATGAATAAAGAAGATTCATTAGTATTTAGCAGCAGTCATATTTATATGCAAATAATGTGTTGAAGTCCTTTCAAAAGTTTGTCCTATTAAGTAGATTAAAAGTGTCCCTTACAACACAGTTTGGTGAGCTATTTCTTAATAGATACTTCAGAGGCAAACTTCAACTCAGCGTATACCAAATTAACACACAATATAAAAATGTGAATTAATATGGTATACTACACTCAAGGTAAGATATAGTGAATGCTATCACATTTCATAAAGAAAATAAGAACTTTTGTTTTATAGAGCATCACAATTAAAAGAATTTAGTTAACTGTTTCTAAGTATAACCTGGGGATAACAATACAAGTGCTCTAAATTTCAAAGATGCTATGAAATCAAAGAACAGAAGAGGAAAAAAATCTTTGAGCAAAAGGAAAGATTTTCATCCCTTTGAAGTGATTTTAGATTGACAAGTCTACGCTTATGATAAGTCCTTTCTGTTCTTGAGAAGGCAAACAGGTGTTTCACAGTATCTTCTCAATCCTAAAAAGCCTCCATTTAAAATGGGCTACTTTCTGATCCTGGATGTTACAGTATGTTCACTAAAAAATATTTACACGAAGAGGAATTGTGACTATGTTGAGTAACGAGTGTCTAAACGATAAATTTAAAAGACCAGAGTTGGGAGGGAAAAAGTCAAACAATGGAAGGTCCTTGAATTTCCACATCTACCCACAAGATGTCACTACTTAACTAGACATGGTTACAGAAAAAGCTAGGGTTCTCGGTAAGCAGAACAATGGAAAACATTTGACTTGAGGATCTCGTATTTGCGTACTAGCTACACAAATATTATTTTATCGATACCTTTCATTATTTTCAACCGCAGTTACTGAATATACTGGCATGTCTGCTGGATGATATAGAAAAATGCCAAACAGATATAAGACCCACAAGTATTTGTCCTCTAAAATAAATAAAGTCAAAGCAAATTTGCCTTTCCAATTTAACTCTTTCCAAACTCACTACTCTCCCTCAAGCTAAAATTCACTCATATATGTTCAGTGTTTCATCTTTAACTGACTGCATTCTGTTGGAGAGTATTATTTACCTTAATCAAGAAAATACATTTTTACTACCGGGTTATGGTCTAGACCTTATCTTGTCTCTTTCTCAAGTCTTTCTTTTCCTCCAGTCAAAAAGAAAATAAAAAGACATTTTTCGTTTCTATGATTTACTATTAATATAATGACTTACTAATAATATACTATTATTATTACTGCAAGATTTCCAATTATGGTGGGGCAATCTCTGGATACTTGGTGTGTCCTACAGATTGATTAGTTTTAAAAGATCTAAATTTTTTATTATTTGCACACTTGTTTATTCCTGTTGTGTTATATACTGCCCCAGAACTGAAATAATCAACACACATGCCCAGAAGAAATAAAAATTAGACTATTTTACTTGAGTAAAACTGTCACTGACTAACAGAACAAAGGATTGATTTGCTCAGCTGTAATCCCTATTAAAAAAGGCAAACTTATTATAAAACATATGACAAACTATTTAAACATTTATCATTTGAATGTTTTCTTACATCACTTGGATTTCTGTCTTGTTTTTCATACTTTTCTCGGTCATAAGCCATCTTCTTAAGCAGCTTCTTCATAGCTTTGTCTTTTTTGTCTTTTTTTTGCCTTTCGGTATTATGCTTCCTCACTTGGGCCACGATAAACTTGGGAATCTAAGAAGAAACAAAATGGAGATTTTTGTCTAGAACCACATTTTTCATCTAAATAATTAAAATCAAATTCATTTTGGTGGCATTTTTGTGGTTGCTTCAGATGTTTATGATGTTTTATTATCAGCACTGGCAAAAGTTTTAGAAGGGAAAGGCACTGGCAAAGTGTAGTAAGAAATTAACTTGGAGTTAGGAGAGCTAGGTTGGAATCTGCCTCAGGTATTTTATTAGTTGTGTGACTGAACAAGTCATTGAATGCTCTGAGACTCAGTTTCCTTACCTATAAAATGGGGGTCATAACAACATCTCCCTGACAATGATACTATATAAATATGAGCCTTTATCTTGGCCTTTATTTTAAATAAGCAATTAACTTCAGGATTTTTCAGACTGACTCAACTGAACCACAGTAAAAATTTTGGTTTCCATCAGGCCTGACAGTCATTTGTGGTCCTTCTTCTCAAATTCAGATTATTAAAGTTTTCTAACTTCAAGAAGCCAAAACTGACTGTCAAAAAGAGAGCCAATTTTGATGAATGACTCTAAGATTTATATTCTACAGACTTTATAATAATAGAACATTATAACAGCATCTAATGAAATAATAAATGATAAAAATAATAAAAATATTTTAAAACACAAATTATATAAATTTACAGTGTAGAGGGAAAAGTTGTAATAAAAATAATAGCATTAGTAGAAAACAGGATTGAGATTGCTAAAGTAATTATGTAATAATAATAATAATATATATAATTTTGCAATTACATTTTTCTCTTTAACAAAACAAATATTTAAAATTGTCTACATCAGGTATATTCATATAGAGACAAGAAAAATTTGTTCCTTGAGAGAAAGAGTTGTTTTCTGTTTGGTTTTTATATTCCCAATGCCCTAGATGTACATGGTAGGCACAAGACTGCTAAAGTCAGAGAGAACTGGGTTCTAATTTCATCTTATATTCAACATTTCCTAGATTGAATGACCCTAGGCAAGTTGATGAACCTCCATCCTCCCCAATTCTTCATCTGTAGAATGGGGATAATAAAGTGCCTACTTCACAGTATTTAACAAGATCATATGTATTTAACAAGATCATATATGTGTTAAGTCCTCTATGAATCCTAAAGCTCTATGTAAATGTGAGATGCTGTTGCTGTTACTGCTAATTAAACTGATGCCATTGTAAGTCTGTGGGAACCATTCTTCAAAAACTCAGATCTTCTAACAGCCAGTTTTTTCAAGTCCAAAAATATTTTTTAATGAATGAAGATTTTTTCAACATTATTTTATGATAAAAAAAATGACCTATCAGAGAATATTAAGTATCACTGAAGAATGATTTAAACCAATCAAGTTATCACTGCAATGATTAAACCAATCAAGTTATCAGTGCTTTGGACATCATGGGACCTTTTCCCTTCAATTAATTTCAGATAATCAGTCTGATCAAGGTATTCAAATGGATCTGTGATCATAGTAGAGTGAATACTTCTTGCAGCAACAAAGACCGTCACCCATCCATGTCTGCCCATCTGGGGCGACTCCTGTTCATTTCATCTGTGAGTTCCCCATGGCAATCCACCTCGGTTCCTGCAGGCTTACCTCAGCTTCTCCTGATCTCACAGGTTTACCAGCAGAACATATGGGCAGTGTGCTTACTGCCCCTTGCTTTCATCATGTGATCAATCCATCATTTTTTCAATCACACATTGTACTTACTGGCCTCTTTATTTGAAGTCTTTGTTACATATCACAGCCTGGTCACACCTGCCACATGCTTTTCCACTGTTCTTTGCGTGACACTCATTTTGCATTCTCTGGAGACTGCTATTTCTGTTAGAATACTGCTATTAAAATGACAGACTGATTTCTGGGAGAAGCGTGGGGTCATTAAAGAAATTTTACAATTTCTCTAAGACATTCCAGTCCACTCTCCTCCTTCTTTTTAATTCTAGGTCCAACCCACTGTCCATTTGTACCTTCTGTTCAAGGTGTATATGCTGATTGATGAGTTCTACATGTTGTCTATCTTAATGCATGTCATAAAGTACCAGACAGAAAGGAAAAGAAAATAGAAAAAAAAAGGGAGCACTGATGTCACTAATAAAGGAGAAACATATAAAATTTAAATATCACTTGAGGCAAGGCATTCCAGAAAAGCTCTGAATTATTTGACTTGAACTTCCACAAGACAAAATCCTGGAAGGCTCTAAAAGAGAGAAGGTAAGGAAAAATCTTATTATCGGGTTTATTGGAATTGTGATTAGACTTTCCAAATATTTGACCTGGAAGGAATACTTAGAGACTACCTAAGCTTACCTTCCTCATTTCATAGAGAAAGAAACTGAAGGCCATAGAATTGTCCAAGGTCACGAAACTAGTTTTTGACAGCACTTTGATTGTACTTCAGGACTTCTGACCACTGAGTAATGTTCTTTCCCTTGCATCACAGAAAATACTTGGTTTTGTAACTTTACTGGGATAAATGCTAGACCTGTGATTTCTTGGTGAGGAGAGGTAAGGACCTTCTCTGCTTCTTATAGTCTTAAAAAGAATGCCTAAAGAAATAGGGAGTCTGAATGCTCTTTTTTTGTTTTGTTTGTCTTTTTCATGGTTCCTCCCATTTGTTCAAATTGCACACCATTTGGGGAAGGAGGGGAGGGAGGGTGGTGAAGAAAATTAAAAACTTATGGAAGTGAATGTTGAAAACTAAAAATAAATCATTTTTTTTTTAAAAGCTGACTGCAGAGCTGAGAGCACGGGGACACCCAGACCCTACAAGATTGAGACAGCATTCGATCTCACATCTTCATGGCTTATAGGTCATCTCTCTGCCTATTATGTCATGTTGCTCCTTCCACCTGGCTAGGAGGTATGGTATTACAGTGGTAAAAGCTACCTCTGGAACAAAAAGACTCAAGTCCAAATCCCACCTCAGATGCCAACTGCTTAGACCTCAATTTCCTAAAATGAGATTATTAGTATTAATTTATGTAGTACTTTAACGTTTACAAAGCACTTCACAAATACGATCTCATTTGAGCCTTACCATAATCCTGTGAGGTAGGCGCCATTCTCATTCCCATTTTATAAATGAGGAAACTGAGGCGGAGAGATGTTAACTGACTTGCCCAAGGTCATACAAGTAGTACATAATAGACCTGCAATTTGAATTTAGGTCCTTGGACTCCATATCTAAAAAATTTTCCACTTTACCAAACTAAGATATTTAGATGACTTATAAGGCCTCGTCAAGGTCTAGGATCCACAATCTTATGATTATTAAGATGTTTCCCAATGATAAGACACTAATTGTGTTGGGGATTTTTCATCACAGACATACCCATGTGATTGTTCCTCTTCTCTGAGCACACAGCTCTTCACCCTTGTTATACATGGGCCTAGAAATCTAACCCATCTCACATTTCTACATTTGAAAAATAACTTTTCAAAGTTTGTGGAAAAATGTTGTTTTGATCATGTGTAATGGTATCTAAAGAACTGTACAAAGTGTACTCACTGTCCAAAGAAGTTGCTGGTATTTAATTAGGAAATGCATTATGCTGGCAGTCCCAGCAGCCATCACAAATTCGCCTTGTTCACCGGGCTTGATGCTCAATCCAGGGCACATAAAGAGATTGGGAGCCATAATCATGGCCACGTTTCTCACGGTCATTTTATTTTTTTCTCTGTTGTCTATAACTCTTTGAAGGAACTCAAGCAGGGCCTGAAATAGAAATCACATTCTCAGATTTATCTTGTACATGAAGACGAAGGATGAGAACACAGCAGTAAGGGTGTCTTAGGGATCTGTATATAGTTTTAAAGATAGATTTCACGAAACAGAAGTCAGAAAGTGATAACAAACCTATGACAGTATGTCAGCCCCTTGGAAGGGAGGGACTGTTTCATTTTTGTCTCTATAGTCTCAGAACTTACACAAAGAAGGCACTTAATAAATGTTTGCTAACGATTCACTCCACCATCATCCTGATAGTCTCCTTTCCATTTCCATTTGCTTTTCTAACCTCTGTCCTCTTCCCTTATTAAATATGTTTCTGCTTATACTGAACCACCAAGGTGGTGACGTTGGGGTCCGTCTTTAGTAACTATGCTTATTCTTACCTCCTCTCCCACTTTTCCCTCTCTCATCCCTGACCCAAGTCAATAGGATCATAGGATTTAGAGAAGGAAGGGACTTCTGAAATCATATCATTCAACCCCATCCATTTTACAGATGGCCCAAGGTAACGCTGCTATTACTAAGTGTCAGAATCATGACTGAAATTCAGAGATTGCTGACTGACCCCACCGCCCTTTCAGCTAAGCCATGAAGTCCCTAGTGAGTTCCTCTTGGGATAGTAATCTTAGTGAATTAGAAATTAGAAGTTTTTCTGGTAATTGATTTTGAAGGGGTAGGGAAAGGGGAAGAAAAAGGAGACAAAAGCCAGTTAAGATTCCCACACTTATAGGAGTGTTTGGCTCTTTGGAGCCAATCTCCCGTCATAGTTTTCTTAGGAAAAATAAAATGAAAACCTATAAACCATACATACTACCAATAAAAAAAAAATGTTAGTCTTACTATTAGGTCACAAACTAAGGGCCTTTCCATTATTTTCTTAATACAGCTAACTTTGAGAAAAAAGGTTAAGAATCGCATCTTCATATTTAATTCACTGTCCTTGTCAAGGGCAAACCATTTCCACCTTTCTTTCTACATCACACAAAAATACTTATTAACATAAACATACTTGGAACCAACTGATTTATAACACCTTGTGATTAACGATTACGCATTCTATAAAACAATTAATAAAAAGAACCAGTGATTATACATTCTTCATTTCTAACGGTGGAATAGATAAATACGTGGGATTTAATTCCTGGGCAAGTTAAATTATGATCTAACTATGAAGAATCAAACCCAAACTGCCCCCAAAATGATTCACTTCTAATGTTCAGGAAAATATTTTTTATGCTCTAAAAAGAACGGATATCAGGCTAATTGTTCCTTTATTGTCATAAAATGACAAGTTAATTAATAAACCATTTTAATTTTAAGATGTGTGCATTCCTTGCTAATTGAAACCAACTCAAAGATAAAAATTCTACATTTTACACATACTATGAAAATCTGTTATTTCACTCATGTGGCAAGTCCCTGTTTCAATAGACATCACAACCCACTTATGTCTTGGCACACAGTCAGGAATACCTGAATTAAAATTCCACCTCAGACACTTACCAGCTATGTGACACTGGGCAAGTCACTTAAGCTCTGTTTACCTTAGCTTCCACATCTGTAAAACGGGGATAATAATACCTACTTGTCAGGGTTGTTGTGAGCATCAAATGATTTAATAACTGAAAAGCATTTAACACAGTGCCAGACAAATAGTAAATTCTATATAAATGATGCTATTTAGTTCATTAGTTGTGTCTGACTTTGTATGACACTATCTGGGGTTTTCTTGGTAAATATATGGCCGTGATTTGCCATTTCCTTCTCCAGTTCATTTTAGAGATGAGGAAACTGAGGCAGAGTTAAATGACTTGCCCAGGGTCACAGAGCATGTAAAGTCTCTGAGGTTGGATTTGAACTTAGGTCCTCCTGACTCTAGGGCCAGCATTATATTCACTGTGTCATCTAGCTGCTCTATATAAACGCTATCTCTTATCATCGTTGATGCCTTTGTTATCATCAGATCAACAATCACAGTCATCATCGTCTCGTCGCTGTCTTCGTCGTCATCATCATCACCATCATCATCATCATGTCTTCTAAATTGTAGTATAAAGCAAAAATTAAAACAAAAAAACTCCAGGTGGCTACACCTGTAGTAACAAGACTCTCTAAAATTGGTTAGTTTGGGTTTTTGACAGTAATTATACTGTTTATGGTTGCACCTGTATTCAAATGTTTCCAACATGGTAGGACATCTTGTGTCCAAGTGACATCACAGGCCTCTAGGAACCAGGGCAACGACTTTTTAGAAAACTTTTATAGAGATGATATTGAATACACACAGTAAGATTTGGGTAATTTATCAATGATCCTAAGCCCAGCACCAGTAAATATTTAACAGCATTTTCTTCTGCCACGATTCCTGTGTGCTCATATGTGTGTGTGTATCTTTTTAAATTATCCCTTTTTTGTTATTAGTTTATCATGTGACTTTAAAAAAAATGATCTTAGTTGAGTTATTTTGCTCCCTTCCAAGCTGGGGAATCCTTGCAAAATGAAATAAGTAGTTTGGTGTTCTGTAACAATTTTTTTTAACTTTAAAAAAAAATCTAGGGGGCGGAGCCAAGATGGCTGAGTAGAAGGATGCACGTTTACGAGCTCTGAAACCAAAACCCATAGAATTAATGTAAAAAGAGTCCCCCATAACTTCTGGGTCAATACAAGGTGTGCAGAAACAGAGTGGAAGAGATTTCCGTTCCAGGGAGCCCTGGAGACCTGTCCCCAGGGTCCGTCGCACCCCGGAAAGTGGACCCCACCCCCAACGCTGCCCTGGCCGCGGCCCCAGAGAAGCTGATCCGAGCAGGCTTCAGAGACGGAAGCTCCAGCAGCTGGGAAAGACCCTCCGCCCACAGAAGCTACAGGTCAGTGAGAGAGAAGCCTGGGCTGGACAAGAGGGGGAGCAGGCCATCTCTGTGACTCGGGCCCCCTCGGGAGGAAGCGGCGGCGGCAGAGACGGAGGCAGGAAGCGGCGGAGGCAGAGGTGTGGGCGGCGGCTGAGGCGGCAGCGGACCGGGACTCAGGAATCCCCCAGCAGCAGGCAGGATCTTCATTACGGAAGATTCCTCCATAAAACCTGAGGGAGCTGAGCCTGGGAGACGGCCCTGCCCCCACCCCGCTCTATTACGGAAGGCTTCTGCTTAAAGCCCCCCGAGGGAACTGAGCCTGGGAGGTGGACCCCCCACCCCGCCCCCACCCACTCCATTCCTGAAAGTCTCTACATAAAGCCCCTGAGGGATCTGAGCCTGGGAGGCGGCCCTGCCCCCACCCAAGCACCTGAACTAAAGCTCACTGATTGACAGCCAGCAGGAGGAAAGCCCATTTAAATCCCAGAGGCCAAGCACTAGCTGGGTGGATCCAGGCGGGGGTGGAAAGGAATCTCAGAAGTCAAGTAACTAGCTGGGAAAATGCCTAGAAAAGGGAAGAAAAATAAGACTTTAGAGAGTTTTTTCCAACAAATGCAAATGATCCCGACCTTCAGATCTGATAACGAGGACGTATCCTTACCATCAGGGAAAGACGTGGAGGGCGGGGCCTCAGTACCCCAGACACCCCAGGGGGGTGGTGGGTGGGCTCAGGCCCTGGAAGAGCTCAAAAAGGATTTTGAAAAGCAAGTTAGACAGGTGGAGGAAAAACTGGGAAGAGAAATGTCAGAGATGCAACAAAAGTATGAAAAACGGGTCAATACCTTGGTAAAGGAGACCCAAAAAAATGCTGAGGAAATTAACACCGTGAAAAATAGGCTCACTCAATTAGCAAAGGAGGTTCAAAAAGCCAATGAGGAGAAGAATGCTTTCAAAAGCAGAATGAGACAAATGGAAAAAGAGGCTCAAAAGCTCACTGAATTTAATAGCTCTCTCAAAATTAGAATGGAACAGATGGAGTCTAATGACTTTATGAGAAACCAAGAAATCACCAAACAAAACCAAAAGAACAAAAAAATGGAAGAGAATGTGAAATATCTCATGGGAAAAACAACTGACCTGGAAAATAGATCCAGGAGAGACAATTTAAAAATTATGGGACTACCTGAAACTCATGATCAAAAAAAGAGCCTAGACATCATCTTCATGAAATTATCAAGGAAAACTGCCCTGACATTCTAGAACCAGAGGGCAAAATAAGTATTGAAAGAATCCATCGATCACCACCTGAAAGAGATCCAAAAAGAGAAACTCCTAGGAACATTGTGGCCAAATTCCAGAACTCCCAGCTCAAGGAAAAAATCTTACAAGCAGCTAGAAAGAAACAATTCCAGTACTGTGGAAATACAATCAGGATAACCCAAGATCTAGCAGCTTCTACATTAAGGGATCGAAGGGCGTGGAATAGGATATTCCAGAAGGCAAAGGAACTAGGACTCAAACCAAGAATCACCTACCCAGCTAAACTGAGTATAATACTTCAAGGGAAAATATGGTCTTTCAATGAAACAGAGGACTTTCAATCATTCTTGATGAAAAAACCAGAGCAGAAAAGAAAATTTGACTTTCAAACACAAGAATGAGAAGAAGCATGAAAAAGTAAACAGCAAAGAGAAGTCTTAAGGGACTTACCATGAGTGAACTGTTTACATTCCTACATGGAAAGACAATATTTCTAACTCTTAAAACTTTTCAGTATCTGGGTAGTTGGTGGGACCACACATACACATGTACACGCATGCACACACATACACACATGCACACACATACAGAGATAGAGAGCACAGATTGAACTGAATAGGATGGGACCATACCTTAAAAGAAACTAGGGTAAATGGTGAGAGAGAAATGTAGGGGGAGGGAAAGGGAAGGGGGTAACTATATGTCATTTAAGAGACAGATAGGAGTTTTTCTTAGTGGAGGGAAAAAGAGGAGAGCTGAGAAAAAAAAAAAAAAACCAAGAAGTTTACCCTCATCACATTTGACTAAATGAAGGAGTGAAATGCACACTCATTTTGGTATGAAAACCTATCTTACAGTATAAGAAAGTGGGGGAGAGGGAGATGTTGCAAGGGGGGGATGATGGAGGGGAGGGCAAAGGGAGGAGGGAGCAATTTGGGGTCAACACTTGGGGAGGGACAGGATCAAAGGACAGAGGAGAAATAATGAGGGGCAGGTTAGGAGGGATGGTAATCCAGTTAGTCTTGCACAACGCGACTATCAGGGAGGTCATTGGCAAAACTACACAGATATGGCCTATATTGAATAGCCTGCTGTCCCAGGGGGAATGGGTGGGGAGGGAGGGATGAGGAGAATTTGGAACTCAAAGTTTTAGGAACAACTGTTTAGTATTGTTGTTGCAACTGGGAAAGAAGACATACAGTTAAGGAGGAATAGAAAGTCATCTGGCCCTACAGGAGAAAAGAGAAGATGGAGACAAGAGAAGGGAGAGATGACAGAAGAGAGGGCAGATTGGAGATAGGGAAAATTGGATTGCGTGGGGTATTGGAGTGGAGGGAGGGGATAAAAGGGGAGAAAATTTGGAACCCAAAAATTTGTGAAAATGACTGTAAAAATTTAAATAAATAAATAAATTAAATTAAAAAAAAAAAAAGGAACTAGGACTCAAACCAAGAATCACCTACCCAGCTAAACTGAGTATAATACTTCAAGGGAAAATATGGTCTTTCAAACACAAGAATGAGAAGAAGCATGAAAAAGGAAACAGCAAAGAGAAGTCTTAAGGGACTTACCAGAAGTGAACTGTTTATATTCATACAGGGAAAGACAATATTTCTAACTCTTAAAACTTTTCAGTATCTGGGTAGTTGGTGGGACCACACACACACATGTACACGCATGCACACACATACACGCATGCACACACATACAGAGATAGAGAGCACAGATTGAACTGAATAGGATGGGACCATACCTTAAAAGAAACTAAGGTAAATGGTGAGAGAGAAATGTAGGGGGAGGAAAGAGAGGGAAAGGGAAGGGGGTAACTATATGTCATTTAAGAGGCAGGTAGGAGTTTTTCTTAGTGGAGGGATAAAGAGGAGAGCTGAGAAAAAAACAAAACAAAACAAGAAGTTTACCCTCATCACATTTGACTAAACGAAGGAGTGAAATGCACACTCATTTTGGTATGAAAACCTATCTTACAGTATAAGAAAGTGGGGGAGAAAGAGATATTGCAAGGGGGGGGGGGATGATGGAAGGGAGGGCAAAGGGAGGAGGGAGCAATTTGAAGTCAACACTTGGGGAGGGACAGGATCAAGAGACAGAAGAGAAACAATGAGGGGCTGGTTAGGAGGGATGGTAATCCAGTTAGTCTTACACAACACGACTATCAGAAGGTCATTTGCAAAGCTACACAGATATGGCCTATATTGAATTGCCTGCCTTCCCAAAGGGAATGGGTGGAGAAGGAGGGATGGGGAGAATTTGGAACTCAATGTTTTAGGAACAACTGTTTAGTATTGTTGTTGCAACTAGGAAAGGAGACATACAGTTAATGAGGAATAGAAAGTCATCTGGCCCTACAGGAGAAAAGAGAAGATGGAGACAAGAGAAGGGAGGGATGACAGAAGAGAGGACAGATTGGAGATAGGGAAAATTAGATTGCTTGGGGTATTGGGGTGGGGGGAGGGGATAAAAGGGGAGAAAATTTGGAACCCCAAAATTTGTGAAAATGAATGTAAAAAATTAAATAAATAAATAAAATTTAAAAAAGAAATCTATTTTAGGAACACAAGTTCCCCAATTGAATTTTTTTTTGTAATCAACTATATCTTCCAAATACCTGAGAGGGAAAGCCCATCTTTCTAAATCCACAGAAGCTGGAGGGACAAAATGACTAAGTCTACAGAGATAAAGAAAATAATAAATATAACATTTATTCTGACAATTCTTATTCTAACCCCTTATCTACTGGAAATGTCACTGCTAATGGGGTGACCCAGCCCCCAACACATATATTCAAAGTGAACAAGAATAAAAAAAATCTCACTTCTCCCCTCTGTTCCCCTCCCATGTGACAACTGAGAGAAGCCGTAAGCAAGAATGCTAGCCATCATCAAAAACAAAGTAGTACCACTGTACTAAACCTCCTGATCTTTTGTCTATTCTGCCCCATTTCATGGGTCTGTTACTAATTTCTTATCTCACAAAAAAAATAATAATACTATTTATGTATTTATGTATAAAATACTATTATGTGTTTATGTATAAAGAAGAAAATGAGTCATTACTTTATGGTTATGGTTCAATTTAATTTGACAAGCATTTAAATATCTCTACAAAGTATGGTTTGGTGTTAGGTGAAAAAAGTCCCTACTCTCAAGGGCCTTATATTCTACCAGGGGATACAATATGTACATATACAAAATAATTTCAAGTAAAAAGTGTTAAAAACTTGGAATCAGGAAGGCTTCATGCCAGGATTTAGCACTTGGGTTGCTCTTTGAAGGAGAGATACTGTGAGATAGCAGTGAGAAGAGCGTCCATTCTAGACAGGAGATTTTTTTTTAAAAAGAACTACTCATCTAGATTTATTTCAAATGGCTATCGTGTTAAAAACAAACAAATCTCTTCAGAAAGATGAAAATTTTGCCACCTCTAAGCAAATTTTAAAAAAATATGCCACAGAATTTGAAGATACTCCAAAAATGTTGCCATCACTCAAAACATTTCCAAAGCTCCACATTTATAGTTAAATTTATAACCTCCTCATAGGCTCACAGGAACACAAATAAAAGAGCTAGAAGAGACTTTAAGGACAACTAGGTTCAATTCCCTAATTTTACAGCTAAGTGACATGCCCAAGGTCATGCAGCTGATAAATGTGGTGGGATTTGAATCCCAATCTTCCTTATTCCAAGTGATGCTGCCCTTAATGAGGCTACTTCAAACAAAGACACTCAGTATCAGTGGAATGGAAAGTGCTCTAGATTTATAAATAAAAAATCTGGGTTCTAATTATGACCCTGAGTAGATCAATGACTTTGGGCAAGTCATTTAACATCTCTGAATTTGTACCTTCTACCACACTTATTGTGAGCTTGAAACAACATCATGTATATAAAGTAAGACACATAAATTGGAAGGTATTTTCATGTTAGAATAAAACAAACTCTGATGTTAAAAAGAAATTTGTCAGATTTCTTTGCAGTCATATGTTGTCCTATGTCAAATGGTACCAAGCATCTCTCAGTTCCCAGCTGTTCCATAAAACTACCTCAGGTAGTAAATATTATCTATCCACTAGTCAGGCAAAACCTGTTCCAATATTAGGAAGAAAGAATAACTAATAAGACAGTTCTTCAGCCTTACATGTGAACCATGTAGGATGCTTCATCTACAGAAGTTGGAATATTCATGCTTATTTCATGAGCATGACAGGCTCACCACTAACACAGCTAAAGTCTGTTGTCTTGACAAGTCATATTAATAAATAAAAGGGGGAAAATTCCTTGCATTCCCTCAGTGGAATTCAGATTCCTTTGGTTTTCCATGATTGGCTTGTATTTCAAAAAATATTAATATTTACTGAATATTAAGCAAAGACTGAGGCAGGGAGGGGATAGAAGGGAACAGAGAGAGAGGAAAGTTAATAGTGGCTTTCCCCTCTTCAATCTCCCTGTTTTTTCTCTTCTTTAAATACTAAAACAAAGGTTCCCATGTATATTATACATGATTCTAATACTGAGCCTAATATTTTCATTGCTACTTTCTTAATACTTTTGCTGTTTTCCTTTTTGGAACTGAGGAGGGGTAAGGTCAGGAGGGGAATCCACAGGTTATTGATTGCCCCAGATCAGAGGTTTCCAAACTTATTTGGCCTACAGCCTCCTTTCAAAAAAAAAAAAAAAATTACTCAGTGTCTCAGTGGAAATCTACTTTATTTAACCCTTTAACATTTTTTAAAATGTGCATCACTTCAGAAAAATATACAAAATATTCTTTAAATGACACATCTTTAACGTAATAATTTGTCGATTTGTGTGTTTTTTCCTGTAATGATGCTATATTGTGCCCTGCAACTGTTAAAGTAAATTTGATGATGCAGTATTCCCTAAAAATTGGTAAAAGGTTATGACTTGCATTTTGTGTGTTTATCTGGAAAATAATGTAATCACTACAACTTTAACTCTGTTCCATGACAGACGAAACAAGTACGAACCTTTTTTTAAAAAAATTCTCTTCTCTCCTTATGCTTCTATCGCTCCCTTTTTTTATTCAGCACCCCCCAAATTGCACCAGAGGCTACTACTACTCCACCCCCTATCCTTCCAGTGCCCCCCAGAGGGCGGTATCACCCACTTTGGGAATCTTTGCCCTGGATGGTCATAGCCAAAAGAAGAATATAAATTAATATTCTTATTACTTAAATACAATAGAAATAGACACTGTTTCACTTTGAAAATTATGAAATTGATCAGACATACAGGATTTTTTTTAAGTATGATTTTAAGCTTTGAGGGGGAAATATTACATTTTGCTTTTACTAGATTATCTTTTGGGTAAGAAAAATGTTTACTTCTAAAAAACCAAAACTAATCCCAACTCAAGTGACACCTTCATTTCAAACTCAGCCACTTGTCCCCACAATCAATGGCTTTATGTCAGCTGAAGGCAATTGTTATTTCCTAATTGAAGTGGATGCAGGATTCATTTTCAAGTGAAACTTCTAAGATAAAATAAATATTGATTTACAAGCTATATTTTTTTCTTCCATCCTTGCCAAAGGACCTACTATATTAGCATTACAAAAAAAAAAAAAACAGAACAAATAACCTCTAGCTAATTTTGCCAAAATTTCTTTGTGTTATCATGTAGCTACCTGTCTGTATACACGTTCCATGTGCTGAGAATATGTACACACATCTTGAGGACCACCTATTTCAATTTTGTCTCTGTAACTCCAATAACTAGTACAATGTCTTAATGTATAGATACTTAATAAGTGTTTAGCAGATTAGAGATTTCTGTAACAATCAACCCATCTGACCTTCAGGGTGTCTCTATTGGTCTCAGGCAGAAGAATGACGAGAAGATTCAGAGCCTGGAGCTGCTGCTTCTTGGACGGAAGATCTGTTAAAAGAAGAAATATGTCTGAGCTCGGAAATTTTCTTTTTTTGTTGCTGTTGAAAAGAAAAGTTAACGATTATTTTAGGTCAAACATCAATCGGGAAGAGAGAGCCCAAAACAAGTGAGCAGCAATGCTTGTTTGGAGATTATGTCTGTGAGTGGATGAGTAAATGCAGCTGCTTCCACAGAGCTTCCCCTCACGTTGGATGCTCACTTCCAACTGTCAGCATATGACTTAAATGCCTTATGTTTCTAGGCACACAGCAGTGCTTTTTCAGGCATCTAGGTTATGTGAGAGTGACACATCACAGAAGAAACAACACTGGAGTCAGAACCTTTCTTCATTTGGCACATGACAGAAAGTCTCTAAAGAGGGAAAAAACCCAACTTAACATTTTAGTAATTTAATTTTTATAGTTCAAACTATGAAAAGTTTTTGCAGACTATGACAGGCCAAAATTCACCTATTTGTTTTAATGCCAAATCATCAAAGAACATCCTAATCCCATTAAGGTCCATCACAAGGCTATTAGCTTTGATGCAGCAAGAGAGGATGGGAAAGCAGGACTGGGGTAGATACTGATCATTTTCTATCTTTATCCCCAAATCCTTCCAAAGATATGTGTACAGATGCCTGGGACTACTGAGCTACAAAAGCAGGCACATCTAAAAGCTTTATTTCCATGAAACTGGGGCTGGATAGTATCCACAAACAATGTCAATGATATAAGTAATATGGCAATAGCAAGCTAACTAACATCTGAACTTGGATTTTCATGAACCTTAAGGTACATATGGATACTCAGCAGACTATAGCTATGGTGGAATTTTACAACATGATGATATGTAATGATGATAGTACAGTAAAGAGGCTTTTTTGAAATAAGTATAGGTTTGTCCTAAATAACACTTTTCAAAGATATACTTAGCACTTTTAATCTATCTAGCTATCTAAACCTTAGAAATAAACATATCTGTTTGCTTCTCTAAGTAGATATGCATACACACACATATGTGTGTATACATATAGATGTACATACTTATATAAATATATACATATAGTAAGCCCAAGGTACTTAAAGAGAAAGACACAAATTTTTAAATAGTATTCTTGCAGAGAGGCATCATAGCACTATGGATAGAAAGCCTGCCTTAAGAGTTAAGTATGAACTGGATTTAGGATTCATCTCTTCTACAAACTAGCTGACCCTGGGCAAATCAGTTAGCTTCTCGGTATTCTAGGCAACTCTTTAAGACTCTTGCTGACCTATATTAGGAGAGGACGCTTCTTAGGCCAACAAGCATAGGTCTAATAGTTTCTCCACTGTCTTATTCCTGTCTTCAAAGGTTCAACTTATGCACCTGCACCAATACAGGTCTTATTACCACCAGCCTGGAACTATTGAAGTATCTTCCTAACTGGTATTTCTACCTTCCCTCTCCTTTCACAATACTTTCAAACCCAAGCCACCATACCTTCATAGGGCTTCTGGTGACATCACTGTTCTAAGAACAACCTTTGGGTAATTCTTCAATTCATTAGGTTCATACTCTTTAGCTTCTCATTCAAGGTTTTCCACAATCTGACAGCACCTACTTTACAAGCTTAATCTCATACTATTCCTCCTCCACATACTCTTATGTCCTGGATAATTGGACTTCCTTACCTTTCCTTGTGCTTTTCCACATGCCATTCCCTATATCTGGAATATCCCTTTCTCATCCTGCCTAATTTCTGTCCATTCTTTAAGGATCAACTTAAAATGCCATCACTTAAAAAAAATTTTTTAAATTAATTTACTTATTTATTTCTTGTTTTTAAAATTAATTTTTATAAGATTTTGAGTTCTAAATTTCCCTCCCCTCTTCCTCCTCTCCAAGAAAAAATCATCACTTTTAAGAAGACTTCTTGGTTCCTCCCTTCCCCCTCCTTCCTTCACAAACTTCAAGCAGTACTTTGCCTACAATTCTAGTATTGACATTTTAAATATTATTTCACATTGTACCTTTTAGCCATGCAGCATGATGTAAACTAATCAGAAAGAACTGTCTTTTCCAAACTTTGCAGTCAAACCCTGGCACAGTACCACACCCTCACACAAGCCCACTGATCACCTACTAAATGTGTGTTGAAATGAATGAAGAAAGAAATATCCAAGATAGCACCACATGCTTATGGATGTGAGGGATAGGCTTTCTGATGTTGGTACTGACCTAAGATGCCAGGTGTTCCCCTCTCTGTGCCCCCCATCCTTTCTGATTGCAGTGGAGACAGAAGGCACTCCCATTATTGGCTCAATGTTTCCAGGAGAGACTCACTTAAGAGCTACTATGAGCACCAACTCCAAAGTTCCCTGAATCCAGTAAACACAAAAAACATGAGGGCTTCAAGCAGGGTGACCCACATCCAAGAAAGAACAAACCAAATGCCTAAATCTGTGCCTATGCAGGCTGACTTCAAAAGTATATCAGTCGTGACAATCTGGCAGACTTTCTCACGAAGCTTACTGATTTTATGGTAACAGCTAAACCCACAGTGTATATACTTCTCCAATAAATGTTTCTTAGACTACTTGGCAGGAAAGTGAAGTAGAATACAGGCATCTTATGTAGTTCATTCAATCATAAAAAGAAATGTGAAATTGCTGGGGATTCTTCAGTGCACAAATGTGCTGTGTTTCTTAAATAGCACATTATAAATCTGAACAGGAAGAAGGCATATATAATAACTTTGATCTCTATTTATTTAGGTCCCAGTAATCTAATATTTGAACTGAATTCATTGAGATCTATTGTTTAGGTCCCCAAAATCTAATATTTCAATTGGATTCTTGGGACCTAAATGGATCTCAAAGGTATTTCATGTGCTTTGTTTCTGATCTTATTTATTTGGGTACAGAGCAGAAAAAATATTTCATTCTTTTGAGCATGATTTGTGCTTTTGCAAATCCTGGGGATGTTACTAGAACAGCTTTTGTTCAGTCACTTTTCATTTGTGTCCAACTCTTTACAACCCCATTTGCGGCTTTCGTGGCAAAGGTACTGCAGTGGTTTGTCATTGCTCTCTCCAGCTCATTTTACAGATGAGAAAACTGAGGCAAACAGGATTAAATGACTTGTCCAGAGTCGCACAGCTAATATGTATCTGAAGTCATATTAGAACTCACTAAGATGAGGCTTCCTGACTCCAGATCCAGTACACTATTCACTGAGCCACCTAGATCTCTAACCAAACATCTGTTGTTGATTCCTTTTTCACTTAAGATGCAATAAATGTGAATTTATCATAAGAGGGCCTTGCTTCCAAAAATGTAAGGTTTCCACTTGCAAAGTCTGCATCAACAAGAGTACTGCTACTTACTCTGTACGGCCTGAAAAGCTTTGAGATATTCTAGACTGAGCAATGGCTGAGGCAGTTCTCGAATGAAAAGCTTTAAAAGGCTGGCGGCATCATGCTGCTTGACACTCTCCCAGTTAAAAGTTCCTTCATAAAACTTTGCTTCCAGTTCTTGGCAAAGGTTCTGAAAAAATGCAAGAACAAAAATGAATACCAAAACCCGATTCGGTCCTGCTGACACCTTTGAGCATTTCTCATATCGTAGGAGTTTTCCTGTTTTGGAAACCTAAAAACATTCTATGTGTCTCTACCATACCAACATAGTCACAGTCAGATCAATAAGCCAAGGTCTGGTCACGCTGTATTAATACAGAATTAAAGTCCCACCTTCTGTTCTGAGATCACCTCTCATTTACCCCGTATATATCTTGTTGGTACATAGTACTTTTGAAAAATTATTATTATTATAATAATATATTCCATTTATGTGATCTGTTTGAGAGCATGGGCAAAAATGGGGATTTTTACTAGGATCTTCAAAAATGGCAAGTAGCCAGGATCCTGCTTGGAAAAATATGAAATCTTTAAACTTTAGGGTGATTTTCTAAGCTCCTATAAGTGTAAACTAATTATTAATTTAGTAAGTGTATAAAATAGTAAATTTAGCAAATTATAAAATAATTATTAATAAAAAAAATTTTCACTGGAAAATACATAAAGGAGAGGTAGTAGAGAGTAGTAAAGTGTGAATTGGCCTTAAAGTCAGTAAGACCTGTATTCAAGTACCATCTGAGACACTCATTACTATGTGAACCTAGGCAAGTCATTTCCTTTCAGTGCTCTGGGTAACACTACAATACAGAATGGGTGCCAATCTTTACTGGTAGATAGTGTTTCCTCACTAAGGAGTTCCTCACTAAGGAGTTCCCTATTCTGATAAACTCACAAAATGCAAGCCACTTTTCAAATAATGAAAATATAGGTCTTTAAGATAATTTCATTTTGAAACTACAAAGAAAGTCTGCATATAACTAGATTTCATAGTCGTTTTATGGTTAAAAGTACAGGAGGCAGGTGACTGCTCAGCAGAGATAAATGGAAAACTAAATAATGTGACAAATGAGATTTTATAAAGCACATCCATTTAACTGGTTTAAATGTCTTAGGTGGTAGGTGACAAAAGAGCTGAACCATAAGTCATCTATTATTGGTTCTAATTATTCAATTCCAAATAGAATGAGAACAAACTAGATGAATTATGCCAAAGCCATTATTGGAATTCACTAGGCACACTATTTTGAAACTTGGGTTTATAACTATTAATAATACTACCAATAATAAATCTACTCATTTCAACAGCTTCCACTTTCTTGGAATACCAAGCTCCTAGGGGAATATATTCTAGAAGTCCATATACGCTAGAATAACAATATATTCTTAGCATACCAAGCTCCTAAGAAAATATATTTTTTAGGTTACCAATTTCCCAAGGAGAATAGGTAGGGCAGCTAGGTGGCACAATGGATAAGGTGATGGACCTGAATTTAGGAGGACCCAAGTTGAAATCTGGCCTCTGAAATTTACTAGTTGTATGACCCTGGGTAAGTCACTTAATCCTGTTTGCCTCAGTTTTCTCATCTGTAAAATGAGTTGGAGAAAGCAATAGCAAAACACTCCAGTATCTTTGCTAAGATGACCCCTAATGGGGTCGACAAAGCATTGAAAACTGAACAAAAAGGGACTATAAAAACTCCTTGAAAATAAGGATTGTTTCACTCTATGTATTTGGATCCCCAGCACCTATCATGTTGTTTGACACATAAAAGTTACTTAATGAATGCTTGTTAATGGATTTTTTTTCGTCACTAAACCATGAACCCAGTTAAGACAGAAAATGTTGAATATGTGACCACAAAAAGTTATGAGATATTTCTGCATCTTCTTTCCATCACTTTAAGCAATCTACAGAAGCTCAGTCAGAAGAGAACTCAGAGCATTTAATCTAACAAGTACCTAAATACGAGTCCTCTTTAAAACATTTCTAAAAAACCCAGCTTTCACTTGGAAGAAATGTAGAAAAGAGAGAGATCTGTCTACTTTTCAATAGTTCTAGCGTTAGGAAATATTTTCTTAAAATCTAGCCTTGACGCCTTAAAATTTTTTCCCATTTCTCCTACTTTTGAGTTTTCAAGCAAGAACAAGTAGGTGGTGCGATGGATATAGCACTCACCCTAGAGTCAAGAAGACCTGAGTTCAAATCCAACCTCAGATTCTTATTAGCTGTGTGACCCTAGGCAAGTCATTTAAACCCAATTGCCTTAGAGAGACAGAGACAGAGAGAGAGAGAGAGAGAGAGACACAGAGAGAGACAGAGAGAGAGAGAGAGAGAGAGAGAGAGAGAGAGAGAGAGAGAGACACAGAGAGAGACACAGAGAGACACAGAGAGAGACAGAGAGAGAGAGAGAGAGAGAGACAGAGAGAGAGACACAGAGATACAGAGAGAGAGAGACAGAGAGAGACAGAGAGAGAGAGAGAGAGAGAGAGAGAGAGAGAGAGAGAGAGAGATATCAAGGCAGAAAAAAGGTTAACTATTTTTTTTCCAAGTGACAGTCCTTTAAATACTTGAACATAGTTATATCTCTTGTAAGTCTATTCTTCATCAGTAAACAGATTCACTTCCTTCAATGAATCCAAATAAGGTATGACACTGAGGTACTTTACCATCCTGGTTATGTCTTCTGTATGTTGTCAATGTGGCAGTCAGAACTGAATATAATGCTCTAGAAAAGTTCTGTCCCGAACACAGTACAACACAACTATCATTTCTTCCCCTACTCTGAATACCTTAAATCCAAGCTTTTATGGCTACAATATCAGACACTACTGACTTGTATCAAGTCTCATTTACATTCCAAGCCTTTTTTCAGAAAAATCACTATCTAGCCATATCACCTCTGCCTTTATATCAGTCATTGATTTAAAAAAAAAGTTTAATACTACAGGGTTACACATCCTAGGGTGATCCATGAGAGGTCATTCCTATCTCTGTGGTGATGCACTATGGAGAACCTTCCAATGATTACTGATGCCTGCAACTTGAGTTCAAGTCTTCAACCACTTGAAAGTCTACATAACTTCACTAACAGCTAGCCCAGGGCTCCTTCAGGCTGCCCACAAGAAGAGAAAAAGAGATTAAATACTAGGCTAAAAATCTAGGGCAACTATTTCTACAGCATTTCCTTTATCTACCAGTTTAGTAACTTCATTAAAGTGGACCTGAAGCTAGTTATAGTACAGAATTATATTCCTTGATGCTAATTTAATATTCTCAAAAAGAAAGCCTCATTCAGAAAAACAGGAGGCTGAAACAAGAAACAAGTGAGGCTAGCAAATCATTTCAGTTAGAGTTGAAGGAAAAAAAAATCAACTAAGCACTTAGCATCCTATCTTCATATATTTACAAAAGACCAGCTGCTGCATAATTTGGTTTGTGACAAGAGGCTGGGTGGATGGGTTGAGCCAGCTGAATCCATTTAATTGGCCTTTCTGGAAATTACACTTGGTTTAGATTGTCCTTTTGACAGATTTCCTCTCCTAGGAATCACACCTTAGATGCAATGTTCTGCACTGAAGCAAATGCTCCCTTATCACCCTGCTCTTAGTTGGCAATCACTCTTTATCAGTGTGGGCACCGATGCATTGTGAATAGCGAAGGAAGGCACTGTACTGCTGTATGAAGAGATAACATATACACACATTACCTGTTTCTGAGGGAGTGTTTCTATTAAACAAATGCATTTCTCAACAGGACTTGAACTGATCTCAGAACCACTCTTAAGTGTGTCACTTGCCAGGTGTAGGAACTGCATTAGTGCTTAACAAGTGTGGGACAATGACAATTTGTTTAAATATATAGAGCTCCCAAATCGTTTGCAGTGGCTGTATAAAGCTTCAGAAGAGAAAGGCTGGGAGTGGTGGATAAGTATATTAAGTCACTGTGTGATTAGTTCAGAGCAAGCCTGAAAAAAAATTCAACAGCAAGGATCACGATGTAACTTGGCAAGTGCCAAACTGGCAAAATCGAATGTTCTAAAATGAGGAAACAAGTCAAAATAAATCAATGAAATGCATCTGCAGCTAAGAATTCAAAGAAAACCTTTCTAAAATGTATCTGGACTCTGGCTCTGGGCCTAGAAACATCCTAGCTCAAGATTCAGGGACTGGAATCTTCACTGCTGCAGCAAAGTGGCCTTTTCTCAATGTTCCTCTTACATAGTACTCAAATCATTTGCCATCTCTGGGCTGGTGTACCAGCTGTCCCTGAAAACTAGAACACACTTCCACCTCACCTCCCTCCACTTTACAGAATCCCTCTCTTTCTTCAAGATGCTGCACAAATACCCCTGTCTTCATGAAGCTTTTCCTAACTATTATTTATTGTATGGGACAGCTGGGTGGTCTGTGTGTATGGGACAGTGGATGAAGTACCAGGCCTTGAATCAGGAAAAGTTATTATCCAGAGTTCAAATCCAGCCTTAGACACTTACTGGCTGTGTGACCTTGGGCAAGTCACTTAACCCTGTTTGCCTCAGTTTCCTAATTTGTAAAATGAACTGGAGAAAGAATGGCAAACTACTCCAGTATCTTTGCCAAGAAAACTTCAACTGGGGTCATGAAGAGTCAGATGTGACCAAGAAGTTACTTAACAATTTATTATATACATACATACACACATATACATATATACATATATGTATATGTATATATTTTTATACACATACATATACATGTATATATGTGTGTATGTGTGTGTGTGTGTGTGTGTGTGTGTGTATAAAAACGTAATACTTCCCCCCTGAGAGCATGCAGGCTATTTAAAAGTAAAAATGGTTTCACCTTTTGCCATCTATACCTCCAGTGCTTGACTCATAGCTGGTGCTTAATTAGCATTTGTTGACTGATTCCTTGATTGACCAAACTCTACTTGTGAGGGACTGTCACTGATCCACTTCTTGAAGAACCATCAAAATAAACATTAATTCATGGGTTCAGGGTCTAACTAAAGACCCTGAAGAAAGCCCAGTCTTCTTTCTCCCAGTTTTATGTGGCTTTCATGGGAGTTTGTATATGTAAAAGAATACAATTATTTTAGCAATAGTCAGGCAGTTTAATTTACAAACTACCAATCTGATTTTGGGGAGTATCAAAAATGACAAACCTCCTCCAAAAAAGGGCTCTTTACCCTAGTGGCATTATATTATCTGATATTGCCCACTGAGTAGCCTGGGTTTGAATTCCAGCTCTCAACATTTATTAGCTATGCAAACCTGGACAAGTGACTTCACTTATGTAAGCTCTCTATTTCCTCTTTTTACAAATGGGGATAACATTTACACTTCCCATTTCTCAAGACTGCTGTGAGAATGAAGAGATAATGCAAAATATAGCTAAGGAAACCGAGGCTGAGATATTAAGCGATTTGCCAAAGACCACAAAAGTCAAGACAAACTTCATCTACCTCCCAATTTTGCTTAAAGCCAAGACAGACTGGAATTGTAATGGCAGAACATGTGAAATCAGAAAAGGAAAACACAGGACTACTAGTAATTAGAGGTTTGGACAATGCACATTGTGTTAGTAGAGCACAGTATGAGGCTAATGATTTGTTGCCAGTGGCAAGGTTACTGCTCTGCTAGATATTTAGAGTCAATGATGGAAGGGAATCTTGCTCAATTTGAATCTAACTAGTAGCACTTAACACAAGCCCAACATATCATCATGCCACAGAACAGCAGGTAAGTGCACAATTAAATAAGTGACTCCTAAGTGTTCAGCTTCCCAGAGAGAAGGACTTGTTAAGTTTCTATTTCATTTTTGTGAAATAACTGATAATTTATTAATTTTAACATATTACTCAGACTTAAAAAAAAAATTCCAGACAGAATCAAGACCTAAAGATACTTGAAATGAATACTTATTTTAATTTTTGTGTAAAGGTTTTTATTGTCACAAAGGAATCGAATAATAAAGTAACTGTAATATGACTCTAAGGTATAATTTAGTATTAAATCTATTCATAAGTATATTCAATCAGTTAGTACCTTTATCCTTATTGCAGCTCCAGGTATCCGTAAAAGCCCTTCAGTTTCTAATCCTCCATCTTCTATTCGAGAAATCAACTGTACAGAAAAAAATAGATGTTAATATTTAGAAATAAAACTGTCAAGAATATCATATCTATTTTACATATAAATGACTGAAATTGATTGCACCATATTCAGGTATGCATTCTGTGATTAGCTGCCATTGCATTACTGCCTTCTAATAAACAAGCCCAAGAACTTGAAAACATAATTAATTTCATGTTGCACTCAAGAAAAGAGATGGCTCTCTTCATACTGCCTTAGTTACAAAAAATGAGAAAAACTATGTGATTTCACACAACAGCTGTGTTATTGCAAACAAGTAGAGAATGAGGATGCTCATTTTAAAAGCTCCAAAAATAATTGTTTCTCCTGCTTTTGCAGGAGCCTGGACTCTATGATCTAATCAATCTTTTGCATTCTGATATTTGCACATTTGCATCTCATTTTCACTTTGTTCAAAGACACATTTTACAGGTTTTCAAGAGTCTTTCTGTTGACAAATGTTCATTAAACCACACACCTCTAGATGACTAATATTGCTTCATTCATTCAGGTCGCAAACAAATATATCAAATAGTGACTATTTCTCCAAAAGGAGAGGATATGAAATTTGATAAGACAAAAACCCAAACCTGGTAGAGTTTACGGGATCGTAGAGGATAAGGAACAAACACAGACAAAACATAATTATCTGGTTAGTGCCTTAGAAAAGAGCAAAACAGTCCTAAGAAGGTGAGGCTTGAAGAGTAAAATAATTATAAATGGCGAGGGAAGGGAAAATCAGGGAACATTTCTTGGCGTTTGGCTTGAAAGGATAAGCAAAAATTCAATTCAGTTTCTTGAGTTATTCTAGACATTCTTATTTGACGTTCTGGTTTGTCCTTTGTTCTTGAAAAGGACCACAAATGACAACAGGAAGGTAATTTGCAAGTAAATTGAATTTAAGCCAGGGAGGCCTGTGTAAAATCACTGGCCTCACTTTCTCCGTCAGAGCCATCTGGGTCCAGTGACAAGATATAAATCAAGATGGCTGGAGATGGCCCCAATGCACTGGGAACTTTGGCCTTTTTAAGTTAAGGTCTTTCCCAGGTCTTAATTTGATTGAGTTAACACCCATTCAATGATTAAGATTAGGTAAGAAATGTGGCAAATGAATGGCCTCTTTTACTTAGTCAAAAAGAAAAAAACACTGTGGGAGAGGAAGACCCTCAGGGTTTCTGGCCAAAACAGAAACAACTGCAATTTATACTCACTCTGAGTCGACAGGGCCCAAACAAGGTGCACGGCAAGGCTTGGGTTGGCTAATCAAATGAGAGCCAGTGACAATGGGTTTAAGGCATGGTCCTTAAAAAAGAAATCCAGCCAGTTTATCTTAGGAATTTACATTTGTTTGGTCTAAGTACTGGCAGATAAGGGTATGATTACCTATGTAACCAGAGGGAGAAGACAGAAGGAGTAGAGGGAAAGGAAAGAGGAAAGTAAGGGTTACTTTGGAATTATACCTAAAGAGAACGTGCACATAGACACCCACATACATATATATATATATATACACACACACACAAAATCAAAAAAGTATTAAGTGCTTACTACATGTCAAGCACTGACTAGTCTCAGAGTTGGGCATAAAATGAAAAGTGAAAGAGTCATGGAGCTTATATTCCCAAGAGAGGTGTATGCATGTATGTGAGATAGACATATATATGTACATTTATAAGTAAATGCATAATATGTACAAAATGAATAAATGGAAGATTTTTCTTTGGGGTGGGGGGCACTAGCAGCTGAGGGGGATCAGGAAAAGGGTTTATGAAAAAAACATTTGGAATCCTTAAGGTGTTGGTGGTTAGCTGCCTTCTATTTTCTGTTACTTGGCAGCCCATGGACACATGCTCAAACATGGCCTCCAACAAGTACACTCAGCCAGTCAGTCACACAGGGATATGGGGCTTACGTAGATAAGGCCCAACAGAGCAATCAGCTCAAGGCCAACAGAGCTACAGCGACCAATCAGCCGATACCTCAGACTATGGTCAGAGCAACTACGACTTCTCTTATGGAAAAACCCAGAAGACAGGCTATTGTACCCAATCAGTTCCCCAAAGATATGGTTCAACCAGTGACTATGGCACAGCCAGAATTCCCAGCTTTCTTATGGTCAGCATTCATTCCAACCTGGATACAGCCAGTATAGTCAGCCGCCAGCAGCACTTCAGGGGAACTATGGTAACAGCTCCCAGAGAAGGAGTTATGGGCAGCCCTAGAGGGGGCTATGGTAAGCAGTCCAGCTACGGTGGACAACAACAAAGCTTTTGTGATCCCCTACAAGGTTGGGCCAGAACCAATATAACAGCAGCAGTGGGGGCAGTGGAGGGGGTGGTGGAGGTAGCTATGGTAAAAGCAGTCATCTATAAGTATTGGAAGTGGTGGCTATGGCAATCAGGACCAGGGTGGAAGTGGAAGCAGCAGTAGCAGCAGCTATGGGGAAGGCCAGAAGGCCCATGGGGGAGAAGTTGGAGTGGTGGAGGTGGCAGCAGTTATTGCAGTGGTTACAACCATAGCAGTGGTGACTGAGGTCATGGAGGTAGAAGTGGCATAGGTGATAAATTTGATGGACCCTAGAAGCAAGGATCACTCCATGACTCTGAACAGGGAAATTTTGACAGTAATACCATATTCATCTGGAGCTTGGATGAGAATTTTACCCTTGAGTTTGTGGCAGATTACCTGAAGCAAATTAGCCTTAAGACCAGTATGACCAACTTGTACACAGAGACAGGAAAGCTGAAAGAAGCAGTGACAGTATCATTTGACGATCCCCCTCCTCCAAGGCAGCCACTGACCAGTTTGATGGCAAAGAATTTTCTGGAAAATCCACTGAAGTCTCCTTTGCAATTCAAAGAGTAGACTTCAACAGAGTATATGGCAATGGCTATGGTGACCATGGGCATGGTGGACCCATGGGCCATGGAGGCTTTGGGGGTAAGGCAGTGGAGGTGGCAGCTGAGGAGGATTCCCTAGTGAAGGGAGTGGTGGTGGAAGGTAGCAATGAGCTGGAAACTTGAAATGTCCTAACCCCACATGTGAGAGCATGAACTTTTCTTGGAGGAATAAGCATAATCAATGTAAGGCACCTAAACCTGATGAACCTGGAGGGGAGCCTGGAAGCTCTCAAATAGGGGGATAATTTTGGAGAAGCTCAGAGAGGTGGCAGAGGTAGCTATGACCAGGGAGGATACCAAAGTAGAAGCAGGGATGATGGGCAATCCTGCAGGGGCCAGGGTGGAGGAGACATAGGTGGCTTTGGACCTGGCAAGATGATTTCAAAAGGTGAACACAGACAAGACAGAAGAGGCTGTATTGGCCTAGCTCAAGCATCTTTGGACCATTTGTTTTTCCCAGACCCAACTATTGATCTCTTTATATTGTAATTTTACTGCCAGGCTCTTTATACTTGTTTTGTAATTATAACCATGCCTCCAGATTCCATTAAATGTCATTATTTAGTTAAAACAAATAAATAGACAGACAGATAGATAGATGGATAGAAAAATACATGAGCCATTTAAACTGAGTTTTCTTGAAGGAACTGATTCTTACTGCTAAATTTTAATATAATTGATAGACAGTATATGGTCCTAACCATAAAGGATGCATGTAGCTTTATTATTTTTTAAATAATCTTCTTGATAGAAATGTATGTAACATGTAATACTATATTAGCAAACTATAAATAAATGTAGTGGCTTTCTCAACAAAAAGTAACCTAAAGGGACTTTCCTGTACACAAGGATAAAAATAATTAAATAGAATTTATTCATGTAAGTGCTTTAGGAGCTTGGAAATTTTCAAAAGAGTGTTTTTACTAAAGAACTCCTGCCCAAGAAGGAGAACTTATTTTTCCATTGTGTATATCCAACTAGAATTAAATTGGGAAGAAATATCTAACTTTTCTATCATGAGGGGATTGCTACATCTCAGTCCTTGTAGTCATCCTTCAAAAAGGAAGAAAATAGTTGGACAAAACTGAATATACAGATTCAATGAAGCCTTAAAAAGCCAGAAGGATTTCCTTAGTCTTAGAAAAGGTTCAAAGGAGCAAAAATGTAAAAACCTTGCAATTATATTATAAAATCTGTACAAAAATTTAAAAATTATTAACTAAAGTTAGACTGGAATGGATTGAAACTCACATTGAAAAGACTTTAAAAATTTGGGTAGTCATATTTCAATGCCAGCTAAAAGAATGTGAAGTTGATTTTTTTAAAAAAAGCAAAACTCTAGACTACATTAGAAACAAATGGTCTCAGGGATTCTTAACCTGGGATATTAACAATATTTCACCATAATGGGTTTATTTTGTAATCCTATTTACTTTGTTTTATCAATTTAAAATCATTCTGCAAATCATTATGCTTCACCAGACTGTCAAAGGGATTCAGGACACAAAAAGAGGTTAAGGATCCCAAGTCTTTAATCAAAGTTGGAAATATGCCTTCTTAATATTTCATTGGATAGAATATATCTGGAATTATGTTCAGTTTCATGTATCATGTTTTAGAAACACTGACAATCCAGCATTAATTCAGAGGGGGTAACAAGTGTATGATAAAAGATCAGAATCCACGTCATATTAGGCACCACTGAAGGAATAAAAAATATTTTGTCCAAGAAGATCTATGGGGAATATGACATTTTCCTTCAAATATTTTTAGGACTGCCAAATGGATAAAGAACTAGACTTATTCCATAGGGCTTCACGTTAAAAAAAAAAAAATTCTGGTGGGTGGGAGCTAATGGGCAGATTTCAGCTCAATGAAGGGAAAATTTTCTAATACTCCACCTCCCCTTAAAGAAATCGAACCCTTTTAAGCTATTAAAATCTCTACGTCTAGAAGCACTCAAGTAGATACTAGAACACCAAGTTAGGGTGTTCATTATTCAGGAATCTTGCATTGGATTAGAAGCTGTACTTAAGATAATCAGGTCCTTTCAAACTCTAAGAGGCCTCTAACTTTCAAATCTACAAGCAAAGGTCAGTATCTCTTTATCTAGATAAAACAACGAATGAACTTGGGCTTGGAAAAAGAGTCTTTTAAATGGTCAACAATAGCTTTCTCTCCTCTTTGCCAAGAAGATTACCAGCCTGCCGTGCTTTCCTTTAATTGCAGTTGGCAGCTACTACTACCCCCAGAACTCAGTACCTCATCATAAAATGAGGCAATAAATAGTGCAGAACAGAAAGTAAAGTTTGCAACCAATGACTGAAGTTCACTACGTCTGTATGAGCAGGGGTACTAGAGACGACCAGTGCAGTGGTAGGAACTCACAAAGCACAAAATGCTCTTTCTCAAGATCTAGGTAGAGATTTTGTACAACTAGACATCATCAGACACTAAGAGAACTGAGACTCAAAATTCAGAGTAAAAACTGGAATTAAGTGATCTACATAAACTGTGATTCTTTTTATATAAAAAATAGTAGATTAGAACACTGTTGGCATTTTAAAACTGGATTCTTCCAACTTTCTAAATTAAACTTTTTGGAAAAAAACAGGTAGTGACACCAAAAAATGATACTTTGAAGATAAAAGAGGGTATCTAGAACCTATTTGTAATCAAGTGTGATTTGAATTTAACAAATTATAGGACTAACTGTAGAAATACTAGGACAATGAATTCATATCCATGCCTAGCAAAGAATCAATTAGGGATTATTAAGTACCTACTACGTACCAGGCACTGCTATGTGCTGGGGATACAAAGAAAGGCAGAGTATTCCCAGGTCTTAAGGTGCTTAAGCCAAATAGGGGAGACCATGGGCAAACAATTATGTACAAACAAGGTCTATACAGGCTAAATTGGAGGTATTCTCAAAGGGGAAGACATTAAAATTAAGAAGCACTGGGAAAGGCTTCTTAAAAAAGATGGGACTTCAGCTGAAACTTGAAGGAAGCCAAAAGAAGTGATAGGCAGAGATGAGGAAGAGAATTCCAGATAGGGGGGACGGCCAGTGAAAACACTCTGAGTGGGGAGACAGTGTATTGTGTGAGAGAATCAGCAAGAAGGGCAAATTCACAGAATGCAGGAAGAGGGGAAAGGGACCAGATTGCTAAGGGCTTTAAAAGCCAAACAGAGGGCAGATGTGGGAAGGATAATCCAAAAATCACTCATGGTTGGCTCTGGAATGTATTAGTATTCTGTAGCAGATCTACTCTCTTTTGCTGTTCACTCACTCAAATGTTTACTGAACACCTATGTTCAAGGTCCAATATTTGCCACAGTAGAGAAATACAATAACATATAGCTCGGTATTGTTTAAGTTGGTATTAAACTTAATAAGTAGTTCTTGAGTATATAAAAACTGGTGGAAGGAAGGGGAAGCTGATTTCAGATGTTTTGATTTCCCTGGATAACTGACATGTGAATTGAAAGTAGAATATATTGCTGACTTGATAAAATTAGAAAATGGTTGCTGAGTTCTACTTTAGAAAAAGAACCTGCTAAATTAAACCTGATGTAGAGTAAACAGAAAAGCTTAGGGAATGCACACAGACAAAATATTCACAAAGGTAAAATACTTATTAAAAATCAGGACTTCAATAGTTATCATTTCATCCATGGGATAACTTCTTCTACAACTCTATCACACCTTAGTAGGCTTTTGGAAGACGAATGACTGCAGTCAAAGCCATCACTTGCTGGTCCAGTTCTTGGTTATGTCTCACTCAGAGACATACTGTCTGGCACTGAGCAGCTCAAAAATCTTTCTAGTTTGATGGAACCTGCCAGGTCATATGTTGTCAGTAATAACTTTTAGCAATCCAAAGTTACTGCCATGCCATGACAAGGTACCAGTGTAAGATTTTAGAGGGAGAATTGTAAAATTCCTGACCAATTTATGAACATTTCCTACTACTGCAAGGATTCTTAAATCTTTTTGGTTTGGCAGTGATGCTTATAGACCTTTTTACAAAATAATATTCTTTTAAAAAATCATAACTTAAGGAAAAATGCTAAACTTTAGTTAGAGGTATATAAAAATAAAGATGCAGGGTTTTGTTTTCTGAATCAAGTTCATGGATCCCCTAAAACAGGAACCCTTGTCCAACTGTGTTATAAGGAATTGAAGCGTCAGTCAAATAAACGCAATCAATTTAGTGATACCTAAAGTTAGTCAAGTAATCATTATTCAGTCTTAATCCCACAAAAAGCAACTCCGTGAAATATATGCCATCAACCCTTGAAACTGAAGCGATTACTGTAGCAAGTGTAAGACATGACAATTCAGGAGACTCCATTGTAAGAATATTAATGCCAAAGACATCAATCCAGAATTCACTATTCCCAAACCCAGCTGACTTACTCGTTGTCTACTCACTTTTTGAAAGATCAAGGGTATCCTCGTCCCTGGAACTCTCTTCTGATCCTGCTCTAGCAATACTGACAGGGGAACACCAAAAAGACCGGAGTCTGCACAAAGTAAAAGAAAATAGAACATTTCACATCTATTTCAAAGTATGAAAATAGGGACAGAAAGAGATGATTTCAAAGCCATAAGCTTTCCTTGCACATTTAGAGCCCCTGACCTCATATTCAGTATGGCAGAGCTGAATGAATATATGCAATCAGGTTACTAAGTGTAATCAAACTAAATACTCTGGCAAAAGGCAAATATCCTTTCATATCTTCTCCCACAAGAGAGGGGAACTTCTATTTTAGCATAGATCAGAATCCAGAATGCTATAATGAACAAAATAATATAAAGGGACCATCTGCTTTTTCAGAAATCAGTTGGCAGCATGACCTTATTCAGCAAATCTTCTTTTCAGAAAATATAATGTAAGGCAAAGAACTTAGAAAAGATGTATGGGACTTTAAAAAGATCAGGAAAAAAACTCAAGAAGTTTATTTAACTATGCTATCAATCATCACATCATTGAAAAGAACTACTGCTGCTTTATATCTCTAAAGGGATTTGATACAGAAAAACATTCACAAAACTTTCCTTAAATTGAGGTTAAAAAAAAAAAAAAACGAACTATTTCATGTTGTTTCTATTTACGTTCAGAAAAATATTTGAGCTGAAAGAGAAAAACTAAATTTTCCATCAAGAAACGTTTATTGAGAACCTACTATGTACCAGGTGCTGTGCTAGGTGGTAAGAGTACACAGACAGAAGTGAAACGTTCCCCATAGACCAACGGTTCCCAAACTTATTTGGTCTATCACCCCCTTTTTTTAAAAAAATTACTCAGTACCTCCAGAAATCTTTCTTTAACTCTTTAATGTTTTTTTCTAAATTTGTATCATTTCAAAAAATACAAAACATTCTTTTAAATGATACATCTTAAATTTAATAATTTATTGTAAATTTGTGGGGTTTTTCCTATATTTGAGTATTGAGGATACAATATTGCATCACATATTTTAAACAATCATAAACTCATATATTCCTGCTGTGGAATGCTGGACTTCCACTCAACATGCTCACCTGCCAACACTTGCTTGTTGAGACCTGTCAGTGGATTTGACCACTGGTCAGTTATAACTTGCATTTTGTGTGTTTATTTGGAAAACAACGTAATCACTACAACTTTAACTCTGTTACACAACAGAGGAAACGTGTATGAACGGTTTTCAAAGCTTTCTTTTATCTTCCCTATGTTTCTACTGCCCGCTATTTTTTATTCAATGCCCCCCAGTTGTACTTGAGGCCACTACCACCATCCTGGATCATTTCAGCTCCTTGAGCTTCTTAAAAGTAGGACTGGTTTCTGCCTTCCTTTATCTCTCCATCAAAGTACCTTGCACATAGTAGGGGTGTAACAAATGCTAGTTCACTGACCATCCTCAAGGAACTTACATTCTACTGGGAGGAAGAGGCCTAGCATACACATACATGAATACATGCAATATAAATACAAGGTTATTCTATTACATTGTAGTTCATAAAGCACTATCTCTGGGGAATCTCACAATGATCCTTTACAAATATTATTAATCTCCATTTCACAGATGAAAAAAATGAAATTCAAGAATTAAATGACTAGCCATTTAAGTAACAGAGCTATCACTCAAATACTAGCCCTGTGACTTTAAATCCAATACCTTTTTCAACACAACCCCTGAAAAACTGCAAAAACAATTGGCCTACTGCTAATTTCTCCCCTCTAATTATCAGTCCAAACTATATAAAAACAATGAGATCTCCTAGGATAGAAGGGTGCAAAGATTCTTCATCCCAAACCCAATTGGCAAAAGCATACTTTTCACAGCTTCTCGCAAGACAAGGGTGTCAGGATCTAAAACAGAAGTATGGATGGGAGGAAAAACTGTAGCTTCTTAAAGGTTTTCTAAGTCATTTCTACTCAGTTTCCATCGTAGGAAATCCCTCTATGGTTCTATAAAAGAGCCCTGAGGAACTATGATTATGCCATAAAAATTCATGGTAAGTCTTTGGAAAAAGTTGTAGAAAGCAAAACTGAGAGGTGAAAGCACAGATCTAATAATGGGTATAGAACTCACACTGCTCTTGGCACAGAGATTGGATCTATCATTTCACTGGTAGAGGGTGTGAACTCCCAAGTGAGGAAATTCTCTTTACCAATACAAGTCTGTATATTCTCTGCAATTGACAGTCTTAGAGAATTGCCTACAGCACTGAGATTAAGTGATTTGTCCAGGATTACGCAGCTACCATGTGTCAGAGGGTGTTCCTGACTTCAAAGCTGCATCTCCTGATTCCACATTATGAAAAAAAAATCAGATTTCACAAGTAAGTTCAAGTAAGGCTAGTTCCTGTATAATATTTCACAGAAGGGGAGGCATTTGTTATGCACAAAACTTAATTGTCTAAATGGCAGGACAGCATGGCTATCAGTAAAGCTAACTGACCAACAAAATAGAGGTGGATGTTGAGAGGAGGGGGAATTACAACCACCCCAAGGGTCAGGCTACCATTCTGTGAATTATTTAAAAAGTCATCTTCATTCTCTCTCAATCACAGGGAGAGGCATGAAATTATTTATGATCCTTATATAAGCTCTACTATTGAAATATAAGATGTGATTATTACTCCTGAAGCACTGTTCTCTAGAGTTGAATTTGTAGATGAATCAATAAGTACACCAAACACAGCACAGAAATATGAAGAACTGCCAAAAATGACAGCATCAAACGGAGTGAGAAGCCATCCCTCCTGAATCCCCTTAACAGGAACTTCTAACAGTTTCTTCTTATCTTCCCCCGGTGCCCTATAACATGATGTTAGTGTGTTCTATACATATGTGAGGTGTGAAAAACTCACTATTACAACTCTGCCACTGATACTTAGGTTTGTTCTGTGGGCACAGTGGTAAAAAGTCAAAATCATCTTTGCTGTCTCTTCATGAGAGAATTTAATCATTTTCACTAAATGTTTTTACCTTTTGTTTTCATTTTCACAGCTTTCTGCTGCTTGAGCTCGATTCCAAATATATCGTACAATGCAGTCAACTCAATGAGAGCTAAGTAGCAAACTTTCTTCATGTCCTGGGGTGCCAGGTCACCAATCTTTGTGTTACCAGTTTTGTCCTTTGGCAGTCTGAAATTCTATAAGAAATACCACAAATGGAGTAAATATTTACAGGATGAACTTGCCTTTGAAATGTTAGGATTGAAAGTAGTAATGAGTTTACAGAGAATTTATGATTAAAATTAGGATCAAGAATTTTCTAAAGGAAGAAAGATGAAAGTGACCAATGAAAGTGACCATATAGCCTGGAGTAAGGTTGACCTAGATTAAAACTGAATGTACTTTGACTCATATACACATTCATATGCAATTTTAGAGACCAGGAAAAGGAAGAAGGTGGTGTAAGATAAATGGGGAATTATGTAAAAGAAGATCAAAGAATACCAGTAATTTTCATTAGAGAGTTAACCAAGACCAAAAATCAAGCGCTTAAACCTTGGAAAGAGAGTTATGTGTGAGTCAGGTAGCTTGGCCAGCTACTCTCCACCCTCCACTTCTTCTAATAATCATACCCTATCATAGCATACCTATACTTTAAATATGTAAAAGTAATACAAAACGTACATTTGAGGGTTTAGAACATACCCAGCAAATCTTCCCAGTGGAGAAGAAGCCTGTCCCATGTCCAATGACCTAGGTACAGGTTAAAGAACATATTTTCCACTCATTTAACCAAAAAGAGTCAAATTCTGAGTCCCCAGTCACAGTTAGGGTAGTAGGACAAAGATAAGGACTTGAGAAAAGAATTACATTTTCTTCTCTCTTGGTTCTCAGTTACGTTTCTTCTCTTCTCCTCACCTAACCCTTCACCTTGCCCTCCCTGACTTCCAGTTCACACATTCAACAACCACTCTGTCTAGTCAGAGAAAAAGAAATATTATAGAACAGACTAAACTGAGACGTGGAAGAAAACATGGGCAATAGGGAGAAACCAAAGAAAGGAAGCAAAGAGTATAGTAGAGCAGGACAAAGCTTTGGGGGAAATATCAACAGATATTTATTACTCTTTCCCTTGCTTTGGGTACTATTCCAAAAACAGGATTGCCCCCCAAAAAAAAAGAAAATAGCATCACGGGAGCATTGAATTAAAAAAAAAATAAAGTACAGAAGAGAACAGAAGGAAACACCAACGAGGACAGCTTTGAAAGTTAAGTGATTAAGCATATTAATATATTAATAATCTAATGTATTAATATAATTAACTATAAGTGATTAATATATTTAAAAGGAAAAACAAGATCTACAGAACAGAGGTTCAGAGTTTCATATGTAATCCTTATTTTATGTTATATTTTGTACATAAGAATGCTCATTTTATTTGGCATTGTTAAGTTTTGAATAGTATCTCTCTCTCTCTCTCTCCCTCTCTTTCTCTCTTTAAATCCCAAGTATTGATTGACCCATGATAAATCCACTTCATGCAGAAGCTGAATATCAGCATCATCTATTCTTTCTACTGAGTTTCCCACCATTGGGACTGAGAATTCCTCCTGGGATAAAAATCTTATTTCCTCACCTTTTTTTTTCTGTTCTAACAACAGAATTGTTGGAACTTGTTCTCAAATTAGTTCAAAAGGAAGAAAGTCTGAATCCTTTACATGTATATGACATTTACTCTATTGTTTATGAGCTATTTAAAAAAAATGACCACCTTTCTTCTGGGGTCAAAGAGTAAGCTGTTAGAAGAGATAAGTATAAAAGGCATCCATTGTTTTCACAATACACTGTTCTTTAAACATGTCCTGGGAAAGTTCCAATTGGGATTCTTGTAATTCAGTTTCTTTTTTGATTCTAGATTATCTATAAGGCAATCACATCACGGAGGAAAGTGCCCTCAAGGCTTATATTATTTCCTCCCCGTAGCAGTCATCCACACACAGAGTATTTTGCTCCTACTAACACTTGATCATTTAATTCTCACTAAGAAAGTATTTCCATTAAAAGTTGCTGAACGGTCACCAGTTAAGTATTTTTTTTTAATTGATATTTGACCTTTTTTTTAACGGGATGTTGGGGCTGGCAGGAGGGAAAGGGGGAGGGTTGGTCTAGAACTGTGATCTCATAACAGGAAGCTCCCTCTACAACTTACATTCTTAGAGAGTTGCCAAGCATTCCTAAAGGTTAAGGGCCTTGTCAACAGTTATTCTGAGAGTACCCAGGTCAGGCAACTAGGTTGCACAGCAGGATAGACAGCTGAAGAACTAAAGAAGAGCTTAGTTCAAATCCAGCTTCAGAAAGTTACTAGCTATGATTCCCTGGGCAAGTCACTTTGTCTCATCTGTAAAATGAAGATAATAATAGTATTTACCTCCCAGGATTATTGTGAGGACCAAATGAGATAATAATTGTAAAGCCGTTAGCACTGTTTCAAGAATATGATAAGTGCTATGTAAATATTAACTATGATTGCGACTATTCAAGTTCTGTCTATTTTGACCCACTGAATCTCTTGGATTATTATTTAAAAAATTAAGTGGTCACAGGGAAAGCAACAAGGAAATGGACATGAGGTTCCTCAGTAAATCAGTAATTCAGAGTGGATAATTAAACTAAGAAAGCTTAGTTTAAGATCTATTCCCTACAATGAGGAAGATACGTTATCAATTCAGGAATGAAATAAACAGTTATTGGCTTGTCAACTTTATAACTTCCAGGTGGACGGTATGGAACTGACTGGTGGATTTCAATCTGGTGAGGTCCTTACAATGGCTAAGAATGACATCCAGATTTTTCCTGCATCTGATCCTAAACCCAATGTTCTGAACTGTTAAAGGTCAATAATGAGCCACCTAGAAAAGATGATCCAGTGTTACATTGAAATCATTCTAACATTCCAAAAAGGGAAAGGCGATACAGTAATTGAAGCACTATCCCAGATAAATATTCAAAGAAGCCTAAAATATTATTACTTCAAGCATTTGGCTTACCTAGCAATTTTTTTTAACACAGCACCTAATAAAAAGAATGAGCTCTTTATTCCAATGTTTAATTCATAGTAGAACCTTTAAATATTTATGAAATTTCCTCACATTTGGTTTAGTTAATGGAGTAGATTGTCTAGTTTGTTGAGAGCAAGGAATGTGATTCAGCAGAAGCTACTCTATCTTTTTGTTTGCTTAAAAATAAAATTAAAGACCTCAAAATTCAATGTTTTTTTTGTCATATTGCAAGAGATCTCTTTCAACAAAGGTCTGCCTCTTGAAGCTTACCTATTACTAGGCAGAGTAGGAAATAAATATTTACTGATCTGCTCTTTATATACAGTGCATAATTGTATACCTATAAAAATTAAGAAGCTTGACTAGAACCTCAGTAAGGTTCATTGCAAGCACTAAAATTCAATGACCCTCACTATCCTGAATGATGCAAGATAAAAACTTGGAAAGCAAGTCAACATTATGAACATCAACTATCTGACATTGTAACAGAACAAGTTCTCCTTGCATTAATTTTTGTCTCCAACTTCTTTGGCAGGCAACAACTTTTGCTCTCTTTATAACACTAATAGAAGTTCATGTTTCTAATATGTTAAAGTTGGCAAAGCACTCCTCATAATAAACCTGTGTGATAGCTAGCATAATTACTTTCACTCATTTTTCACAGATGGGGAAACTAAGGCCGAAGAAGCAAAACTAGTTGCTTAAAGGTAGACATACCAGGTGCTTTGGTCCCAAACCCAGCACTCTTTGACCCGTTTCATAATAATTTCTAGCATTTCGTTGTATATGACCTTTTCAGTTTGCTATGTTTAATATGCTGGGGACTGAGAAATAAACAAGCAAGGTTCTTACTAAACAATGGGTTTAAATGGGAAGTGATGAGATTTCAAATGAGGGTCTAACTATGTGTGAAATTTATTTTGTTGATTCAATACTATATATTTCAGAGAGTTGGAGGAAGCCTAGAAATCTGGACAACTGCAGTGGTTACTCTAACCACCCACCATCTTATCTTCCCTGTTTTCTTTAGAAATGAAGTGAAAAAGAATGCATTGATTTGGCACAAAAAGCAACTAGAATGAAAAAACTCTATTAATTACTCACTGGGTTGTTTTTAATATCAAAACTGAAGCTCATCTGCATAAGATCTCTTGGTCAGATTTTTAAAATTAAACATAATTTATCCTTAATCAATTAATTGACACATGCAAGATTCCCATTCTTAACTATATCAAAGCTTATCTCTAAGCCATGCTGATTAATCAAAGCCAGACAAAGTTTGGGATTCTTGCAGATGATATCTTTCTCTCTCCTAATGTCAGATTAAAAATTAAAGAGTAAATTTGACTTTGGAATGATACACTTCAAAGAATGGTGGAAAAAATACCAACATTGGGTTTTTTAATGAATTTAAAGAAAGGAAGAAGGTACAGAATAAGGGGAGAATTATTTTGTTATTTTATTGTGTCATATTCAGTGGAGAAATAGATCACTGAAATGAATATTTACATTTATGAAGTCACATATCTATTTAAATATTATACAATGTACAGAGCTATAGAGCTGGAATGGAATTCAAGGAACTAATGCCTGACTCAAAGAGATAAAAATTAATCTTCATTCACTCATTCCACATATGTTGAGAGAATGCATGCCATAGAAGGTCTACTTAATTTCAAGGATATATGAACCCTCAAGAAATATACATACAGGTAATGAATTGTATTCTTCTTTGTTCTCCAGAAGCTTTTCTTTTGAGGTATCTTTCAAATTGGCTGCTTGCTCTGCAAAGGAAATCTCTAGATTGATGTCCGTTTCAGAAACAGGTACATCTTCAGGCAGACATGGGATATTCTTCTCACTAATTCCAGGGTTAAAGGCCAGATCTAGACATAAGAGACCCAAAGCCAACAATATCATACGTGTCATTTCTCTGCTACTTGTATTTTATTATATTATTGTCAATGCTCTGCATTGATGTAGGTACTTCTACAAATCATAAACCTTTTCTGATTCATTAAACAATGTTAAGAATTACTATATCCGAAAAAAAAAAAACAGCATTTATACAGCACTTCATGGTTTGCAAAGAACTTTTATACATTTTATCTCATTTGATCCTTAAAAAAACTCTATGAGATAGGAGCTATTTTTATCTACATTTTATAGATAAGGAACCTGAGGTTAAGAGAGATGAAGAGTCACCCAGCTAATAATTGTGAGGCAGAATTTGTCCCCGAGTCCATTATGCCACTGAGCGATCATAATGACGGTCAACATGTCAAGATGCCTCTCCAGATATAGCCAGACTGGCTTTTCGGAAAGAAACATGCCAGCAATTACCAAGCTTATATTTGAAGTCTTTCTAGCTTCATAGAAACTGACAAAGAGGGTTCTACTCCCAAGAAAACTTTTTTTTTTTATTCCTACCTTTGAAAACCTAGGGTAACCTGTATACCATGATGAAGGACTGAAGGACTTTTAATAGGTGTTGTTTATATACATAAATATAAGACGATAAATGGAAAATCCAGAAAACTGGAAAATGGAACATAACAAAGGGACTTTCCAAAGAAGTAAGTATAAACACACCGTTTTATTGACTATTCATCTTCACACGCACACATACCATACCTACCTATGTCTTGGAATAGGTTACATTCAAAAAAATCACTACTAGCAGTCATCCACTTTACTAAACTAAGGAATAAGTTACTAAAGGAGTACTGCATATCAAACATGCATTTGGTTAGCAAAGGAGACATAGGGCTGGGTGAGATTCTTTAATGATGCCAACACAATATTTCCCTACCTGTTTGTGCTTTAAAAAAAAGTTTCCTGGAATAAAACTCCCTCCCCACCCGGACCTGCCCTTTACTGGAATTTCACCTACTTAGTATTCTGAGAATTTCAAAGTCAGAAGTGCCAAAAAGCTAATAGCTGTGAGGCAGGGCTGGAGCCAGCTGGTACCAAAACAAATTGGTCGAAGAATACAAAGGTGCCCAGAGAATCCTTGGGTCATAGATGTTAATCAGAGATGTTCTGAACTTCATCATCATTTCCAAGGATTAAATTTTTTCTCCAGTCATGACCATCTTTATTAGTATTCTAAACTTCTCTGCTGAAACAAGCAGCTTGAACCTCTGATGAGTCTTCTAAGTAAAACTCTCCAGGAAACTTTTCAGCTTTGAATGTAGCACATACTAAAACAGCCTGGGTGAGAAAAACTGTTGTGTTACAGTTTGTTCTGATTTTTTTTCATCCTGTTCATTCTGTTCACAGTTTAAAAGCTCTGAATTGCCTGATAAAAGTGTACACCCCATACATACCCTCACCTACTCACACAGGAGTCGGATGAATTTTTGAAAGACCCCTGGGGAAAACTAAACACATACAGAGACTCGGATGGAAATTAAAATGAAGGTGTTTGGGAAGAAATCAGGATACCAATAATTTTATGTGTAGAAGTGTATTATTTTTAAATCCAAAAAAAAAAATAAGAAATACCAATGTAGCCTTTTACAACTCATATACTTTTGTTGTTGAGTAGTTTTTTAATCACATCCAACTTTGTGTGATTCATTTGGGGTTTTCTTGGTAAAAACAGTGAAGTAGTTTGCCACTTCCTTCTCTAGCTAATTTTACAAATAAAGAAATTGAGACAAAAAAGGGATAAGTGACTTAACCAGGGTCACACAACTAATAAGTGTCTAAAGATGGATTTGAACTCAGGAAGATGTCTTGCTGACTTTCATCTACTGCAACACCTATTCATTTCTCCCAAAACCTACTTACATTGAATTTTACAGCTAATCAAGTCCATCTTGTGCCCTTTTACTTTCAAAGAAGCATAAATTTAAAGCTTTATTACTATTGTTATAATTAATAACAATGATAATAATATACCTACATCTGAGTAATGAGAAAAGCAAACGTCATCAATGATGACTACACAATGCTGCTATTTCTCCTTAAGAACCGAACCCAACCTATGAATACATTTCTCAATACTGGCATCCTAGTAACTGTTAATTTTTTCTTTTGAGGTGGTGACCAAAAGGTCAAGTCAAGGTTTTTTCATTCTATTTTGCCCCCTTTTTATTCTGGTTCATACTTTCCTGTGACTGTATGCTTGTTACCTAGGAAACAGCTGTAAAGAAGAAAGCTGATTGGCCACTTTTTAAAATTAGCAACTATTTTGTACTACCTTATATGTAGCTGAGAATTTTTGAAGAAAATACTGTCCTTCTCCCTGACTATTCCCTCACCAAAAAAAAATATCACAATGAAGACAGTAATTGGTTTCTTCAAAGCAATTAGATCTTGCTAGAAAGAACATTTGGTAGTAGAAGAAATAGGACAGGAATAAAGATACAAACGTATAAGAAACAAAAATTTCCTCCCCCACACTGAGAAAAAAAGAATACTGAGAAGCATACAAGTTAACACAATTACAGTACATCTCATCATCTGATTGTCATACAGAAAGGAATTTCTTTCAAATTAAAGTCCAAGAGTTGAGTATATAATTCACCACCAAGCAACCAAACTGGTGATGAATTATATCCATCACAAAATAATGGGATTATTGTTTATTGTAAGATGGGAATTAGCACTTAGAGAAGCCATTTGGCTCTTGCACTAAATTTCCAAGGTGTGAATTGCTTAATTCCCTTCCCTCAGTTTCCCATTTTGTGCTTGGAGTCAGAAGTACTATGCCACAGATATTTTGTAAAACTCCTTAAAGATGACTGCTCCCTTGCCATTCATACTCACGTTACAAAAATCCAAAGGGAACTTTCAATAAAATTGTTTTCCCCTTCTCCAAAGTACCAGATAGAAGATAACAAAATATAAGCATTTTTGAAAAGAGTGATGGATTTTCATTATACTTTGCATTATATTTATTCACTAGGAATATTGTGTCTTTAACATGGAGAAAGTTTATGTGCACAATAATGGGAGACTATCCTACAGATAATTAAGGCCGATTTTCAAATATGAGAAGTCCTACGTTTAACACTACAACAGGCTTAGAGCTATCTAAATTGGAGAACACAAAGAATTTAAATTAATACGTATAAAAATCTAGTGTTGGAAAGCCATTCTGCATGAATCATGGCACCTCCACCCTCAGGGAGTCTGCTGGGACAGTCATACTTTTGAATGAACCCCAAAGACGGTGTTTCCCTCCCATCAGTCTCTTCAGATTTTTCCCCACTGTTTGTCTAACACTGGTTTCTTCACTGGCTGAAAAAGAGCACTGCACAGTAGTGAACACAGGTGCAGCTGTAAACACTGGGAGACCAGCATGGCTTTACTTGAGCTTAATTGATTCTCTTGTCATGCTAATTTGAGGATCTGGGCCCACTTCACAGTAAGCTGGCCAAAGCAGATGTCAATCAGAGAACAAGCAGGTCACACTCCCCCTGCCTGGTTGGCACAAGCGCTCATTTTGGCAAGGTCTTCTGGTCCTTTAGAACTTCCCACTTGTACACACTGAAGCCTGGACTCCAGAAAAGAGGGGAAAGACCCCGCGGTCAAGTTTTCTTCAGTGACTGGGTGACTGCCAGCCCCAGAAACCCTAAAAGCCCAAATTACAGTTACCCTTTCCACATGGCAAGGGTTAGAGGCCCAGCACCCCTACGATCTGCAATATCCACATAAAATTTTTTGGCCTCCCTTTGTACCAAAGAAGAGGTCGAATTTTTTTTTTCTTATGTGGGATGTTTGCAGTACCTTGTTGTAAAATTTCAGTTAAGTATTTGGTCGTAGGCTCTATATCATCTGCTAGCCTTTGCACGTCATCTGCAGCTTCTGCAAAACGCTCCCAAATTCCCATTTATTTTCTTATGCAAACCTGCAATATGTGTGTGCGTGCATGAGAGTGCGCATGTGCATACATGTGTGCATGTGTGTTGAACCATGTTGGAGAAAATTAAAATGTGGAAGGGATAACTGTATATATTCGCACTAGCATAAATTACCAGGAAGACCTGAGTTTAAATACAGACTCAGACACATATTAGTTGTGTGACCCTGGACAAATCCCTTAACCTCTGTTTGCCTCAGCTGCCTCCTCTGTAAAATGGGGATAATCGCAGCACCAATCTCTTAGAGATGTTGTGAGGATAAAATGAAATAACATTTATAAAGTGCATAACACAGTGCCTGACACATAATAAGAGTTATAAAAGTGTTACTACACAGTGCCTGACACATAATAAGAGTTATAAAAGTGTTAGCTATTATTATTACAGAGGACTGGGTCTGGAATCAGGAAGACCTGAATTCAAATTTGACCTCAGACACTTTACTAGCTATGTGGCCCTAGGCAAGTCACTTATTAACCTCTGACTGACTCAGTTTCCTCAACTATAACATGGAAATAACCATAGTACCTACCTCACACAGTTGTCATCAAGATCAAATGATGTGATATTTACAAAAAAAACATTTAGCACAATGTCGGGCACACATCAGACTCTTAATAAACACTTTTCCCCTTCCCCTTCCCTTAATCTCAACAAGCCAATATGACAAGATGATGTTATCCTCATTTTACAAAGGAGGGAATGGAGACACAGAAAGGCTATGTGATGTGTCCCGGGTCACTTAAGACTTAAGTGTCCCAGGCAGGATTTGAACTCATGCCTTCCTGATTTCTGAGTCCAACACCACCACTTAACTGTCTCTTAGAGCTAAATGGATTATAATCTCTAATGAAAACAGAGTCATTCTGAAGAGAAAATTAAGGCCTAGAGAAGGTAAATAAATTACCCAAGGTCACAAAGTAGGAAGTAGTACAGGGGGGATATAAAAACTCAAGACTCTCCAGTCCCAAATTCATCATTCCTACAAACCATGCTGAATTTGAGACAATCCAATCTAGTGCCAATGTTTTAGAAAGGAAGACATTGAGGGCCAGGGAAATTCGGTGATTTGCCCAAGGTAGTAAATAACAGTACTGGGAATGAAAGTGCATGAAAGGCCCAATGATTGATTTGCCACCTTACACTAATAATTGACAGTGAAATTGAAAAAAAAAAAAGAACTCTAAGGTTCCTTCTAACTCTACAATTCCATGATTCTAATTGAACATCCTTGGAGAAAGATTTAGGAAATTCCTTACTGGAAGTCCAAACCAGTGGAGACCTGTTGGCACCCTCAACTGACTTTTCGTTGCTCTCTCTCCCATCTCATTTCCTAGATTCACAATGCTCAATCAGACTAACTTATCCTCATCCTCCTCTAGCTTGAAATACTAATCCTACCATTGAGATTCCACTTCACTGTGGGAGAATCTGATGTCCCCTCCCATTAAAAAAAAAATACGGCATCATAATACTTTGAGGATTATAAAGCATTTTACACGTTAACTTAAAATTTGAGAGTCACAATAACCCTGTGAAGCAGATGTTATTATTTATCATTCCCATTTACAGAGCAGAAAAACAGGGTGAGAGAGATGAAAAGACTTGTTCGCAGTCACAGAGCTAATTAGGGTATGAGGCAGGATTCAAACTTAGGTCCTTCCCAAGGCCAACTGCAGCACTCTATCTCTTAGCTGCTTCTCCTATATGTGTTTCAATTAGCCACGGTGGTGCCCTACTACCTGGAACCCCTATTCTCCTTTTTCCTCTTATTCTCTGACTCCGTCGGAGTCTGACACATTCTACTCATGTACAGAAGTGTCATGGATGTACTATCACTGCTATCAAATGATGAGGCCACAGGATTACAATCCTCTAAAATACCATGTTTTTTAAACCAATGACCAAAGACCTAGATTAGCTGGGAGATTGAACTGGGTTAAAGGGTACAGTAGGCCGACTGTACCACCATAACTGCTGTTTTCTCTCTGTGTCCTTTCTGTACATTTCATAGCCTGATTCCCATACATGCACAAACCCAGATACTGAGAGCAAGAAAGGATAATGCATGTCTACCTGACATGCCCTCTGAGAGCCATCATGGCAACTGAACTATGCTGTGTGATAAAGGACTGCTAATTAAAAGCCTGAACCCAAACTTTTCAGTATAATAGGAAAGATTCAATGCAATACAACTTGGAAATAGTAAAGTTTTTGCTTTTCTATTTAGCGTAATGGTTAACAGTCAAGAGTTTCTCTTATTGTCAATGCATATTTTATGTATTTGAATTTCTATATTTGTTTAAAAACTATACATACAGAAATAGCTTATCACATAAGGAGAAACAAGAACAATGATACAGGAGAAAGACAAAGAACAATGATATAGTTAAATAAGAAAAAAATTCAACAAGACTATCCACGATCATTTTTACATGAAGAATTATCAACCTTTGTAAAAATCAATCTAGTACTATTTACTGAGTAATAACAATAATAGCAACTATTTATATGGCATTAATTATGTGCCAGACACCACACTAAGTGCTTTACAATTATTATCATCACATTTGATGCTCACAAGAACCCTGGGAAATAGGTGCTACTATTATCTCCATTTTACAAGACAAACAAATGATAAATGACTTGCCCACAGTCACACAGCTAGGTAAGTATTCAAGGATGAATCTGAATTCAGGTTTTTGTGACTCCAGGCCCACTGATCTATGGAACCACCTAGCTGTATACTTGAACGCCTCAAATATACAAGTCCCTGTGGAATTATCCTCTAGGAAACAAAACTTTAGTGCTTTTTATGCAATAGTTTCAGCAGAAAGTGAATTTTCTAACAGATCATGAATTTTTATTCAACCAATAACGGGAAAATAAAAGAGAAATGGCAATACCTACCATGTTTTTCTTTATATTTGTTTTCATTTGTCCTGACTGATTCTAACTCACTGCCATACGGAACCTAAAGATAGAAAAAGAAGCCGTTTAGTCAGACTGAATTACAGACAGGAAAAAAAATCACTACATATACAGTAATTCTATTAATCTTAGGCAATGGGATGCTTACTGGAATTGCACCAAACTAAATAAATAAATACTAAGCTTACTAATCAGTTAATTAATAATCCCTGTGTGTCAGCAATGTGGAAAATACTGTACTATTGGCTACTGGGAAGAATTAGAAACAGGTCACCACAGTCACTATCACCATCATCAAGAAATTCACAATCTAGGTAGAAAACAGCATATATAAAAATGTGTGTATATGCGTATATGTATGTGTATGCATACACACACACACGCACACACACACACCCCTCTTCAGTCATTTTCAGTTGTGTCCAGCTCTTTGTGATCCCATCTGGAATTTTCTTAGCAAAGATACTGGAATGGTTTGCCATTTCCTTCCCCAGCTCATTTTAAGATGGGAAAACTGAAGCAAACAGGGTTAAGTGAATTGCCCAAGGTCACATAGCTAATAAGTTTCTGAGGCCAGATTTGAACTCAGGAAGATGAGTGAATACACTGCACCATCTAGCTGCCCCCACTCCCCCACCCCTTTAGAGATATCATTTCATTGGCATGGTACTCCTGTACACTCACTACTTGCTTACACCCTTGCCTATGTCTTTCATAAGGGTGTCCAATTCACCTTCCATCTTTTAAACTGTTATGGATACCAGTGGGAGCAGTTCATATGTTTGCCTCTTGCTATATAATGGACCAGTAACTTCTTTTTCTAGCCACAAATTCATAGATTTGGACTGGAAAGGGACTTTAGTCCAAACCCCTTCTTTTACAGATGGGGAAATCTGAGGCACACAGTTAATCACCAACGAACCATTGGAAGAACAAGAATTCAAACATTTCCAAATCCATTATTTTTTTCCACTGCATTGTCACAATGCTGCCTCTTCGTGTGTGTGTGTGTGCACGCACACATGGATGTACTTGAAAATCATTCCTGGTAATATATTTTAACCTAGTGGTTTCTTTCTGGGGGTGGAGTAGTGCAAGGTAATACGGTTAAGTGACTTGCCCAGGGTCATACAGCTAATAAGTGTCAAGTATCCAAGCTACATTTGAACTCAGATCCAGTAATCTATCCACTGAGCCACCTAGCTTTGCCCCTCATTTGTTTCAAACTCAAACTGAAAGGTGAGAGTGATGGGGGCCCACCACCAAACCCTACATAAGGATCCCTGTAGCACATATTGACTCAGAAAATTGTTAATATTAATTAATATTAAAAATATTAATATTATCAATGTTTTCTTGTATTTTTATTTATTTTGTTAAATATTTCCCAATTACATTTTAATCTGGTTCAGGTTGCATTCAGGAGTGTTGCTTTTCTGTGTTTGATACCCCTTCTTTAGTCAATTTAGTTACATCCTATGTCTTTCAAGGAATCTTTGGCTCATCTACAATTTTGATCTTCTGAAACACGGCCATGTACAATTCACTGAAGAGTACCACTGTTGGCAATAAATTCCTTCAATTCTCTGATCTGCACACAGGAGTGTGAGCAGTGTCTCCCTACAGTTTATAGAAGGAGGATATAAGTGTGATTGGTCCTTTCTCTGAGGCAGAACTGGCCAATCTGAATTTGCTTCATTGTATGTACTCTGTGGAATTTGAATAGTATTGGGATGGTCATGAACTAATGGGGAAGCTAGGTAGAGCACAGGGCCTGGAGTCAGAAAGACCTGAGAACAAATCCAGCCTCAGACATTTACAGCTGTGTGACCTTGGGGAAATCATTTAACCCCGTTGGACTCCATTTCCTCAACTGTAAAAAGAGCAGAAGAGAGAAATGGCAAACCACTCCATTATCTTTGCCAAGAAAACCCCGAATGGCATCACAAAGGTAAGTCATGGCTGAAAATACTGAAAAACAACAACACCGAATTAAGGTTAACCGAATCATTCCCCTCCCGTACATCAGTCAAGGTGTCTTCCATAAACACAGAAAAATGGAAGGAGCTTAATTACAGTTACAATTTCTATTCATACTCCAGCACCTGATACATGCTAAGAACTATAATCCTTAAGCTGGTAGGCAACAGGAGAGTTTTTCTGACCACTCAGAGAAGAGATTAAAGAAGCACTAGAACAGATGTGCTCCCATATTATTATCTGCCATTACTGTACTGGTCAAACCAACTAGGAATACCCAACATCTGGATATGGAATTTCGGATGAAGGAAGTAAAGTCCACACAAATGAAGCTGCTCCAGTCTTGCTCAGAAAAAAAAACAAAACAAAACATAATAATATTGTGACCCCAACTTCCCCAGATAAGTCAGTGGGAGAATATCCTTCCATGGCTGAGAAAATACAGCCAATATTTCTACTTCAACATCTACAGGCATATTTTCATGCATTGGGCTGGAATTGTTTTCTTTAGCAATCTAGGATGACGGGGCAGATGGCATTCATTTCTGCAGTGAATTTTCTTGTGTCAGCAAGACTTTATGTGAAAGTATTTAAGAGTGAGGCATCCATACACCCTCAACTCCTGTAGTTCATGTACATATAAACACAGCTGGCTGAAATCTGCTGCAGTTGCTAAATGCACAAAACAGATTATCACAAATGCAATACAGGTTCATATAGGAGCACTGAGGTCTTAATAATAATTTTGTTAAATATCTATTTTATAATTCAGGGTGGACTTAGAACAAATTAATACTATTTCTATTAACTTACATTTTTTTTTCTTGTTCTGGTGTCTCTATCAGCAGATTCCAGACCATCTGGTTCAAAAATTTACTAGAATTTTGGTTTAAAAAAATTGTTATCAACTTTGAGGGGCGACATGCTCACTGAAACTGGTAGACGTGATTACAAAGATTTTGCTCAGTCTATTTTCTCACCCTTCTCCTTAAGAAGATCCTATAAGATCTCCTTGCCAAGAGAAAAGATTTGGCAGCTAGGGGCAACACCAGTTTAGAATATAGACTTGTTTGCAAAATCTCATGGAGGAGGCTGGTGAAAGATTATGAGCCATGTTGGCTCATAAAACAGTGAGAAGCACCACAGAGAAAAGCAAGTTTACAGCAAGTTTGGCAAAAGACCCAACTAAGCAAAGTCATGCTGAGGGCATTAAAAACGAAACTGGATGAAGAACAACAAACAGACCCAAAAAAATAAATAAAGATAAGTAAAGATTTTTATAACAAACTCTTCCCCACCAACAAGAGAAGAACTACCACATTTAGAATCGTAACATCACAGTTGCAGATGAGCTAAAGGAGGAAGTAGAAATAGCAGAAAACAAAGATGGCAGCTGGAGGGTTAGACCAAGTACACATGGAAGAGGGCAGTGCTGGAAGCAATATAACCTCAAGGATATAGAAAGACTAATTCATAAAGTATGAAAGAGGAGAACTAGAAATGCTTGGGTGAAATGATGCTTTCATTCTCACTCTACCTCCATCCAACTATCAAAAATGTCCAAATAAATCAGAGATTCAGATTTGCATGAGAGCAGAAAAAGAACAGATCCATCCTTCTTTATGCATATGGGATGGATTATTTCCAGACTAACCCATTATGTCTTCTCTACAGCAGAAAAGAACACTTACTTTTTCTGTTGACTCTCCCTGTTGAGCAAAGATGTCTCTGACATCAGGGATTTGGTACGGCTTGTTTTTCTTCCTCATTGTCTGGGAGACCGTCTCTACCCGTTTCTGTACTGCCGCTGCCTGAGTCCGGGTCAATGTTGATAAGAAAACCATGCTTTCTTGGGAATCTCCAGCACAGTCTTCAAAGAGATTTGACAAACCAGCCTCCTTCAGCCATTCCTCTTCTAATTCTCCCTCTAAGTCAAGAGGGAAAATTGTGTTCAAATCAAGAATATTTCCATTATAAAGGAAAACATAAAAAATCCTTCCATTTGACTTCATCACACCCCACCCCTTAAGAAATGTTATAGGAGTGTTTGGTCAAAAAAGATATCAAACAAGCAAGCAAAACCTCAATGATTACATAAGTTTCTTATAGAACCAAGATAAAGAAAATTCTAATGACCTTGGAAATTATTAGATTTCCCAACATCTCCATTTTTTTATACCACCAAGAATAAAGTCAATGATGAAAACATCGGTTTATAGCTGGGTCCCCTCACTCTATTCCAGAAATCAGTTCCAAAGATTTTAAGAACTCCTAAAATTAGCTGCTATACACAAAGGTAATAGTTAACAGGAAGATATCTGAAGAGCATCAGTCACTAAATGATTCCATCATTTAAAATTTTAAATTCTTCAAGTTTTAAAGAGTACTAGGAAGTTATTTACATTGACCCTTAGACACCCTTTCCCCTTACAAATGAAAAGTACCTTTCTGATCAGGGAAGTTGTTTTTGGTGGTAGATAACTATTACAGAGACAATTCAAATCATTGATAGGAGAGATATTTTTTTAAAGTACTCTAACATTTAACTAATAAAATTAATGAAAATACTGAAACCACAAAAATTAAAAATTGCTTTTTGGAAAGGGAAAAATATCATAACAAAATAAGTAAACAAATTGCCAGAGAAGAACTGCTTGTACTTTGTTTTAGTAGACCCTGTAATGTTACCTCTATATGGAGTTCCTGGTGATGAAATTCCTTTCATCAAGTGCAAGCTGGAAACTTCCCTACAATTAACAGTCTTAAGAGAGTTGCTTGGAGTAGTGCCACTGACTCCAAGACCAACTTGCTATCTGCTATGACCCTTCTGTTTCTTGGTTTATTCATTTGTCATAATCAACAGTATATGTGACAAAGAGTCTGTTTATTTTAGAATCACTTGTTTCATTAAAGGGAGGAAAAACTCAAATGAAAATGCAGAGAACTAGTGGTAAGTAGGGAAAAACATTTCTAACCTTTGAAAAGGTTGTTACAATTTTTTTTTCTTTCTAAATGAGGATGTATTTTAATTTTAATGAGTGACATAACAGCTCATGTTTATGCATGCAATGTAAATTAGCCCAAATACTCCTTACCATTATCATCTATCTCGTTGCACTTTACATTAGACAGGTTTCAAGTTCATAGATTTTACTAGAAAATGTACAGACAGCAGTCATATAAAAGAACACAATGCTGCAATTTTTTTTCAAGCCAGAGCTGTGACTTCATTGGGAATTCCTATGAAAAAAACTACTAATACAGATTAGCAACTTAGAAGTACCTGGAGAACCAAGATGGACTTGCCTAGGGTTACCCAATCATTACATGTTAGAAGTAGAACTTAAATCTAGTCTTAGGGACGCTGATCCCTGTTCTCTTAAATTGCTATTAAATGATCACAACAGTCCTGGCTGTGTATTCTGGAAAAAGTTTTGCAACGTCATAGAAACAGAAAGAAAATCGAACAAGAATTAACATATGATTTTAAGAAAGTATAAAAAAAATTTAAATGGAAAAAGGTGCAGATATTTTTAAATAACCCTGGACTAGATTTTAAAGTTTTGCTAGCATGGAAGATAGCCTGGGTAAGCAAAATCATAACCTGGGGAAAAAAATTAAAGAATACTGATTAATGGACTGCTATTAACTTGGTATGGCAAAGAGCACTGGAAATGAGTTGTCTCTCTCTTGTGGGAAGAGAAGTGAGACACCGTGTATGTGGTTGTTTCAATATGTTGTCAAGAGGAAGTTGGTAGTATGTCTGTTGGTTTTTGCTTAATGTTTATTTATTATAGAGGAGGATTCAAGGTAGGAGGAGAATATATCAGGAAATGATGAAGACATCAAAACAAAAAGAATCATTAAATAATTTTTAATTGTACAGCATCTTTCTATAACCCACACTTCAGCTTCACTTGATAGAAAACCACCTAGGACAAAGAGTATTCTTGTTCATTGCCTTTGACTTCTGAATATTTTTTTCATACTGTGTAGGGAAAAAAAAAAATCTGTGTTTCCCTGTTCAAAGTATTATTTGTATGGTTAGTTACATATTTTTTAAAGCCATCAATTAAAAAAAAGGAAAAAGACAGTTGGTCCTGTCCTGTTCAACACTGGTTTCATTGATTTGACTTAGATGAAAACATGTTTATCCACTTGTGAAGCGATATGAGAGGGATCATTTGAAAAGAATAATAAATAAAATGACTAACAAAATTAGAATTCAGAAGTATTTCAATAGCCTGGAACAATAAGTCTAAGCAGAAAAGATTAAATTTAATAGAGATTAAGTTCTATACTGTGTTGTATTTTTTTAAGACATTTCAGAAAGTATATGATAGGAATATGAAGACCTGTCTTTGTTATTGCTGAGTCATTTCAGGCATGTTCGATTCTTCATGGCCCCTTTTTGGGATTTTCTTGGCAAAGACACTAGAGTGGTTTGCCATTTCCTTCTCCAGCTTATTTTACAGATGAGAAACTGAGGTAAACAGGGTTAAGTGCCTTGCCCAGGGAAACACAATTAGTGAGTATCTGAGGCCCGATTTGAACTCATGAAGATGAGTCTTACTGGTTCCAAGCCCAGTGCCACTTAGCTGCCCCAACACCTGGCTAGATAGCATTTTATATTAAAAAAAAAAAACCTAGAAATCAGTCAATTAACTCACATTTATTAAGCACCTAAGCTAAGCGCTGGGGATATAAAAAAAGGTAAAAGACAGTTCTTGACCTTGGAAAGCTCGAAGTTTAATGTTTACCATACATTTAAAGTTATTTAAAAATCAGTTTCTCTAACTTTGTGCTGACATTTATCATTTCCAGATCAAAGAGGGCTCACTGCTTATATTGTATTAAGAAAGTTGTGTAGGATTCTGGATATATTTTCCAAATTAAAGTGATATACACCAAATAAAATCCAGGAAAGGAGAAAGGGGATGGTGAGATATAAGGAAACACCATGATACTGTAATCAGTGGGAAGAACTAGGATTACTTAGTAGGGACGAGATGAGGTTCAGAGAAGCTATGCTAGCTATCTTCAAACATTTCAAGGACTATTCAAACAAGAGAGTGGATTTGTTCTGTTTTGCCCCATGGGGCAGAAAAGTAACAAAGGGTAGAACATACAATGAAAGTAACAAAATCAATATAAGGAAAACTTTTATTGCAAATAGAACCGTTGAAAAATAGAATAGCTGCTTCCAGTGAATCAACATGACGAAAAGTCATTAGCTGATCCACTGTCAGTGATATTATAGAAAGAAGTTAGTTTAGATTTTGTGAACTGATCCAACCATTATAGGAAGTGATTTGGAATTATACCCCAAAACTTACTATTGGACTACGCATCTGCTTAATATAGCAATCTCTACCAAAAAAAAAAAAACAACAAACCCAAATGGGATCACAAAGTCAAACACAAATGAAACAACCAAAGAGCAGATGTGTACATATGCATGTACATCATATACACATATGCACCTATGTATTTTGCATATATGTAAATGATGTTATAGAAAGTAGACTATAGCTGTGAACTGGTCCAACTATTCTGGAAAATAATGTGGAATTACACCCAAAAAGTTACTATTGGAAATGGCACTATTATATGTGCATATGTATGTATATATATATACTATGTATCATATATGTATGTATAAATACATAATGTATCTTATATATGTATATATAGGTATACATAATACATATGATATTATGATATTATAAAAGGAAGTTAGTCTAGTGCTATGAATTGGTTCAACTATTCTATAAAGTAATTTAAAATTATACCCAAAAAATTACTACTAGATTATGCTTTGACTAAGATAATTCTAGACTATGTTTTAACACAGCAGTGCCATTAATGGGTGTAGACTTATATATACATACATGCATGTATGTATATTCAATATGTATCCAAAAGAGTTAAAAGAAAGAATCCATATATACAAAAATATTCAGAGCAGCACTCTTTTTTTGGTAGCAAAGACCTGGAAATATAAGATGTGCTCATTAAGTGCATGAGGAAAGACTAACCAAATCATGAATAGAATAATTATATTATTATATGGACCATGCTATGGTCCACATATAATAAAATATATTAATAGAATAGAATAATTATCATACTGTAAAAAGGGATGAATTCAGAGAAGCCAGGGAAGACATGTGGGAACTAATGGACCAGAAGAATGATATTTTCAATAACAATAATACTGTAAAAACAAATAACTTTGTAAAATGAAATAACCTCTGATTAATGCAGTGACCAATGACTCCAGAAGATGAAAGATGGAGCATGCTTCCCTCCGCTAGAAAAGAGAAGGAAGAATGCAGGCATATAATGAGGTATACATTTCCAGAAAAAACCTGTATATGAACTTGTTTTGCTTGGGTATATTTTTATTACAAAAAAAGAGAGAGATCTTTATTTATTTTCAGAATGGTGAATTAGGGATGATTATAATGACAAAAAAAGATAGAGAAGAAAATACAGATGTAAATAAGACAAATGTCCCTATATGAGACAAAGATAAGCAGGGCAGTGTTAGTCTTAAAAGCTATGTTAAATTTAATATATGCTTTTGAATACAAGCTATATTTTAACAGAAGAACATAGTTCCATAAAAAAGGAAGTAGTTAGTCAATTTCAAATCTAACATCCTTTCATTCTAGTATTTTTGTCAAGAATCTAAATGAATAATAAAAGGTCATATCCAAGTATTTTAGAAGATCAGGAAAACCAAGAACACATTTGTATGCCATTTTCATAAGCCTACTAAATTTGTGTACTATCTCTTCCCTAACAGTTTTCAAGTTGAAATGTTAATCCTATTTTTAGGCAAGTTATTTCAAGAATTTCTTTTTCTTTTTTCACTTCTGTCTCACACTCATTGGCTCTATTAACATATAAATAGACTGAAACTGTACTTTATTACCATCAGGCTCTTTTACAACAACTGCTTCTTGTTCTTCAGGTCTGTTCTCTCTAGATTTTTCAATATTTTCCAGTTCTGTCCAATAGACTTCCAAAGATAAGTCATCCAATGAATCCTGGGAACTTGATCGATCAAATGGTGGCTTTTCTGCAATTTTTTTGGAGCTTTCATGGTTCATCGTATACTGGCCAGACCTGCGACTATAAATGCAAAAGAAAACAATTCATTACTAGATGACAAAGGAACAAAGTAAGTCTCAGTTGGTAATATGTGCTTAAATTTTTAATAGATTAAAGTAGTTCTTTTTGGTCTGCAACAATATTTACATATGAGAATTTTAGCAGCAGAATAATTTAAATTTTAGAATGTCAGAGACCTGGGTTCAAATTGTGATTGTGCCACTTATTACCTTGTGATGACTTCAGACAAGACATTTAACGTCTTGGGGCTTAAATTTTCTCATCTATTAAATAAAGAGGCTAAATCAGTGAATATCTAGATTATCTCTCTGCTCTAAATAGTAAATACTCTCCTGGAGAAGAATAGGGAAGAAAAATTTCAATTTCATGAATTTTCTTTCAGCTTTTTAACTATAACTACTTACAATCTAATGAGATAGGCAACAAGTTGTGTCTTGATTATAGACATTTTGTGGTCATAAATCAATGAAAATGAGTTAGAATTTCAGAAGTACATCTGAAGCTATAGAGGGCTGTTTTCCACATAAGTAAGCCAAACTGAATCAATATTCTTACATAACAGAAAGCCTTACTTAGCAATAAATTTCACCACTGGAACTGAAGTTTATAGATGAGGATGACTGATTAATTTCTAGACTATTGTTCTAACCTATTGGATATATATTCCCAATTAGTTTTCATCTACAGCATATATGTGGTTTTTGAAGAGGCAGAGGAAACAAGAGACCAAATTGCCAACATTTGCTAAATTATGGAGAAAGCAAGGGAGCTCCAGAAAAACACTCCTGTTTCATTGACTATACTAAAACCTTTGACTGTGTGAATCACAGCAAAGTATGGCAAGTCCTCAAAGACATGGGAGTATCAGATAATTTAGTTATCTCCCAAGGAACCGATATGCAGGCCAAGAAGCATCAGTTAGAACTGAACATAGAACAATTTGATTGACTTAAGATTGGAAAAGCAGTCTGACAAGCTTGTATGTTGTCACCTTATTTAATTTATATGCAGAGTATATCATGTGAAATGCACAGCTGAATGGATCAAAAGCCAAAATCATGGTTGCTGGGAGAAATATCAACAATCTCAGATACACAGATGATACCACTTTGATGGCAGAAAGTGAAGAATTAAGAAGTCTCTTGATGAGGGTGAAAAAGAACAATATAAAACTGGCTTGAAGTTTAACACAAAAATAAACAAACCAAAAAACCTAACATCTTGACAACTGCTTCCATTACTTCCTGGCAAAGAGAAGGAGAAGAAATGGAAGCAGGGTCACATTTTATATTCTTGGGCTCAAAGATCACTGAGACAACAACTACAGCCATGAAATTAAAAGACACTCCTTGGAAGGAAAGGTATGGTAAATCTAAAAAACAGACATCACCTTGCTAACAAAGGTCTGTATAGTCAAAGCTATGTTTTTCCAGTAGCAACGCATGTGAATGTTGAAATGTTGAATGTTGAAACAGCAATGACTGTGAAAGTTGGACTATTATAAGGAAAGCTGAGCAGGGCAGAATCTATGCTTTTGAATTGTGGTGCTGGAGAAGATTCCTGAAATGCCTTTGGACAGCAAGGAGATGCAATCAGTCAATAGTTAAAGAAATGAATCCAGACTCTTCACTGGAAGGACAAATACTAAAGCTGAAGCTTATATAATTTGACCAGACTCAATGAAAAAGACCCCGACGTTGAGAGTCATTGAAAGGAAAAAGGAAAAGGGAAGCACAGAGGATGAGCCACATAGATAGCAGCATGGAAACAATGAAGATGAATTTGGAGAGACTTTGAGACTTAGTGGAGGATAGAAGGGCTTGTCATGCTATGGTCCTTAGGGTCATGACTGAACAACTGAACAATAATAGCATTTATGTGTATACACATATAATTTGCAAGCAAACTCCTTCTGTATGTGTGTCCTGATAGAATGCGGGCTCCCTGAAATTAGTGATTGTTTTACTTTTGGGATTTATGTACTCGGCAGAGTGCCTGATATAAGTAGAAGCTTAATAAATGTTTGTTGGTTGTTTGTTAGTACATCTATGTAATAATAAGGCATAAATACGATAAAACCATTCATTTAAAATTTACTATTATTTAGACTTCTGACTACGTAGAAATATACTTCTAGTTAATTATGAAAAAGTAGTTTGTTGAAGGACCAGCAGTTAAGAAAACCTCAGAGGATCAAGCTGCATCACTTCATGGATACAGTATTTTTTTCCTATCCATATGACAAAGAAAATATAAGCATGTTTATTTCAAAATAAAGTTATGATAAAAGTTTTGCATCAATTGATGTATCTGGTCCTTCTAGTATTAGGCAAAAGTACAAGATTCCAAAAGAAATGAGGAAGACTTCTGACTTTAGAATCAATCCCCTCTTTATATACGGTCTGAGAAAGGTAATAAAATGGAAAAACCAGAACAAGGAAAGAGATGGTACTTACAAATGCTAATCACAAATCAGTCTCATTAGAATTAATTGAATTAATTCATTAAGAATAAACTCTCTAGAAGATAATATTTTATTAAACTTGTATCTATTTACTGTGATTAAAATAATAGTTTTTTTAATTTTTAAAAAGTCAAACTATTACAAACCAGTTGCAAAAGTGAAGAAACTTGTAATGGCTCAGAACTGGAAATCAAAGTGATGGCTATCAATTGGGGAATGACTAAACAAACTGCGGTATGTGATTGTAATGGAATATTACTGTGCTATAAGAAAGGAGAAGCAGAATGATTTCAGAAAAATCTAGAAAAGCTTAGATGAATTGATACATAGTGAAGTGAACAGAGCCAGGAACGTGTTGTACATAGTAACAATACTGTTTGATGAACTATGAATGACTTCGCTATTCTCAGCAATACAACGATCCAAGACAATCCCAAAGGACTAATGATGAAGTATACTCTCCCATCTCCAGAGTAAGAACTGGTGTTGACTGATTATAAATTGAAGCATGCTATTTTTCACATTCTTTCATTTTTTCCCTTTATTCAAGTCATATTATACAAAATGACTAACACGGAAATGTTTTACAGAATTGCTTATGTATAACCTATATCTGATTGGTTCCCCTCTCATGGGGGGAGAGGAGGGAGAGAGGGATAGAATTTGAAACTCAAAACTTTAAACAAAAATATTTTTTAAAATTGGGGGTAGGGGCAGTAAACAAACTTTAGCCCACAGGCCAAATCTTCCCTTTGCTTTTACTTTTGTAGAAAAAGTGCTTAAAGTATAGTTCTTTTTCATTCCTATTCATTCATTAAGCCCCTACTATGCTCTAGATGTGTTGGGTGAGAGTGGGAGAGATAAAAAGGAAAAAAAAATGAAACCTGCCCTGTCCATAGAAAGTTTTTCTCTATTTACGTATTTCCTTTGAAAATTTCATAAATTCCCAATGGGTTCAATTATCCATCTAGACAGCCCAAGTCTTCCTCCAGAACTCGGGTTGTTGTTCATCCTTTGTTTTCCAAGAGGATCAATGACATCACAGACTGATGTCTTAACTTGCCTGTGAATTGGATTTAAGCGAGGCAGAGTTGCACAGACATCAGCCTCACTCTCTCTTCCAGAGTCACAGAAGTCCAGTGGCAAGACAAAATTAGGGACAACTGACAAAGGCCTCGGAGACAATGGATGACCCTGGCATTTTTGATGTCTGACCAATGTCTCACTCCACAGCATAGTGGGAACCAATGGTTCTGATCTGCTCATTCTGCTGGGAGAAGTCTTCATAAGCTTGGGGTAGACATTTCCTTAATTCACCAACAGGTTTGAGGTTTGTCTGCTACCCTCACCCTTAGTTAGCCCATTCACCAAGATGGTTTTACTGGTGTTCTTAGAGACACAGGTCAGAATCAGGTGAAAGGTGAGCACTGAAAGTGGATGAACAGCCTTGAGAAGGATTCAGCAAGGCTTCACACCAGCGGTGCTAGCCCCAAGCTCTGGTACTGTATCGTGAAACACCTAGGGACATTTGGAACTGAATATGATACACCAAAATCAATTGGGAATTTTGAACTACCATCTCAAATTCAACATGCCCCAAACAGAACTAATCTTTTTCTGAAAGAAAAAAAAAAACAAATGCTCTGGCAATATGTCTTCTTTGTTCTGCTTCTATATAACACCTGGCCTGGCCTGGGGTTAGTAAAGGAATCTATGATGTTACTTTGTCTTGCTGCTGTCTAAGATGAAAGACCTCTTACGAGTATACTCCCACAATTAACTTAATTAACCTTAATAAAATCTATTAATAACCAAACTCTTATAAGTCCCTCTTTCTTCATTATCTCAGTATTCCCTTGGAGGGTATGCCAACCTACAACTGGCATAAGGGCAGAACAGATCTGCCCCTTTACATTTGGTACAGTGGGTAAGATAGTCTGCCCCCTTACACACACCTATCCAACAGAGACAAGCTCTGGTCAATTCTCCCTCCACACCTCTTGCACCAATCCCTTCTCTCCACCTCCTTGGTTGAGGCCCTCATTCCCTCTCACATGGATTGTTACAAAAGTCTCCTAAATGGTCTCCCTGCAGTCTTTTCTCTCTCAAACCCATCCTCCACAAAATGATTCTTAAAGCACAGGTCAGGCCATGTCATTTGTGTGCTCAACAAATTCCAGTAATTCCCTATTACCTCTACGTTCAAACGCAAACTCCTGTGTTTGGCATTTTAAGACCTTCATAATTCAGCTCCAACCCATCTTTCCAGTCTTATGCAGGACTCCCATAAACACACTTTTCAATTCAATCAAACTGATTTTATTGCTGTTCATCACAGCCTTGTCTTTCGTACATCTCAAGCCTGGAATGCACTCTCTCCTCACTTAAAAATCTTTGAGTCTCGACCCTTCTTCAAATCTCCACTTAAAAGCCACCTCTTACGTGAAGTGTTTCCTGACTCCTTTACCTGCCACTAATGCCACCCATCAAAAATGTATCAGGTCCTTATACTGTGTACAGTATAGTATAAGTGAACATCTTATTTTTCCCAATGGAATATGTGCTTATTGAAGCATAGGACTGTTTCTATTTTAAAGGCTATTTAGGACTTTCCTGTAATCCTTATGCAACAAGAGACTGGTATACATAAACTCAGAAGCCTAATATTGATAGATGCTGAAATTCTTGCATCTAGAAAATGAGAGGTTTGCACTGAAGTCCTAAGGTTTCTAACTGTAATATTTGATGTTTCTAGAATTGGATGATTCCTTTCCTCTGTAGCTATCTTTATTGCATTCTGTCCTAGTGTCCAAGCTTTTTCTCTCCTCATTTAAAAAAAAAAATTTCCCCATTTCCTTCTATCCTATTTTTGGACTTTTTTCACTTTTTTCACTGTCATAGAAGATTAGAATCAAAATGTTTAAAAGTTGTTTATCAACTAATATTTTATGTTTCCTATCCTAACTTTTAAATGAGTATATTTTACATCTCATTTAAAAATACACTGAGCTTTGGAACTCAATTGTTAAAAAAAAATGAATGTTAAAAATTGTTTTTATATGTAATTGGAAACTGATATGGAAATGTGTTTTGTATGACTGCACATGTGTGACCTATATCAAATTACTTGCCCGGGCAGGGAGAGAAAAGACTTTGAAACTCAAAGTTTTAAAAAGTAAATGTTAACAATTGTATTTACATGTAATCAGGAAAAAAATATAAACTACACATAAGTAGAAAAAATAAAATACAAAAATTTCCAAAAAAACCCCATGATTTTTAAAAAATTTATGTGACCCTAAATTAACATTTTCTTTGTTTTATAATGTCAATATCTCCAGTCTTCTCACCAAGGGATATTATTAAGTTTATTTCTATGGTTTGTGCTATGTATAAGTGTATTCCATACTTTATGAAGTTTTTAGTGTTTTTCAGGTCATTCTATTTTCTTCGTCTCTCTCATTCTACAGTAGGTTCTGGACAGCAGGGACAATGTCCACACTTCTTTTCAAATGTCTAAACAGTACCTAGAACCAACTGGAACTTCAATAAATAATGTTGACTGATGGGCTGAACCACGATGATTAATACAAAATGATATTTCGGTTTATCTCTTCACAAGGGGGAGGCTTAGTTTTATGATGAATCACAATCAGCTAAGCCTTTTCACTGCCAAAGGAATGTGTTTATCCTGGAAAAAATAATTTTTCTCCAGTAAATTTCCATTAAGATAGAATATGTGAGAAAAAGCAATGTGTCTAGAAGTGGTACCAGGTGAAAGTACTGCATAAACACACCTTCCCTATCAAGTTTACATTTTCAAAACCTAAATAAAAAGGAAAGCATGTTACTTTTCACTAAAGAAAAAATCTAATAATTTGTCTCTGATAAGATTCAGGAGCTGAACAGATAGGTGTCTATGGGCACAGAGTACCAACACTGAGGCACCGAAAGCAAGAAAATTCACTTTTCCTTTCTGACAAGAGGAAATAGACCTAGTGAAAGCAACAACTTCTAAGCCTGAATCAGCCAGTCATGGACTTTGTACTTTCTGTACAAATGTCATTGTACTTTCTGTAATTACCTTTTATATCAATAAACATGTGCGGTCATTTCTTTTCTATTTAAAGCATGCTGTGTTTCAGTAAATGTACCTACTTAAGAAATCTGGACCTTCTTTAAATTGTTTTAGGTTTCTTGGTGGAAGATAGCTCACTACTTTCTTCACATTTATTTTAAAGAAATGTTATAGGATGCTATGTTTATTTTGGAAATCAGGGTTTTAAAACACAAAGCAACATCTGCAAGGCATAAAGACATAGAGAAAAGTTGCCAAAACGAGAGATGCAGACATGTGGTATGTTGAAAACAAACGCTCAATGACATCATTTATATTATCAACACCCAATTATTTCCCACCTGGTAGAGCTACATGAAGAGTAGTTTCCTTCCCCATGCCTCTAGTAGGAACCTCACCTCCTCTGAGAAAGTATTACCCCCATAAATCCAGCTGTGTGAGCAAGACTCATTCTCTATGGAAAGATTCCTTCCTCAACTTAAAGGATCTCCTTCTCCTACTTCTTTTTAAGGATCTGGACCCCAAACCAACACCCCACATACTGGAATAATATGAATAAGGCAACAGGTGATAACATTCATTTTGACATAGTAGTTTATAAATGTTTTGTTTCTGAACAACTCTGGTAAGGTAAAGACAATAATTACCACTATTCTTGTTTTAGAGATGAAGGCACCAAGGCTTAGAGTAGGGAGGGGATTGGGGGGAGGAAAACAGAGAGACACAGAGCGAGATGGAACCATACCCCATTCCCAATTTTTGTTCTTAAGAAACATAAAGTTCCCATAAGATGGAGACTTTGGAGTGAAGTGCGGAGTATGGAGGGTTATTGAAGATCTAGCCCTCGCTTCACAGGCATTACAAATCCCTGTGTCAAGCATCCTAACCATTAATTAATTAGCAAGAGTTGACGATGACAATTCTCTCCTCCTAGTTTTATCATCCAAGTTTAATATAGCACCTTTTAATAAAAATTGTCTGGGTATGGACTTTAAGATTGACTAACAATGGGAGAAATAAGGCTATACTCTCCCAAAGTATTAATAGAAATGTTTCATGAAATGGATTTAAAAATTTTATTCAAAGAGATGGCAACATAACACATTTCTTGGTAGTAGAAGGGAGTTCAGTTTTCTGGCAAAATCCACTTCCCACAAAGTAATGTAGTTCCCTTGGGATATCCTCTCAGCTACAGAATTGTAACTTGGTAAACTCTCACATCATTCCAATTATGGGTGTTAAACTGAAGAATCTGATTTAAAATCCTCTTTTTTTAACTTTTTAAAGAAAAATGGACATCACTTTTGCTTTTTAGGATTTCCCCCAAATTATGATTAGTGGCTACGTGATGGCCCTTAGGGTGCATATCATCAGGTAATGTAAAAAACAAAATGCCTAACATGTAGTAGGCACTTAAATTTTTCCCTTCATTATTGTCATTATTATTAGACCTCTGTAGTACAAAAAAGTTAGTATACTGGCTCTCACATATTTTTTTCAATTATGGATGTTGCTATATATGGCATTACAACAATTTTTTGACTATATTAGCTACCACTCTGACTTATTTTTTTTTTTTGTGCTTCAATATTTATTTTCATACGTGTCTTTTTTTTTAATTAATTAATTAATTTATTTAACTTTTTACATTCATTTTCACAAAGTTTTGGGCTCCAAACTTTTTCCCCCTTTTATCCTCTCCCCCCACCCCAATACCCCAAGCAATCTAATTTTCCCTATCTCCAATCTGCCCTCTCTTCTGTCATCCCTCCCTTCTCTTGTCTCCATCTTCTCTTTTCTCCTGTAGGGCCAGATGACTTTCTATTCCCCATTAACTGTATGTCTTATTTCCTAGTAGCAACAACAATACTAAACAGTTGTTCCTAAAACTTTGAGTTCCAAATTCTCCCCATCCCTCCCTCCCCACCCATTCCCTTTGGGAAGGCAGGCAATTCAATATAGGCCCTATCTGTGCAGTTTTGCAAATGACTTCCCTGATAGTCGTGTTGTGTAAGACTAACTGAATTACCCTCCCTCCTAACCTGCCCCTCATTGTTTCTCTTCTGTCTTTTGATCCTGTCCCTCCCCAAGTGTTGACTTCAAATTGCTCCCTCCTCCCTTTGCCCTCCCTTCCATCATCCCCCCCCCTTGCTTATCTCCTTCTCCCCCACTTTCCTATACTGTAAGATAGGTTTTCATACCAAAATGAGTGTGCATTTTATTCCTTCCTTTAGTCAAATGTGATGAGGGTAAACTTCTTGGTTTTTTTTTTTTTTTCTCAGCTCTCCTCTTTTTCCCTCCACTGAAAGGTCTCCTACTTGCCTCTTAAATGACATATAATTACCCCATTCCATTTCACCCTCTTACCTCCCACTACATTTCTCTCTCAGCATTTACCTTAATTTCTTTTAAGATATGGTCCCATCCTATTCAATTCAATCTGTGCTCTCTGTCTCTGTATGTGTGTGCATGTGTGTGTGCGTGCACGCGTGTACATGTGTGTGTGCGATCCCACCAACTACCCAGATACTGAAAAGTTTTAAGAGTTACAAATATTGTCTTTCCATGTAGGAATGTAAACAGTTCACTTCTGGTAAGTCCCTTAAGACTTCCCTTTGCTGTTTACTATTTCATGCTTCTTCTCATTCTTGTGTTTGAAAGTCAAATTTTCTTTTCAGCTCTGGTCTTTTCATCAAGAATGCTTGAAAGTCCTCTGTTTCATTGAAAGACCATATTTTCCCCTGAAGTATTATACTCAGTTTAGCTGGGTAGGTGATTCTTGGTTTGAGTCCTAGTTCCTTTGACTTCTGGAATATCCTATTCCAGGCCCTTCGATCCCTTAATGTAGAAGCTGCTAGATCTTGAGTTATCCTGATTTTATTTCCACAATACTGGAATTGTTTCTTTCTAGCTGCTTGTAAGATTTTCTCCTTGACCTGGGAGTTCTGGAATTTGGCCACAATGTTCCTAGGAGTTTCTCTTTTTGGATCTCTTTCAGGTGGTGATCGATGGATTCTTTCAATACTTATTTTGCCCTCTGGTTGTAGAATGTCAGGGCAGTTTTCCTTGATAATTTCTTGGAAGATGATGTCAAGGCTCTTTTTTTGATCATGACTTTCAGGTAGTCCCATAATTTTTAAATTGTCTCTCCTGGATCTATTTTCCAGGTCACTTGTTTTTCCCATGAGATATTTCACATTCTCTTCCATTTTTTCATTCTTTTGGTTTTGTTTGGTGATTTCTTGGTTTCTCGTAAAGTCATTAGACTCCATCTGCTCCATTCTAATTTTGAGAGAACTATTATCTTCAGTGAGCTTTTGAACCTCTTTTTCCATTTGGCTCATTCTGCTTTTGCAAGTATTCTTCTCCTCATTGGCTGTTTGAACCTCTTTTGCCAACTGAGTGAGCCTATTTTTCAAGGTGTTATTTTCCTCAGCATTTTTTTGGGTCTCCTTTACCAAGGTATTGACCCGTTTTTCATACTTTTCTTGCATCTCTCTCATTTCTCTTCCCAGTTTTTCCTCCACCTGTTTAACTTGCTTTCCAAAATCCTTTTTTAAGTTCTTCCAAGGCCTGAGCCCGTCCGACATCCCCCTGGGATGTCTGGGGCACTGCAGCCCCACCCTCCACATCTCTCCCTGATGGCAAGAATATTTCCTCGTCAGATCCGGAAGTCGGGACCATTTGCATCTGTTCGAAAAAACTCTCTATTGTCTTATTTTTCTTCCCTTTTCTAGGCATTTTCCCAGCCAGCTACTAGACTTCTGAGATTCCTGTCCACCCCTGCCTAGATCCGCCCAGCCAGTGCTTGGGGTCTGAGGTTCAAATGGGCTTTCCGCAGCAAGCTTTAGTTCAGGTGCTGGGGTGGGGGCAGGGCCGCCTCCCAGGCTCAGCTCCCTCAGGGGCTTTATGCAGAGACCTTCAGGAACGGAATGGGTGGCGCTGTGGGGGGGCCCCGCCTCCCAGGCTCAGTTCCCTCAGCGACTTTATGCAGAGACCTTCAGTAATGGGGTAGGGCAGGGCCGTCTCCCAGGCTCAGCTCCCTCAGGTTGTTTATGCAGAGACTTTCAGTAATGAAGATCCTGCCTGCTGCTGGGGGAGTCTGGGCCGGCCGCCGCCTTCACTGCCGCCCACGCCTCTGCCTCCACCGCTTCCTGCCCCCCACGCCTCTGCCTCCGCCGCTTCCTGCCCCCGTCTCTGCCGCTGCTGCTTCCTCCTGAGGGGGCCCGAGTCACGGAAACACTCCGCTCCCCCTCTCGTCCAGCCCAGCCTTCTCTCTTACTGACCTGTAGCTTCTGTGGGTGGAGGGACTTTCCCAGTGGGTGGGACTTTCCCAGCTGCCGGAGCTTCCGTCCCTGAAGCCTGCTCGGGTCAGCTTCTCTGGGGCCTGGGCCAGGGCAGCGCTGCGGTGGGGTCCGCTTTCCCGGGCGCGACAGACTCTGTGGATGGCTCTCCAGGGCTCACTGGAACGGAAATCTCTTCCCCTATGTTTATGCACCCCCTGCAGTGATTCAGAATTTATGGGGATCTCTTTTTACCTTAATTCTATGGGTTGTGGGTTCGGAGCTCGTAAACGTGCATCTTTCTACTCCGCCATCTTGGCTCCGCCCCCTACCACTCTGACTTATTAACAATTTATTTCAATTTTACAAATGCTTAATTATTAACCATTTGCATATGCAAAGAACAGACCCTAAAATCTGGGAGATAGAAAGCTGAAAAAATGACAAGAGTCCCAGACCACAAGAATCTTAAAAGCTAACCAGGGCAGAGTGGCATATATACAAATTAAGTCTGACATAATGTAGACTGCAAAAAAGGTAAAGGAAGGGAGCTAAATAAAGTTAGAGTAGGGGCACATATCCCTTTATTAAAATGCGCTCATGAAGACTTTATGAGCAAAGGAACACTTGAGTCTGGCTTTGAACTACAGGGATTCAATAGAAAAAGATGAAGTGATGATGTTCAAAACATGGGAGAGGATAGCCTGAGCAAAGTTATGGAGGCCTTAGACCTTTGAGTTATGTTGAGAAGCTAGGAGGATGGGCTGATCTCTACCAAATTCCTCCTCTGAGAAGGAAAAAGGCAGCAAAAAGGAGGAAGGAGGAAGAAAAAAGAAGAGTAGCTAGCATTTATACAGTATCTCAAGATTTTCAAAGTGCTTCTCAAATAGTCACTCATTTGACCTTCACAAAAATGCAGGAAGGGAGGTGTTGTTATATTATCCCCATTTTACAGTTAAGAAAACTGAGGCAGGCAAAAGGCTAAATGACTTCCCAACATCATACAATTAGAAAGCATCTGGGGATGGATTTGAACTCAGGCCTTCCTGACTCCAGATCCACTACTTTTCTCTATTCTACCATCCAAAGTACACAAAGAGAAGCATGAAACATAGCTTGAAAACTAGAGTTAAGCCATTTTATGTAGTATCTTAAATGCCAGGCATCACCATACAAGCAATAATAAAATAAAATAAAGGTATTTTCCAAAGGGAATGACATGGTCAAATCAGTACATTTGGAATGAATGAATTAAAAAAAAGCATTTAAGCTATGTGTCTTTCTTAATGTAGTATGAGTGAGGTTTAGGATGCCAAGACACAGCACAAGAAGAGAGCAGAGAAGAAAAGATAGAAGTTAATTCCAGACTTACTTCCCAAGGGCAGGGATAGGGTAGCTGTCCATCTAGGCAAGAGGAAAGAGATATTAACAGTGGAATTGGGGGCAATGAGAGATGCCAGTGGGACGTGGGCAAGGGGCAGTTAAGGAAAAGGATGTTGGCAGTCATATGAAGGCTAGCTTCAAGAAGACAGAGGAAAGGCTGAAGATAAGGAGTTGAAGAAAGAGATGAGACAGAAACAACAACAGATAAAAAGACAAATATAGTCACAGAAAGAATTGCAACACCAGCAGTGATATCTATTAGTTGTTTTAAAATCTTTTCTGCTTGCTTTTTATATTTTTCTTTTAAATCTATTATTTCTCTATTTATATTCCCTTCCAGTGGACCCTCACTTTTGGCTAAGAAAAGCATTTAGGCGAAATTAACAAAGCAACCACGTCTGACATTGGCTGCAATATACCTTAGGTATCATCCTCCCTTGCTCTACTGCATATACTGAGAGAAGGGACAAACAAATGTTTCACCTTCTGTTCCCTGGGAACAAGAACAGTCATTTCAATGAATCCAGGATCAGCTACTTATTCGTATTGTCACTTATATCATTGTGTATGTTGTCCTCATGTGTTTTCTTTGATCCACTTTACAATAAGTTTTCCTACTTTCTCTTAATTTCTCACAGACTAAAGTTGTTACTGTACAATAATGTTCCATAGCATTCATTTCTTAGCATTCACAACTTGTTCAACTACTCCTCAGCTGAAAGACACCCACTTTGTTTTCATTTCTTTGCTACCACAAATAATATGGAATGTATCTGACCTTTTTTCTTCCATCTTTGACTAGAAGGTCATAGCAACAGCAGCATTATCTCTGCAACCTCAAATGTTTCATTTTAGGGTATGAAAAGTTAAGCATACTTTCTTTCATAATTCTCAATTGTTTTCAAGAATGGTTGGGCCAACTGACAGTTTCACTAATGATGGATTAGTTTGCCTATCTTCCCATAGCCTCTCCAATAGTGTTTCTGTCTTATCTTTGCCACTGGCTGGCTTTGTGGTAAAACATCAGAGTGTTCTTCTTTAATTTGAATTTCTCTTATTCTCTTATTATTTGTGATGTGAAACATGTTTTCATATGGATGATGATCCATTTTATTTCTTCTGCAAACTCTTTGTATTCTTTGATAATTCATCGATTAGGGAATGGTTATTGGTTTTATATATTTGTGTCAATTCTATAGGTCTACTTCAATATCAGATTCTCATAACAGACAAGTAATGACTAACAGAAGAATGTCCCAGAGGAGATATTATAAGGTGGAGTCAAGGTCATAATCATAGGGATTTGCATTGGCAAGGAAGAAAATCACATCACCTTCAGAAACTGGAAGGGAAAGGGAAAGGGAAAGGTTAGGTTAGGACAATTAAAAGGTTGAGGATGTGAAGAATGGAAGAGAGCCCATGGTGGATGTCCTGTGCCTTCTCAGTAAAATAATAGGTCAGGTCATTTGTCTAAATGTAAAGGAGGCATAGGTAGGCAAAAAGGATAGAAGTATATCAGAAAGCATAACTGAAAGTGATTTCACACTATTTATGCTACAGATTTAAAATCAGTTTAGTTGAAGGTAACTTGAACTTGCATATTTCCATAAATTTTTAGATATTGCAAGTTGTTTCAATTATAATTTTGAAACATTAAAAATTTATTCTTTCCCAAGGACAATCTACCCTTAATTACTTGATTTAAAAAACAACACAGACCACACCTCTGTATATTATAGTTTCTTTGATTAATTTTATGGATCTCTTTCATTCTTTTAATACAACCCATCCAAATACCTCCATTAGATGTTCAAAATCTCCCAGCTATCACATGAATGTATCATTTCCCATCCAGCCTGTCATCTTTTCTGCATCAACTAAACCAAAAAAAAAAGTCATATTTTTAAAAATCGATCAAATTTCTGGTATGTGGAATTATTCTTTTTCATATTGGCAACAGTACTGAAAAACATAATCACTGCCAATATAGCCAGAATATTAATACTGTAAAATTGGTCTTGCAAGTTAGTGTGCTCATTTGCAATGACTAATCACTTCTGCATTCTGTAAATGGCCCAGGTCACTTTGCTTTAGAAGTTAATGCTTAATATTATTCAATAGAAGCTAATAACCCACAAGAGGACTCTGAGACATAGAAGGAAAGAACATTGTAAGCTGGGGAAGAATTGGTTAGAAGAGAGTCCCTCCTAATTCTTTTCTCCTTTGGGCAACTATCTTCAGCCAATGAAAAGATTCTGCTAAAAATCATCCCTTCAGTATTTGCTTTGCTTCTAATAAATGCCAAGAGCATATATCCAGTGCTAGAAGGGGCTTTAAGAATCCATCTATTTCAATTCCCTCAATTTTATAAATAAAGTAAGGCCTGGAGGGATGAAGTGAATTGCTCAAAGTCACACAGATAATAAGTGGCAAAGCTAGAATTGGAACCCAGACCAATCAGTTAGTTCCCTTTCTGGCTCTTTCCAGTATATCATACTGCCTTTCAAGGTTATGGGAGTCATTTGTAAATTCTGGTAAGCACTGCACCAAACTTAAAAGCTTAGAGTCACATAAAGGACAATGGACAGGGACACAATGAAATATATTACCAACCAATAACTGCATAAGTAAAAAGCATAAGTGTGTCTATCATCAGACATGGGTGATCAAAATTGAAGGTGGATGCCCATTTTGGGGGTAATGGCTAAATAAGTTTTGGTATATAAATGTGATGGAATATTATTATGCTATGAGAAATGATGAAGGGAATGGTTTCAAAAAAACCTGGGAAGACTTACACGAACTGAGACAAAGAGCAGTGAGCAGAACCAGGGGAAGAAGCTACAAAGTAACAGCAATACCATAAAGATAATCAACTGGGAAAGATGTAATGCTTCTGAGAAATATGGTGAACCACCATAATTCCAAAGGACTTATGATACAAAATTACATCCACTTCCAGATAGGGAAATGATGTTCTCCACACACAGACTGAGACATATTTTTATTTTCTTACTTGATTTTCCTTGCTATGGTTGAGTGGGGGCTAGGAGGAGGGGTACACAAATGACCTGACCTATTATTTTATTGAGAAGGCACAGAAATGTTTTGCATGACTTCCTATGCAAAATGGGTATATCTTCTCGGTGAGAGGGGGAAGAGGGAAAGGAGGGAGAGACCTTGGAGGTGAAAATAAACATAATTTTTTTTTTCTTTTAATAAAGGTAAACCAGTTTCACCATGAGAGGGAAGTACAACCAGTGAGCAGAGAGCCCATGTACTCCATTCATATGCATGGGGCCAGACAGTAGGTAGACTACTACCTAACTGTTAAAGCCAGGAGCCCCAAAGAAAGAGAGGAAATTAATACACTGCAATGTGTACCATTGCAGGGGGTGCCTCCTTCCCTATGAAATGGCAAATGGAATGAAGTAAATGACCTGGCGCAAGTCATACCACAGGTCTGTGTTTCTAGATCCCTCCTTGGAGTGACTTTGAACTTTAAATCCTCTGACTCTAAAATACTATTGATTAAATATATATAGATCTAAAGGGAACAATAAAAGGGAATAATATACACAAGACCCTTTGCTTTTCTTAATCATTGCAAGAACACTGAAATTTAGCATTTTCTAATATCCTTAATACATTGATTTGCCCCCCTCCCCGAAAGTATCAACAGTCCCAGAAGTCTATGTATTTTATATCTTTTATGAAGATTCCTACATCTGTTTCTACAGTCTATCTCTACCCTCCTCACTGTGTAAGAAATTCAGTGAGCAATCATTCTTTACAACAAAAAAGACCTAGGCAAGAAAACTTGAATATTTTAACAGGAACTTTTTTTCTGTAGGTTGATAGCTTAATGGGGGACTTTAAAAATTAGCATGCCTTTATTTCCATGTGATTTACAAAGTCCATGGTTTCATATACCATCCTTGTAAGAAGCAAATTACCTCATACTGATTATAGGAATCCTCAGTATTTTAATGATTTGTCTTCTGTTTCCATACTGGTCATTCTTAATAGTATAAAAAGTAACACTGCCTAGAACAGCCCTAACCAAATTAGTATCACCCTTTGTAAATACTTGTTCATGGAAGTCTTATTTTCTAGATACAAAATTCACCCTTGGCTAACGGCATTTAGGGCTCACTTATTGACAAAAACATTAGCACACTTAAAATACAGTTCTTTGTGCCACTGAGAAGAGCCAGATGTACTCTCTGATGCCCAAGGACAAATAAGATACTGTGGAAGAAGAGCTTATTACTAAGTTATTCGTCCCTTTTGATTATATATTCTATTACAGCACAATGGAGAAATCATTCTATTTCTCCAGTATTGTTATAGTGGTATTTATTAAAGTTAACCTTCCACTAAGCTGTACAGAGAAGGTGATGGGCAAAAGCACCAAAATGAATGGCTTTTAGAAAGCCTAGTGGGTTTTTTTTTTAATGGTTTGTTTTAAAAGCACCTCCCAGTGAGTAGGAACAGTGGCTAACATGAAAACTGAGGAGGTAAACATCAGGCTGAGAAGAAAACCATTTTCCTCAGGCTCCAAAGTTCATTTTTTATGGGCAATTCTAAATAACTATCCTTCATGTTAAAAGCTTAGACTGAAAAGAGTGTTCAAAGGCCAATGGGTATACTTTTATGGGCTATATACCAAGAGTTATACAACAGAAATAATGTCTACCTTCCCAAAACATTTACGTAAATTTGGACCAATTCCCCATTCCCTCTTTTGAAAACTATTCACAAAATGGACTATTCTTGAAATTCAGGGTAATTTTCACCTTTAAAGAAGTTGACCAAGGTTGCCTCCTCTTAGTAAATACTTAAGAGTCTAGAGGACCCCAAACAGTTATGAAAACAAAAGACTAATTGTACTTCCCAAGGCACACTGGCATACAAAGCAAGAACTTGAAATTAACAGTTCACCTCTAAAAATTTCACAGTATTTCATCGATTTAGAGAATTAGAGCTGGACAGCATCTCAGGGAACATCTAATCTAACATATCCATTTTACTGCTAAGTAAACTGAAGCCCACATATGGAAAGACTTGCAGAAGGTCAAATCACATGGCTAGAGGCATAACTCATGTCTCTTGACTTCCAGTGAAGTGCTCTTGGCCTTTTTTTGGAAAGACAAAAGGGAAAAAAACCACCCAAATTTTAATAAGCTTTTACTATGGGAACAAAGGACACTCTTTTACAGAATCTACAGTGTTAATCAGAATTTACAAAGGGGAGGAATGATTATACGAACAATGGCCAAGGAAATACTTCTTTCGGCCGTACCTTCATCTCTAACTACCATCCTCATTTCCTAGCCATGAAATTATGGTAAATGTCAAATTCACAGCTAGTAGAGTGTTAGATTTTTTGAACCATAATCAAAACCTCGTCCCCTAAGTGGTAGAATGGAGCTTTAATGACACCAACAGCCTAATTCAAAGCCTCCTCATTTACTCGATATTGTCAATTAAGATCCACCACTCCTTGGCTTGAATCACTCCTATCATTCATCCCTTTGTTTTTACACATGTGCTGCTGATCAAAAATGCAGTAAATGATGGAAATGTTCTGACAGGTTCCAACACAAATATATGTAACATACATAACTTCAACTGGGCCTCATTGCTGCTAGGCACCGCTCCCTTATCAACTCAACTCTCCCACTCTTCTAAACCATTTCATTTCTCCTCAAACCTCCCATAGCTCTTCTCTGAGGTGAGAACCTTGTCTCATATTTTACAGAAAAAATTGAGGCCATTTGCTGTGAATTCCCTCTATTTCCCTCTTTCTCACCTCCTTTCACTTAAGTGAGCTCTGCCACAATTTCCTCCTGCATCCAAGGCTAACTTCTCCACTTGTTCAAGTGGTACCCTTTCATCCCATCTCCTCCAAGATATTGACCCCTGTGCCATTCCCACTCATTCACATATTTTCAATCTCTCCCTCTGTACTGGCTCATTTTCTACTGTCTATAAATATGTCCTTGTTGAAAAAACTCTCACATGATCCTTCTATCCCCATGACCTATTGATCTATATCTCTTCTCTCTGTAGTAGCTAAACTCTTCAAAAATTCTGCCTTTTAAGGGGTGCATCCATTTTCTTTCTCTTCACTCTGTTTTTTTCTTTTCTTAAAAAAAAAGTATATTATTTATCTTTAACATTCTATTTAAATTTTGAGTTTTGACTTGTCTTCCTCCCTCCCAATGCTTCCCCATCCATTGTGAAGATAAGAAATGTGATATCAGTTATACATGGGAAATAATGTAAAACATACTTCCGCATTAGACATGTTGGGGGGACAAAGAAATTTAAAAAGTGAAAAAATTTATGCTTTTATCTACATTGAGACTCTGTCCATTCTTTCTCTGGAGATGGATAGCATCTTTCATTATCATAAGTCCTTCAGAATAGTTTTGGATCATTGTATTGATCAGAGTAGCCAAGTCATTCACAGATGATTATCATACAATATTGCTGTTACTGGATGCAATGTTTTCATGGTTCTCCTCACTTCACTTTGTCTTCCCAGGTCTTTCTGAAACCATCCTGCTCGTTTCTTTAGCATAATAGTATTCCATCACAATCATACACCACAACCTGTTAAGTTATTCCTCATTTGATGGGTATCCTTTCAATTTTTAATTCTTTGCTGACACAAGAAGAGCTACTCTAAATATATTTGTACATATAGGTCCTTTTCCTTTGATCTCTTGGGGATACAGACCAAAGGGTATACACAGTTTTATAGCTCTTTGCCATAGTTCCAAATGCTCTCTAGAATGGTTGAACTCTACCAACAGTGCATGAATCCCAATTTTTCCACATCCCCTCGAACACTTGTCATTTTTCCTTATCTGTCATGTTAGCTAATCTGATAGGTGTAAGGTGGTCCCTGAGAATTCTTTTAATTTGATTTCTCTAATCAATAGTGACTTAAAATATTTTCTCCCATTACTATAGATGTTCTTGATTTCTCCTCCTGAAAATAGTCGATGCATATCTTTTAACCATCCATCAAGGGGAATGACTAGTATTCTTATAAACTTGACTCAGTTTTCTGTATGTTTGAGAAATGAGGCCTTTATCAGAGAAATTTGCTGTTAAGTTTTTTAATCTCAGTTTCCTACTTTCTTTCTAACCTTGCCTGCATTGGTTTTCTTTGTATAAAACCTTTTTTAATTTAATGTAATAAAAATTATCTATTTTACATGCTCTGTAACTCTTGTTCACATAAATTCTTGTTCACATAAATCCATTGGTCTGATAGGTAAAATTTTCCATGCTTGCCTAATTTCCTTATATCATCTTTTATGTCTAAATCAAGTACTTATTTAGCACTTAATCTTGGTATATGGTGTGATATTGATCTATACTTAATTTCTGCAAAACTGCTTTCTAGTTATCTCAGCAATTTTTGTCAGATGGTGAGTTCTTGCCCCCAAAAGCTTAGATTTGGGGGTTTATCAAACACTGGATTACTATGGTCATTTACTACTGTGTATTGTGTACCTAATCTATTCCACTGACCCACCACTCTATTTCTTACCCAATATCAGAGGGTGGTGATGATTACCACTTTATAACAGTTTCAGATCTGGCAGAGCTAAGGCTACCTTCCTTCACAAGTTTGGTTTTTTTTTTTCCATTGAGTCCCCTGATATTACTCAACATTTGTTTTGCCAGATGTATTTTATTATTTTTATCTAGTTCTAAAAACACTATTTTTGGTAGTTCGATTAGTATGGCCCTGAATAAGCAAATTAATTTAGACAGAATTCTCATTTTTATTATACTGGCTTATCCTGTCCATAAACAATTAATATTTCTCTAACTGTTTAGATCTGACTTGATTTGTGTGAAGCATTTTTTAATTGTGTACATATAATTTCTAATTTTGTCTTGGCAGGTAGACTCCCAATTGTTTTATATTGTCTGCAGCTATTTTCAATGGAACCTCTCTCCCTTGCAGCTGGATTTTGTTAGTAGTATGTAGAAATACTGATGATTTTACATACTGCAATTTTGCTGAAGCAGTTAACTGTTTCACTTATTTTTTCACTTGATTCTCTAAGTATACCATCATATTATCTGCAAAGATTCTAACTCTCTAATTAACATCTTATAATCTCTTTCAACTTTCAACTTTATCATTACATCCAAACTGCTTCCTCCAAAGTGACTAGTGATCTCTTAGTTGACAATCCAATAGTCTTTCCTCAATCACTCACTCCTCCTTGATACTCTCTTCTCTCAAAGCAAATGTAAAAAAAAACCTCTGAGGTACCATCTCACACCTATCAGATTATCTGATATGACAAAAAGGGAAAATGGTAAATAATGGAGAAGATGGGGGAAAGTGGGACACTAATGCATTGTGAACTAATCCAACCACGCTGGAAACCAATTTGGAAGTATGCCCAAAGCGCTATGAAACTGTGCATACCCTTTGATTCAGCAGTACCACTATTAGATCTGTATACCAAAGAGATCTTTCTTGCCTCAGTTTCTCTGATGACCTCCAAACCCATATCTCCAAATACCTTTCAGATATCTTGACTGGATGTCCGGTAGACTACTCTAAATTCAATATATTCAAAACATAACTTACAATCTTTCCCCTATAAAGTGTCTCCACTCCTAACTTCCCTGTTACTGTAGAGGGCAATACCATAATCCCTGTGTCTCCTAGGAGTCATACTAGATTCCTCACTATTTCTCACTTCCAGCCTCATGTCCCCATATCCAAGCCATTGTCGAGGCCTGTTGATTTCATCTTTGTGACATCTATCCCATGAGTTCAGACCTTAAAAAGTCATTCATTTCAACTGCTTCATTTTTATACCTGAAGAAAATAAGGCCCTGAAGTTGCATGATTTTCCTCCTCCTGCTTCTTCTTGAAATTGAAACTCAAGTTTTCTGACTTCCTGGCCAGCATATTCTCCTCTTCACTACCTTAGGATTGTTAGCCTTCAGTACTGATAAAACTTGTTTCCCATCCTTAGAGGATGTTGTAAGAATATCTCAGGAAATGGACCAGAGACAGGTATGAAAAGAATTTACAGGACTTATCTACTGATTAGATATGGCTGGTGAAGGAGAAATAAGAGGAGTCAGAAAAGATTATGGAATCGACTATCTTGCTTATTGGAAGAATGGTAATCCCAACAGAATAGAGAATTTTGGAGGAGACATAAGGGTTTTTTTTTGGGGGGGGGAGGAACCATGAGTTCTGTTATATATAATGTTTGCTATAATCAGTTTTGTGAATTTTTTCATATAGTGCTAGAATATTCTCCAAAAATCTTGGGCACTCATTTCCCCACAGGTCCATCAACTTTGACTTTAATCATTTTTAAATAAAAGACAGAAACTTGCAACTTAAACTTTTAATATGACTTTCTCTGAATGTTAGAGTTTTATGATTTTTCTCAGGGACTTATTAATTTATCTTCCCTTTGGGCTACCCCCAACTCACCAGGGAGGCTTTCTAGAGCCCAGGTTAAATATACTCTATGGATCTACACTCCTGAAACTACAGCTTATAAATACCAACCAATGGGTTTACTCTTCTGGAGTCATCCAGAGGATACGACAATTGCTCAGTCCCAATACTCCTAATGGCATGTGGTAGTGGAAAAGGACACCCTGAGGACATCTCCCACTGGGGAGAACGTTGTTTTAATCTATGGTTAAAATGGCTTATTCTATAACTGTTCTGACTTCAGCTACAAATATTTTTGATTAAGAAACAGATTTTATGAGTAGGAGAGATGGGGAGAAAATTTGGAGTTCAAATACTTATGGAAGTCAATGTTGAAAACTTAAAAATAAATAAATTATATATTTTTTAAAAACAGAAAAAACTAAATAGATTTTTTACAATGTGGGGTGCTTTTTGGTTTTTGGCAAGTAGATGGCACAGTGGACAGAGTGTTGAGTGTGGAGTCAGGAAGACCTAAGTTCAAATTCAACCTCAGACACTTATTAGCTGGGTAACCCTGGGCAAGTCACTTAATCCTGTCTGCCTCGGTTTCTTCATTCACAAAATGAGCTGGAGAAGGAAATGGCAAACACCAGTATCTCTGCCAAGAAAAACCCAAATGGGGTCATGAAGAGTCAGACATGACCAAAACAACCTAACAACAAGGGGCTCTTTTTTCTAACCTGCAAGCCAACTGACTGGGAGGTAGGTCATACAAAAATGAAGGAAGCAAGCATTTGGTTTGAGGTTCTAATGAGCTGGAATACACATTTGCCATCATGTCCAACAGCTTCCTATTACTCCTGCCTAAAGGGAGACAAAGAGGTGTCATTTCAGTAGCACTGAACTGGAGGTGAGGAGATGAATTCAAGCCTTGTTCTATCATTAACCTTAAGCAGATCCCTTCACTTTTCTCTTGGCCTCAGTTTCCTCATCTATAAAATGGAGAGACTAGAAAGATATAAGCTGACTTTTGGCCCTAAAACTTCCACAGTTTCCCTCCTAAGGTTACCTTTCATCCACTCTGTACATGTCTTCTGTGTATTTTTGCTTTGTCTCTCCCATTATAATGTGAGTTCCTTAAGGTAGAAGATTGATTTTGCTTTATTTTTTTGTACACTTGGTGCTTAGCACAATGTCTGTCATGTAGAGACAATCACTTAATAAATACTTGTTGGTAGATGGAGGGATGATGCTATCCATTAAACATTTTTATCCTGTTGTCTTAGAGACTGTTCTTCTTGGACTTTCTGGAGTTTTAAAGTAAAATAGCTTTTATTTGAAAAAAAGTGGAGCCATAATTAATAAAAGTATTATCTATGATTAAAATGACAGTAATAATAACAGCTTATTTCTAACTTTAAGGTTTATAAAGAAATTCATTTAAGCCTTACATCCTTTGATAATCACCACTATTGAATGAGTTAGGTAGTGCAAATATTGTTATCCTTATTTTAAATGACGAAACATATTCAAAGAGGGTAAGTGATTTGCCAACAGACACAGGGTACTTAAATCCAAGTCTTTAGACTATACTGCCCTATGAAACCCCAAGTATCATTTTAAAAAATCATTACAGTGAATTAACTTTTGTTGAGTTTTTCTGAATATGATTTTAAATCTTTAACTGTGGAATAGCTGAGACAAAAATGTTCTCCCTGAAGAGACCTTGATCTAGAGACCTTAATAGCTGCTTGTCATCAGGACATTTGCTTGATTTAAGTAGGATACTTAGAACTCTCACTATTCCTTACTGTATAAAAAAATGGAGACAGAATTTAAATAGAAAATAGAATATTCAGAGGCTTCCACCGTATGATCATAATCTATCCTCCCCCTTTATCTCCTATGACATCTTTAACCTTTCTATTTAGTCAAAGTGGACTAAAAATCACATTAAAAAACTGAGGAATGGCTAAGTTGTGCTCTAAAAGCAAAATGGAATATTGTGTCATAAGAAAACGTTCTGGAAAGGGCATGGAAACAAGATATTTTAGTCACTATTTTGTTAAAATTAACAGATGTGTTTTCAAAAGATTAAATAATATAATTAAATTATAATTAAATAATATCAGTTAATGGTTTCACAATTTTTATTACTGTTTATTTACTTTTGTTCCTGCTAAATTTAGCATTGCATGACCTTGTGGGCAAATCTCTTAACCTGTTTGCCTCAGTTTGCCCCTCTGTAAAATGAGTTGGAGAAGGAAATGACTAATCACTCCACTATCTTTGCCAAGAAAACCCCAAAAAGGGTCACTAAGAGCCAGACACAACTGAAACCACAATGAATTTAGCATTCAAACAAAAAGTTGAGCATGAAAACAGATCATTTCTGCACAGGACAATTTTCTTCTCTGCATTTTTTTCAGATTTTGTTACTGTTAGATAGCTATAGTTAGTGGAACAGAGATGCTATCAGTTATTGAGAGGACATGTTACTAGAGATATTGTTTCAGTTTTTCTTCATTCTCTTTTAGTTCACATGTATCTCTCCATATTTATTTTCATTAGTAGCATTTATTCTTTCTCATGGCACAATAACATTCCATTCCATTCAAAAGTTGTTTAGTCATTCCTCAACTGATGGAATTCCCTTTTTTTAAAGATTATCCATAAGGTTACTAAGAATTTTTTTTCCCTGTAAATAATGTATTACAAAACACCTATCCTGGTTTCCCCCTCCCTACTCCATTATTAACCTCGCTCAAGTTATCCTTCTGTCTAGAATATCATGCCCCTTCATCTGTCAAAATCCTATTCATCCTTTAAATATTTAGTTTAAAAGCTATTTCTTCTCCACAAAACCTTCTCTGATCCAAACGATGTGATTTCTTTTCTCAACCTCCCACAACACTTGGTCCGTCTTCTATAATCCCATTACATTCTACCTTATTTACATGCTTCTATTTTCCCTGATACTAAATGATGGGCTCCCTGAAGGTAGATACATTTTATTAATCTTTATATTCCATGGGGTTTCAACATGTTTGCTGAACTGAGGAACAATAAGATTTGAATAGAATTCTTCCAAAATTATCAAGCAAAGAATTACATCAGAGATATATACTAAAGGAATAAATTTATATTTACACAAAAGTAGAATTCATCTTCAGCTGTCTACAATACCCACATGGGAGGTGTGGACATTTGTGGACATTACTAATTATAACTGGCAGCAAAACTGATTTACTTGTAGATGAGAGAAAACTTCCCTTTAGGGGAACAGGTAGGATTTATGTGGCTAGCCCATTGTAATTCCTGGGCCCATCCCATCCCAATATCTCCCCAGCAAACAATTCTCCTGTGGCAATAACTGTTTTTGAAAGATATCTGGTCAGATTTCAAGTTCACCAAGAGATAGCTTGGGTCCACTGTTTCTCAGGAGATGCTCCGCAAGGTGCATTAGTCAGTGCTGCAGGGAACATGGTGTCTTCTCCCTCCTTTTCCTCCTCCCCTACAAAATGCCAATGAAGAAAATCATAGCTTAAGAGATTATTGAAGCTCTCTCTTCCTTCAAGAATAAGGTCCTATGAAAATTTCTCCCTGAAGAAGCAAATTGAGAGATTAATAATCATTGCGCAGAACTATTGCTCAATATAAAGCCTGTGGATATAAAAAATGGCTTTCCTGAAGGTCACAGAAATAAAGCGAGGGATAGAGAACACTGAGTACATGAATATAAATATAGCAGCAAAGATGAAACCATGATAGACAAGGACAGCCTGCTCTTTCAGAAATGGCAGCATACACACTCTTTTGAAGAGTAGACCGATCAGTATTTGCCACAGGTCTTTTAGTTCCTGTAATCAACGTATTTGGTTACATTTCAATTTACCTCAACTGAAATATTTATAGAGTTATCTACAATGTGCAAAGGACTGTGTCAGAACTTAGAAGATGCAAAGACAAAGCATTAAGATTCAGTGTTGGCAAGCCTATGGAAAAATTGGCACACAATTACCCTGTTAAGAGTGGGAAATTGACACAAACCTTTTGAAAAGAAATATGGAACAATATAATAAAAGCTAAAAAATAAACAAAACCTGTTTATACTCTTTGACCCAATGTCCACAATGACTGTACCATAAGAATATTAGGAGGAGAAATTGATTCATCTATAAAAACATATTCGTAACATCATTATTTATAAGAACAACAAAATAGAAACCATGGTGACTACCAATTGCAAAATGGATAAACCAATTTTGCTATATAATCAATTCAACATTTCCTAAGTGCAACATACAGTATAAAAAGACAAAAACAAGACAGTCTATCTCCCCAAGGAATTTAGACTGTACTAAAGGAATTTACAATCTACTGGAGAATATGAATATAAGAGAATTATACCATAAGAAATAACAACTATGAAAAATGCAGTAGAATCCATGAAGCCACATAAATTGATGCAGAGTTGAAGAAGGAACAAACCAAACTACAACAGAATATTGTCTATGGCTATGGAAACAACAGCAATGACAAAATCTAGAAAAATACACAGAATAAAATGCCAGTTCAGGAAAGATCATGGAAACAAAAAGGGGATTGTCACAGTTTGGTTAAAGTTTGAATACATATTTTTGTAAACAAATTGTAAACAACAGAAGTTGCTGGTTTTGTGTAGATTTTTTTTGGTTGGGTTATATATTTTAACATTTATTTTTGTTGAGATTCACTAAGGTTAAACAGAAAACAAGGAGGGAAAATGAATATGGCACAGACAGTTCCAGTCATGGAAGAATTTATAATCTAGGGGAAGAGAAGACAAGCATACAAAAAGATCTATTTGTCCATTTTGTTGTAAGATCAGTATAAAATGCTATACAAGTTCGGAGAGGGATATCTCAGGGGTGGGAAGCCTGTAGCCTCAAGGCCACATGTGGGCTTCTAGGTCCTTGGTATGGTCTTTGGACTGAATCCAAATTTTACAGAATAAATCCTTTCATTAAGGGGATTTGTTCTACAAAGTTTGGATTCAATGCAAGGGTCCCACTTGAGGACCAGGAGAACCACATGTAGCCTTGTGCTCAGAGGTTTCGCCCACCCTTGGCTGGGGAGTTAGAAAGGTAGGAAGCAGATAGGAGTAGTGCTTAAAATCAGGAAAAGATTTGTGATAGGATTTTGCAATTGAAATGGGTGATTTTTATCTAAATTCTACCATCATGTCACACCACCTCCTGTAGTTCCAGTTTCCCCTTCTATAAAGTAATGGGGAAAATGTCAGTGATACAGATTAAACTTAAAAGCAGGTCCTGCATATATCCCCTCCTACTTACTCGCAACCAGTTCAACATGTACTATCATGTTCCTGGCAAAATGAATCAAATAAGATGAAGTAATCACAGTATTACATATAGATCAGGGGGAAAAGCAAGAGAATAAAGGATAGGGAGAGTAATGGATGAGATTATATAAAAACAGATCTAGAGGCCTTAGTGGACTACAAGTGATGAGACCAACATGGCAGCCCTGAAAACTAAAAAGATCCTAGGCTGCATTAATGGAACCATAGGGTCTAGAAAGAAAGGTGACAATCCCACTGTCCCTTTCTCTGATCAACCAATATCAACTATTTTATTTGGTTCTGGCACTTATATTTTAGGAAAAACAGGAGTAATTCCAAAAGATGGCAGCTGGGACTATGAGAAGATTTCTCACAATATTTCTCTCCATTGAAGCAACTAGGGAGAATGAGAAGGCATGATGAGTCTTCTAGAAAAGTTACTGAGAGATGAAGGAAAGACAATTAATTGTTCTGCTTGGCCCTGAAGGGTCAGGTAGACATTGTAAAGAGAGAGTCAGGCTTAATACAAGAAAAAAAAAACTTCCAATAATTAGAGTTTTTGAAAATTGAGAAGTTGGTTTTAAAATCACTGATACAGCAAGGCCATCAAAATTTAACCAGCTGCAATGTCTTCCTTGATATCTCTTCTTGGTCCTTCTGTATCCCTTCTTCTTATGAAATCCTTAGAGTAAAAGATCTTCCCCCTCTCCTTTCACCATCTGTTTTATATTTTGGGGGTGACTACTCCACAATATGTTTAGTGTGGGATTGCATGAAGCCTCTGAAATTCCATTCCAATCCTGAGTTTCTGTGAAATGCGAATACTTTAGTATAATGGAAAAGATTTTTGAGACAAGAAGGCCTAGATTCGAACCCTCTCCCACTTATTCCCTCGGTGACCTTTGGCAAGTCTTTTCCATCTGGGCTTTAGGTGACTGAACCCTGATATCTGAAGTCCCTTTAAGATCTAAATAAATGATGATCCTCTGAACCTAAACAGGAGCAATAAACCTTACTATTCTAAACCCATATCTTAGCAACTTGTCTCTTCAGTTTCATTATGAGTGAAATCACAAAGATTCTACAACTGATCTAAGTATAGAGTACTTACACATAGCCTCTAAGAAACCTCTTGCTTTCTCTTTTTTACTTAGCTTCTGGACTATAGAAATAGCCAGCATCCTCAATAAATTCCTACCTTAAGTGTCTCCTTAAAACAGAAGTCTAACTATGTATATATACTCTTCTCAAAAAATTTTTCAGGGTTTCCTATTATGATCTCTAGGATAAAATGACAATATATCAGCCTCTTATTGAAGGCTCTCTGGAATCTGCCTTCCTTCCTTCTACCTTTCTAGCCTTATTTCATACTATTTCAATCAATTGACAAGATATTTATTAAAGTGGGCCAGGCGCACCCATGTATTGCTTACAATGACCCTCCCAAGAACTAGGGATACCAAAAAAAAAAAAGTAGGGCTTGAAACAGTCCCTGACCCCAAAGACATTTCATTCTCATAGGGAGAATGTAACTTGGAGGGGAAAAAAATAGCAGCTGGGGAAGAGAGAAGACAAGACCATGAAAATACTCATGCAAAAGCAGACATTGAGCCCAGCCAGCAAAAAGTATGGGAGCTGGGATGTCATGTGAGAATGAGAAGCACTATGGTCAGAATATCTAGAATATGGTATGGGTAAAGTAGCAATGTGCAATGAGACAAAGAGAAGATGGGACGAGGTTAAGGTTATGAAGAGCTTATCAAATGGAAGAGTTTCTATTTGATACTACAGATGACAGAGACTAGAGTTTATTGAGTAAAGGCATCATATGATCAGATGTGTACCCTACAAAAATCATTTTGGTGGCTGTACAGAGGATGAATTGGGCTGGGGAGAGGCTCTAGGCAAGCAGGAAAATCAATCAGGAGGTTATTGTAATAATCCAGGTGAGAAGGGATAAGGGCCTGCAATAGGGTGGGGGACCAAATAAATGGACATTCCAGTACTACTTAGCTTCATTACACAGATTTGTTTTAAAAACAGCCCTCTCCTCATCTTCACTTCTTTTCTTTCAAAACCAGAATTAGATGGCCACCTCCTCAGTAATCAATTGAAAGTGATCCCTAGTGGCACAAACGCTCTTGTAGCAATTTTCTCTTATCACCTGTTATACTTATTTCTGAGCCTATCATATCTTCCTCCATTACACTGTAAACTTCTGGAAAGCAAGGACCTGTTAATCCTTCAGGTCCCTAGCTCCTGCCTAGTACCTTGAAAAAAGCAGGTGCTAAACATCTGTTTGCTAAACTGGACTAAGATAACAAAATATACATTTCAACTACTTATGGATCTATTGGGTTCACAGGACCAATTTCGAAATTTCTACACCACCTATTAAACAATTAAGGTAAAGGCTAGAAAGAAAAAAAATCCAGTAACAGAGAACTGCAAAAATGTTACCTATGCAGGAATGATGGAGGGAAAGGCAATTTGTCTAAAGCTAGAAGGCTTGGGTTTTATGCCATTAATATCTGATGTGACTTTAAACAAATTTGGGAATGATTTTTCTCATTTTTAAAATTAGGTATAATGTATCTTAAAAAAGTGGGGAAAGGAATCATTATTAAGTAGAAATTATTGTGGAAATGGGATAGCATTATGAGAGAAAGTATATTTATAGCTACATCTAAAATACACTTTGTTTAGCTCCAATAGGATCCATGTTCTACTTATTATTTGTGAAAATATCCCATTTTTCCTCCAATTTTTCATCTCAATTGTATTAAATGTAAAATATATAGATATACATACAAATAAACATATCCATTTCTACATCCATATCTGGAATAAAAATTAATGATTTTGATTATACAAATATAATTGTTATTCATAAAAGAAAGTCAATTTTTCTAAGATAAAAAAATAAATTAATTTGAAACAGTATTTACATTGTGTCTGACAAAAAATTTTCACATCCAGAATCTGTAAGGAACAAATTTATGAGTAATATTCATTCTTTATAAAAAGAAAAGGCTAGATGGTGGAATAGAAAGACGCATATACATTAGCTTTTTCCCTATAGCCCATAAAATACTTGTAAAGAAAGACTCTCAACAAATTCTAGAGCAGCAGAAGCCACAGAACGATGGAGTGGAGGAGATTTCCAGCCCAGGGTGACCTGGAAAGCCAACTGGAAAGATCTGCTGCACCGGATGCAGAGCAGAAACCAGCCCAGCCTTGGCCCCTTGGTGCCGGGAGGAGGACCAGAGCAGGCCTTGGGGTGGAATCCCCGGAGAAGAGGCAGTTCGCAGATCCCTCAACCCACAGGTGCCAAAGGCAGATTCAAAGGTGAGTGAGAGAGCTTTTTTTACCTCTGTGACAAGGGAGCAGGGTTCTCCTCTAGCCTCAGATCCAGGCAGTGGCTGCGGTGGCAGTGGTAGCAGCAGGCCATGACTGAAGTGGCCAGGCAGGCAGCATCCAGGTTCCATTGTTGGATAAAGCCCTGAGTGAACTGAGCTGCTGATCTGAATCTCAGCCCTGAGTGGTGGCTCTGCCCCCACTAAAGCCCCTGGGGGAATTGAGCAGCTGAATCTCAGCCACAGAGCCAGGTCAGGAAAAAAACTCCTCTCCCTTGATTGTACCACCTTGGAGGAACTGAGAACTTACAGGCTCATAGAGTAGTGGGGTGTTCTTGACCTAGTGGGTAGTCTTGATGAAGGAACCAAAAGTCAAGTAACTGGTTGGGAAAATGCCCAAAAAAGGGGAAAAAAAATAAGACTGTAGAAAGTTACTTTCTTGATGAACAGGTATTCTCTCCCATCATTTTGGATGAGGAAGAACAATGTTTACCATTGGGGGATGATATAAAAGTCAAGGCTTCTGCATCCAAAACCTCCAAAATAATATGCAATGGTCCCAGGTCATGGAAGAGCTCAAGAACAATGCAAGAAATCATGAAAAGCGAGTCAACAGCTTGCTAAAGGAAACCTCAAAAAATGCTGAAGAAAATAACACCTTTATAAATAGGCTAAATCAATTGGCAAAAGAGGTCGAAAAAGTCCATCAAGAGAAGTGCTTTAAAAGGCAGAATTAGTCAAATGGAAATGGAGGTTCAAAAGGTCAATGAAGAAAATAGTTCTTTAAAAATCTGAATAAAACAGATGGAAGATAATGACTTTATAAGAAACCAAGAAATTACAAAAGAAAACCAAAAAAAATGAAAAAATGGAAGATAATGTGAAATATCTCACTGGAAAAACAAATGCCCTGGAAAATAGTTCCAGGAGAGACAATTTAATAATTATAGGACTACCTGAAAGGCATGATCACAAAAAGAGCCTAGACATCATCTTTCATGAAATTATCAAGGAAAACTGCCCTGATATTCTAGAACCAGAGGGCAAAATAAATATTCAAGGAATCCACCAATCACCACCTGAAAGAGATTCAAAAAGAGAAACTCCTAGGAACACTGTGGCCAAATTCCAGAATTCTCAGGTCAAGGAGAAAATATTGCAAGCATCTAGAAAAAAAAAATTCCAGTATTGTGGAAATAAAATCAAGATAACACAAGATCTAGCAGCTTCTGCATTAAATTGAAGAGCATGGAATATGATATTCCAGAAGTCAAAGGAACTAGGATTAAAACCAAGAATCACCTACTTAACAAAATTGAGTATAATACTTCAGGGAAAAAATGATAATTCAATGAAATAGAGGACTTTCAAGCATCCTTGATGAAGAGACCAGAACTGAAAAGGAAATCTGACTTTTAAACACAATCAAGAGAAGCATGAAAAGGTAAACAGGAAAGACAAATCACAAGGAACTTACTACATTCCTAGATGGAAAAATAATATTTGTAACCCTTGAAACTTTTCTCAGTATCTGGAGAGTTGAAGAGATTATACACATAAACACAACACACATACACATACACACACACACACACATATATATATAGAAAGAGAGACAGAGAGAGATAGAGAGCACAGGATGAGTTGAATAGGAAGGAATCATATCTAAAAAAAATAAAATTAAGGGGTGAGAAAGGAATAGATTGGGAAGAGAAAGGGAAAAATGGAATGGGGCAAATTATCTCTCATAGAAGAGGCAAGAAAAAGCTTTTTCAATGGAGGTGAAAAGGGGGGAGGAAAGAGGGAAAAAGTGAAGTTTACTGTCACCACATTTGGTTGAAGGAGGGAATAACATACACACTCAATTTGGTATGAAAACCTATCTTACACTACAGGAAAGCAGGGGAAAAGGGGATAAAAGCAGGGTGGGGAAGGATGATGGAAGAGAGGACAAATGGGAGGAGGGAGCAATTAGAAGTAAACACTCTTGGGGAGGGACAAGGTCAAAAGAGAGAATAGAAGAAATGGGGGGCAGGATAGCATGGAGGGAAATATAGTTAGTCTTATACAACATAACTGTTATGGAAGTCATGTACAAAACTACACACATACAGCCTCTATTGAATTGATTGCCTTCTCAGTGGGGATGGGTGGGGAAGGAGGAAGGAAGAGAAGTTGGAACTCAAAATTTTAGGAACAAATGTTGAGAATTATTTTTGCGAACACCTGGGAAATAAGAAATACAGGTAAAGGGGTACAGAAATTTATCTTGACCCACAGGACAAGAGAGAAGATGGGGATAAGGGAAGGGAGGGGTGTTAGAAGGATGGGTACATTGGTGGAAGGGGCAATCAGAATGCAAGGCATTTTAGGGTGAGGGGAGAGATGGGGAGAAAATTTGGAACTGAAAATTTTGTGGAAATGAAAGTTGACAACTTAAAATAAATAAATTTTTAAAAAATGAAAAGGCTAAAGAAAATGAAAGTTTGGTGAAGAAATTAATTATAAAATTAGTTATAATATATAAGTATAAAATCTAGACAAATATATCTAACTAGATAAATATCTATTACATACAGATACATTATAAATATATAAAGAAAAACAAAGATACAAAATATAAATACAAATAATTGTTGAGCCATTTTCAGTCCTGTGCAACTCTTCATAAACCCATTTGGGGTTTTCTTGGCAAAGATACTGGAGTGGTTTGCCATTTCTTCTTCAGCTCATTTTACAGATGAGGAAACTGAGGTAAACAAAATTAAGTTACTAACCCTGGGTTACATAGCTAGACAGCATCTGAGGCCAGATTTGAATTCAGGAAGATAGGTCTTCCTGACTCTAGGCCCAGCATTCTGCACTGTGCCACTTAGTTGCCCATCATACTGTGTGTGTGTGTGTGTGTGTGTGTGTGTGTGTGTGAGTGTGTGCATAAATAAAACATAATTAATATGAGAAAGTCTAGACCAAGGGACCTCAATTAGTAGATGAAATTAAGGGTGTCAAATTTTGGGCCTATTTGCAATTTATAAGGGAATAGGTTTCAGAGAGGTTCATTTGCATATGAAAAGGTCAGGAAATGAGACTGAAATGCAAAAGACAAAGGGCTTGCCCTTGGGCCTGAATAATTTGGTGACTTCTCAGCCCACAAACTTAAAGTGGCAATGGGAAGAGACAGTTTTAAAACAAACTCACAAAAGCCAGGGATAGAGAAAAAATTTGGTCCTAGAGGTCCTCAAGGACTGATGGAGGCATCTTGTTGAATGCAGAAAGGGGCCAGGTAAGGGATTTCTCCACTTCCACCCACCAATGACATATTACAGCAGAAGCATATGGCACTAGGAAAGGCTCCTATGTGCTTGCATGCAGCCTGAGGATGGAAACTCAAGGTCACTGTATCTCAAACCCTTCCGAAGGAGGAAATTCAAGATGCCAGCAATTGCCTGGCACCCAGCATGGAGATCCTATCATCCTAAAGATGAAAACCTTCGGGGTCAACAAGACTATCAAGTGAACAACAGACTAGGGAGGCTTTCTGCCAGTCAAAGGATGGTTCTCTCTGTATGAATCTACAGATTTCAAAGGCAGAAATCCAAACTAAATGCCCTAAAAACACTAATTATCAGAGAAATGCAAATTAAAGCAAGTTTAAGGTTTCCCTTCCCATCTATCAGACTGTCAAAATTACAAATAGGAAAATGACAAATGTTGGAGGTACAATAGGAAAAAATGACAGTAGTTTTTCTCCTAGTGCACTGCTGTTATAACTATGAAATGGTTCAATCATTCTAGAAAAGAATTTGCAAATATGTCCAGAAAGTTGCCACATTCTGCATACTCTTTGACCTACATTATACTTCTCCTAGGTCTATACTCCAAGAAATCAACAAAAGAGGAAAAGGATCTATATATACAACAAGAATTGGAGTTGCTCTTTTCATGGTAACCAAAAAAATTAGAAACTAAGGACCAGAAGAAATGATGAAATGGACAGTTTCAGAGGATACTGGAAAGACGTACATGAAATGATTCAGATGTGAACACAAGTAGAAAATAATTTGAACAATAATATTATAGAGAAAAGCAACTTAAAATACTTTAGAACTCTAATCAACACAATGATAAACCATGAGTTCAAAAGTATAAAGATAAAAGAAATATCCTACTCACCCCTTAACAGAGAGGGGATGAAATTAAAATGAAGAGACATACATTTTCAGACATGACAGATATTGGAATTGGTTTTGCTAGACAATGCAGATATGTACTAAGGGATTTATTTTTTCTTTTTTATTATTATTATTATTTTCTGGGGGAGGAGGAGAGGTAGAATACCAAAATGAACAGATTATTAAAAAAAAACAAACTTGTTACTTGAAAAATAAAAATAAGTTATTAAAAACAAATAAAATCCTTGTTATTCCCTAGCCAAGTATCTCAGTTCAGAAGCTAGAGGCGGCAGAGACTACAACCAACCAGGGAAACAAGCTACTCTGCCAAGATGAGTTCCCCAGAGAGGAGCAGCCTGAGAATCTCACTAGAGCCCATTGGGAACCCCTAAACATCTGAAGTGAAGTCTGCCCTTAGACACATGCTCCTCTCAAATGGGCTCTTCACGTGTGAAAATCTATGACCTCTGTGCTGGGGGTGCTCTAAACTTATGAGAGGAATGTTCTATTTTAAATACTCTTGCTATGCTATTCTGGTAAATAACTTTGAGTGGAGTTAACTGTATCCGTTGGATGACTCCAGAAGAGTAAACACATTGGTTGGGACTTGTAAGCTTTAGTTTTAGGAGTATAGATCCATAGGATATATTTAATCTGGGCTAACTGTCCCCTAGGAAGACTGCCTTGTAAACTGAGGGTAGCCCAAAAAGCAAATACATTAATAATTTCCTGAGAAAATCATAAAATTCTAATAATCAGAAAAAGGCATATTAAAGTTTAGGTCACAAGTTTCTGTCTTTTAGTTAAAAAGGATCAAAGTTAAAGCTGATGGGTCTGTGGGGCAATGGGTACCCCATTAGACTGTCTGCACAAGATTTTTTGGAAAATAACCTAGCAATATATGAAAAGATTCACAAATTGATTACAGCAAACTATGTTTCCTCCAAAGAAAACTCATGCCTCCTCAAAAATTCTCTATATCTGTTGGAAGTCCCCTTCTTCCAACCAGCAAGCTTTTCAACGCCATAATCTTTTCTGACTCTTCCTATTATTCCCCTAATCAGTAGGCAAGTCCTGTAAATTCTTTTTATAGCTGTCTCTGGTCCCTTTCCTGAGCTCTCCTCACAGGATCCTCTAAGTCAAGGGTAGGGAACAATTTTAACCAATGATGAAGGCTAAGGATCCTAAGGCAGGGAAGAGGAGAACATGCTGGCTAGGTGGTCAGAAAACTTGAGTTTCAATTTCAGGTTGGAGGAGGGCAGGAGGAAGAGACTCACTCTACTTCTGGGCCTCAGTTTCTTCAGGTATAAAAAGGAAGGGGTTGAGATGAATGATCTCTAATGTCTCCAACTCACAGGTGAGACTTTTGTTTCAGCCAATGTGCTGAGAAGCAAATCTCAAGCTCAATTTTCATCCTTTTTTGAGGATTATACAATAACAAACAGAATCTGTCAAGAAATGTTATAATTATTAACTACTTGGGAACACAGACATGCTTAAAAATTTTGTAGTCTCAACTGACGAAAAGAAAAATTTTTTAGTCTCAATTGACGAAAAGAAAAATTTCTAACTTCCTATCGTATTATTCCATTTTTCAGAGATAAAGGTCTATTTCCACAGTATAGCACACACCTCAATACTCGTTTAAGCTACTCCTGCAGAAGCTTCTTGAAGCTCCCTTGAATAATAAAGGATGCTTTTTAAAAAGGCATTTTATTTCATAATTAGAGATACAATGGTACCAATACTGGGTGCCAGTTACAGGAAGAAATTAAGCTGAGGACTCCATTTTGGTCATGGACAAGAAGTTTCATGTCTTCACTTTGAAAGTTGCCTGCATGGCATACTTATACACTGGAGGGGGAAAAGGACAGCAAGAAAGAAAAATCCAGCCAATTAAGTCAGCAGTCAAAAGGGGTCCTCAGAGGAAAAATATTTTGAAGCTAGAGTTTCTGAGAGGCTACCTTCTCTTGCTGGGCTTCTGCTCCAATTGTTCATTAATTAATTAATTCCACAAACATCTATTGAGTGCCCTGAGTGCATGGCACTGTATAAGGTACAGTCCCCAGGTCAAGAAACAGCAGGCAGGAACTGGCATGGAGCTTCAATCAGCTCCCAGCAGGGAACTAGGGCTTTCAGCCAGGAGGTGGGAGGCTGTGGATTTCTGGGCTCCCAGCCAAGAGGAGGGGAAAGGCCTTTGGTCATTCAGTAGCCAAGGGGTGAAATATGCTGTTGAATAAGGGTCAAGAAGCTGGGGAGGGAAAAGCAGTGGAAAGGAGGGAGAGAAAAGAGTTCCCCTGTTCTTTAAGAGGGAGAGGGCAACAGCACTGTCAGAAGGAGGATTTTTAAAATGGGAAAGAAAGGAGGAGAAACAAGTGTACTGCTCTCTCTCAGTTTACAGATTTTCAAAGACATCTTGAAAATTCAGCAGGGAAGAAAGCATATCACTACCACCATTTTACCCTGGCAAGCTACAAGTTAGTTAAACTTGAAAATTATCTCAGTTTCACAGCTGCCCCAAAGGCTCCTGCTTTTGTCCTGCTACTTTTTCCAACTCAAAGCTGTGTGACTACAATCTAATTCTTTCATCTGTTTTTCTAGACTGCTTTTTTAGATTTCCTCCATTGACACTTTCTGGAATCCTTGCTTGAAAATAGTATCCCCTTTTTTTAAATTTGTGGTAGACTGCACCCTTTAATTTTACCTCATTCTAATCTACCTTTAATTAAGGAAAATGGAATGCTGCATTGGAAGCTAGGGCAGGATGCACAATTGTTTTCTAATCCAACATACTTCGAGAAGCTCTTAGGCTGGTTCTGAAGAATGGTCCTTATTGTGAAAGAGTAGTTTAGTGGAGCTGGGTTCGAATATAGTACTTGGTTGCTATGTGACTAAAGACAAATCACTTTACCTTTGAGATTCAATTTCTTCATTTATGAAATAGACACAGTGTATCTCTAACACATGTAGCTCTAACACGATCCAACTGTGGTCATGTTTTCTCTCCCACTAGAAAATAAGCTCCTTGAGGACAGTAATTTTTTTTTTTTAAACTTTCCTTGTGTCCCCAGATAGCAAAGTATTTGGCACATTTGTTTAGTCATTTTAGTCCAATCTGCCTCTTCATGATCCCATTTGGAATTTTCTTGACAGTACTGGGAGTGGTTTTCAACTGCCGTCTCCAACTCAATTTACAGATGAGGAAACTGAGGCAAAAAGGGTTAAGTGATTTGACCAGAGTTACACAGCTAGTAAGTGTCTGATAACATATTTGAACTGTTTTTTACTTCAGGCCTGGCACTCTATCCACTGTACCACCTAGCTGTCTTTATGCTTCCATTATGTAGTCCATGGCATCTATAAATTTTTCAGAAAATCTCCTTCTACCTCTTCAGAAGAACATATTGGGGGGGTAGGGGAGTGGGAAAGCATATAATGTTATACTCCCTAGCTCAAAAACCTTCACACTCCTACGTTCTAAAAACACCAGTGTCTGAAGCTTGACATCAAAGATACTCCAGAATGACTCCAACACTTTCCCAGTATGTATGTTTCATTTCTAACATTCAAATCCTGCCTTTGATCCCTATTAGCTGTGGGTGACTCTGGGTAACTTCTCAGTGCTATAGGCAAATTTCTAGGACCATAAAATGCAGGAATGGCATTGATTTGTATTGGTAGAAATGAAATCTCTTTATCTAGGAATTCCTTTTTGATAGATCCAGTCCCACTGCTGTAGTTTGAGAGGGGTTCAGAGACTCCTTAAGGACCTGAGAACAGGACAGGGTTGTCTGGAAAGAATTCACGGACTCAAGCATTCTTTAAATCAAGTCAGCAAAGATTTATTTTTACACTTTTCAGCAGTGAAAAGTTCTCAAGCAGCCAGTGATCTTAGAGGGGTACAGTTACAGTTTATATAGGATAAACTACAGTAAAATATGTCCTAAATATGCTTACTAGGTAATGTGGGGTAGGATTAGGGAGTGGTTAAGGATTGGTCAATTCTTAAAGGAACATGAACTTTTTATATCTGCTACATAGGTATCTTACCCAGAGTTCACCAAGAAAAGCCCAGGGAGGAGGGAGGACCACAGGGAGGTGTGGTTTTTAGTCTTCCTGAATCACTAAGTTAACTAACTGGCAGTCAGGGCCAACTGAGGATTGCCCAGTCTGCCACCAATTAGTATCTTGTTTGTCAAGACAGATGTAGGGAATATACATATGTCTTAAGTCTAGGATACAAGGAGGCCTCCAGGATGCATATAATGAGGTAGGGAGTTGGTATAGATAGTATAGTGGATACTGAACATCTTTATGTATAGGACAAAGCCAGTTCAAATAAATAATTCCTACAGGTACAGTTCATTACTATACCAGAGAAGAGAGAGATAAGGGTTTTGCTGGGGCCCCCTCATAAGTAATTGACAAGCATAGTGTCTTGGACTGGAGAGAAATTGCCAGGAATAGTGTCTTGAGGCTTGGGAGAAATACAGTCTTGGAACTGGGTCCAAGCACAGATACCCAAGCACCCCATCACCTCTCCCTCCACCCCTTCTAACCTTCACACATTGAGTCAAACTACAAGATTCTGTATTCCTCAAACACTACAAGTATTCTACTACATTTGTGCCCTCTTTACTTGGGTTATTCTTCCTGTCAAAAGTATGGATCCCTGAAATCTCCGTCACCTCTTTCTTCAATTAATGTTTTTTAATTTATGGAATAAAACAAGCATTTATCATCTCCATCCATTCTTAGAAGTATGGCTCAAGTGCCATTTCTTCCATTAAGCCTTCCCTTGAGGCTTGGTCCCCATCTCTCTAAACTCTCTAGCACTTTCTTTTTTTAATGTTACTTGAGCACTTATCATAACTTCGATATGATCTCCAAACACAAATGCCTATGGGGAACTATGATGGTGCAATGAACAGAGTTCTGGAATTAGTCAGGAAAGACAGGGGTTTGATTATAACCAGACCTAGTCTGGTTCCTGAGCTCTGGGTTGCATCATTAACTGTCTATTGGGCATTTCAAACTGGGGGCCTGAAATAGAAGTAGTGGCAGCAGAGAGCAGAAAGGAGGGAAACAGTGCAAGAATTACTGGGTTGAAATGACAAGACTTGGTAACACCTCCAAATGGAAGAAGAATAGTTGCAAAAATAACTCTTATGTTTTTCAATATTGATCCCAATATCTTAATGTCATAAAGAAAAACAGAAAAGATGTAAATTTGATGGAGAAATTAAGTTTGGTTTTAGACATGTTGAGTTCCAAGAGTTAAGAACATTCAGTAGAGATAATAAGATTGAGAATTGAAAGGGTCTTTAAGTCATCTAAATCCATAACCCCTAATAGAAAAATGGGGATAATGAGATCCAAAGTAGTAAAGTAACTTGCCCGGCTTCAGACTCAGATAACTGACTTTCAATAGAGCATTGTATTATACCAGGATACAATTAGAATTATAAAACTGGATATGGGACTGGCACTCAGGAGAGGCTGAGGGCCGGAAACACAGATTTGGGAGTCATACTCAGAGAATGAACAAGATTTAAAAAGAGAGCACTGAAAGAGAAAAAGGACTGAAGACAGAACTTTGTGGAATGTGTGTAAGAACAAGAGGAAAAAAGGGAAATAGGTAAAGGCAACCAAAGAGAAACAAAATGGTAAGAGTACCAGGATACAGAGGCATCCAAGGAACCAAAGGAAGAGAGAACGTCAAGAAGAGGTTAACTGTAATAAGCAATGTAAAAATAAAAGAGGAAGCCTCCCTGTTTTAAAGAATTCTTCTACCTGAGAAAAAAAATTAACCAATCAATCCCAGGTTTTGCATTAGGTAAGAATGCTTTGCTCTGTAGTGATGGGGACTGGAAACTGATTACAAAGAAGAGGAAGAAATGTGTTTTGAGGAAGTAGCTGCAATAAGTGTATATTCCTTCTTTTTGAGTTTTGGGGTGGGAGATCTTTAAGCAAAGGATGAAAGACCACTTGGTCAGGCATGCTGTAGAGAGGTTTCTTTTTTCAGGATAATAATTGGACTAGTTAAAGAGATCCCTTCTAGTTCCAAAAGGCTGCTATTCTCTTATTTTTGAAATAGAAAGCAATAGACTGAAAGAGGGTAGAGCAGGTTTAAAGGAAGACTTTTTTTTTCAAATTATTATTAGGACCAAAAGAACCAAATTAGGGTAGTTTAGGTTAAGAATAGAAAGAAGGGAAGATGCAAGAAATTTTGTAGAAGCAGCAGAGGACTCAACAACTGGTAAGGTGGGTGTAAAGAAAAGAGGTAAGTCCATAGACTGCAAGGCTGAAAGTATGGTCACTGAGAGGATGTTTGCATTGTGATGTTTAAAAAGTTCAAATGACATTGTTTCTGGGTAATTAATCATTTTATTAATAATGCTAGGATATTATTAACAAAAAGATTGTCATTTGGCCCACTCTCTTAGACCAAAGAGGACCTACTCAATGCCTATATGCCCTTGGAATAGTGGGTGTTCCTGAGGGTGGCAATGGGCTCTGGTTGACAAATACTGAGAGAGAATGAATACTTTAATGAGAGGTGTGTGTTCTTGTCCTTTGTTGCCAAAGAAGACCATGCCATCAGAGAAATAACGTCATGAGTTGCACTTGACTTTGTTTTGAGTGAGGGAGGGCTGTGCAGGTCACCAGCCTCACTTCTCCTCCTGAGCAATCTGAATCCAGTGACCAGATGTTCATCAGGATATGACTGTAGATGACCCAAGATGAAGCAATTGGGGTTAAGTGACTTGCCCAAGGTCACACAGCTAGTGAGTGTCAAGTGTCTGAGGTGAGCTTTGAACTCAGGTCCTCCTGACTCCTGCACTGGTGCTCTACCTACTGCACCACCTAGCTGCCTCTTAATGAGAGGAGGACCCTAATGAAGGGCTGGAGAAACATGACTTTGATCACATAATTTACTTCCAGACCACGCCCTGCCTTGGGCAATTTAATCAAAAAATTTATCCCCTTTCCCCCAACCTGAATAGAAGACAATGAGCTTCCCCATATGGGTGGGGTCTGAGTCAAATTAAGAAGAAAACCAATCCAGTGTCATCATCAGCAAAGTCCTTCAGAGACTGAACAACCTACAGGGTTCTGAAAAAAAACCTAAATGAATTCAATAACTGATTATTAATATGAGAGAGAGAGAAATAACCATTTCTCTGCATTATCAAACTAAAAAAGGAAAAGGAGACAAAGATGGGAAGAAGTCATTAAAGAAGGAGAAAAACGCATGATGACGATAAGAAAAATGGAAGGGAATTCGATCAAGGACACCCATGGAAGAGTTAGTCTTGGCAAAGTAAAGGTCACCTTCATTCTTTGAGATCAAAGGGAAAGAGATGATAATGGATGAGGTTATAAGGAAATGTATATGTGTATGTATGTGTCAGGTTTTGTTTTTAATGAAGAGGGGAAACTAAGGAAGTAGAAAAACTTTATGGCCTCTCTAGTTTCATCCAAGAGGTTAGTCAAACTGAATAACAGCTGAGGGTTTGAGAACTGAAGAGAAGGTTTGGGAAAGATGCTAAAGGAGTGTGAAAGGCAGTCAATTAGAGAGAAATAAAAGGTTGACTGTGAAGCAAGTAGAGTCAGACCGATTTTATATAGCACAGATTTGGAGTGGATACAGCCAACAGTTCCATTTTTCCCATCAGCATCACTCATCTATCTTGGAGTAAGAAAAAAAGGGATAAGGGAGGAAGAGACATAAATATAACTGAAAAGGAGAAAAGGGATAGTTAAGTTAGGGCTAAAAATTAGTAGAATGATAACAGAAGAAAAAGAAGAATGTAGAAGAAGGATTTAAAGATGTCATAGAGTGTATCAATGAACCCACAAATTCAATAATTATTGCCTATCTCCTTCCCCAGGAATATGAAATTTTCTTTCTTTAAAAAAAGAAAATTCTTAGAGTGAACTCTGCATTTTTTTGCAGTAACAATAAATCATATTTATAAAATGCTTTGCTCACGATGCTCTATGGTAATTACTATACTGTATATTCCCCCTTAACAAATGAGGAAACTGAAGCCTCAGGAAGAGGAAGTGACTTGTGGGAAAGTCACTCAGAGTTACATACAGAGCTGGAACTTGGACTGAGCTCTTAATTCTGAATGCACTGTTCATTCCACTACTTGCTCTTCTTTTGAGGTTTAAGAACTTTTTCTTCTTGACAATAAATATTTTTTAAAAAAAGCTTTAACATTCATTTTAAATTTTAAATTGATTTTATTTATTAATTAATAATACGATATATTGTGTAATACTATATTATATAACCAAAATATGCATTATAAATAATATATTATACATACAATAGATAATTATCAATTTATTTAATTAATTTAAGTTTTTAAAAAATTTTTTAATTATCTCTCTTCCTGTACCTCCCCTGCCTATTGAGAAGGTAAGCAATATATCAATTATACATGAAAAGTCATGGAAAACATATGGTGCAATAACCTAAAATACATTTGAATAACTATACTTCAAAACCATTGGTTTCCTTTGTAATCCTAACATATTTTTATTTTATACATTTAAAAACATTATTCTGAGAAGGGATACACAACTTCACCACACTTCCAAAAAGGTTAAGAATCCCTGGTCTTGACTGAGATATATTTTAGATGGGGCCAATGCACGAATTTGTTTTGATTAAATGTTTTATTTTCCTTTCTTTTTCCAGTGGGGATGGGGAGGTGGGAGGCCGTGAAGTTGAATTGTTCATTGAAAAAAAAATAAGTGTAAGAAAAAAAAGGAAAAAGGAAACTCCTGCTCTCAAACTTAACCAGTCACCTGTATTCAATTTCAATACACAGAGAAGGGCAATGACAATTGTCACTCAGCACAAAGGAGGAGTGATAGTCCCTTAGGTGAAGCACATGGCCCCAAATCAGGACTACCCTTGCAGCACAATGTCAGGAGGCCCAGGTGTTTCCCTGGGGGGAGGTTACTTCAGCCTGCACTTTAGTTCCTTCAGGATGTGAAAGAGCTGTATACAGAACAAAATTATGTTTATGCTTCTTCCTCCCTTACCCCCTTTTCTTTCTTACTCCAAGATAGATGAGTGATGCTGATGGGAATAACGGAGCCATTGGCTATATCCACTACAAATCTATGAATTATATTATGATATAATAATACAATATATATTATACCTAATACATATGCTATAATATATAGTATATATAATATAATCACTTAGCATAGTGCTAGGCACATAGTAGGCACTACATATTTATTCCTTTTCCTTCGCCCCTCCCTTCTCTTCCCCATCTGACAACACATGTTCTGCTACCCGATGCAGAACTAGACCCTGGTTATTTGTGGACACCTCTTCCAGGTGCTCTAACTGAATCCCAAGTAATGGATTTCTAGTTCATACAGGTGGGCTTTGCTGAACACCTAGTCAGGGGCCGTTAGAGCCTGCCCCCTGGGCAAATGAGTTAAGATAGGTAAAGCATTTCTATTCAGTCATTTTCAGCCCTGTCCAACTCTCCATGATCTCTTTTAGGGTTTTCTTGGCAAGAATACTGGAGTGGTTTGCCATTTCCTTCTCCAGCTCATTTTACACATGACGAAACTGAGGTAAACAGAGTAAGTGACTTACTATCACTAATATCATGATTATTATCCATTGCTGTCGATGTACCTATGATGACATGGTGCTGGGGCGGAAGTTCTGGTGTGGGGGGATATTACATTTTAATGCCCCTTGTTACCTTTGCCCTGTAACAGCATTTAATATAATTAATTCAATAAATATTTATTAAATGCCTACTATATGCAAAGCACAGTAGATAATCCATAAATGTTTACTGAATGAATGAGATGTTGCCTCAATTTTAAAAGGGGCATACTCAGAAGACCTACATTCAAGTCCTATCTCAACACAGACTGTAAACTTGAGCAAATCATTAAACCTCTGCATTTCCATTTCTTAATTGGTAAAGTGGTGATAAAATACCAAAACACCCCAGGTGTTGTAAGCATCAAATGAAGCCATGACATACTGTAAACCTCAAAGGCCAAATAATTGTTGGCTACCATTATCTTTATCAAACATGTGTAATGTACCTTGAAACTATCAAGAGTTACACATTAATTAACTAAGTGCCTACTATGTGCAAAAGGTTGTGCTACATAAAACACAAGATATTATTATAGGACAATCTTTGGAAAGAAAGCAAAATTTTATGCAACAATGATTACTATTGTTACAAGTAATAATCCCTTCACTATTTTGTATTCTAAGGCTTAGTTTTCCATTGGAGCGTTTAATTACAAGACTTGCCTTGTTCTAGAAGTCCTCCAATATGTCACACAACCTTTTTTCAAAACTGAATCAAGGGCATTTTATAAACCTGACCCTTAAATTCCACTCCCAAGTACTCTCCTCAGAATTTAATTTGTGATCTCAGTAAGCTTTCATCTTGAATATCATTTTGCAAGTTCAGACCTGTCCTGGTATATGAGCAACCAAAAAGCACTTAAGCCCCAGGGGTTAGAAAAGGGGAGAAGGGGGGGAGAGGAAGAATGTTTCATCAGCATTTTTCAAACTTATCCCAGAGTCAGAAGGCTTACCAATTTTAAGTTTAACCATCATTTTATAGTAAATCATTTAAGATTACAGATGGTATGGCAGAAAAAGAAAAGGTACATTTTCAAAAGTATGAAGGCAATTCTGAGGCTGTTATTACTTGTTTAAAAAAAAAAGAAAAAAATGCCCACTGCTAGGCCTAAGGAGGCCAAAGATAGAAAGTCCCTATATACGCCAAAATATTTATAGCAGCGCTTTTTGTGTTAGCGAAGAACTGGAAACAAAATCGATGCCCATCAGTTAGGGAATAGTTAAATGAACTGTGTTATATGAATTCTCTCCAGCCTGCACTCCAGATTCTGCTCCAGAAACCTCTTCACCCTGGAAACTCACTCCAATCCTGGAAGTTGGAAGCAGTCCCCATTCCAGCAAACTCTCCCTCAAGATGGACATTCCTCCCAGAATCTCCATTTAAGTAGGACAGCAGGCCAGGCATGCCTCCTTCATCTCTGAGCTACATTGCAAACGTTCTCTACCTTGAACAAAAAACACTCCTCAACCCCCATTTCCCTTGCTTTTATTTGTAGTTTTCCTCCACTAGAATATAAGCTCTGTGAGGGCAGGGACAGTCTTTCTTTAGGCATGTATTTACATCATCTTGCTGTTAGCACTGGGCCTGGCACATGGTAAGCTCTGGATAAATGCTTGCTTAATGTAATGGTGTATTGTTGCATAAGAAATTATTAAAATCCCAATTATTCAAAATCCCAAAATTAAAGTCCGAATTAGTAAATCTCAATTACTAAAGTCGCAGTTGTTAGGAAGGGGGAAAGCAAAAATGAGAGCTTTAATTTCAGCTCTCAGTCAAGTTTAAGGGGTTCTCTCCTCCGTCCTTTCTCATAATCTCTTTTATAGCAAATAGTCATTCAAAATGCAATAAAAATCAGCATATCTTTATCTTGAGATAAAACCCATCATAAAATTGCAGGCAACAAATAAGCAAGATTTTAAGAGAGCATAAAACGCCAAAGACACTCAGTGAGGCAGAAGGGGAGAAAAAGTGGAGGGAGGATAATTTCATGAGATACCAAGGCAGCAATACATCAAATGCAAGAAGATCACTCCTTAAACTGGTCATTTATCCAGAGGATTCCAACTACTCAAGATTAGATTCAGTTTAAGGTGTCAGAGGCCTTCCCTTACAATTGGATTGTTACTGGCCTGACCGCAACAGCCCCCACTGCTTCAAAATTACCAAAAAACACTGTATCCATAGGAGCCAAATAATATGGGATATTTTATCTTACAACCCAGTGCGATCCCTAATACAAAACTCCTAACCTCTCCCACTTACTCTTTTAGTTATGAATAACATAATGTCTGAAGAGTAAAAATTGCTGGATCATCTAAAGGATGATGGGAAAACAGGAAAGCATGTTACAGGTAAACATAGGCTGTAACATATTACCAGTGAGAGCAAAATATTCAAACTACAAGAACTGCTAGAAAATCATCATCATCATCATCGTCATGCTAATGCTGTTTACTTAACACTTTAAAGTCCAAAGTATTTTATACACTTTAGCTATCAAGTAAGCATCACAGCAACCTTGTGAAATAGGTGTAATAGATATCATTAATGCTATTTCACAAGTGAGTAAATCTGCACACCGGAGTTTAAATAACTTGCCTATTTCAAGCCAAAAGCAGGATTTGAACTTAGTTTTTCCTGACTCTAAATCCAACATTCTATCCACTATACCAGGCTATATTATCTCATCAATATGTATACTGACTCCGGAGGTGGAAACATGCATGGGTGCCCATCCTGTGCACTCTAATCCAAATCTTTCCATAATTATCTAGACAACATAGGCTCAGAAAAGAAAGCTGGAAGAACAAAGGCTAACAAACGGACAGCCTAAGTGCAGTAATGGTACCTGCTTAATGTTTCAAAATATAAAGGAAAACATCCAGCAAATTGAAAGAATTCTCTATGGGGGATTTATGGGCAAGAATCATACAGGATGAGAAAGCATGAATGAATTCTATGAACTCTAGATTAAAAAGAGTAATCCATACTGATGAACTTAACGATCCGTTGAAATATGAAGTTTGCATACATTGATAAACATCAGGACCAGGTAAAGCTCTTAAAATACAGCCTCTAGCTAAGTATTATGAAGAAATTTCAACACCTCTCATCTCTTAAAATTTTGGGGTCCTTAAGCACTTGAATATGAAAGCTGTTGTACTTGGGGACACTTCATACTACATGGAAATTTTGTGTAAATACAAAGTTTCAGCTTCTGCTCTTAATGAATTCATTTTCTCCCAAGAAAATATTTGCCTAAAGTTTAAATAATATTAATAAAAGCTTTCAACAAATCTCTACATATACAATGCTAAGGTCTTAAATGAGTTTAACTAATAGAAGAGGATACATCTATTTAAGTTTTCAAATCCATTTAACCAAGTATTTTTGTTTATATTTCACACCTACAGAAGGAAGACACTAGGAAAAGGAAAATATTAAATTAGTTTTAAAACCTTTTTATTTATAAATTTGACATATAAACTTTGCAAATGAATCAGCAATGATTCACATATTCTTAAAAAGTACTACCAATTCTCTTAATTTCCCAGGTCCATACTATTATTTGGTATATGGCTTAGATAACAAGATCACTTAATTTTCTTCCTTTTTACCTTTTTGCTTTTTTAAAAAAGTATTTTGCTTTTTCCTCTTCATTTGCTACCGATTTTGAACCTTTTGAAGATCCCTCTGAAAGGAAGTGGGGAGGGGAGGCTTGGTTAATCCAGGTCACCAATTCAGATCCTCTCAGTATACAGTCATTACATAAATGAGGTTCTACTGGCCTTGAAAAGTTAATTAAGCATGACATCTTTTGAAGACTGATATTTTATGTTCTACTTTATGAAGCATCAAACTGAGATGAAGGAAAAAAAAGGAGGATTTTCTCAAACTTATAAAATACAATGATTACAAATTAAGAAAAGTATTCAAGGATTCTGACTCAAATTCCATTTTCGCAACTTCTAAACCCACATAATGCTGCCTACAAAAATTTTATTTCTGAGGAAGATAACAAGGTAATACAAATGGCACTAACCTGATTTCTGAGTCTTCTAAAATCTTTTTTGAATTTTTTGTCTCTGTCATTGAGAAAATTAAAAAGATTATTTTAAAACCTGTTCCACTCTTAAAAGGTTTTGAAAACTCTTAGCTATTCCTCCAAATAAGAGGCAGCATGGGATAACAGAAAAACAGGAACCCTTGGGTTCAAGGACTGCCTCTGGCACAGACTGGTTGTATGTCAAACTCAGAAACAGGGCCACAAAAATGTGTATAATAATCCCTGTGGGTCACCCACACAATAATATTATCCATGTTGTATTCTATTTTTATTTATTCATTGAATATTTCCCAATTATATTTTAATCTGGGTCAGGCTCAACACCTCAGCCTGCTGTAGGCAACTCTATTAGATTCTTAAACCACAAGAAAGATGAGAATCTGCATTTTCCTCACCAGGGAATTTTCTATACCGATTTAATCACAGGTCCAATTCTTCTCCAAATTCCCCTACATTCAAGCTAAAGACCATAATTCATATTACTAGGGCTGTCAAATCAAAAAGTAACTTACGAGAAGCTTAGCTTGATAGCTTGAGTTACAGAGGAAGCCACTGGAATCAGTGATAACAGGGATAATCAATGAACAACTGCATTTTCACTAAATCTCAAAGATCTTTCACAATATTTTTAAAAACCAGAACTTAGAACAATTAGCAATATAGAACAGAGAAATAATAATTGTCATTTATAGAGAGCTTTTAAGGTATAAAATATTTTATAAACATTCACTCCCTTAAGCTTCACATCAACACTGAAAGTTGGGTGTAACAAAATATTGTTAATCCCCTTTCTAGACAAAGAAACTGAGGTTCAGAAAGATCAAACAAGCCCCTCCCTCCAAATCACACTACTTGTAAAGAGCTGGGCAGAACTTGAATCCAGGTCTTGTGACTCCCAGATCAGTGCTCCCTCTATAGCTCACGCCTTTCAAACACAACATGACAGTATGCTCTAGGGGCAACAGCAAATGACTTCTGTTTCCAGTTTGGGCACTAACTATTGGTGTGACCCTGGACAAGTCACTATTTGAGACCAAATATAATGGTAGTAGAGTGGATGATCTCAGGGTCCCCTTCCACATTTAAAATCCCATCAAAGAAGAAGTCTGAACGATCAATTATCTAATTAATTAATCAATTAACCAATCAATTAATCCAATTAACCAATTAAGGGGAGCAGTTAAGTGGCAGGCTGGATAGAGTTTCTCACCTTCCTGAGTTCAAATCCTCAGATGCTTACTAGCTGTGTGACACTGGGCAAGTCACTTAACACTGTTTACCTCAGTTTTCTCATCTGCAAAATAAGCTGGAGAAGGAAATGGCAAACCACTCCAGTATCTCTGCCAAGAAAACCCTAGATGGGGTCATGAAGGGTCAGACAGGTCTGAAAATGACTGCAGAAGTGATCACAAGTTCACTACTGACGGGTAACAGTTGTTTTAGAGGGCACTTCCCAAACTTGGAAAATTCACATGTGCTGTTGACTTCCTTCGTCTTTAACTCATCTAGATTCCTAAAACTCAGGGCTGCTCACAAAAGCATTTCCACCCCCATCCCCCAACAACAACTGGAATGGAACAGTAATCTCTCTTCTGGTATGTCAGGTTCACAACAAATACAATATATTTCTGCCCCTGAAGATCAGATTAATAGCAGAGACCCACGGTTTCATGGTGCCTATTAAGATGAAATGCACTCAGTAAATATTAATTCATAGTCCAAGAGGCAGATATGTTATAAAAGAAGGCCTGAGTCTGGAGACCAGATTTCTTCCTTCTAGTGCTGGCTTTGCCATTAGCCTAAAAATCAGAGAATTTTAGCACTGCATAATCGCTAAACAGTTGTGAGACAATGGGGAAATAATTTCACCTCTTGGGGCCTCAGTTTCCATAAAAGATGAGTTTGAAACTAGCTGATCTCTAATGGTCACCTAAACCAAAAAAAAAAAACCAAAACCCTCCATTTCTGTAATTACCCTATAAAAAAACTCTACCCTACTTTCCACTAATCCTTACAAAATAAACTTCATTACAGCACATTTTCAGCAGGTAAATGTTTCAGAAGTTTGGAAGGGAAAAATAATCAATGGCAATTCTGGTGAATTTTGCGTTATTCAAAGTAAACAAGAAAGTAAAAGAAAATGAGAGGATAATATTAATTACAGGAGATTATTACATGCCAGTCAAGGACATATGAAAGTTATTACAAAGAAAAAAAAGCCTTTTCTACACGAAGTATTTATAGCAGTTCTTTTCCTATTGGTAAAGAACTAGAAATTAAGGGGAGTGACCATCAATAGGGTAATGGATGAATAAATTAGGCTATGTTTATGAATATGATAGAATTCTATTGTTTTATAAGAAATAGAAGATTGTCTCAGAGAAATGTAAGAATAGTTTGATAAATATGGCTCCCATCCTGACAGGCAATCATTAAATATACAGAATATGACTTACATTTTTAGAAATAATCAATATGGAAATGTTTTGCCTGACGATGCATATTGGTTATAGAGGGTTATATTTTTTAGTGAGGGAAGACATGGGAGGGGGGGAAAATGTTTGATAAGTGCAAAAAATAAATAAGGTATGACTGTGCATTAACATTTTCTACTATCACGGGATGTTTTTGATGTCAATTTCCTAAGTTTAAATTACTTTTAGAGGATCAAGGAAAACACTGTAAATAGATAGAATTTAAAATACTCTTACTTTTGGTACATGAAAAAATTAGCTGTATGGTTTTAGGCTAGTCACTTGATTTCTCTAACAAAAATAAGATACTAAGGAGAGAGTGGAACATTTAGATCCACTCCTAATCCTCAAATAGTTTAAAAGTGATCATCAACAAAGTATTCTTACTATCTCTGTTTTCAGAATTGCTGGTGATTCATTTCAGCTATGTCTGGAGCCCACTAGGGTTTTCTTGGCAAAGATCCTAATACTGGAGTGGTTTCCCATTTCCTTCTCCAGCTCATTTTACAGTTGAAAAACTAAAGCAAACAGGGTTAAAAGTGATTTGCCCAAAGTCACACAGCTAGCAAGTAGCTGAGGTCACATCTGAACTCAGGATGATGAGTTCCTGATATTACACCCCACACTCTATGCTCCGTGCCACCTACTGAATGGGAATATTGTTCAGGCATGTCCAACTCTTCATGACCCCATTTGGGATTTACTTGGCAAAGATACTGAAGAGGCTTGCCATTTTCTTCTTCAGCTCATTTTACAGAAGAAGAAACTGAGGCAGAGTTAAGTGACTTGTCTTGGGTCATACAGCTAGAGTCTGAGGATGAATTTGAACTCACAAAGATAAGTTTTCCTGATTCCAGTCCAGGTACCCTAAACACTAGCTGCCTCTAGAATAGTAATATTAATAATATATTTTTTAAAATATTGACTCTGTTAAATATTAACACATGAACTACTTTCAGAATTATACATGTAATAATAGAATCTTAGGCTATCTAGACAACCCATTAACCTGAAGAACTTCCTTCTAAAAGCCCCTATTCCACCTCCCAGTAGCTATAATCATTAAGGTTTTCCTTTCATCAAAGCTGGCATTTACCTTTGTGACTTCCACCTATTGCTCCTAGTGCTGCCCTAGATCCAAATAGAATGAGTGTAACTGCTTTTCTAAGCGAAGAGCCTTAAAAATTCAAATACAGTCATCATGCCCTCAACTCTTCTCTTTTTCAAGCTAAATGTGTCCAGACCCTTTAGCAATCTTCCAATAACTAGATCTTTAATAAGACCCCTGATGATCCTGTTGGCAAATTTTTGTGCATTCTCAAGTTTATCAGTATCTTTTTCAAACTATAGAGCACAGAAATGAACTCAGTACTCCAAATGTGGTCTGACTTCTCTAATCAACCCTCCACTCAGCCACTAAAGAGACAATTCCTAAAGCCCAGGATCTGACCATGGCATTCCTCCACTTAATAAATATCAGAAGCTATTACCTCCAGAATTAAATAAGAAGATCTCTGGTACTGAAAGCTCTTCCTAACGTGACCTCATCCAAACTTTATCCAGTCTATATTCCAGCCAAACTGTCCTTTCTGCTCCCCTTCAAATGCAGCATTTTATGTATCATCTCAGAATCTATACACAAGACTATTCTCCATACCTTTCAAATTTCAGCTCAGATACAACTTCCAACATATCTTTCCTGATCCTTCCAGCAACTAGTACCTAAGTTAACTTGAATTTATTTTGTGGAAATTGTGATTCTATAGATACAAGCTGTACATACTGCCTTCTGTAAAAGAAGGCAGTTACATGAAGACAGAAAATATTTCGTTTTTGTCTCCATTGCCTAACAGAATGCCTGGCATTGAAAAAAAAAGGTTGGTTGATTGACTACTCTGGCAAAATACAGCAAGACCATCATGCCTCCTTTAATGTAGTCTAGGATTGCATTAACTTTCTTTCTGTTTTCACATTATTGACTTATATTTTATATTGAGTAGTCAACCCACTAAGACCCCAAGATCTTTTTCAAATGAACTGCTGCCTGGGCATATAATTCTCCATTTTGAACACAGGAAGTTGATTTTTTGAACCCAAATACAAAACTTTAAATTTATCATTATTCAATGTCTACTTATTAAGCTTGACCCAATATTAAAACCTATCAGGATATTTTTGGATATTGATTCTACCACACACTATGTTAACAGAAGTCTCCCTAGCTTTGTGTCTGCAATTAATGAGCACATGCCCATCTATGCCTTCATGAAGTTAAAAGAGCTCATCAAACATTGCTGGTTCGTAAAGGACATCTCTTCAAGGTTGACACAAACTCATTCAATGAATGAGTACAATACAGATCCAGCCATTCAATGAGTTTAGAAACTACACCTAACTATATAACCACCACAGTCCACATCTATTCATTGTCCCCACAAAGGTAAGACTTTGTCAAAGGCATGACTTTGTCAAAGGCTTCCCTAAAGATCTGGATAAATAAACACAGTAGCCTCATGTCTGATAAATGCAGACCCTAGCTACTGTGGTGAAAACTTACTATTCAACAAAAAGTGCAGGGAAAATTGGAAAGCAATCGGAAAAAAACTAGGCATTAGCCAACATCTCACACCAAGCTCCAAATGAGTATACAAATTAGACAGAGTGAAATCCTCAATGAATTAGGAACAAGGAAGAGATTACCTTTCAGATCTATGAAGAGGGAAAGAGTTCACGACCAAAAAAGGGGGAAAGGATCACAGATGAACTAAAAAGATTTTACAAAGACAAAACCAATGCAGTTAAAATCATGAAAGAAACAATAAACTGGAAAAAAAATCTTTGCAACAAGTTTCTTTGGTAAAGATCTCATTTTCAAGAGACGTAAGGGATGGATTCAAATTTAAAAGAAAGCCATCCCTATTTGATAAATGAACAAAGGATGTGAACAGTAGTTTTCAGAATATCCATGATGAAAAATGCTAGTCATCTCCTGAAAGATGCTGCACTCAGAGCACAGATGGAGGTATATATTTTTGGATGATAGTCAAAGTGGTAATTTATTTGTTCAACTTTCTGTATTCATTAAAAGGGTTGGTATTTTCTTATGAGAGAGGGGTGTGGGAGGGAGAGAAGTTGATTTTTATTAATTAAAAAATAAAATTTCAACATGACAAAACAGGAAGATGATAAATGTTGGAGAAGATGTGGGAGAATTGGAACACTAATTCATTGCTGGTGGACCTGTGAGCTGATCCAACCATTCTAGAGAGCAATTCTGAACTATGCCTAAAGGGTTACAAAAATGTGCATACCCTCTGACCCAGCTATTGAATATCACTTCTGGGACTCTGCCCCAAAGAGATAACAGAAATGTGAAAGGGTCCCACATGTACAAAAATATTTATAGCAGGTCTCTTTCTGGTCCCAAAAACTGGAAATCAAGGGGATGTCCAACAATTGGGGAACGGCTGAACAAGTTGTGGTATATGAATGTAATGGAACACTATTATGCTATGAGAAACGATGAACAGGAAGACTTCAGAGAAGCCTAGAAAGATTTTTATGTACTGATGCTGAGTGAAAAGGAGCAGAATCAGGAGATCTTTGTACATAGCAACAACCACAGTGTGAGAGGAATTTTTCTGGTAGACTTAGTACTTCACTGCAATGCATGGACTTAAAAAATTTCCAGCGAACTCTTGACTCAAAACGCCTTTCACAACCAGAGAAAGAACTATGGCATTGGATCGCAGACAGAAACAGATAATTTTCTTTTGTATTTTGTTTTGTTTTATGATTTCTCCCATTTATTTTAATTCTTCTATGCAACATGTATTTAATAGGAATGTACATGTAGAACCTATGTAAGATAGTATGCTGTCTCAGGGAGGGAGTGAGAAGGAAGGTGGGAATGAGGGGGAGAGAGGGGGAAAAAATAGCTAAGATATATGGAAGTGATTGTTGAATACTGAAAACAAAATAATTTAATTAAAAAAAATAAAATTTAAAAAAGCCTGTTTTTGGAAACATCCACTACCAGAATCTGATTTCTCCTTTGAAAGACCCTCTACCTCCCATCTTCTCATGAATAATAGCCATTATAATCAGCCTGTTTCTCCAAATATCAAAAAAAATTCCAAGTAATGAATATCTTACTATGCTATTACCCTAGTTTAGTACTATATCATGTTTATTATGAAAGTATATATTCTCTCAAACTAAATTAATTTTCTGGTCAACATTGTGTTCTGCAAAAGCACAATGAACAAGGAGATCTTCACTGAAAAAGTTCTGAAGTCCAGTCCATGGGATTTAAGTTTATCTTTGTAACTTTTCTTCTTTCTTCCTCATCCTTTCTTTCTTCCTATCCTCTGTAACCAAGGCTAGAGGAGGGAAGCAGTTAACTGAGAAGGAAAGATGGAATGGACAATCCCAAACAAAATCTGTGATCTAGAAATTAGGTCACAGACATGTTCCAACACAGAACAAACAATTGCAGAGCTGATCTGTTGCTGAGAAATCCCCCAAAGACCAGAGATGCTTACTCAATGATAGCCTCATCACCCTTGAATGCACACAGAGCTCATAGAACTGCCTACAAACTGTGCTATGTAGGGCAACTAAGCTCTGGAACAAAAACTTAGTCTTCTGTTTAGCTTTTTATTGCATTAACTAAAAAAGAAAGAATCCAAAAGTGGATCAGTTCCCAGGAATCCCTAAGACCAAGGGTGATCCAGGGCAGGCCTGAAAGCCTAAGACTTACCTCTGCCTCCTCATAAATCCAAAACCAGAAGCTCAGTAACTTCTGGGAAAATGCAAATATTCCCTAAGTGAATTCTTGCTAAGGTAAGGCCTTCCATGGGGATAAGGTAAGTCAGCAAGAGATGGCAATAACTCTAAAGTTAACAACCTAGATAACAAATACCAAAGATGAAGGAAACAGTCTAGTTTTACTTACAGAGACCACAAACTCTTATTAAGGGACTACTATTTGCAAAAGAACTGAAAAGGATTTTTGTTCCGAACTATGATTTCATCTGCAACCGTGCAAAGAAATTAGTATAAAAGCAAACAATTGTCTTTCCTAAGCAACAGAAAGTAGGAAGATTCATTAAATCAACTTAGTCTCAGTAATTACGAATGTTTGAATATTATGGATTTTATAAACCAGTCATATTTAGTGGAGGAATCCAACAGTCATTGTGAAATACCGCTTCACCACCTCTGTAGTCTCAGCAAAATGTATTTCCTCATTCAGTGTATTTCACAGTACTTCCATAATTCATCCTGTATAACTCTTACATAGTAAACTCTCAAAAGCAGAGGGGCCAGAGGCCTGAAGGCAGTTTCTCTAGGTCCTTTAAGATTTCATGGGAAGCATTCTGTCACAGAATTGTCCATCAGCTGTTATTACCTGCCCTTGTTATATGACCAATCCACCTCCATTTCCAATAACAAATCCCAGATTGTAACATCATGTCATATTTCCTCACTGTTATGATTCTGCAGCCCACTAACACCTACTTTATATCACTGCACTGCCCCCTGAGTCACCTATACTTTGAATCTCTGGGGAAATCTTTGAATATTGGATGCATTGCATCACACTGTATTCCATGATTCATAGCCATATAGCATGACTATTAGCTTACTGATGTTAAGAAGATGTTAATTTTGCTTCAGTGCCTGACTATGAAATTTTAGGTCTAAGTCACTCTCCATATACAGTTATATATTTACCGACGAACCTTACTGGGTTGGCTACTCAATATACAAAATCAGAGTTTAAGAAATAGATATTTCTTTTGCTTTCCCTGTGGAGTTTGTTAGACCCAACTCTTATGGTTGTAGTTCTAGGTTGCATTAAAGAGATTTGTAATATTTTACTCAATGCAATCAGCATAATGTCATCTGTAAATGGTAACTCATGAAGGAATATACTGTACTATCTATAGAAAGAATTCTTCAAACTTTCTTGTACCATGGACACTTCTGGCAATTGGAATACCATGAGGCTCTTCTTATAATAATGCTGAATAAAATAAATTAAAATCCAGAGAATAAGAAAGGAAACCAATTTATTGAAATAGTTATCAATCTAAAAAAAACCTAATTCACAGATTCTAGGTTAATAACCCCCAATCAGTAAGGAATAGGTCTTCCATTTGGACTTTGTGATAGAAATCTACCATTATAGTATCAAACACCTTTGGTAAGTATATACACCTACATCTTCCTGCTTTATATCTTACTTGATGATGCCATTTAGAGGATATCTGAACCATGTTCTTTTGTTACATGCAAAGAAAAATCTTTTATGATTTTAACCTGAATACATCTTATAGGAGAAAGCCTTCAACTCTGCAATTTGCATCAGTACTTCAAAGTCTTTTTTTTAAAGAAAGCAATAAATAAATCCAGTGGGATCTTGTATTCACTGTACTCTCAGAACAACTGAGTATGATTTCTGGTGTAGTATGCAATAGAATATTTTGCAAAAACCTATCTGTTCCATTATCATACTACCATCAAAGATGACTTTGATCATGTGTATTAATTATTCTCATGAAGTAATGAGAAAGACAGTATCTGGGTCATTAGTTAGGATCTTCTCTTTACTGGATTATTTTGGTGGTAATAACAGTAATAACAGGTAATAATAGGCATAAGTTTTTTCCCCAAATATTTGGTATACTACTCTCCTTTTTTCTTGAGAATCAATGGCTCAGTGCCTTCAAAATTTTGAAGTACAATTTTCTTCTGTGAACACTTACATCTGGCGTCATTGTTCCTTCCCCTTTGTTTTGTTTAGTTACATAGCTACTTATACAAATAGCATAACAGCTAAGAATCCAAATATGGGGGCTCAACTACCATTGATGAATATTTATAAAAGTACCAACAAATCTCTTCCATTTTTCATCTATTTGTTATCCTAATTTTCACCCTTAAATGTCCATGGCATGGGCTATCTGAATCGTCCTAACAAATTAAAGTCATATAAAACATACCAAATGTTTCAAAAGTAATTTTGGCCACTTGCATATGTTCTTAGTGTCTTAAGTAACAAAAGGAAACTAACTATCCAGGGATCAAAATTTTGACACGTATAATCTATATGCAAAGAACTACTCATGACCAAATCAGGTCTTCTAACTATAAGTTTTATGTACTCAGAGACATTTATCTGGAAAAGCAGAATTCAATCTTTAGTCCCCAAAGCAAGATGAACATTACATTTTAATCTCATTAAGAATGGATTTTCCTTGGCTTTTAAGGTAATATCAGGATTTTTTGAAAAAATAAAAAGATTCTACGCAGACAAAATGACTGAAGACCTAGGTGTGGGGACCTGTGGCCTCAAAACCACATGCAGCCCTCTAGGTCCTCAAGTGTAGCCCTTTGATTGAATCTAAACTTCTAAAGATTCCATCAAAGGGTCTCACTTGAGAGCCTACAGGACGTATGTGACCTTGAGGATGCAGGTTCCCCACTCCTGGGTCCTAAACACTAAAAGTGATAGAGGTCTGTAAGTCACTTTAAATATGGAAACTAAGAGATTCAAATTCTAGGATCATGGAATGCTCATTTTCTGACAGGCTGGAGAACAAGGTTAAGTGAGAAAATCTTATCTTCCTTTCTACTAGTTTACCTTCAGATGTTCTGAACAGCTGCATACATATCATTTCATTTGTTATTACACTATGCTATATTATTCTTTTCAGTAAAGCCTCCATACCCCCTTGTTCATTCATTCCACAAACATTTTGCAAGTGCTTGAAATGTACAAGTGGATATTCTAGAGTCAGGAAGACATGAATTCACATTTAGCCTTAGACATTCACTGGCTATGGGATACTGGGCAAGTTAATTTACCTCTGTTTACCTCAGCTTCTTCATCTGTAAAATAAGAATAATAACAGCACTTTCCTCCTCCCAGAGATGTTGTGAGATCAAATGAGAAAATAATTATAAAGTACTTATCACAGTGTCTGGCACATAGTAAGTGATACGTCAATATAGTTATTATTATTATCTTTTCCTAGGATTAAAGAGAACATATGAGTTCAACCAGTAAGTCAAAAGAGCCTCTGTGCTATGTAGTGTTTTGTACTATTCTGCTAGGTTGAGGCATCAGAAAATAAAACATCAGAACAAGACTAAGATCATAGAAAGTACGTATGATGTTAAAGTAGTTGTTAAAGTATGATGGTTACCTTAAATGTTCTCAATAAACCACAGCCTCTCTATTTATTATCATTTCCTCCCATAGCCTAGTGTGATCTTCAGCTCTCGAGTGGTCATAGAAAAGTGTCTCTGTCTTCCTATGTCCCTTCAAAATCAATGCTTTAAGAAGTTGTTTTGGTTTTGGGTTTATTTTTAACACAATTCCACTCATTCTTCTACCTATCATCCTATTTCCTGATCTGAAATTACTCTTACGATAAAATAAGGGAGTGGATAGAGTACCTGACCTCGAGTTAAGAAGACATCTTCTTGAGTTCAAATCTGGGCACAGACACTTAGGAGCTAAGTAACCTTAGGTAAGTCACTTCATCATCTGTAAAATGAGCAGGAGAAGGAAATGGCAAACCACACCAGTATCTTTGTCCAGAAAACCCCAATGGGGTCACAGAGATTCAGGTGAGACTGAAACTGAACAACTAAAAATGTGATGGTTGTGACAGATGCAAAAATAAACAAGACCCACTCTTTTCCCTGAAGAAGCTTACAGATTAAAGCAGGTAATAAGTTGTATAGGCAGAAATGTTATTATATAAATTGATATTCAAGTGCACATGAGAAATAAAGTGTTTAGCTGATTTCTGCTTGTTTGATTATGATGTGATATTTAAACCAACTGTCATATTTGCATTAATGTAACACACAGTAAATAGGGAATTGAAAATTCACAGAATCTCAACAGCAGAACATAGTGCCATAATGAAAAGAATATTGGCTCTGCAATTGGAGAACCTGGGGTGGGACCTGGGGCAAGTCCCTTGGCTTCAGGTTTCCCCTTCTGCAAAATGAGGTTCCTTTCCAACTCTAGATATATGATTATTTAATATTACCACTTTATTATGTAGATGAGAAAATTGAGGCCCAGGAAAATGAAATAATTTAACCATGCACAGAGTTGAAGGAAGAAATGATAGCAGAACCCAGGTCTAGCAATTCCCAATACCATGAGAGTGTGTGTGTGTGTGTGTGTGTATAGTCTATTAATGAATTCTTTGGATATAAATATGTTATTGTTGTTTAGTCATTTCAGTTATGTCCAATTCTCTGTAATCCTATTTGGGGTTTTCCTGGCAAAGATAATGGAGTGGTTTCTCATTTCTATCTCCAGCTCATTCTTCAGATGAAGAATCTAGACAAACAGTGTTAAGTGACTCACCCAGCATCACAGAGTTAGTAAGTGTCTGAGGCTGGATTTGAAACCGTGTCTTCTTGACTCCAGGCCTGGCACTGTCTCCTCTATGCCCCCTAAGTGCCCCTATGGCACAGCATGGTATGCCCACATCAGAAAGGGTGCTATGCTCTTTGAGCAAAGCAGAATTAAGACAATTTTGAGATTTGCGCAAATTTGGGATATCCACCCCAAATATTCACACGGACTCTCTGTGCCCAGCCTGTGGCAGAGCATTCTGAGTTTGTACTGGTCTGATCAGCCACAGTCAGATACAACGAAATTTCACTTTATCATGGTGATGACATTTTGGTCCTCTTCAAAGACGAAGGACAACAACCAACCATCAAGCCACGTGGAGACAGAAAATAGCACTTCCCTCTGTATCTTCTAGAAAAGTCTACCAAGTTTTACATGAACTGGAAATACAGAAGACTATAGTAAACACAGCAGAAGGGTACTTAGAAATTCAAAGGCATGTCAGAACCAACTCTAACATAAAGCCAGCCTATTTTTAGTACCCTGCCAAAGGACCTTTAGTTTGCAGCCATAAAGCCAAAATGATATTCCAGGACTTCCTTGTAGGCACTAACATCCCAAATCCAGGCTCTTTCTACACTGGGAAACCAGATTGTGAGGTTAAAAAAAATCCAAGCTAAAACTACAATAGGTCTACTAGCAATACTATCTACAGACTGAATCTAATCATGAGAAATTTGGTCAATTGTCTGCTCACCAGCTGAACTCACAGATTGCCAATTCTCGCCTCAGAGAATCAAGTTCATTTGTTTCACTCTGTCAAACATAAATCAAGAGTGGAAATTCCCAGAGAGGCAATGGTAAAAAGGCCCAAATTCACCATTATGATGAACCAACTCACATTGAGTATATATAACATGCCAGGTCTTAAAATAGATGCTGAAATATGGAGGGTGGAGAAAATAGAAAGTTAAGTGGCTTCACTGGGTTTCTATTCCAAGACAGGAGGTTGAATGGACGTAGAATCAAGAAGCCCCAAGTACCTGAACAAAGGATGAGTTTGATGACACCTAAATTTGTCTGTTTATTTTACATGAATCTTCTCCCTTCTGTTTCTACTTTCTATCTTACTTGTGGGGTGTAAAATACAAAAACACTTTATCTCAACAAGGAAAGAAACTTTAAGGGGGAGGAGCCAAGATGGCGGAGTAGAAAGACTCATGTATGCTAGTTCCGAACACACAGGCCATAAATTTCCTGTAAAAAGGACTTCTCACAAATTCTGGAGCAGTGGAAGCCACGCAGCAATGCAGTGGAGGAGATTTTCGTTCCAGAGAGCCCTGAAAAACCGGGTGGATCTAGGCTGGGGTGGAGAGGAATCTCAGAAGTCAAGTAACTGGCTGGGAAAATGCCCAGAAAAGGGAAGAAAAATAAGACCATAGAAGGCTACTTTCTTGGGGAACAGATGTTTCCCCCTTTCATTTCTGATGAGGAAGGAACAATGCTTACCATCAGGGAAAGACATAGAAGTCAAGGCCTCGGTACCCCAAACACCCAAAACAGATATCCAATGGGCTCAGGCCATGGAAGAGCTCAAAAAGGATTTTGAAAATCAAGTTAGACAGGTGGAGGAAAAACTGGGAAGAGAAATGAGAGAGATGTAAGAAAAGCATGAAAAACAGGTCAATACCTTGCTAAATGAGACCCCAAAAAATGCTGAAGAAAATAGCACCTTGAAAAATAGGCTCACTCAATTGGCAAAAGAGGTTCAAAAAGCCAATGAGGAGAAAAATGCTTTCAAAAGCAGAATTAGCCAAATGGAAAAAGAGCTTCAAAAGCTCACTGAAGAAAATAGTTCTCTCAAAATTAGAATGGAACAGATGGAGGCTAATGACTTTCTGAGAAACCAAGAAATCACAAAACAAAACCAAAAGAATGAAAAAATGGAAGAGAATGTGAAATATCTCATGGGAAAAACAACTGACCTGGAAAATAAATCCAGGAGAGACAATTTAAAAATTATGGGACTACCTGAAAGTCATGATCAAAAAAAGAGCCTAGACATCATCTTTCATTAAATTATCAAGGAAAACTGCCCTAATATTCTACAATCAGAGGGCAAAATAAGTATTGAAGGAATCCATCGATCACCACCTGAAAGAGATCCAAAAAGAGAAACTCCTAGGAACATTGTGGCCAAATTCCAGAGTTCTCAGGTCAAGGAGAAAATATTGCAAGCAGCTAGAAAGAAACAATTCCAGTATTGTGGAAATACAATCAGAATAACACAAGATCTAGCAGTTTCTACATTAAGGGATTGAAGGGCGTGGAATACGATATTCCAGAAGTCAAAGCACTAGGACTCAAACCAAGAACCACCTACCCAGCAAAACTGAGTATCACACTTCAGGGGAAAATATGATCTTTTAATGAAACAGAGGACTTTCAAGCATTCTTGATGAAAAGACCAGAGCTGAAAAGAAAATTTGACTTTCAAACACAAGAATGAGAAGAAGCACGAAAAAGTAAACAGCAAAGAGAAGTCATAAGGGACTTACCAAAGGCAAACTGTTTACATTCCTACATGGAAGGACAATATTTGTAATCTTAAAACTTTTCAGTATCCGGGTAGTTGGTGGGACCACACACACACATACACACACAGACACATGCACACACACGTACACACGTGCACGTGAACACATACAGAGACAGAGAGCACAGAGTGAACTGAATAGGATGGGACCATATCTTAAAAGAAATTAAGGTAAATGGTGAGAGAGAAATGTAGTGGGAAGAAAGAGGGTGAAATGGAATGGGGTAATTATATGTCATTTAAGAGGCAAGTAAGAGACTTTTTAGTGGAGGGGAAAAAGAGGAGAGCTGAGAAAAAAAAAAAAAACAAGAAGTTTACCCTCATCACATTTGACTAAAGGAAGGAATAAAATGCACACTCATTTTGGTATGAAAATCTATCTTACAGTATAGAAAGTGGGGGAGGAGATAAGCAAGGGGGGGAGATGATGGAAGGGAGGGCAATGGGAGGAGGGAACAATTTGAAGTCAACACTAGAGGAAGGACAGGATCAAAAGACAGAATAGAAACAATGGGGGACAGGATAGGATGGAGGGAAATATAGTTAGTCTTACACAACACGACTCTTTTCGAAGTCATTTGCAAAACTACACAGATAGGGCCTATATTGAATTGCCTGCCTTCCCAAAGGGAATGGGTGGGGAGGGAGGGATGGGGAGAATTTGGAACTCAAAGTTTTAGGAACAACTGTTTAGTATTGTTGTTGCTACTAGAAAATAAGAAATACAGTCAATTGGGAATAGAAAGTCATCTGGCCCTACAGGACAAAAGAGAAGATGGGGACAAGAGAAGGGAGGGAGGATAGAAGAGAGGGCAGATTGGTGATAGGGGACATTAGAAAGCTCGGTGTATTAGGGTGGGGAGAGGGGATAAATGGGGAGAAAATTTGGAATCCAAAATTTTGTGAAAATGAATGTTAAAAAGTTAAATAAATAAATTTATATTGAAAAATAAAAATATATACGCCAATCTAAAAAAAAAGAAACTAGAAAAGTTGACACAGTATCTTGTAGGCATTGGTTGGCTGATCATTTGTTGTGACTTAGTAAAAGGGATTATTGTATTATTAGCACCAGGTAACAATTCTTTCACACTAAAATACAAGCAATAGCAATTAACTATGTGAAGTATCAGTCAAAAATCACACCATTAAGTAGTTTTGCCCAACTTGTTCAAGGGAATGTATTTTGTAGAAGGAGTTGAGTGTTTAATGTAAATTATGTTACAAGACTGGAAAAAAAACAATTTGAAAAAGATAAAATGAAAGGTTACCAACAGTGTAAGAAACAATGTATAAAAATAATTTAGTTTTGGTTGGTACCTGTGATTTCATTAATGTGGACTTGAGCATTTCATCTTTAACTTACAAATCTGACTTATCTGGAGCAAGGTGTTAGGTGACTTGGCCACAGTCACCCACATGGTGTAGTGGATAGGGCCCCAAGCCTGGAATCAACACTCGTTCAAGTTCATGAGTTCACGAGTTCCTACCTCAGACACTTACCAGCAAGAAGTGACCCCATATAAGTTAACTTATTCTGCCTTAGTTCCTTAAATGTAAAATGAACTGGAGAATCACAAACCACTTCAGTATCTTTGCCAAGAAAACACCAAAATGTGGTCACAAAAAGGACTAAAACTACTCAACAACTATAGCCAGAATGTGTCTGAAACATAACTTGAAATATAACAAGATGAACTAAAATGAAATTTTGCCGTAAAACTCGTGATAAGATTCCTTAAAAGTCGGAAAGTACAACCCCAGGCAAATAGGAAGCTGGTTCCAAACTGTTCAAGTTAAATTCAACTTATTTTCCACTATTAACTAGAAAAATGAAAAGTAACTAGTATGGTCATTGCAACCATTATACAAGGAAATATTTCTTAACTGCCTTTTTTAGGGCTTTTTAAAGGGAAAATAGAAGAGGGAGATAGTTGTTAAGTAGTAACTAAAGTAAGGAAACAAAAAGAAGCAGGAAAAACAATTTAAACATGAAACTACATGAGTCACCAAAGGAACAGGACAAGTAATACAAAAATTTTGGAAGACAAGCACCTACTTCAAAATTTAGCCTAAGGCTAATCCTGTGTACCTTTATCTACTACAGCGTTACCTCATTTGTACAATGACAAGGAGATGCTATGCTCAGAATTATTTCTATCCACTCAAAATTTGGCTTCATAAAACCATGGCTAAGGATCCTGAAATAATATTGAGTAATTAGGGAATCAAGTTGATGAAAATTATCTGGAAAGGTTAAATTTTACTAATGGCTGAGTAAACTGCAGGAATTAGAGCCAGAAGATTAATAACCAAGTGGTTATGAATTAAAGGTAAATATGATTTGTCACTGAGGCTACATCTTTGGTAGGGAAGAAGCAATGGGTTTGATTAATAAAAAAGTTATATTTAAAGCAGCAAGACTTAGTACTGGACTAGCTATGGTGGCAAGAAAAATAAAGATAAAAATGTCTTGAGGATGACTCAGATGTCATGAGTCTGAGGAAAGTACAGCAGATAATAAAGCCACCAATGAAGATAAGGAAGTGGTAGGAGGAAACAGTGAGTAAGGAACCTGCTAATAGCTACATATTTGTGGTTTCTCAAGCCTAAAATGCAAATATGATATATATGATATATATTTCTAAGTCTTGGTTAAAATATAATAGCAAATATAATGACTAATGGAATGAACAAGCTACTGCATTAAAGAACGTTAAAATCTACAGAATCATAGAACTGGATAGGACCTTATCCAATTAAACAATGAAGCATGAGGCAGAGAATTTCTGAGCTGGAAGAGCCCTTAGAGAGATCACCTACTTCAACTCCCTTATTTCACATGTCGGGAAACAGGTTAAGAAAGGACAAATGATTTGCTCAGTTACACAGACAGCATGTAGAGGGTTCAAGCGTTCTATTTCCAAGCCTGGTGCCCTCTATCCAAATATTTGAGCAAATGCATTGAACAGTCTTTTTTCTACCCAAGTATTGTGTCTACCTACTGTATGTATCATAGTATGCCTAGCACATATGGTGCTCTATAAAATACTTAAAGTCACAGAAAGTCTATGAATCACTGAATAACTTTTACAAATTTAAAATACTGTAAATACAGTTCACAGGATGATGAACAGTCAGTTAAAAATGATCATATATGTACAAGATTTGTCAGGAAGACCAAGAAATTCCAGTCTTCTACTACAGTCGTTTTGCTTGAAGGACTAATACCAAATAGATACAGACAAAAGCCTACAGAATAAAGAAAATACTAAGGATTTAGAGAAGACCAGGTGGAGCAGTGGATAGCGTGCTAGATCTTAAGTCAGAAAGGCTCATTTTCATGCATTCAAATCTGGCCTCAGACACTTTTGAGCTGTGTCACCCTGGGCAAGTCACTTAACCTCTGCCTGCCTCAGTCCCTCTTCTACAAAATGAGCTGGAAAAGGGAAACGGCAAACCACTCCACTGTCTTTGCCAAGAAAATCTCAAATGGGGTCACATATGACCGAACAACAACAAAAGATTCTTACTCTGAAGTACCTCATCTGAGCAAGTGTGAGAGGCACCATTGTAGTGGAGAGAGGGCAGGCTTTAGAGCCAGAAAACCCTAGATTCAATAGTTACCTCTGACATATTTTAGCAAATCACTTATCTTCTCAGTCCTCTGGGCAACTCTCTAGGACTATTAAGTCGCAGAGAAGGAAATAAATAATCTGTATTGGCACAGGGAATTTCTTCTCTCTCGAAGTTTTCTATAACAGTGAAGTCATAGGTTCAATCCCTATATTTTCATGCAATCTTAGCCCTTTGAAAATGGACGGAGCATCATCATGGTCTGAGGTCAGACAAGCAAAGAAAGTATGCTCACAGGTGTCCTAAAAGCACCATTCTAACTCAGGTTGTAGAAAGCAGCTTAGAGAAGCAGGATCTAAACCTATCCAGATGCCAAAAAAGACATGCTATCTCTAAACTATTACTAACATGAAATCAAAAATAGATCAATCATTTTGGTAGCCATTTGAAAAACATTTTACCACATTCCCAGATACAGAATGGTATTTATTTTCACTTCCGTATGCCTTCCCCTTTAACCCACATGCTAGATTAATATTTGAACTCTGATATCATTTGTATTATTGCAAACTTGCGTCAGAAATGCCAGTGGCAGTAACAGTATATAGTTACCTCAAAGGCATATTATGCAGCCTTTGGCCCAAGTCCCCATCACAAAATTAAAGGCTGTTTGTCCACTAAACAGCATATTAGACTGGAACCCACTTCAACTTAGAAGTACACAGGTGACAATATCAAAATATAATTTCATCAAGGAAAACTGACAGAAATCACTACAGTGCAGCTGATAAATTCCAGTGGCTTTAAGATAGATCATACATACACACACACATACACACACAATGTATTAATATATAAGCATGTATATGTATGTATTATATATGTATAGAGGGTATGTGCATATAGCACATATATATGTACACTAGTATAGTATATATTAGTATGTATGTATGTATGTATATATTATCCCCTAGATTATCCATGTCTAGAACCAATTCTTCCATTAGCAATTGTGTTCCATGGATAACTAATCTTTTCGCACCAAACACCTCCAATGATATGAGTGCTGGGCTGCCTTTGGCTGTTTTGGATAGACCTTCCCCTGAGCTAGTCTGTCCACTGCTTACTGCTAACACGATCACCAGCTGCACTATACTCTGGTGATGGGTTGCTTATTTCCTAAGAAAATGTCCTTTCCCACCTGCCCTGGGCACATATTCCCTTAGTAGGAGAAGTCAAGTTTTCAATCCAATGAACAGTTAGAATCATGGGTGCCTCTCTTTTGGAAGCTATCTTGTTTACAACTCAATTACCTCAGAAAATCAGAAGTTTACCCAGAAGTATCCCAAAAAACTAGGTAACCATCTCAGCTCCCATCCAGGGTTACAGGAGAGCCAATAGTATCGACTTTATACGGTTAAGTGTTCCCTTTCCCAAAAGATTATTGTCCAGTGCCTGGCAAATCACCCTTAGCTTTCCCCTGTTATTTACAAGTAAGTACATGGTGGGGAAAGCTGGAAATACTTGAGGCCAAAGTAGAGGTCATCAACATCTCAGCTCAATAAGAGCATTATTCTTTTTAATCAAATATGTTTTCCTGGATGCCCAGCCTTACTGTCTCCCAAATGAGCATAGGGAAGGAGATCAGACACCATGGTTTTCTAAGCAGGGTGCTATCGTAAAACAAGGACATTTTAGGTTCAATTTTAGTCTATGGCCAGTAAAGTAATTTAATTAGAGCAGAATACTACTGAAGTGAGGGTCATGAGTTTGATCCTCATACATAAATGAACAGCACTTCAATCATCTTAGTGCCAGCTCCTTGACTGTATTTTACTCATCTCTATATTCTCTCTTCTCTGAACTCCCTTCTCATGACTTGCTGAACATAACAAATGTTTGATAAATATTTGTTCAGTCAGTTGAAAGTCATTTCATTTTTCCAAAGTCATAGCTTACTGTGACCATTTTTAATTCTGACCATTAAAAAAAATTCATGCCCTTGGTCACAAAAGAGATACTCATTTGTTGCAATCCTGGGGGTGACAGCAATGCTTCTGTGTCCTTACAATGACTCTTCCCAATACTTGGAATTTCCTTCTTACCTCCAACTCCTTGGAACTCTAGTTTCCTTCAAGACTCAGTTCAAGCACCATCGTCTACTTGAGACTTTTCTAGGTCCCCCCTGCTTTGTTTCCCCATAAAAATCATCTTATATCTCTTTGGAATACACCTTGTGAATATAGGCTCTGTAATGCTTGTACTAAACAATTAAATATGCTAGAACTTCCCTTCTTCACAGGGCAACCAGACACAAGAATAGCACAACTAGTCAATCATGAAGATTTCTGATGCCCAGGGCTGCCTGACATACCAGTGATCCTTTGCAAAGTAAACGTTAGCTGAACTCAGAGATGCCTGCAATTGCTGAAACCAGCCTTGACCACCTCCCAGAGAAAAGCAAACATCCTGATTCCTGACTTATTGAAAGAGGAGCAAACATCTCATTTTCTCATTTACTGTATTAATATATATCTTCTCCCTAGACTCCCACTTCCCACCTGACTTCTCAGTTTATTGTGTTTCCTGACTTAAGCATAATTACCTCAAAAAGTCCTAAATACTTCAAATATAAATACCTCATCCTTTCCTGCATCAATAATAAAAGTTTTAAAAAGTCATATGATTATATCAATAGATGTATAAAATGCTTTTGACAAAGTTCAATACTCATTCTATTAAAAACACTTGAAAGTACTCTACAAAGGGATTTTTTCCCTCAGATTGATAAAAAACATTTATCTAAAGCCATCAGCAAACATTATTTATAATGGGAATAAACTACAAGTCTTCCCAGTAATAATATCACGCATAAAACAAGGATGCCCACTGTCACCAATATTATTCAACACTCTATTGCAAATCCTGGAAGTAGCAATAAGAGAAGAAAAAGCAATGGAATCAAAACAGGGAATGAGGTAATAAAACTGTGTCCTTTTGAAGACGATATGACGATATACTTGGAAAATACCAAAGACTCAACTAAAAAGTTCATTGAAACAATAATTTTAGCAAAGGATCAGGATATAAAATAAATCCACACCAACCATCAGCATTCCTATACATCACAAACAAAACTCTGCAACAAGAGATGGTAAAGGGGAAGCTAGGTGGCTCCATGGATAGAGCACCAGCCCTCAAGTCAGGAAGACCTGAATTCAAATTTGGTCCCAGACACTTGACACTTACTAGCTGTGTGACCCTGGGCAAGTCACTTAACCCAGTTGCCTTGCAAAAAGAAAAAAAAAGAAGAGATAGTAAAAGTTATCACATTTAAAAATAACTCTAGATATTATTAAAATATCTGGGAGAATACCTGCCAAAACAAACCCAGGAACTACATAAGCAAAATGGTAAAAAAAAAAAAATACTTTTTATGCAAATAAAAATAGATTTAAATAACTGTAGAAATATTAATTATTCATGGGTAAGCAGGACCAATATAATAAAAATGATAATTTTACCTAAGCTAATTTATATATTCAACACTACCCCCAATTAAATTACAAAAACAAGTGTTTTACAGAATTAAATAAAATAATAACATTCATTTGGAAGAACAAAAAGTCAAGAATATCAAAGGAAATAATAAAAAGGAAGGAATTTTTAGTAATATCAGATCTTAAACTATATAGTAAGGCAATAATTATCCAAACTATCTGGTACTGGCTAAGAAACAGAGAGATAGATCAATGGAGCAGACGTATCATGCACAAAAGTCAATAAATACAAAAGCTTTGTACAAGTGCAAAGACAAGATTTTGAGATAAGAATTCATTATTTGGTAAAAAATTGTTGGAAAAACTGGAAAGCAGTTTGGGAAATTGGACACAGAACAATATCTTACACTTTTTACCAAGATGCAGTCAAAATGTGTATGTGACCTAAATATATAAAGAGAGAGATTACAAGAAAATTAAAACAACATGAAACATATTATTTATTGGACTAATGAGTAGGTGCATAATATGTAAGTAGTATAAAATGGATAATTTCTATTACGTTAAATCAAAAAGGGTTTGTACAAATAAACAAATGTGTCCTAGATCAGAAGGAAAGCATAAAATTGGGGAGGAAATTCCTATAAATAGCTTATCAGATAAAGGTCTCATATCTAACATATATAAAGAACTTTGTCAAATCTATAAGAATACAAGTCATTCCCCAATTGATAAAGGTCAGGCATCTGATCAGGCAGCTTTCCAATGAAGAAATCAAAACAATTTATAGTCATATGAAAAAATGCTCTAAATCATTATTGATCAATGTTAATTAAAACTTGAGATATCATTTTACACCTACCAGACTGGTTAAAATGATAGAAGGGCAAAGTGACAAATGTTGGAGGGAATGTGGAAAAACTGGACACTAATTCATTGTTGTTTGAATTGTGAACTGATTCAATCATTTTGGAGAGCAATCTGGAATTATGCCCAAAGAGTATCTGACCCAGCAATACCACTACTAGGTCTACTTCCAAAGATGATTAGGAAAAAAAAAAGGAAAAGAACTTATATGTTATAAAATGTTTACAGCATCTCCCTTTGTTGTAGCAAAAAACTAGAAATTGCAGAGATGCCCATTGACTGGGGAATAGCTGAACAAGTTGTGGTATAAGATTGTGATGGAATACTATTGTGCTATAGGACCTGATGAGCTCAATGATGTTAGAAAAACATGGAAAAACTTGCATGAAATAATGAGGAGCAAGATGAGTGGAACAAGGAAAACACTGTATACAAAAATAGCAATAAATATATTGACTATATTAATTAACTGTAAAGGACATATGAAAGACACCATCTGCATCCGGAGAAAGAAGTGATAAATACATGTATGTATAGAATGATTTTACATATATATGTATATGCATATACACGTGTGTGTATGTGTGTAGACACATCCCTATTGGTGTCTAATGGTAGCCATCTCTAGAGCAGGGTAGGGGGAGGGTAGAAAAAAAGGAGATAAGAAATTTACATGATAATTTTGTTGTATATTTGAAAGGAATAGCAAGTTGTGCATGGTAGATGTGCAGTTTCATGAGCAATCATCTTTTTTTATTGCACTGTTATGTAAATGCTTGTTATAGTCCATAAATATGTATTAATGTAATAAAAAATAAAATGACCTTTGTAAAGTGTGATTGTTGGACTCTGGTTATCTTAACAACTTATAGTTGTCTCCTCTAGACAATGTAGGCTCTTTCACTTCTTTCACAGTCCAAGGCACATGTTTGCTGATTGGCTGAAGAAACAGAAATGGGTGTGGCCAACATGTGCGAATCATTGTGGGGAAGGCTTTTTGAAAGTGAAGGCAAAATTTCCTAACGTACTCTGATTTTAACAGAATTGGCTGTAATTTTCTTCTTAAAGATTTTTTACCTTTAATTTATTCTGGCATTTTTGTCATAGAAATGCTTTATCAAAATTCTAAGAGATTTACCTGTATAACTTTTTTATTGTAAGAAGGTTGTGGATTTGAAAATAAAGCTTCATTTTAAAAATATCATAGTGTCCACTATCCTAATCCTCTTCGGACATTTATCTCCTGCCTTTAAAGGTTAGAAATGATACATCAGAGCCTGTATAAATCCCCAGTCCCCTCTCCTTTTGTTGTTCCTTCTTCCCTTCTTTCAGAAGGTAGGATGTGGAGAGGCAGAGTGCTAAACTTGGAAATCAGGGAGGCCTTGGTGCAGTCTGCTTCTAACTTTTCCAGAATATGACACAGGCAAATCACGTCATCTCTCTGATCTTTAATTACGGCATCTATAAAACAGGAATACTGTAGTAGAATTGCAAGGTTGTTTTGAGGCTGAAATGAGAAAATATATATCCTTAAGTGATAGCCCTGAAGGGCAGTGTCTAATATATCGTGAATTCTTAAATGCTTCTTGATTGGTTGACTGATAATTGTCAATAATGATGAGGGATATCAAAATTACCACTTGTTATCCAAATATAAACACAGGATGTTATAGTAGTGTTATTATTAAAGAAAAAAATTATACACACTATTACAAACAAAAACAACTTCCCAGGAGGAATGAAAGAAAAAAACAGCAAAAAGAAAAAAAGAAAGAAAAAGACAATGGGCTTTAAGAAGAAAAATGTTGTTATATGTCCTGCTGTATTTGGACACAGTTTAATTTAGCAAACATGTATTAAGAGCCTACTGTGTATGAGGCACTGGGGATAAAAACAAAATGCTTCCTGGAAGGAATGTTTTATTCTCTTGGAGAGATACAAAATGCACACAGATAAATATAATATAAGAGAGAGTACAAGTAACAATAAGGAGGACAAAGTGGTTTAAGGATATTTGAAGAGGGAGAAATGACTAATGAAGGGACTGGAAGGAAGGGGTAATGTATTGAATAAGCAGGATGGTGCCTGAGCAAAACCCTGGAGGAATCTGTAGGGCAGAGATGAGGGAGTAGATGAAATTTTGTTAAAGAGATTCTGTGATAAAAATTGTACAATAGCAAAGGCAAAACCTTCTTTTAAAAAGAAACTATAGTGGAACGTATTAAATGACTTACCCACTCACCCAGTCCCCTTTCCTTCCTCTTGCTTTAAGATATTGCTCCAATCGGAGGGAACAATTTAGTGTTAAAAGGGACAGAAAAGCATTTTTAAGTAGTTTTATCATCTGTCAAAGGATGCAAAATAGTGCCATTATTATAAACAAACATTTTGATGACTAAAAAGAGTAGAAAAAGAACTTTTACTTAAGGGAACACAGCTTTCAGATGGGATCTGAACAGTTTTAGAGAAAATGAATTGTGGTGTAAATATAAATACCTCATAAATTGTAAAGGATAATGCCTTTCATATGGGTAAGGAGGAGATTTAAAGAAGGGGACAATTATTTTTGTCTATTAAAAAATATAAGTACAATAAAGTCACACTTCAAAGACATAAATTCAGAGATGTAGGGCATTATGAACCTTTAGCTCATTTGAGATGGCCTCTGCATTGGCAGGGACATCTTAGAAAGATTTTCCATTCAGGATTAATTGGATGTCTAGTGTCCCAGGGATCAGAGTACATTTTTTGAAAATATATTATTTTCCCAGGGTGTCGTATTTTACCAATTATACCATTTTATTTGACATAAATTTGTTTCTTTGAATATTTAAGTATGAATATCTAGTTTATTGTATTTATATTTAAATAGGGAAGTGAATAAAACTGATGTATACTTTACACATTTGGAACACCGGTCATTAACAATGCATCTAAACTTAAGGGAATACTGCCAGACCTAAGTGATAATATGTTATTATCGGTAGAGGTAGAAATTGTTACAAACATTTGGGAAAAGAATTTGAAATTACAAAAAAAGAAAATGACTTAAAATATCCACACCTTTTGACCTAGACATCCCACTGTTGGGTCTAAGGAGTTCAGTGATAAAAAAAAAAAACCAACAAAACCACAACTCTGAAATTTAAGTTCTATCTTCATCACTCAATGAAACAGTTCTATTCATAGTCACCAGTGATCTCTTAATTGCCAAATCTAATAGACTTTTCTCAGTTGTCATCCTTCTTGAATCAAGCTTTTGTCACTGTTGATCACCCTCTTTATATGACACAGCTTTTTCCTGGTTCTCCTTTTACCTTTTCCTACCACTCCATCTTTTGTGCTGGATCTTTCTCTAGATCACACCTACTAAGCATGAGCTGGGTGATCTCCAAGGTTCTGTCATGAGCCACCTTCTCTTCTCTCTTCTTTTGTTTGGCCATTTGATCCATCATCCCTATGCAAGTGAATCTCAGAATGATTTATTCAGTCTTAAAGTCTCTCATGACTTCCAGCCTATCTTCAACTATCTATTAGATACATCAAACTTGATTAGCCATAAACATCTTAAACTCAACATGTCTAATACTAAATTTATAGTCTTTCCTCCTAACCCTACTCTGCTTTCTAACTTCACTATTACTATTCAAGGAATTACCCTATTCCCAGTCATCCAGACTCTAAACCTGGATGTCAGCCTCAACTCCTTACTTCCTTAACCCCCATAACCAATCCTATGCCAAGTCCCGTCCATTATACTTTCACAATGCCTCCCATATATATCCCTTTTCTCTCCTCTGATACTGCCACTACTCTGATGAAAGACCTCATTTCCTCCTACATGGATTATTGCAATAGCCTCTGGCTGGTCTTCCTGCTTCAAGTCTTTCCCCACAACAGTCCATCCATCCTCTGCTCAACTACAAAGTGATCTTTACTCCTCTATCCAATAATACCAGTTGAGCTCTATTGCCTCCAGAATGAAATAGGATAATGCCCTTCATAACCTGGTCTCTTTCCTAACATTCCAGTGTACTTACACCTCACTCCCCTATTCATCCTCTTCAGTCCAATGTCTCTGGCATCCTTATTGTTCCTTGCACAAAGCACTTCCTATTTCTGGTTTCCAGACATTTTTAATCTGCTGCCCATCCCATCCCCCAAACACTCTCCCTCCTCATCTCTACCTCCTAGCTCCTATAGCCTCGTTCAGCTTTCACTTCCCAAAAGAAGCCTTTCTCGGTCCTTAACGTCCGTGTCTTCCCTCTGAGATCATCTCCAGTATTTCCAGTATGTATGCTATTTGTAAATTTGTTTGCACACTGTCTTCTCCCATTAAGACTGTTAGCTCCTTGAAGGCAGGGACTTCTCAGCCTTCCTTTGTAGCCCCCAGGGATTAACTGAGTGCCTGACATATAGTAAGCACTTAAATAAATCCTTGCTCACTTGCTTACTATTATACAGTCATTATTGCAGCAAAGAACTGGTAACAAAGTAGATGCTCCCTGATGGCTAAACAAGTTGGTACATTAATGTATCAAAAATGATATTATTGCAATGCTTACAAAAACATACAACAGGTGAACATTTACAGGATATTACGCAAAGTGAAAGCAGGAGAAAAAGGAAAAGATGACAACAATGTAAATGGAAAGAATGAAACAACTAAAACCTAGAGGTGAGATTACTGCAGGTGACCGGGCTTGGCCCTCCTGGGCATGGAACTTGGCAGATAATGTCAGATGTTTGGGGGAATTATTTGTTGTTGTCTGGTGGGTTTTGTGTGTGTGTTGATTCTTTGTTATAGGGGATAGCTCTCTAGTTTGGAGAAGGACAAACATCACATTGGGAAATATAGGTGATAAAAGGTGCCAATAAAATTTTTTTGAAAAGGGAAAATATTTCCTGCAAAGCCACCACCTTATTATTATCACCAGGTCTTTTCATCCACATGTTCAAATTTTCTATCATTCAACACTACTTAGAACCTTTCCTTCCTTGGTTTGCAAGACCTTGGACTCCACCATTTCTTTTCCTTGCTTTCTGACCACTCACTTCTTTATTTCTTTCCCTAGCTGTCCTCTCTCCTCCATAATTATGGATATATGCCAAAGCTCCCTCCTTCACCTCTCTTACACCTTTTTCTATATTCTTTAACCTTGGAAACCTTATCCATTCGATAAATTTCAGCAATCACTTTTATGCAAATATTTCCCAACCTCTCCCATGAGTTCCAATTTGGCATATTAAACTGAATGCCTCACCAGTACCTCAACTTCAGAACGTCAAAAACTGAACTCATCATCAGTGATATAGTACAAAGTACACTAAAACCACAGCCGTGACACTCACTAGCTATGTACACGTCACTTCTCCATTTCTGGACCTCCATTTTCTCATTTGTAAAAATGAAGGGATTAGTTTAAATTATCATTTCTAAAATACTATGGTCTTTCCAATCAATACAAAATCCCCCCACTTTTCCTTTTCAGAGTGCTAAAGTTGTAATGATTCAAAGCTCTCACATATTTTTCAGAAATTATTTAAAGACAGTAAAAAGAATACAGCAATATGTGGAAACTAAAAATTTTTATCCATAATTCTATTTTTTTAAAGTCTTACTTTGATTTATTTTAGGGGAGAGGAGAGGGAATAGGGTTAAGTGACTTGCCACGGTCACACAGCTGGTAAGTATCAAGTGTCTGAGGCCACATTTGAACTCAGATCCTTCTGACTCCAGGGCCGTTGCTCTACTCACTGCTCCACCGAGCTGCCCTACAATTCCATTTAAAAAAAAATAACCGTAATCTACAACTTTCTAGTTGGGGCAGTGAAGGGGTAGGACAGTTGAAGATCTCTCCTTCCCCTTAGTCCAGCATTTTTTCTCCAATTCTTTTCATCTCTACATGTAAGATAAAAGTCTCCCTCCACACCATGTTATAAAAATGTATATGTGTGCTTAGTGGCATAATTTTTAGAAGCTGGCCAAAGTCAAATTATCTATAATTTCTTCTCCAGAACTAAAAGTGCTTAAATTGAAACTGGGGTGAGTGGGAGGAGGGTGAAGAGATCTTGGTTTATGCTATAGGATTTACAATAAAGAAGCACTTACGTTAGATAATCCATGTGTAACATCTTAAGTATCACAAATTCAATAGAAAGTCTCCAGTTTAAAATGAAAGCTTTAAGAGAACTTTAAGTGAACTAAATTCATACTGCTTACAAACCTGTACAAAAATCTCCCAGTTCATATCATGAAATCAATTTGTACCCGTTTCATATTTATGAAAATATATAATCTACTCATATAATTCTTACTGAATTGAAACTCACAGAGCATATCTACAATAGAACATGCCATGTACATGAATCATATAGTTTTCAAACAAAATTATCTGATCTTCAGACACAATCCCTCAAAGCTCAGGCTTGAAAACAGTGAAAAAGAAAATTAGCACAACTTGAGAAACATTCTGGACCATAGCCAATGACTGTTAGGCAAAACAAAAGTGCTTTTCAAAGAACTGAATAAGCCAATACATGGCTGGCCCAATAAAGCTTAGAAAATCATAGGATCACAGATTTAGAACTGGAAGGACCCTTAAAGACCAGAGACCATCTGGTGAAAATTTCTCATTGTACAGGTGAGGAAACTGAAACCCAGAAAAGTTACATGACTTGCTCAGGATTACACAGCTCATCAAAGTCGGAGGCTGAATTTGAACTCAAACTTTCCTGGTTCCAAATATAGCGCTATTGTGTGTGTAGGTGTGTGTGTGTGTGTATTAATAAATAATATTTATAATTTATATATATTATGAATTTATATTTATACAGTGTTAAGTTGTATATGCACTTAAACAGCTTCTAAGCACTATTTCCAAATGTTATTGCAAGGGATATGTGACAATCAATTAAATTATTTTAGCCAGTGAGATTTGTCCTTCACTATTTCATTTTTTATTCACATGAAACATAAATAAGAAAATGTGAAAATTCAAAAACCTCTTCACACTTGGATAGGCTATATTAAAAAAGAACAAGTATACACACTGATGATTAAAACCTATATTTCAAAGTACATATTTTACTCTGAGTGGCCAAAGAGTCAGTTCTAGATTACTTCTAAGACCAGAAATTCATTCTCTGTGTGTGCCTTTTATTTTATGAAGTTTTGAAAAATCCCAGAATTGCTAGAATTTTTCTTAACTTAATACGACCAACAGGGACTCAAAATTTAGTACTTTTAATGTCTCTCAAAAAGTTGGTTAACAGTAATTAGGAAAAGAGTGTAAAAAAGATAGTAGTGATAGTTAAGTAATCCCCCACAGTCACTGCAGTGGACACCCCCAAATACAGCTTCTAGTAATTCTTATCATGCTGAAAAGGTTTCAAGAGTCTTATCTGTAGGTTCTACCAATTTAACTAAATTCACAGTCTCATCACCCCGTGGACTAGTACAGTGATGACAGATTTCACAGGCAAAACAATTCTGAAAGATCTAAGTTAGAGAGGAGTTTCTGATTCCCCTTCATGGAAGAGTCCTGTCCCCATACCCAGAATATCACACATTCTGCAAGCATTCAGGTCAACATATAAAAATAAAGGACACTTGAATTTATGTTAAGCAAGGCAAAGTAGAAAGAGGGGAAAGAGGAAGGGCAAGAGGAAATAGAAAGAGGGAAAAAAAGTCATGTTAAAGAATGAGAACAAGAGTGAAGAAAGGGAGAAGCAGACCAGCTGGGGGAAATATACAATATCAGACATATAACCACACCACATACATTGTTTGATAAGGAACCACAGATCCCAGCCCTTATCAGTTAGGAGAAAAAGGGGGAAGCCCAACTATATGGTCACACAGCACAATTTCAAGAGAAATTCAGCAGGTTGTTCTAAGCACCCCTCCCCCTCACATGGTTTGCGTTTTTCTGTTTTGTTTTGTGTTTTTTTTTGTTTTTAAGCAACACATGTCACTGGGTTCACTTCTAAGTATCTAAGTATGTTCAGTTAAAGAGAACATATTTTCTTCTTTAAGCTCATTCCCTGTCTTCAAGTAAAAGGAAATTCCTGGTTTCTATCAATCAAGGCAAGGATCACAGATGTCAAGGTGGAAGAGATCCAGGGGTTTTTAAACTGGGGTCTGTGAACTTTCAAATACTTATTGATATATGTATATAAGTATAAATATTTATATGTAATGTATTTATTTATATATGTATTTATATATACATATAATATGTATATATGTATATGTATGTGCATATATATATATATGAACTGTTTTCCATTTTTAATTGATTTTCTTTGTAAAGGAATTACTGTTTTTATTATTGCCTCTTTTTCATTTTATGCATAAAAAAATTCTGAGAAAGCTTCACCAGATGGTCAAAGGTCTATGGCACAAAAAAGTTAAGAACTTCTAATCTAGTCCACACTCATTTTACAGATGGGGAAACTAAGGTCCAGACCCTTGCCTAAGGTTACACAGATAGGTAGTGGCACAGCCAGGACTTGACATCACTTCCTATGATGCCAAATTCAGGTCATGCTCTTCTAGGGCACCCTGCTGCACTAATCATATGATAAGGGTCAAAGACCCAATCATGGATTGAGAGGTGGAAATATGGCGGAAGGCAGAATCAAACATAGTCCTTTGTTTTAATCACCCCCAAAAGTCTAGCTCTGGAAGTATGTTACAGGCTAAAGTCAACGGTGCTGCTGCCCTTTAAAATTTCAGACTGAATCTCCTTTGTTATATACACAATACTCCAACTCTCTGTTTGCATTGCAATATTAAAATGCACGGATTAGCAAAAACAATACAAATCACTGTTTCTAAATTCATTTTAAATGCTAACAATTTGTTAGAATTTAAGATGGTGTATGAATAGTACTGTCTCATTCCAAACTTCATAATAAAGCACTTGGCACAGTATAATCTTACAAGACTTAATGGAACAAGGTTGTACAATTAGAGAGATTAGGGTTTTTTTTCTCTTCACTACTATTAGTTAAGGAATAAAAAGAAAGTTAAGTATAATTAGCTAAGGTAGTATCTAAATCAAGAAGTGAGATAATAATGGTATAAATGAGCCTTGAGAGATTCAGCTCTCCTGAAGACAACAAGAAATACACAGAAACAGCTTCCAATGTTTTAAGATAAATTAAAAGGAATCTCATTTGGTTACCCCTCAAAAATTGGACTGCAAAGCTCTGCAGTAATTGTAAAATGTCATATCTTGAGGAACTAGGAAAAGTGAAAAAGATGATTCTGGTCCTTTCTTACCTCACTGTCACCCTCCAACCCTTCTCCAGTGGGATGTTTCATTCCAAGTCTTTTTATTTTTTCAGAAAATTCAAACAAAATAGGTATGAAAACAACCCTTTACAGGTCTTTCCACCTCTAATTAGTCTAATAGAGTACTGTCAGCAAAAATTTTGACCACTTCTCTTCAATTTTATACTTTACTTCCTCAGAGTCAAGTTCAAACTCTTATGACCAGCATTTAAACATCCCACTATCTCTGCAGCTGTAGTGTGGCATAATGGTTTTGCAAGTGCTGGGTTTGGAGTCAAAGGACTCAAATTCAATTTCTGGCTTTCTCACTTATTAATTACTCCCCAAATTTTTTTTTGACTCAGTGGGTTGAAAATTAAGACTTTTCACATATCCCTCCTATGCTTATGTTAAGCTCATACAAGATTTCTTGACATATATGTAATAGTGGGGGTTCAGCTTAAACAATTACACCATCCTACTGAAAGTGATAAGATACTATGCCATAATACCTTAGCCAGGTGAAAATATACCTGGATTATTCATTAAGTGTGAAGACTGCCTGGACACCTCCAGTGAATCAATCATGGCTTTAGATGTCTTTGAAAGCCACTTGGATAAAGTGGAGCGATATTGTACAAAAAATTTTCACAGATTGGTGAAGGGACTTGTTCGTGTCCTATGGAACTTGTATAAAACCATGGAGTTAGTGGGAATCAAGAATTCAAACATGTAATAGCTTAAGTAATGGAAGTCTCCAACCAAGAGCCAGGGAAGGAGTTGCTAGGGGAGGGAAGAGGAGTGACTGGGCCTTGGCCTCAATCTTCATTGACTTGTTCTATCAATATACTTTTTTTAAATGAACTAAAATATTGAACTTAGAATTGAAAAAGAGGAGGAGAAAGCATATTGGTTCCATTTAGGAAACTGTATAGTCCCTAAATGATCCCAAGCTGCTTCCTAAGAAAAAAACCAGTTTTTGAAAATTCTCCCAGTAGCTGCAAATCATAGAATGCCAAAGAAACAAAAGTGCTACCAATGATAACTTAACAAAGGGGAGAAAATGACCTAAAGGATCGTGTCCAGGAAGTGAATTATTAGAAAATCAGGTGAATCGACCACATGGTGAAAAGAAAACCTAACATCGTGCTGCAGTGGTGCCCACAGAAATTTAGAGGAAGGCCTTTGTTGCATTTCACAGATTATCTAGAAAGGCATTTTGGGAAATAAAAACAAGAATCATAAAGAATGAGAAGACATAAATGGGGCAGGTCTACCCTATCAAAGAAAATAGCTACATTTATAAGATCCATTAAATATGCCATGATGAATAAGGCAATGGACTTTGAGTCAGAACTGGTTTCAAACCCTGACTCGGACACTTAATAGCTTTTTAACCCAGGACAAGTCACTTAACCTCTCTATGTCTCTGTCTTCTCTTCTATACAATTAGGGGGTTGAATTCAAAGAACTTTAAGATTCTTTCTAGTTTTAAGAATATGACTTTATGACCAAGTATAGTGGCAGGACCACTCTGCCTACAAATCTACCTAGACCAGGCAATCACTCACTCATAAAGTGAGGGTGGGCACAGGATGATGGCATGCCCCTATATCTATAGCTTTGACAAATTTTAATTACTTTGTCTGAAAATGTGGAATATCCTGAAGAAATCAAAGTAAACAATCATTATGTTACTAAAACAAGGAAATGAAATATTGATTCTTTAAAATCTCACAAATATGACCTCCATACCCAACCAAACCATACACACCTTCCTTATTGAAACATTTTCAATAACTAAACTAACCTTTTCATTCAAACCAAAATTGGTTATGTTGTTTTGAGACCTTTGGCTCCAAGGTAGGCCAATACTATAATTTACTTCCAGTCTCTAGAGTAATATGTTTGTCTTTAGTGAGGCCAAGGAGTCATTACTTAGCAATAGTAACATTTTCTCACATTTTGCCCACAAAACCAGCATAAAATGCTCATTTGAATTAGATTGAAAAAATCCTCATTAAAAAAACCAATCCGAACTGGAAAGACAGGAAGATTTCCAAATCACTTTAATTAAAACCAGTGTTATTGACATAGCTCTCGGAGCACAGAAAGCTTATTCATTCAATCTTTATTGAAATAAACTACAAACATGGTAAAAACAGAGTATTTTTACGCCACACTCTCAAAAAGACTTTCAACAAATTTGCTATATCTCTGATAAAAAAATCAACAAAATAATTGGTTTTGGAAGTCATAGTGTAAAAATATTTTCATATAAAGAAAAAAAATTTCACTCTATTTAATGGTTGTCTGGATATTTCATTCGTATCTTCATGCCTTACACAAGACAGGCATGAAAATATGTACTCACCAATACATATACACAACAGAACTTCATATATCTATAATACCTCTCCATTAAAAATTTATGATTAACAAGCCCTGGAACCTTGCAGGCCTACTAAATAAGATCTATGATCATCCAAAAGAATTTGGGTTTAACTATCCAAATAGGAAAACCAAGGAGATAAATGGTGCCAACTATCCAGGCAACAATCTGCAATTATGTGGACAACCAAAGGAACAATGGTTCTTAGAGTGTATATCACACATCACTCCAATACATGTGCTAATCCTCATACCACTCTCAAGATCTTCCTGCAGTGCTTTGGGGTTTCAGACTGCTCACTTCTGCTACAATCAGGCATTCAGTTCCTGCCCAGGAGCCCTGTGCTCCTGATCAGTGAGCCTTTAGCACATCTAGGATACACTCTAGTCATCGTCTTGCCATGCCTAAGATGTACTATGCTTAGTAAAAGCTTGGCTATTCATTCATTAATACTAATGAAGAGCTCCCAGGATAAAGTCTTACAATGTGTTACCAACTATGACAAGACTGTCAGATTACACTACAACTAACTACAGGAAACCTAAACATTTGTAGTACTTCTATCCAAACTAAGCTATATGGAATCACTTTTTTTAAACCTCCTTTTAACTTCTTTAGAAATCTTTTTTTTTAATTTCCCAATCAAAATCCTTTTCCAGAGTTTTCCTTGTAGCAAAATGGGGAGAATAAAGGCTAATATAGAAAAAGTAACAAACTTAATTCTTGTCTAGATGAAATGACTGCCTCTCTACCCCTTGAAGTGATTGGTGCCATGACCTACCTGAGAACAGTGTCTTCTTTTTCAAAATTCAAGGTTAAGATATTGATCAGAGGAAGGAACTCTTAAGGAGGATGTGGTCCAGGAAGGAAGTGAGTGCTTACTATTTTGGAATGTTAACCCCAAACTGTATTTTAACATATGGTGATCTTTTCTTTGTTCAAGATTCCTATAAATGTTATCTCAAAGTGTCTTGCAGCAGAGAAGACATGGGACATTATGCTAATTTGAACCTCTCTCACTCACTCACTCACAGACACAGCTTGGATATATTTAAATAAAATTGTTTCTGGAAAACTTGAGCCTAAATCACACAGTGTATTACTAGCATTAATTTTTCTTTTCTTCAACAGCTACTTAAGTTAATTGTTCAGACAGCCCATTGACATTTTATGAGTGTACGCCACTAAAACATCTTTTGTACAGTGAATTAGTAAATAAAGGGTACACCCTCATTTTTAGCTCTTCCTTTTCCCAAACTCCTAGGGTTTGTAGGTAGCAGAGAAGCGAGTTCAAGGACCATTTGTGCTGGATAGAAGCTTACGACTTCAAAGAGCTGATGATGCACTCAGCATGCTACCAGGTACTTTACAGTGTCTTGTAGGTAGGTCCAACTTCCTCATTTTACACATAAGGAAACTAAGTCTCAGAGAGGATAAGGAACTTGCCCTACCTTATACTCATAGTATGTTAGCAGTGGTAACACTCAAAGCTGAGACACATTGGAGTACTGGAAAGATCACTAGATTTAGGAGACAAAAGACTAGATCAAATCCTAAATCTGTCACTTATCTTCTGCATCTTCAGTTTCCCTTTCTGTGAGGGGCTTGAATTATACACCTTCTTTTTAGGTCCCCTCCAAGTCTAACTGTATGAGTCTATGAACCTACATTCTCTGAATTAAGCTCTGTGTTATTCCCGCTACAACAATAGTGCCTCCTTTTAGTTTCAATATTTGGTGTGCTAACTTATTTACTGTATTTTTGTTCTGCTTGGGGGGAGGGAATAGTTTCTAGAGTCTGTAAACTATCTATAAACTATCTGGAAAGTAAACTACTTCATTTTAATAGGTTTCACAGCTAGATCAATTGGGAAGACCTAATCTTCCCTTCCCTAGTCTCCCCCACCTCCCTGTAACATACTTTTCTGCAAATGAATGACATTTTTTTCTTCCCTTATATGGTAAATAGATAAGCTACAATTTACAGCATATACTAAATGGAACAAAATATAAACGCCACCCAAATATGGAACCTATTCCCAAATAGTCTAGGTTTGGGATCTTTTTTTATTTTTTTATTTTTGGCCCAGACCTGTAATGTCATTACTGAAGGAAACTCCCAATACAGAAACTACCTCTAACCATGCCATTCAAAATTAGAAAATTGCCTGAGACCCTGAAAGGTTAAGCAACCTGCTGAGAATTAGAGAGCCCATAAGTCAGGAAATGGCCTTTACCTAAAGGGAGATCTTATAGACTCTAAGATCAGCTCCCCTGTCCCCTATGTCAAAGCTACATCTCCCATTTGTGTATACTAGGCAAGGGTTAAGAATTGCCTACATATTGGGGAGCAGTTAAGGGAGGAAAGTGAAAGAGAGATTAAGGATTTACTCTCAAAAAAAAAAATCAGACTCCTTCTGCCCAATTTCCCAATCATTTAGTAACAAATGATTTCTAAATGGGTGGTTTTATGGTAAGCTGATGTCAACTAAGAGAAATTAAAGATATTTCACACACACACACACACACACACACACACACACACACACCTCTGACATCTGGTATCACCTGGACACTGAATCTATTGGAATTAAATTGTAGGGCACACTGCAATGCCCCTTGGTGTCCTGGAAAGGTTCAGGAACACAATTGTTGATAAGGGCCCTTGACTCTTTCTAAATAGGGCTGTGTTTCACCTCCATAAAGAAGATAGTATCTTTGGCTTCCATCCCACTGCTAACCTACCAAGAAATGTGCAAACACGAGGAATCCGGGTCCACAAAAAAACAATAACAACCATAAAAATAGCCCAGTGATGAAAGCTTCATACACAATCTGGCAGATAGGTTAAACTTCATTTCCCCAGATGGACCTTCCAAATTGTATGTCTAGCTTCTCAATCTGGCTTTGAACTTCCCAGCATTTGAAAGAGTAAAGGATGAAGTGTAATTTGTTTTGGGATCTTTGGACACCACAATTGTTTTGTTTTGTTTTGGGGAAGAGAGGAAGCTGAGAAGAGAACTAAAAATGAAAGAGGGTGTGGACACCCTTTTAAATTGATCATGACAGTATACCAGCACCATGTCAGGATACTGAATTGCTTCTACTTGAATTGTCTTAGGAAGATTCTGAGGATCACCTAGCAAGATAAGGTACAAGACACTCAAACTCTACTACAGAGAGCACAGTTCTGATGGGCTGATCACATTGAATGCCAAACATATGTTTGCCTAAAACGTGTTTTACAGAGAACTCACACAAGGCAAGAGTACACATGGAGGGCAGAAGAAGCAATACAAGGACAGACATTTGCACAGTCTCTATGAAGAACTGTGGAATTGATTGTGAGACATAGGAGACACTGGCACAGGACCACTCAGCATGGCATGCTTGCATCAAAGAAGGTGCTATACTCTATGAGCAAAGCAGAAATTGCAGTAACTCAAAAAATATACGAGATGTGGGAATTGAGACATTTCCACTACAAATGTTCACTTGGACAATTTGTACCCAACCTGTGGTTGAGCCTTCTGAACTCATTGTTTTGATCAGTCACAGTCTGACACACTGTACCTTGACCCCAACATAGTGATGTTTGAGAATCGGTCCACTTTGACAATGAAGGACAACACACCAACCAACCAACACTACACAGCAATGTAATGTTCTCATGCGGCTCTCAAAGCCTTGGGTTAGGGAACATGAGAGCTCTCCTCTATGAGTTCACAGAAGTACTTTCACATACATGGTTATAATCTATACAGCTGCAGCTCTGAGAAAGTTTAGAAAGGGGCTTCCCAGCTTAAGAATGCAGGGGTAAGGAGACACACACACACACACACACACACACACACACAGAGACAGAGACAGAGAGAGAGAGAGAGAGAGAGAGAGAGAGAGAAGAAAATTTTAAGGTCACTATCTGCCCACAGCCTAAATACATTATTTCAAGTATTAACTTTCCCAAACCAGGCTGCAAACTTTAAAGCTTAATCATTTAGTAAATAGGTTAACACTCACCATGGCTTTTCATTGAGTCCTCCATATAGGAAATTGTGCAGCAAAGAAATACAAGGAAATGACAAAGGAACTCCCATTGCAGCCCAGAATTGGAAGGGAAAGTAAAGTTCATCCAGTCTAGCCTATTCTTTCTACAAATATACTAAATATTTTAATTTCAGTTTGAATATTTTCCTGAAAGTTACCTACCTGAGTTCTCTTTCAGGTTCTACTACAAGTAAACTGTGTGACGTTGGGCACAAAACCTTTCTGACCCTTAGTTTCCTAACCTGTAAAATTACAGGCACTAAATGGTTTGTAAAGGTCCTCTCCAGCTCTAAAAGTCTGTGTTCCTACAAAAACATACAGCCTCTGTCATTAAAATAGATTTAAGTCATAAAGTAAGCAGAGATTAAAAAAAATTAAAAGCAGACAAGATGAGAAGAGTTTGACAAGGGGTGAGTAGCCAAGTGGTATTCATACCTAAGACACTAGGAGTAGGACTTCTTGGCTGGGTAAAGTAGAGAGGGGACAGCTAGGTGGGTGATTCAGTGAGTCAGTCCGGAAGACTCATCTTCCTGAGTTCAAATCTGGTCGGACACTTACTAGCTGTGTGACCCTGGACAAGACACCCTGTTGGCCTCAGTTTACACATCTGTAAAATGAGCTTGAGAAGGAAATGGTAAACCATTCCAGGATCTTTGCCAAGAAAACCCCAAATGCGGTCATGAAGAGTCCGACGCAACTGAAAATGACCAGACAACAAGAACACCAGAGAAGGTAAGTTTGCCACTGTAGGCTAAAGCCAGACGCTTAAGAGCTAAGGAGAACTGGAATTTATCCTGAAGGTAACTGAAAAAACATTTGCTGTTTTTGAGAAGAAAGATAATATCCCAAGCAGTTTTTAATTTATATTGGTGTATTCTTGCCTTAACTTCTTTTATTTATTTATTTATAATATTTGGTTTTTAAAGAATTTTATCATGCTGGGACAGTCTTGAAAAGATCTATTGAAACTGTCTCAAAATAATTGTATAGTGGCAGTTCTGAAGTTTACATTCCTATTGTTTTCGCTTCCCCTATAGCTGCCTTATCACCCTGAAGATGCCTCAGTCCAAGAAGGCAGGTCTCTTTTCCCTCTGGTGAGTTCCCGCTGAGAACCTTGGTTTAAGGAAGTGCCCAACTCTGCCACAGCCCTTACTTCTCTTTTCACTGACTAACAGCTGGCCTCCTCTTCCACTCTCCTTTTTGGCTTCCCTTTTATATATCTTCCTGCATTAGAATATAAGCTCCTGGAGGGAAGGAACACTTTTTCTTTTTGCTTTATTTATAAGTGTTAATACAGTGCCTGAAACAAAGTGCTTAATAAATGAGTACATGTTCTCTCTCCCTTCTTTTCTATCTGTCTACCAAAAATTCATTTAAGAGGAAAACATTTCTACTTCATATAGTTTCCTTTACAAAAGATTGCCTCTTAATATTAAAGTATAAGACTATAGTACAATCATTTTTTTTGTCAAGTTCATTAACACCAGAATTTGGATAGGCAATCAATGGACAGTATAGGACAAGAAACCATAGAACATTTTAGGCAAATAGAGAAACAAGAAATTCTTCTATCAAGGATCATTACAAGAATTTGACTTTGGCATTCTGGTCGAGAGAGAAATAGAGATGCACATTTAGTAACTCTAGTAAAACATTAATTATAGAGTAAGTTGGTCAAATTACATGTTTCTAGACTACCTAAAAATAGCCTAACATCCTTACAGCTTTCAGTTTCCCCACTTACCTTTTCTTACCCAATGCGATTCAGTTTACTCATATACAAAACCAAAACAAGGAAGGGAAGGGGAGGGATATAAATGACAGTTCTTCCTAAACACAATAAGCTCTATGGAAATGAAAATATTTCAGAATTAAACTGAATGCAACTAAACTTCTGCAAGACACACCTTCTATTTCTCACCATTTTCTCATCTCATTTAGTACATCATCACAACCCCAAAAGGAACGTCATGTATCCCATTCTCAGGGAACTACCCCAAAATAAATATTGGAGCCAATGGTCACCTTGTGCTAGGAAGAATCTTGTATATCACATTATACTTCAGTATTTCCTGAAGTAGTAATTTTGTGAAGATGGGCACTCCCTCTGCAAACAGAGGTCTCAGACCCTTCAATTTTTTAAATACAATCATTAGAAGTTGCTAAGGATGAAGAATTCACCCACCTCTGTTACAAAATTGGCAATATGCCTCTTCAGATCATCTCAGCTAATACTCAGAAGCAGATACAATGGCTGTCTGTCCCCAAGCCCACTCTCAAACTCTTTCCAGCTTGGGAGAATCTGCCAGAGTTTATGAGTAGTTTTTGAGAACCAAGGTTCACCTCCAATGAGGAATAAGGAAACATCAGAGTAGGACTTTGGTGGAATGCAATATTATTATCAAATTTCAACAATAGGAGGGAAACTCCACCTTTACACAAATTGATACAACTACTTTAGGGTCACCCTCTCAACTCATAGTCACTTTTTTGAGAGAGGAAGTCTTTTTGTAATATGAATTATTGTTAATGTTAAATGTTCTAGGGAAAACTAGATAATATACATAGGCCAGGTAGGTTTACATAGCCACCGTCAAATCATACCACTCTGAATATTTCTGATGAATTGATTTCCCCAATTTCCATCTTTAAAACTTGCCTCCACATCAGGCACATGAGCTTCAAAATTCCACTGATTCTATGCATTTTACAAATTTTCTACTGAATAAGTATGTAAATGATTATGTTTTAGTTTTATTCATCTAGGATCCCTACAGGTTGAAAACAAATGAGGAATTTTAGTATGCTTATCATTAACATGAATCAGAAATACAGACATGTTTAAAAGAGGGATGGAAAATCATATATAGTACATGTAAGAAGAAAATAGGAATTTGGCAGTATGTCAGCAAAGCTTTTCCTCTCTCTTGCCCCACCTCAGGTAATTCTAGGGGCTTACTGCATTGTTTCAAGGCAAATTGCACAGTCAGATGATAGTCACCGAGGGACATAACAGGAGATGATGAAAAGGCAAAGAGAAGGATAAGTGTTTATCCTTGGCCTAAAAAAAGACTCAGTGGGAGGTGATGACCTCCCAGAAGGCAAACTGCCAGCACCCTGAGACACAGAATTTAGTTGTTCTAATTCAGCCAAGAGTTAGAGGGGCACCCCTTTGGCTGACTCAGAAAAATCTTACCAGTGCCTGAGCAAACCTTCTTTGTAGTCTCACAGCTAGGTGAGGATATGAGGCCGATTAAGTAGGAAGTAGAGAAACAAGCATATATTAAGTCCTACTATGTGTCAGGCACTGTGCTCAGCACTTTATAAACAGTATTTCATCTGATCCTCGCAACAATCCTGGGAAGTAGGTGTTATTACTATCATCATCCCCGTTTTACAGTTGAAATATTGGCAAACAGAGGTTAAGTGGATTGCCCAAAGTCACACAGCCAAAAAAGTAGTGTCTGATGCTGAATTTGAACTCAGGTCTTCCTGACTCTTATCTACGGTACCACCTAGCTTCCACTAGGGAGGCATTGTGATAACTAGACTAGAGGTATAGAAGGAGGTGATTACTCTAAAAATACACCTCCTTCTAGGGACCAGATTCAATGCCTGGAAGCTAAGAAGTCAGAGGATGATCAATTATAGCATCAGGGAAAAGCTTCATCAGGAGGACTGGAACATCATTAACAAGAGAACTGTGCAAAGGACTTCTTCGAAGTAGATCATCCCCACCTTGGGCATGACTGTTAGAAAAACTATATTTATTTGATGGGGGAAGGGAAGAAATTTAGAATCATTCTATTCTTTGACATTTCTATCCCAATACTTTGCTACTGATTTACACTTTCTGCCTAGTCTATTAGTAGAGGAGGTGCTGGAAGGGGGCTCAAATCATATATTATCCCTGACTTTGAATTCAAGCAACCTCTGATTACAAAATTAAGTAGGTTATGGGTAACCTACATTATTTAAAACAATTTGCTGTTCATATCTTTACAGAATACCTATTCAATTTGGAAATACAGTAAGAATAGAAAACCTAGGCATTGGTATAGTAAGATGAACTTAAAAACTCAATTAACTGATCACTGGAAGCAAAAAGGGGGGAGGAGGCAGTCCTCAATTTAAGAAAAGATTCATTTTCCTAAGGTTCATTTGTAATTTAATTACTTAGTTGGTGAGATTCAGAATGTATTTTCCCATAGAAAAAACAAGTACTTCTCTTCCTTTCAAAAGTCTGCCAAGATTATAATGAAGAAAAGGGAGCAGGAGAAGGGAGGCTAGGAATCAATTGATATTAAATTTTATCTCAGAAACTGTCAGAAGGAATGAAAACTGATTATATTGTGGCTTTTGCTATGGAGTACTGGGTAAAGTGCACAATCAAAGTAGGCTTTCAAAGCACAACGTAAAATCATAGGACCATAGGATTTGCAGCAGGAGGGGCCTTTGGTGGTCATCTAGCCCAACAAACTCTCTCACTTCATAGATGAGGGACTGAGAGCCTGACATATTAAATAACTTGCCTAAGGTCATCCTGGGAGTACCCGAGACTGGAAAATAGCCAAGCCCTCCAACCTCTTTCTACCATACTAACCTTTCTCCATAGACTAAGTAGAAATTCATATTTTACTAAAGATATACAATCACATCATTAAATCTGGCTGATTTATTCATGTTTATTGTTGAATTGAAAAAGCAGTGGGGAAGTCCATAAGAGAAACATTTTGTAACAATATGAAGGGAAGTAGATTGCACATCAGAAGTCACTTCACACTAGGTTTTTACCTCAAGGTACATACATGCAGAGCCTGATAAAATGTGAACACTTTTGTCAGGTCTGGCATAGATCTCACGCATTTGCCACAATATATAATGCCACATGTAGACCGAAAGAAAAAACCACTGATAAAATGATTCTGAGTCAGGGGTGTGTCACCTTATTGGGTGTGATGTACTAGGGAGCCATTTCCAGGTGTCCTGATATATATCTTGCCACTGGACCCAGATGCTCCAGAAGAGAAAGTGAGGCTGATGACTTTGCATACTTAAATCCAATTCATTTATTAAGTCATGGCATCACCTCCCTGATGTCACGGTTCTTTTCAAGACAAAGGACAAACAATCACGAAGGAAGTCTAACAAAGCGTATGAATCCTCAGAATTATTTTTAATAACTGAAGAAATACTAAATTTCACTTAAAAGTGTAAGAATTGAAAAAAAAACAGGGATAGGTTGTGAAGGGCTCTGAATGCTAAATAGTATTTTATAGTTGATCCTAGGCATGATATAGGGGGCCACTGAAATTTATGGAGTAGGGGGAGTGACAAGGGCAGACTTGTACTTTACAGCATCACTTTGACAGCTGAGTGGAAAATGGACTGGAGCTCAAAATTGTGGCAGTTGTACAAGGATAGGATGCTTTCCATTTTTTTTTCCAGTGCTATTTTCAATGAGATCTAAATTCTGTTTTCATTTTTTGACTGAATCAGAACCTGAGGCACCTTTCAAATATGAAAACTTCTAAAAATCACAAAGAAAAGAAAAATATTTGGCAGGAAAGAAGATGAAGAAACTTCTAGTGATAACTTCCTTATCTTTTCTTTTTCTACACTGTCTCAGCTCTTCCCTTTATATGTGCCAGTCTCCTTACTCTCCGTGGTCATCTCTCTTTAGAAAGACGGCCCACTAATTTTTGTACATGCCAAAGAAAATCAGTCTCTATCTGCCCACTTCCAAGGGTCATGGGTTCTACAGTACCTTAGGCTACATAAAGCCTTTTGGCACCTATTCCCTTTGGCTTCCAATGAACCTTTCCGTACTCCCTACTGGATATGAAAGGAAATAAATTCTAGAGTCTGCTTTCCATGGGTACATAATAAGAGATTAATTTTCATAAAGAAACCTTTATTCAGTGCATAACAACATTCTTTTTCACTGACACTGCTGCCACACTTTTGAATAGTTCAATAAGAAAAGTTATTTACCAAATATCCTTCCAGATCCCCTTAGCAAGCTTCTCATACCCTAAATTAGAAGCCCCGCTTTGGGCTGGTGCAAAGGGAGCATCTATATCAGAGTAGTCATCAAACACTCCAAAGTGTGGCCTGCACCAGATTAAAATTTAACTGAGAAATATATAACAAAAAAAATTACAGAACATAAATAATTACATGTGATTTTCTAAATCAATATACAGCCTGCAAGGATCATGTAAGGTTTAGTGTACCCCAACCCAATTTTTTCTAGTTGAATTTGACACCCCTACTCTATATCACCACTGGGTCTCCTGTTCTCAAGGTCTCAAATATTTCCATCATGATCAATTTAAAATCTTTGCCTTTCTTTGTATCTCTAAAGCTTATCAGAGTGCCTGAAAAATAATAGGCATTCAAATGCTTGTTGATTTGACTTGAATTTACAGAATTACAATTGGTCTAATACACTTAGCAGTTGGTATAAAGAAAAAAAGATTTTAAATGATTTCTAATATTCTTTTTTTTGTCCAAAGCTGGAAAATTGTATTACTTAACCCACATTTACCAGGTCTGTTCAAAAGCTTTTTTTAAAAAATTGAAAGAGTAATTAGTGAGATTTTAAATTATATTTATAGCAATAGATTGTGGACTGGAATTGGTTGAATCTACGCAGCAGAACCTCTTAATGATTTTCTTTTTGATTAATTAGTGCTGTTTCTACAGTATATTAGCGTCAGAGAATTTGTATATTGATAAACAAATACAGTGCTTTAATTATGCATGTTAAATGGTACTGCCAAAATAATCCTGGGCAAAAAAAATGAATATAAGGAGAGTTGGTATGTTCAGAACACTTAAAAAAAATTCACTACCAACTTTAAAAAATTAAGTATGGACACCATAAACAAACTGAGGGGGAAACAAAAATAGAGAAATAAATAGCAGTTAAGAATGTAATCTGTACTAATGAGGGCAGAAGAATAAAAAAATATATAACACAATAGTGTCCATGAACAAGGGAGAAAATATATAAAACTGAAAAGACTTGAGATATTGCAGTACTCATTTAGAAAATATGCTCATATAAAAAATTAATACATTTGGACATAAAAATATAAATAAAACTTATTTAAATAGTTTCTCATAGAAAAAGTGGTTTCCTTCTGGAACACCTGATCATGTATATATCAGAACTCAAAGAACTAATATCTCATTTTTAGATATCAAGAAAACTTGCTCACCTAAGAGTAAATTCTGAAAACAAGACATTGGTAGAGAGAGCTCCAGAACCTGGTACTAGTGAAGAGGGTCTGATAACTAAGAATAAGCCTAAAAAAAGTTTAGGATAACAGCGTATATCGATAAAAACTCGACAATGACGTCTTAAAAGCAATCAAGCTCGGCAGCTAGGTGGTAAAGTAGAGAGGGCAATGTGCCCTGTGGTCAGAAGGACCAAAGTTCAAATCTGACCTTAGATGCTAACTCGCTGTGTGACCCTGGACAAGTCACTTAACCCCAACTGCCTCCCAAAAAAGATGGAAAAAAATAAGCAAATCCAGTCAAACACCATCCAACAACAAAACAGCATTGCAGAGGCAATATTCAAACCCAAATACCTAGTGACCAATACAGACTTTTTCTAAACTAAATATTAAAACAAATAGGCAATTATATTTTTCTTTTTGCCCCAAACAAAAATGTGAAATGAAGTAAGTTTAGCTCCTGCACTTTTAAGCAAGATCAAAGTCTTCAAAGACCAGGGGGGACACAAAAGTTACTTAGGGCATCCCCTCCCAATCAGTGCCGCTGGGCTAACCCCTACATTCCCACCAAAAACTCAACAATTATCTTATCTTTTAAAGTTTCACTCAATACATTAAATCCACCCACTAAAACTGGGTAAAAACAAAGATATCCCCAAAGGGTCCCACATCCAAATCCCAGATAACTTTAAGTACTTTTTAAGATTAGTTTACAAGAAACAATAGTCTAAGAAAGTGGAAGGACTTTAAAGAAGGGGATTTCAGATGGAATAAGAAAGGGAAGAAGCAAAAAGGCAAAGCAAATAGAGAGTTATTAGCCTGGCAACCACTTTCTCTTCTTTCCCCCATAAAAATGACTCCTTCCTATTTGTTCAGCCTTCTTACATTTTCTTATCCTCCACGTGATCCAGTGATATTGATCTATTGGATGCTTGTTCCTTGCACAAGGCATCCATTGCTCAGATCCATGGCTGTGCTCCATGCCTGGAATGCTCTATCTCTACATCTGCCTCCTGTTTTTCCTGTTTTCCTGTACTGAAGTACAGTTCAAATCCCACCCTCAGCAAAAAGCCTTTCCCAATGCCCTCTTAAGTTATCCAATATTTAATGGTTCTTGGTTGTATATAGTAGTTTGCAGGCAGTACCCTTTATTAGGCAATGAGGACCCTGAGGGAAGAGACCATTCTCGTCATTCAGGTTTTCCTCAATACTTAACTCAGTGCCTGGAGCACATAGAAAGAGTTAGATAAATGTTTGTTGACTTCATCTGACTAGTCAAATAGTGTTTAATAAATGCTAGATGACTTGATTTAACTTTACATAAAAGGGTAGAACCTACCCTTGGATTCCCTTTCTCCTCTGGCTATTGCCTGTAAGGTGAAAACACTTTCGGTTGAACTTGGATCTCAAAAATGTAGGGTCTCCCTCTCTTCAGGATGCACATTGTAACTAGTCTACACCATCTTATCATGGGAGTTCTGATTCAAGCCCTCTCACAAATCCTTCAGTGGGGGTCCACCCATCTAGCTGGGGCTCTCTCTTTAGGAAAGTGAAGAAGCCAAGTTAAAAATCTAGTAGGAAAAACCTCCACAAAGGGAAATGGAGCCTTGAGGCAAGGACACATCCTGGAGCCACCTCCTAACTAAAATCATTCCAGAATGTGCTGACCTTGCACAATTCTGGAAGCCTTTCAGCTGTCATGTGAGACCAGGTTATGGAAGTGATGGCATTTCTGAGGCACACTGGTTACTGCTAAACAAGTCCTAAAAGAAACAGTGAGCTACTTGTACTCCCTCTCTCAGCAAATTCAAATTTTGTTTTAAAAGACCAAAAAATTAATCAACTAAACCTTTAAGAGCAACAATTCCGGAGCACTCTAATGCTTACAAAGCATTTTCTACACAACCACGAGATGAGGTACGCAGCACAGAAATACTTGGAACCCCATTTTACAGGGGAGGAAACTGAGGCACTCAAGGTGGTTTAAAGGAGTGGCTGAGATCACAAAGCTAGCAAGAAAAATGGTATTTGACCCCAGTTCTCCTTACTCCAAATCTCAATACTCTTTCTACCCATACATCCATTTCTCTTAACCTAGAAAAAGTAGAGGCTGATTGGAAAACTTAGTGTGGTTTCAGCATGGGGGGGGGGGGGGAGAGAGTTTGAGTACAAGTTAAAATCCTCACCAAAAGATCAGCAAAACTGGTATTTCCATCTCTCCTAAATTTATTAAGTTTAAAATTCAAATAATAGGATTTTTTAATGACAGACAGAAATCTCCTGAGGTAAAAGCAGTCAGAAAGGGCTACAGGGATTAGGGTTATTTTGTTGTTAATGTTTAGGAAAATGTTTTATTAAGCATCCAGGAGGTCACATTCTAATGCAGTGTGCCATGGGTACCTGAGTCGCCATTTGTTTTTGCAGGCTTTGGAGCAAATTTCTCACCTGCTGGGCCAATATTTACAATAAATACCCAACGATGGAGGAGTCAAATGTTCAGCTCAGGTCACTAGGAGAAAAGGGAAATAAATAGAAAGGCCCAGGGAAAAGAGAACAAAGTACATAGATAGAGGAAAAAGTACTATGTACACCCCAGTGATCTTATAGTCTAGTTGTCCTCTAGGCCTATAAAGTCATTTAATATTAACCTCATCACACTTGGTTGGCCTGATGATTGCAACTGTTTTTTAAGGGACACACACGGACACACGCACACACGCATACACACAACTAAAGATACAATTAGAGTGTGGCAACAAAATATACAGCATACAGCCAGAGGCCAGTATCTTTGGCTTTTTACCTGAAAGGTTTGCTTTCAGTAGGGGTAACTATACTAATTTAATAATAACGAGTTGTACAACAGCGTCCCTTACCGCTTGGCAGACCTTTCCGCCAATAGTAAGTAGCCATGCCGGTCCCCTCCTGCCCATTCAAGCATAAGAAGTATCTCCAGCCCGGTCATTTAATCTCCCCACGCTGACACAAATACACCTGCTACAATTCCCAATCCTCCTGCATCTTCAGTAGGCATCCCCTAGGGCTCTGCCAACTCGGGCAGAATGGGGCCAGAAACCCAGAAAGAAAATGTGCCAAGCATTCGTTCTGCAGCTGCCAAGTGCCGAGCTACCATACGAGGACTCTACTCCCTGATCAGTTTCCCCGCCACCACTTTCTTGGAGCAGGTGGGAGGTTTCGGTTTAGTTCGGTAGTTTATCCCCCTCTCCCCGTACCTGGAGCACACTCACCTTGTCAGGACGGCTTCTTCCCCTTGCGGGGCATTCTGCCCAGCCAGGGCACCGTCCTTGCTGCTGGGATGGTAGGCAGTCAGCACAACTCCCTGAGAACCAGAGAGCCAGTTCATGGTGAGAAAAGGAGCATAATTTCTGGGGACACTTGGGGAGAGCGCCCAGGAGCGAAGTTCCTGTCTTCCCTGGCAACTCAGCTCATTAGCACGAGATGGCCCCTCCCACTCCCTGAGTGTAGCATTTGAAACAGTGTCATGGGAGGAGGAGCTACTCCTGTTAAATGTTTCCTGTCTCTCCAATTAGAGGCCGTGACTCGAGTATTGTTCAAGTCAGGATTCTTCCAGCTCTAGGGGTCTCAGCTGCGGTGGGAGATTGTACACGCATTCGCTACATTCTGCCAGTGTCCACCAATAATCAGTTAAAAAAAAAAAGTGTGGAAACAGTATCTAGTCAGAGACAAAGCGAAGCTTCAGCACAGTTCCTTTCTTCCAATTCCTGTTTCCATCTGATTATTTCTGCTACTTCATGTAACTTGAGAAAGAGCTTTTCTTAACTCCTTTTGTGCCAGCTCTTAAAACTTCTTGCTAGGAAATTAACAATAAAGGAGAAATGGATTGACCTGTAGCAAAAGCAGTACAAAAAAAAAAGGCTGGCATTTTTTTAAAGCGGTGGTGGAGGCGATTGCATGTTTCAACGAATTCAAACTACCTCTCATGAAGTGATTCTGACTCCATGTATTTTCTCCTTTCTGCGCCACACAAAGCTACACAACTCTGTATCAAAGTGTAGCAGGGTTTCCTACTGCCTTACTATAGAATACACAAGAAATAACCTTAGTAAATTTTTTTTAAAAAGGGTTGGAGGGAAGAGCTGGGACTGAGTGAAAAACACATTTTTGAATTAAAACAGACTCAGAATATCAGGATACAAGAGTTCAAAATTCTCTCTCCCTTAGAAAATTCAGTTCAAAATAAACAAACATTTATTAAGCATCTCTTATGGATAATGCATTTTTAACCATCTAGATTTCAAGATGTATTTGTTAAATGCAGACTTTGGAAAACAACTAGACTACCAAACTTCTTATGACTTTTTAAAACTTTTCAATGTCGCCATGCCATAAGTGTACGTTTTCCTTCCTTCCCACACTTAAAACACAAAATTATTTGAAACAAGTGGCTTTGGTAACGTTCTAAACTTTGTAAATCTTTTTTTTTTTTGCAAAAGAGGAGAAATAGGTACCCCTCCTTTATTCCTTCACAAAGTAAGCTATAAGCATTTGGTGCTTTTCCCAAGCAAAATGGTTGAGAATATGTACCACAGAGGGAAAACCTAAGGAGCATTCTTAGTCTCAATGTAGCTATCAAATTATAATAATACTTTCAGATAAACAAAATTAAACATATGTATGTATGTGTATATGTGTATATAAATATATATATATCACATAAATATATATGTGTATGTGTGTATGTGTCTGTATATGTCTGTATACACACACACACATAAATAGTATGACAGAGATAGGGTGACTTTTGACCCTGGTACAACTCTGGACCCTGACACTTGCTAATGGTAGCAAATATAATTCTTTCCCACCAAAGTGCTTTCTTTTTTACTTTATCTTTCTTCCCTCCCCTATTTCTTTTTTCCTTATTCTCCTCCAATTTCTTACTTCCCTCCTTTCTGCAGTTTGTCTCTCAATGATCCATAATGTCTGCTGTCAAGTATGGGGATAAGATAGAGTTAAAGAGTCTGGGCTTAGAACCTAGCTCCACTACTTATCACTTTCTTTTACATTAGACAAGTCATTTTGTAACTCATACAAAATATTCACATTTCATACATTACTAAAAAATTTATAAAATGTTGTCCAGGTCTCAGAATGACTACAGATTTCTCCCAAAGGACAACCTGCACAGGTCTATACATGTCCATGTGATTTGCATGACATTATGCGTGTTATTTTCATTTTACTCCATTAACTTCCATATACGTGAAGGAAGGGGTATTCCTCCCCCTTTATTCCCCAGTGATTGCTCAGGTGGAGCTGGAAAAACAGTTATTTGGGTTCTGGTTGGGTACACGTAGTCTCAACTGCAAGACAAAGTATTTTTTATGTACTATTGTTCAGGAAATGTTTATGCAATTTCAACGTTTTCTAGTGTCCAGAAGAAAATCAAAGTTATAGGCCGGATCCATCTGTTCTACCTATATGCTACTAGGAATAGATTGCTTTTATTCCTCTGTCAATTTGCTTTCTAAAACCTCTTCACTCACAAATGCACAACCCTAGCTCTGGCTTTCATCAGCTCTGCACTAGACAACTGTTGGATGCCCTCTTAATCAGTCTCCTTGCTTGCAGTATCTCCCTTCTCTAATCCCTCCTTTACACAGCTGCCAAGAAATTTTTCCTAAGGTATTCTCCTGCTTATAAACCTTGGGTTGCTCCCCATTGACTGCAGGATAAAATATGAATCTCCTTGTGTGGAATCTAAAGACTTTCCCAATCTTATTCCCACTAACCTTTCCAACTTTGTTTTGTACTCTTCCTCTTCATAACACTGTCATATAGTTCAAACAGACTACTACACCCTGAATGCAGTACTCCACCTTCCACACTACCTGTCTGTTCCCTCCTCCTCCCAGGTTTAGAAGGTACCCCATCTCATCTTCTCATTTTAGAAGCCTTCTCTTTCTTCAAGTTTCAATTTAGGCATAATCTCTTCCAGAAAGTCTTCCCTGATTCCCCTTCCATGTACTCAGTACTCAATTTTCCTTGCATTATGCTTATTTATTTACAGATTGCATTTCCATCAAGAAATACACAGTGACTTTATAAATAAAACAAAAAAAATATTTTGGTGAAAATATATAGACCTAAGTGATTGGAGAATTATTCATTGTTCATAGGTAGGTTGAGTCAACATGACAAAATAATAATGATGATGAAATTAATTTATTTATTCATGGTACACCAATCAAACTACCAAAGAATTACTTGACAGATCTAGGAAAAATAATACTAAAATTCATATGAAGAAACAAAAGGCCAAGAATCCCAGGGAAATAATGATAAAGAGTGGGGAGAAAGGATCCCTAGCAGTATCAGATCTCAAACTACATATAAAACAGTAATAATCAAAAGTGACTTGGTATTGAGAAAAAAAGGATTGGTAATGGTTAAGTAATAGAGAAGTCTATCAGTGGAACAGATTAGGTATACAACATACAGAAGCAAATGAACCCAGTAACCCAAAGTCCCCAATTATTATAAAGGAAGCATTATTTGATAAAAATTTAGTGGGGACTTGGTGCCTACCTAGACCATTTAAGATGGTACTAGTCACATGGAAGATGTGGTAGATATCATATGGTTAGTAAGTCAGTCAGATGAAAGCCTTGACCCTAGGCCTTCCTGAGTAAATGACACCCAACTACCGACTAGGTTAGGCTGCCTCTCAGATAGTAAATGCCTAGAAAATGTTGACTGAATTGGATTTCCTATCTCTAAAAAGTGTTTATCTTTTAAAACATAGTTGCTTTTAAAAAAGCTGTCCATATATAAGGACACATTTTACAAGGAGATGATACTATTATCCACTCTTTTCCCACTTCTGAGAAACAAATTCTGGGAACCTCATGTAGCTGAAGGTGTTAAAAGGTTCCCATTGTTGATTATATGCCAAACATTCCTGTTATGAAACATCTTTAAAAGTAATTATGAACTTAAGACAGTTAAAACATTTTTTTTATTCATTCATACTAAATAGAGCAGAAACTAAATGACACAGGAAGGAAGGAAAAGCCTCTGTTTTAAGCAGTTTTTAAACAAACAGCTTTAGAAGGTTCTGAAGCTACTGATATTTTGCAAAGTTGCATTCAAAAATAAATACATGAACAATGTCTCCACTGCAATGCTAGTCTCAAAGAGTGGATTATTTTTGACATTTTGATTTAGCATTCTATTAAGCAATATACAGTTTTATTACAGAACAGTTATTGAGCGTGGAGGTTATACAAGAATTGCAACATTTTTCACAAGAGATTTCTTTTGTTTTCAAAAATAATCAGTTTAAGGGGAAAAGTCCCATAGAACTTCAGATTTCCATCAATAAGAGATTTGATTAATGAAAGAAGCAAAAGAAAACTACACCTCTTATCATAAAGAGAACTGTATAAGCTGTCCTAAACCTTAATTTATATGCTGAAAATGGTCTGTTTCACAGTGAGAAATTAAACCAAAAATAATATTAAATGATATTAATTTCACCACATTTACTTCAACAAACATTCCTTAAGCACTGTACTGAAGAACTGAGAAGTTCTAAAGATAAAATTAATTGTAATCCCTTTAGAGTAATTAGTTACTTTCAGCTTAAGGATAATATCATGGCCCCTAAGGTTCGAGAAGTTTCCTCCTCTGCAACTTCCCAGAGTTTATTTTAGATGAAATGTTAAAAGAGTTCAAGCATCATGGCTGAGACCCCAATTAGGAAATTTCACAACATTTAGGTAAGAGTTGGATATTGTGCCTAAATTTACACATGTGTCTATAGCTAATTGGCTATAATTATAATTATCTGTTTTTGAGGCAAAACTCATGATTGGGGAAGGAAATAGTAGATTGTATTGTAGTTTAAAAGGCAGACCTGTCTTCGGACTTCCCTTAGTCCTTGAGTAGGTGGGTACACAGCTTTCATAAGTTTGGGTCATTTCCTAACCTTTCATATCTCCCTTCCTGCCACATCTCAATAACACCTTTTCTTGTCCTTTTTTTTTTCATTCATTGTCCCAGGGTTGCTGTATCTTGTATGATACCAGCTCCTTTGGATCTTTTCCCAAACCTAAAACGTTCTATATAGTTCTGAGATAGAGCCTTCCTTTTATGCTAATTCTTTATGGCATGAACATGACTCATAAAATTACTTTGACTGGTTTAAGGAGATGTACAGGCCCAGTTCAGATGTGGTTCCAATTGATTGAGTTGATCAGTATTTTTACCTAATGAAGATAATATCTTTTTTTTTTTTTATCTTTAAGGAAGGTTACATAATCAATTGCCTCCTGCCTTTACATTAGAATAGTTCTCAGTCACAGGGCTTACAATCTGTTTATATAATTTATATAATAAATCCACAAATATATAAAATACAAAATAGAATACGAGTGCATGAGAGACACAAATAAAATATTACAACTCAAGCTATAAAGGTAATTTCCATCTTGAGGAAAATTTAAAGAGAAAACTACATTTTGCCTGGATCTTGAAAAATTTGTGAGATATCTACCAAAGATGGGACTAATAGAGGGCATGCCAGGAAACAGAAGATACTCTCAGCAACACAATGATTGAAGAAAAAAGAAAAGAAACAAATGAATGAAAGAAAACAAGAGGAAGGAAGGAAGGAAAAAAGGAAGGAAGGAAGGAAGGAAGGAAGGAAGGAAGGAAGGAAGGAAGGAAGGAAGGAAGGAAGGAAGGAAGGAAGGAAGGAAGGAAGGAAACAGAGTAGAGACACAACATAAATTTGGTGGAAAGAGCCCTGTTTATGGGGTCAGGAAACCTGGGATTGAATCCTGATTCAATATTTACTAACTCTGTGGTCATGACATCACTTAACCTTTAATTTACTACTTATTAATAATAACATTTCATTGTCAAAAACTTTTAAAACAGCCATGTAAACACTATAAAAGTCTTAAAAATTCATCCCACAATAGGTATTATTTCCTTATTCTCATTCCCTCTGGCCCAGTAATATGGAAACTAAATATAGCATCTGCTTTCAGTTTCTTTCCTGCATTCATAATATAAAGTCCAATTTACCATTAAAAAAAAATTCCTAAGATCAAAGCTACTGCAATCTCTTCAGCCATCCCTGTCCCTGGTCCAGAGCTGAGGAGCCCAATTTTGTCTTTGCCTGGCTAACTTGTTCATTCATTCATTTAGTTAACCTTTATTATGGTACACTACATTCGTGTACAGAATATTGTGCCAGGCGTGAGAAGAGAAACAAAAATTAGATAATTTACTCTTTATTTTCAAGAAGCATACATCTAGTAGAAGAATAAACCATAATCATAAATAAATAAAATCACAAACACATTCTATAAATACAATTTCCTTTAATATCAGGGCCCATCTCACCATAGAATAACCCTGTACCATACCAACCCCTTATCCCATTAGCGAGTTCTTTCTAGGGGTCTCATTCTAAGGTGGACTCAAACTGGTCATGCTTCATTCCCCTCCTGGCTGTAGTTCTTATTCTCTGGGCTTCACCTTTCAGGTGGTGTAACCCTTGTGGATACATTCTGCCTCCCCCTACTTTTCAGCCTCGTTTTTTGTACTGACTTCCCCAACAGAACCACCACAAACTGGACCTAGAGCTGAATAATCAAGTCAGATTGGATTTGAGAAATTTTATAGAACCTTCAAAAATCCCAAGCTAATCCTCTACACAAAACCCATCTTTCAGCATCAATATTCTGTAGGTGATACTATATGTCTATGAATCATGGCACACTATCTGAGGAAGCAAAAGGTATTAGGTACGGTAGTATAAGGAGGCTGCAATATATTTATCCTCCACCCTCCTCCATGAGCTACAATCCAGAAAAGACATAAAATGTATCACCAACAAAATGTAAGATCAGGAAAATATTTGAACTGCTCCTATAGAGAGAAATAATGAAGGATAATTTTGAAAACCTGAATGGGTTGCTGAAATATTAAGAGACCTAGAAGAGGATTTACAGCCTCTGACATCCTTGATTTCTCACTTTCACATAACAGAGATTTTGTTATTTCTCCTTCCACAAGATCTATCCAATGCAGGCTTTCATTACCTTTCACCTAGACTATTATAATAACCTCCTAAGGGGTCTCTGTGATGCAGATTCCTCCACTCCAGTCTATCCTCCAGCAAAGGGAAGAGAAGGAAACAGGAATGAAAAGAGAAAAGAATAAGGAAGGGAAAAAATAGGAATAAGAAGACAGTAGGGGAGGGAAAGGAATAGGGAAAAGTATAGGAAAGGGAAGCATTTTTGTAGCTCTGTGGTAGGCACGGTGCTAAATGCTTTTGCAAATATTACCTCATTTGATCCTCACGACAAGGCTATGAGGTAGGTGTTATTATTTTCCCCATTTTACATTTGAGGTAAATTGCTGTTAAGTGACTTGCCCAAGGCTACGTAGCTAGTGTCTCAGGCTAGATTTGAACTCAGGTCTTCCTCAATCCAGGCTCAGCACTCTACCCACTGTGCCACTAGCTGCCTCCATGTAGCCGCCAGACTGATAGTCTTAAAATTCAAGTTTACTCATATCCCCAGCTCTACCCCTCAATAAACTCTAGGATCAAATATAAACTTCTATGTATGTATGGCATTCAAAGCTCTTTGTCTAGTCCAATCCCCTTCATTTCATAGATGAGACAATTAAGGCCCTTTGTAAGGAAAGTATAAGATTAAGTGATCTGCCTACAGACATTTAGATTTTAAATAGTATAGTTGGACCTTGAAACAGATTATGTGATGACTCAAAATCCATTGCTCTTTCCACTATCCTATGTCACCTGCCTGAGTGGAAAGAAGCAAGGAGACATTAATGATGGGGACCCTTTACGATCATGGTGTTATACAATAGATTATTAAAAGTATTACTTATTCAAGGTCAGAGAGTAACCTCCAGAAAATGAATATCCTCTACTACAATTCAGATGTGTACAGCAAGTACTGATGACTGTCTGTTCATTTTCCAGTGGCGAGGATGTCAAAGGTAAGCAGTCAGCAACTCCGAAATGCATTTGGACAAGATTTAGATTCTATGCATTTAGTCTAGAAAAGACATCTTTAGTCTGTTGTTCTCATTTTCATCTTATATGCTTTATTTTTAAAATCATCTAAAGTTTTATTTTCTTATTTCCATGTACTGAAATCATGTGCTACCCCCAGAATCTTGTGCCTTTGTTCAGCTCCTGTTTAAAGTGATAGATGAATGACATCTAGACTTTGTGGTTATGGTGGGTGAGTATGGACCAAGGGAGCCAACCTCAAGGGAAAAAAAGCCCTAAGTTTCCAGGAAGTATCTTATGTTCAAGCAAAGTATAAGGAAGTGAAACTTGAACTATGACAATACCTGACTCACCCCTCGACTTAATCCCTTGGACATGGGTGTCCTAGTCACTTAGATGTATGATCACAGTATTACTTTTCAAACATCAATAGCACTTTTTTTGCCCTGGGGTGGGAATAGGTTTGGGTAAGGATTCTTCCTAATTACTGGTATTTATGCCTAATCATCCTTAGTGGCACTCACTGGTAACTGAGGCAGCCCTAGGGATGGACAAGGTAGGCGGACATCTAGGGATAGGAGCAATGTCAGTAGGAATACTTCAAATAAATCTTTTTTTTTTTATTTTGTAATTTTTTTATTTATTTTAAATTTAAAAACAAAAAGAGAAAAGAAAAAAGAACATTTTTATGTACACAGCAAAACATGAGAGAATTTAAAATAAAACAATAAATTTTCATTTCAAGAAAACCTATATAACAAATACTACACATTGTTTTCAAAGCTACCCAGCTTTTCTTGGCTTCCTTTCTTTTGTCCTTTGCTGGACATGTTTTACTTTTTTCCCCTTCCCTCCCTTTCCATCCCACCCTAAAGATGGCCACAATTAAATGTGGATCACACACATATATATAGCCATATATATGTATATATATATGTATATATGTGTGTATGTATACAGAGAGATATCGATTAACATGCACAAATATACACATATGTTATATATGTAAAATTATACTATCCATATTTCCAGTTTTCATCTGTTTCTCTGAAGATAGACAGCATCTTCCTTTATAAGTCCAAGTCCATGTTTTTCTAAATCAACCAGATCATCATTTCCTACATCACAGCAGTATTCCAACATAATCACATCCTATTTGAGAGATTGCCCATGAAAGCTTTTTCCCAATTTTCTGAATTCATTCTGTTCTTAGAATTTTAAATAATTGAAATTACCCATTTAACACTTCAGCAATACTCTTGTCTTATAATACACTTTAAGGTTTGATACTGGTGAATCTTCTTTCATTTCATCTTTTTTCCTGGTTTCTTCGAAATTTCTGAAATTTCTTTATAAATACGCACACTTTAATTGATTACTTAACATTTATTAAGTGCTTACTATGTGCCAGGAACCAGAGATACAAATAAAAAAGAAAAAAGAGTATCTACTCTTAATGAGTTTATATTACTTAATTACCCCTCCCCCCAAAAAAGTATTCTGCATGCTATTTATTTTGTGATAAATCAAAAGCCTTAAAAGAAAACTCAAAGCTGCCAGTAAACAGTAGCACTCAATGGGACAAATTTTTCAAAGACAACCAAGGATTTTATCCAGGCTGAAATTGTCAGGATAAATGTTCAATTTCAAAGCTAGGCTGGAAGTGTCTTTTCTCAAACTCTCACAAAAACCTAGGAATGTATTTTACTGCCCCATCCCCAACATATAGTCTTTCAAATTAATAGCACACACTGCTATAAAATGGACTAAAACTTTGGTCATTTTAACTGAAACATCAAGAATAACACTTATAAATGGGGCTTGGAAAGTGGACGAAAAGATAATCATTCACAAACCACCCCGTTGGCCAATCTTTGAAGGAAATGGTGGGCAACAATGAGCCATTAGCCTCATTCCTCTACAAGCTCTAGACCAGCAGTTCTCAATTTTTTTGTTCTTTACACTTTTAGAAATTGAAGATCCCAAAGAACTTTTATCTTTTGTGGGTTATATTTATTTTTGTTGTTTAGTGGCCCGACTCTTTATGACCCCGTTTGGGGATTTCTCAGCAAAAATCCTGCAGTGGTTTACCATTTCTTCTCCAGCTCATTTTACAGATGAGGAAACTGAGACAAACACAGTTAATTGACTTGCCCAGTTTTATTCAGGTAGTAAGTATCTGAGGCCAATTTTGAAATCAGGCCCTCCTGATTCTTGGGCTGGCCCTCTACTCACTGTGTCACCTACTTGTCTTGTTTATATTTGACATATTAGAAATGAAAACTAAATAAAATTTGTAATGCTTCTGCATTCAATCTGTTGTGCTATGTTGTTCTGATTGAACTATATGAAGAAAATCTTTCTGAGTTGGAAAAGAAAGGAATATTTTAATAGACTTCTCAGATTATCATGAATATTCTTTGATAATATGCCAAAATTTGATAGGTTTCTTAAATATTAGTTACAATATAGGATTTGAAACTCTATCAATGAACTCTTCACACTCTAGTACCTTAAAATTTACTGGGCTGTCTTGCACTTTGAATGTATCTCTAATCAAGTGGGATTTTATTACATCATGCATTGGTCATTTGGAAACTATTGGTTTTATGACACATTTCATTATATAATATCAACTTATATGCACTAAAATCACATTCATTTATGTCACCATTGATCAGTAAAAATCTAAGTATTGGTTAGAAATACAAGTTTTCAAAAAAAATTCCCATTTTTGCTTGAAAAATTTTATTTTATCATTGGCAAACAAATTCTGTCAGTTGTTTTCCTTGAAGTGACAGGATCACTCCATTCAGTTCTTTTCTTTTTCTTTCTTTCTTTATTTTTTTTAATAAAAATTTATTTATTTAACTTTTTACATTCATTTTCACAAAATTTTGGGTTCCAAATTTTCTCCCCTTTTATCCCCTCCTCCCACCCCAATACACCGAGCATTCTAATTTCCCCTATCACCAATCTGCCCTCTCTTCTATCCTCCCTCCCTTCTCTTGTCCCCATCTTCTCTTTTTTCCTGTAGGGCCAGATGACTTTCTATTCCCCATTAACTGTATATCTTATTTCCTAGTAGCAAGAACAATACTCAACAGTTGTTCCTAAAACTTTGCGTTCCAACTTCTTCCCATCCCTCCCTCCCCACCCATTCCCTTTGGGAAGGCAGGCAATTCAATATAGGCCATATCTGTGTAGTTTTGCAAATGACTTCGAAAATAGTCGTGTTGTGTAAGACTAACTATATTTCCCTCCATCCTATCCTGCCCCCCATTGTTTCTATTCCGTCTTTTGATCCTGTCCCTCCTCTAGTGTTGACTTCAAATTGCTCCCTCCTCCCATTGCCCTCCCTTCCATCATCCCCCCACCTTGCTTATCTCCTTCTCCCCCACTGTCCTGTATTGTAAGATAGGTTTTCATCCCAAAATGAGTGTGCATTTTACTCCTTCCTTTAGTCGAATGTGATGAGGGTAAACTTCATGTTTTTTTCTCAGCTCTCCTCTTTTTCCCTCCACTAAAAAGTCTCCTGCTTGCCTCTTGAAGGAGATATAATTAACCCCATTCCATTTCACCCTCTTTCCTCCCACTACATTTGTCTCTCACCGTTTACCTTAATTTCTTTTAAGATATGGTCCCATCCTATTCAATTCACTCTGTGCTCTCTGTCTCTGTGTGTGCAGCATGTGTGTATGTGTGTGTGCATGCACACATGTACATGTGTGTGTGTGTATGTGTGTGTGTGGTCCCACCAACTACCCAGATACTAAAAAGTTTTAAGAGTTACAAATATTGTCTTTCCATGTAGGAATGTAAACAGTTCACTTCCGGTAAGTCCCTTAAGACTTCTCTTTGCTGTTTACTTTTTCATGCTTCTTCTCATTCTTGTGTTTGAAAGTCAAATTTTCTTTTCAGCTCTGGTCTTTTCATCAAGAATGCTTGAAAGTCCTCTGTTTCGTTGAAAGAACATATTTTCCCCTGAAGTATTATACTCAGTTTAGCTGGGTAGGTGATTCTTGGTTTGAGTCCTAGTTCCTTTGACTTCTGGAATATCCTATTCCACGCCCTTCGTTCCCTTAATGTGGAAACTGCTAGATCCTGAGTTATCCTGATTGTATTTCCACAGTACTGGAATTGTTTCTTTCTAGCTGCTTGCAAGATTTTCTCCTTGACCTGGGAACTCTGAAATTTGGTCACAATGTTCCTAGGAGTTTCTCTTTTTGGATCTCTTTCAGGTGGTGATCGATGGATTCTTTCAATACTTATTTTGCCCTCTGGTTGTAGAATATCAGGGCAGTTTCCTTGATAATTTCATGAAAGATGATGTCTAAGCTCTTTTTTTGATCATGACTTTCAGGTAGTCCCATAATTTTTAAATTGTCTCTCCTGGATCTATTTTCCAGGTCAGTTGCTTTTCCCAATGAGATATTTCACATTCTCTTCCATTATTTCATTCTTTTGGTTTTGTTTTATGATTTCTTGGTTTCTCAGAAAGTCATTAGCCTCCATCTGTTCCATTCTAATTTTGAGAGAACTATTATCTTCAGTGAGCTATTGAACCTCTTTTTCCATTTGGCTAATTCTTTTGAAACCATTCTTCTCCTCATTGGCTTTTTGAACCTCTTTTGCCAATAGAGTTAGCCTATTTTTCAAGGTGTTATTTTCTTCAGCATTTTTTGGGGTCTCCTTTAGCAAGGTATTGACCTGTTTTTCATGCTTTTCTTGCATCTCTCTCATTTCTCTTCCCAGTTTTTCCTCCACCTATATAACTTGATTTTCAAAATCCTTTTTGAGCTCTTCCATGGTCTGAGCCCACTGGACATCCACCTTGGATGTCTGGGACACAGAGGCCCCAGCCTCCACATCTTTCCCTGATGGTAAGAATAGTTCCTCATCATCTGAATTGAAAGGCGGGAACATCTTTGGCCCCTCAAAGTAGCTCTCTATAGTCTTATCTTTCTTCCCTTTTCTGGGGATTTTCCCAGCCAGTTACTTGACTTCTGAGATTCCTGTCCACCCCTGCCTAGATCTGCCCAGCTAGTGCTTGGGGTCTGAGATTCAAATGGGCTTTCAGTGGCAGGCATGACTGCTATTCAATGTGAGCTTAAGTTCTGGTTCTTGGGTGGGGGCAGGGCCATCTCTCAGGCTCAGTTCCCTCAGGGGGTTTATGCAGAGACCTGAACTTCTGCCTGCTGCTTGGGGAGTCCCGGGCCACCGCTGCCGGTGCTTCTGCCACTGCCTCTGTTGCTCCCTCCGCAGCTTCTTCCCAAGGGGACCTGAGCCACGGAGACACCCCGCTCACCTCTCGGCCAGCCCAGACAGCTCTCTCACTGACCTGTAGCGTCTGTGGGTGGAGGGACCTTCCCGGCCGCCCGAGGTTCTGTCCCTGAAGCCTGCTCGGATCAGCTCCTCTCAGGTGGCGTGGCCAGGGCAGCTCAGGGGTGGGCTCTGCTTTCTGGGGCACGACAGACCCCTGGGGACCACTCTCCAGGGCTCTCTGGAATGGAAATCTCTTCCACTGTGTTTCTGCATGCCTTTCAGTGATCCAGAATTCGTGGGGAGTTCTTCTTGCAGGAAATATATGGGCTGTGGATTCAGGGCTAGCATACATGAGTCTTTCTACTCCGCCATCTTGGCTTCACCCACTCCATTCAGTTTTGAGAAATTATTTACAAATCTGAATAATCAGTCAGTCGTTCTTTCAAGTAAAAATGGTGTTTCATGAAAAAAGTAGCTAATTCAAAGCAACTCAATTGTATAAATGCTATTCCCCCAAAATAGCCATGACTTTAGTATGCAACAGAAGCACTTTATGTATACTTCTCATCTCATCCCACAAAATATTAAAAAAGATGTCCACTCACAGGTTGAGATTTAATAAAATTGATAATTCTTAGTACTTCATCAAACTGAAACTGGCACATGGTAGGCACCTAATAAATGCTTGTTGACTGACAAAAAAAACGGGCTTTCTTTTCATTGCAAGTGCATGGTGGCAAAGAATTTTTTGTTGTTGTTACTATGAGCTAGAGACTAGGGGTACAAATATAGAAAGAAAAATAGTATCTACCTTCAGTGAGCTGATATTACTTAATTACTCCCTTCCCCAAAAAATAATTCTGCATGGCATTTCCTTTGTGATTAATCAAGTTAAAGTCAAATCAAATTTTGATCATATGCAACCCAAGACCCCATTTGGGGTTTTCTTGGCAGACATAAATACCATTTGTTTCTCCATCTCATTTTACATATGAGGAAACTAAGGCAAACAGGATTAAGTGTCTAGCCCAGGGTGACACAGCTAATAAATGGCTGAGGCCAGATTTGAACTGAGGAAGATGAATCTTTCTGACTCCAGGCTTACTGGAGTCACCTTGCTGCCCCATGGTAAAGAATGCAATGACTATAAATACTGAGGAGTCTCTACCTTGATCCATGCTAAGACATCAACAATTTTACTTTTGTACCTTCATTTTGCTTTTGTACCTTCACTTCAAATGTCAACACAGTTGTTCTGGCATAAATCATAAGATTCACAAAAGTTTTTCAATGCTTTGTTTCAGCAGCACTTCAGTTTCTTGCCAAGCATTCACATATCAGAAGATCTTCTGTGATTAGTTGGTGCTGATACAGGACAAATACAAGAAAACAGCAAATTCAGCCATATCTTTAGAGTCATTCATTTGTAAGGTCCCTTTTAGTGATGAGATTCTTGGTTCCGGCAAGGGCAGTAAAAAACAACCAAGAAGAAAGCTATTCCAAAAATTTCTCTTCATTTCCATACTATGTTCCCCAAAATGAACCTCCAAAAGGCAACTGTAGCAGAGATCTTTCTTGAATGCAGAGATTAGGGTTCCAGTTCATGCTCTGACACTTATTGTGGTTCCTTGGACAAATTGTTTTACCTTTCTGAGCCTCATCCACAAAATGGAAATAATAATACTTGCCTTACAGGGTTGTTGTGATGAAAAAGCACTTGATAACTCTAAAGTGCTTTCAAAATGAAAGTTACCATCTCAACCTGAGACCCCCCCCGCCAAAAGGATGGTACTATATTCCTTGAGATTAATTAGCCAGTTAATCAACAAACATTTATTCAATGCCTATAGTGTGTCAAGAACCAGGATTGCTGCTGAAGATACAAAGACAAAACAAACATATTTTCTATTGGGGAGGGGCAAGGTCTAGACATAAATAAGCTGTAAAATAGATGCCAAGTAAATGTAAGGTAATTTGGGACTTGGGTGGGAAGCTAAAGGGAGGCACTAGCAACAGGGGAAAATCATGGAAAGCCTCTTGTACACAGTGGCCCCTGAGCTTAGCTTTAAATGGAAGTAAGGGATTCTACTATGCAAAAGTGAAGATACACAGAGACAGGAAATAGAAAATAATTTTGTGATCTACAAGTAGGTCTATTTTTCTGAGCTATAGTATGTGAAGGGAAGTAATGTGTAGAAAGTTTGAGAAAGTGGGCTGCAGTCAGGAAGGTGGATGGGAGAAGAGAGACACTGGAGGCAAGGAAACCAAGAAGTTGATGTAGTCCATGCTTGCAGTGATGAAGGCCTAGGCTAGGATGCTCACCATGGGAATGAAAAGGAGAAAGGATAGTGCTCTGGGTCCTGAAATTACCAAGACAAAAATGGAAACCTTCTCAGTCCTTGAAGAATGTACATTGTTTCACAATGGGATGAAGGGAGGGGAAGACTTGGGAGAGTATTAATATACCACATACATAGTTAGGAAATACGAGGTTTATCAGTCCCATAAATTGAAGCAGAAGAGACTATTATCGAGTTGGGGGTAGTGAGAATGAGGGCAGGCTTCATAGAAGAAGTAGTATTTGAGTTGTCCCTGGAAGAAAGATAGTGATTCAGAGAAGGAGAAGAGGAAAAATTACATTCCTGAGCATTAGAGGTGGCTTGTGCAAATGCATGGAATTATAGCAATGGTTCATGGTCTAGTTTGGCTGGATTGTAGAATACATCAAGGCAAATTCTACGAAAGTGATTGAAAAGGCAAATAGGAGCCAAACTGCCAGACTGAGGGGTCTGTGTTTTATCCTAAAGGCAATAGGAAGCTTATGAAGGACTTTTGGGGTGTTTTGGGGTCTTGGTAGTGTGTGAATGGAACCAAGAAAGGGGAAAATGGAAGCAGGAAAATTCAACAGAATATTGTTATTTTCATTTGTCCTTTCTTGAAGAGGACTATAACATCAGAGAGGTGATGCCATGACATGCAAGTGAGCTGGATTTAAGTGAGGGAGACCTGTGCAAAGTCACCAGCCTCATTTTCTCTTCCAGGGTCATCTGGGTCCAGTGCAAGATATAGATCAGGATTCCTGGAATTAGCCTCCAATGGGAAATTATTGTAATAAATTGAGGGCCCGAAGATGCTGACTTGTCCTGAGTGAGTGGAAAGAAAGGAAAAGATTTAGTATATTGTTGGACTTGACAAGAGATTGGATATAGGAGGTAAAGGAAAGGTAAGAAGAAATAAAGACTTAGGAGGTTACAAATCTGAGTGAGAAGATAGATGGTGGTTCCCTCAACAGGGAAATCTTGAGGAAGGGAAGGGATAGTGAGGAAAAATCATGAGATCCTTTCTGGACATGTTGTATCTGAAAGCATGAATTTTGATACGAGTTTCTAAGTCTTTAGCTATCTTTATAATATTTTTTTATTACTGTATAAATTGTTCTGATTCAGCTCATTTCGCTTTATATCAGTTAGAACAAATCTTCCCAGGTTTCTCTGAAATCATCCCCTTTCAAATTTGGCCTTTCTTGATCCATCCATTCCAACTACTAGTGTTCCCACTCTCCCACTCTCCACTGGAGGTTGTCTTGTCTTTATTTGCTATATATTTGCATACATATTCAGTTTATCCCAATAGAATATAAGCTCCTTAGGGACAGGGATTCTTTTGTCTTTATCATTATGTCTCCATGGACTAGCACTTAACAAATACTTGTTGATTGTGAAGAGGAAGGAGGAAGAAGAAGAAGAAGAAAGAGAAGAAGAAGAAGAAGAAGAAGAAGAAGAAGAAGAAGAAGAAGAAGAAGAAGAAGAAGAAGAGGAGGAGGAGGAGAAGGAGAAGGAAGAAAAAGAAATTCATACTACTTCAAAACATTAAAATCTACCAAGTCAAATGTTTAGTTTATTTTCCATCAGGAGTCACCGTTCACAGCCAGACATTTGCAATGCAGTCATAGGATTATGACATAGTTTGAAGACAAGCCAAGCTCAGTTAATACAACTTCATCTTTGCAAGCACATTCTCTTTTAATTTCCTCATCATTTGGCCCCTTTATCAACACAACTAAAAGTTTATGATAATTAAATGTGAAAAAAAAACTGTCAATGCAATTCATGCTTGAAATTTTTAACAAACTAGAGAGCCAAGAAATGCAAAAGAATGGTCTCTACAGCAACTCTGCACCCGTCCTCTCTGCATGTGTTATATTTGAAGGTCTAAGGCATCTGCTGTCTATTTAATCAGTGATGACTCAGATGTTAGCATGACAACTGACTTACTGTTTTTCATCCAAACATTGAGGTTTTCGGTACTGGGTGCTCTTTAACTTTGAGTCTCTTCCCCATGTCCTTATGGTTCTCCTAAGTAAATACTGTGGCTGGTTCCTGGATAATATAATTTGTAGGCACTCAAAAACTTTACCTTGAACCACTGTTTCAGCGAACAATGAGACAAGGGAAATTTGTAGCTCCAGAAGTGTGAGTGTTGATGTCAGATCTGGTGATATAATATCCTTTTCCTCTTCCTCAAATAATCAGTGACCCTAGTTTACATGAGATGAGAGTGAGTGGTAAAATCAAGGCTAAATGCAGGAATTTTGATTGGCAAAGGCCCTGAAAACAGGCACAGAGAAGTTAAAGATGTGTTTTCTGCAAGGCAAGGGGGGTACCTATAGAAGTTGTGGAAGGGAGACATGCACCTTAGCCACAACGGGTTCCAAACCACTTTGGTCCACTTATTGTCCAGGATAAAATCCTCTAAAAGCACACTGGTATGTGACTCAGAGTTAAATTCCCTACTCAGTAAGAGCTTTTAAAGGGAGAAAATTATGGAAGATATCATTTAAGAGGCTGTCAGTCTAGTACAATGGAGAAAAGCATTTGTCTCGGAGTCCAGAAATATGGTTCATTCTCCCAGCTCCACCAGCCTTCACTGTGGGCTGGAGTCATAAAATCATCTCATCTCCCCAAACCCTAGTTTCTTGACCCTGTGAAATGGAGTTCATAATATTTGTCTGAAGAGAATCATCGTGGTGTTAAGAATGAAAGACCAATCTCAGAGACCGAAAGACCTGTGTTTCAAGTCATGTCCTAGAAACATACTGTGTCAATTAGCTTCTCTGTGCTTTCAGACAACTCTCCTAAGAGCAGACTTTCTTGACAATTTGCTGGCCTGCATTACAAGGAGTTTCCACTCCAAAGGCTTCCCAAACGAACAAAATCAAGGCTCCTTTGCCTTATGCCAAAAAAAATAAAAATTAAAAATCTGTCCTACCTTAAGCCTAATAAAATGAATGAAAAAAGCAAAAAACTCTGATAAGGTGATATAGTACACAGAGTACTGGCCCTAGAGTCAGAGTCCTGGGGTTCAGATCCCGTATCTCTTACTAACTGCCTATGTGATCTTGAGTAACCTACAACTCTTTGGGCCCAAATTTCTTCAGTTATAAAATGAGGGAGCTGGATGAACTTGTCTCTGAGGTTCCTTTCAGCTCTCTCTCTATGATAGCATAATAAATGCTGGTTGACCAAATATGAAAATGTATGCATTTATTTTTTATCTTAAATATACAATTTACATACAAAAAAATCACTTGCTCTTAACTCAGTTTCCATTTTTATATGAGCATTATTACTCTGGACTTCTTAGCTTGAGAACAAAATATTTTGGGGACAATATTTTTTTTTAGCAAGCTTTGATTTTTTAAAAATTATTGAACCTCACTAACATGCTCAGCACTTATCAGTCTTTGTTTTGTTGGAATATGCATGACCATTGCTTTCTCTACCTCTCACGTACAGCTCTTGGCCTGGCTTATACAATCCTGTACAAACTTTGAGATTTCTCTTGGATTCACTAAATAAGAGGTAACAAGATAATGTGTACAAAGAGTTTCATTTTCTCTGAGTTCATCATGCTAATATGAATTCCCTTCCTCTTTTGAAAGTGCACCCAAATCCTTGGGGAAATCTTAGGAACAACACGATCTGAGTCCCCTTTTCAGGTTTCTCAGTGAATTTATGGCAATCTGACAAAACTCAAGGTTCTTAAAGTTTCAGTAATCCATTTGTTTGGTCCCATAAATCTATACAGATAAAGGAGGTCTCATTAATAAATCTGGGAAATACCTAAATATACCATTTGATAACTAGGAAATTTTAAATTTGCCTTCTGTTCCTTGGATCAACAAGACTGCCATTTCCCTTAAAGCAGACTTAGTTTTAGAGTGTCACAGGCTTGCCATAAATGTTGCCAGTTCCTTCATTCATTTATTCATCCAAGTATTTATTCTCTGACCACTACATAATGACCAGAAAGGGCTTTTATGAAGAAATTATGTAGTAATTTGTAGATAACTTTTGTCGCGAAAAGATTTGTGCTGAGTTATCCAGTTATAATGCAATACTTACATCATTAGTAAAACTGAAGCTTTTCAAAAGTATGTATGATTCATGCTAGCTTCTGGGCAAATGGCTCATCAAATCCCAAGTAAAAGTACACTTTATTCTTTCTGCTCATTTACTAAATTAAATGAATAAAACTATCATGATAATTCAAAAAAGAAGTCTACTGCCATAGAAGAGTGGATGGTTCAAGGATACTAACAGTTATCAAAAGAATTGCAAACTATCATCACCATCTAAATCTCTAATGAGGGAAAGGCAAAGTAAAACAGTTCTGAGATTTCATCTCATACTGCCCCCTCCCTCCAAATAGCAGAGATGACAGATAAAGGGTAGAGACTGGACCTGTGATTTTATTAGCGTTAGTTCAGTCACGTCAGACTCTTTGTGACTCTTTTCTTGGCAGACATAATAGAGTGGTTTGCCATTTCCTTTTCCAGATGAGGAAACTGAGGCAAATAGGGGTAAGTGATTTGGTCAGAGTCATACTGCTAGTAGGTAAATGTCTGAGGTTAGATTTGAACTCAGGTCTTCCTGACTTTAGGCTGGTGCTCTATCCCCAGTACCACCTAGCTGCCCTTTTCATTGGTATAGGGAACTCCTGGATGAGCACACTTCCTCTACCAATGCACATTCACACCTTTTCTGCATCTTACAGTCTTAGAGAGTTACGGAGAGCACTAATGTTAAGTGATTGCCCAGGTCTCATAACCAGTTGGTGTCAAAGGCAGGATTTGACTCTAGCTCTTCCTCGTTTGGAGGCCAATTTTCTATCCACTATGCAATATTGTCTCTCTAAGGCAAAGATGACAAAAGATCAAATAGTCCATGTTGGAAGAGCTATAGAAGATAGGCACACTAATACATCAATGGTAGAGTTGCAAATTGGTTCAACTATTAAAAAAGTTTTGAATTATACAAAAACATTCCCTAAATTATTCATATCTTTTCACTACTGCTGGTTATATACCGCAAGGATGCAAAAAGATAAAAATAAAATGTACCTAGATGTTAATCAGTACTTTTTGTGGTAGTAAAACAGTGGAAAACAAAATGCATGCTATTGGTTGAAAATGGATAAACAAATTATGAAAAATAAATAATAGACTATCATTGTCATGCAAAAAATGAATGAGGAATTTGAAAATAAAACATGGAAACATGGATATGAAATCTCAGAGTTAAGGAAGCATAACCAGGAAAAAAGTATACACAAATAAAGAACAAAAACAAAATGGGAGAATGAACCCAAACACTAAACAATTATAATAACCAATATTGTGTCAGGAAAAGAGCAATGGAAACAGCTACCTCCTTTACAGCTGTGTGTAGTTTGTCCTTTGTTCTCGAAGAGGAGGATGACATCAGGGAGGGGATGACATGACTTACAATTGTTTTTGATTTGAGTAAGGAAGGGCTATGCAGAGTCACCAGCCTTAATTTCTCCTCCATAGCCATCTGGGTCCAGTGGTCAGGTATCAATCAGGAGGACTGAAGATAGTCCAGGATGCACTGAGAGACTTTAGCCCTTTTAAGCTAAAGTCTTCAAGTGTTCACTCTGAGTGAGGCAATGCCCTTGGTTCACTTCTCTGTCAAAGATCAGCTCCCTCTCTGCTACACCATAGATACTTTTTATATGTGATAAAAGCAAGTGAAATCAGTCATCAGTTTTTTTTTAATTTCCTTTACCTAATACAGTTGAATAGTTAATACCTTTCACATGAAAGTTACTGGCTGCAAAAATACACAAAAAACCCATAATGGTTTATATAATGAGTCTTAATATCTGCTGGGGAGGAAATATAATATACATACAGATATTGATAACAGAAGGAATCATGGAGTGGGAGATGGGTTAAGTGGTCAGGGAAGCCTTTATGTAAGAAGTGAAAACCTGGCTTGATAACTTTGATGGATTATGATGGAAGCCGGCCACTACAACACCTGCTCATTGGAGATATTTCTTCAGATCTCTCAACTTTGCTATTTTTTCCTGATATTCTTCATTTTCTCTCTTCTTCAATAGTATCTTGATAAAATTCAGACAGAGTAAAGATCTGATAAATTCAATTCAATTACAAATTTTTTTATTATTGTCTCTTTCTACTATGTGCTTCTTTGAAGTGCGGGTGGGGTGGATCACAGATATCAAATATTGCATATACTATGAGGCATAGTTATTGACAGTTTGATCTAATCAATATTCTTGGTTGCAAAAGTGGGCTCATTTGGGGTTGAGGAAAAACAATGTACCATGAAAACAAAAGGTGGCACAAATTTATTTTGTTTTATAATATCCAAGCTTTTCTTGCATAATTCCAAATTGTTTTCTAAAATGACTAGACCAATTCACAGATAGCCTGCATATTTTCTACTTCTAGTGGATACTCTCTCCTCCTTGGGTTTTTGTGCTATATCTCTATCATACTTCAGCTCTTATCTCCTTATAACCTATTTGTAATCTTCTTTGCAGTAGCGACACTTACGTCTCTGCTACATATGGGTATGTAGTAAAGCATGGTCCTGTTCCCTCTTTTTCCTCTCTTTCCCCTTCTTCTTTTCTGTCTCTCCCTATCTCTGCTTTTGTCTTTTTCCCTCTTCCATTCCCTCCTCCTCCACTATCTGTTCTTCTTGGCTTACTATAACTTCAACTACCTGCTTATACAGATGACTCCAATATCTACATATCCAGCACCGTCTCGCCTGTCTATTAGTCCTCATATTTCAAGTACCTGCTAGACATCTCCACCAGTGTGTTCCATATGCATCTCAAACTTAACATGTTCAAATCGAGTTCATTGTCTTTTCCACTAAAACTTCCCCTCCTCCCCACTTCCCTATTCCTGTTGAGGGCACTATACTCTTCTAATAATCTAAATTCACAGTTGTCACTAATCAGTTGCTAAATCTTTAGCGTTCTATATCCACAAAACCTTTTGCATCCAATCTCTTCTCTCAATGTACATATCCACTATGGTAAATAGATATTACTCACCTTTGACCTGAATTGTTGAAACAGACTCCACACTGGTTTCCTAGCCTCTAGCTTCTTTCTCCCTTTGATCCATCTTCCACATAGTTGACAAAGTGGTATTGCTAAAGTACTATGTCATTGCTAAATGACCTAGTGCTAAACTAAAATAGGGGCAGTTAGGTGGTGCAGTGGATAGAGCAGCAGTGCAGGAGTCAGGAGGACCTGAGTTCAAATCTCACCTCAGATACTTGACACTCACTAGCTCCGTGACCTTGGGCAAGTCACTTAACCCCAATTGCCTCACCCTGGATCATCTCCAGTCATCCTGATGAATATCTGGTCACTGGATTCAGATGGCTCTGGAGGAGAAGTGAGGCTGGTGACCTGCACAGTCCTCCCTCACCCAAAAAAAAAAACAAAGTCAAGTGCAAGTCATGTCATAATTTCTCTGATGACATGGTCTTCTATACCACATACATAGTTAGGAAATACGAGGTTTATCAGTCCCATAAATTGAAGCAGAAGAGACTATTATCGAGTTGGGGGTAGTGAGAATGAGGGCAGGCTTCATAGAAGAAGTAGTATTTGAGTTGTCCCTGGAAGAAAGATAGTGATTCAGAGAAGGAGAAGAGGAAAAATTACATTCCTGAGCATTAGAGGTGGCTTGTGCAAATGCATGGAATTATAGCAATGGTTCATGGTCTAGTTTGGCTGGATTGTAGAATACATCAAGGCAAATTCTACGAAAGTGATTGAAAAGGCAAATAGGAGCCAAACTGCCAGACTGAGGGGTCTGTGTTTTATCCTAAAGGCAATAGGAAGCTTATGAAGGACTTTTGGGGTGTTTTGGGTCTTGGTAGTGTGTGAATGGAACCAAGAAAGGGGAAAATGGAAGCAGGAAAATCAACAGAATATTGTATTTTCATTTGTCCTTTCTTGAAGAGGACTATAACATCAGAGAGGTGATGCCATGACATGCAAGTGAGCTGGATTTAAGTGAGGGAGACCTGTGCAAAGTCACCAGCCTCATTTTCTCTTCCAGGGTCATCTGGGTCCAGTGCAAGATATAGATCAGGATTCCTGGAATTAGCCTCCAATGGGAAATTATTGTAATAAATTGAGGGCCCGAAGATGCTGACTTGTCTGAGTGAGTGGAAAGAAAGGAAAAGATTTAGTATATTGTTGGACTTGACAAGAGATTGGATATAGGAGGTAAAGGAAAGGTAAGAAGAAATAAAGACTTAGGAGGTTACAAATCTGAGTGAGAAGATAGATGGTGGTTCCCTCAACAGGGAAATCTTGAGGAAGGGAAGGGATAGTGAGGAAAAATCATGAGATCCTTTCTGGACATGTTGTATCTGAAAGATGAATTTTGATACGAGTTTCTAAGTCTTTAGCTATCTTTATAATATTTTTTATTACTGTATAAATTGTTCTGATTCAGCTCATTTCGCTTTATATCAGTTAGAACAAATCTTCCCAGGTTTCTCTGAAATCATCCCCTTTCAAATTTGGCCTTTCTTGATCCATCCATTCCAACTACTAGTGTTCCCACTCTCCCACTCTCCACTGGAGGTTGTCTTGTCTTTATTTGCTATATATTTGCATACATATTCAGTTTATCCCAATAGAATATAAGCTCCTTAGGGACAGGGATTCTTTTGTCTTTATCATTATGTCTCCATGGACTAGCACTTAACAAATACTTGTTGATTGTGAAGAGGAAGGAGGAAGAAGAAGAAGAAGAAAGAGAAGAAGAAGAAGAAGAAGAAGAAGAAGAAGAAGAAGAAGAAGAAGAAGAAGAAGAAGAAGAGGAGGAGGAGGAGAAGGAGAAGGAAGAAAAAGAAATTCATACTACTTCAAAACATTAAAATCTACCAAGTCAAATGTTTAGTTTATTTTCCATCAGGAGTCACCGTTCACAGCCAGACATTTGCAATGCAGTCATAGGATTATGACATAGTTTGAAGACAAGCCAAGCTCAGTTAATACAACTTCATCTTTGCAAGCACATTCTCTTTTAATTTCCTCATCATTTGGCCCCTTTATCAACACAACTAAAAGTTTATGATAATTAAATGTGAAAAAAAACTGTCAATGCAATTCATGCTTGAAATTTTTAACAAACTAGAGAGCCAAGAAATGCAAAAGAATGGTCTCTACAGCAACTCTGCACCCGTCCTCTCTGCATGTGTTATATTTGAAGGTCTAAGGCATCTGCTGTCTATTTAATCAGGATGACTCAGATGTTAGCATGACAACTGACTTACTGTTTTTCATCCAAACATTGAGGTTTTCGGTACTGGGTGCTCTTTAACTTTGAGTCTCTTCCCCATGTCCTTATGGTTCTCCTAAGTAAAATACTGTGGCTGGTTCCTGGATAATATAATTTGTAGGCACTCAAAAACTTTACCTTGAACCACTGTTTCAGCGAACAATGAGACAAGGGAAATTTGTAGCTCCAGAAGTGTGAGTGTTGATGTCAGATCTGGTGATATAATATCCTTTTCCTCTTCCTCAAATAATCAGTGACCCTAGTTTACATGAGATGAGAGTGAGTGGTAAAATCAAGGCTAAATGCAGGAATTTTGATTGGCAAAGGCCCTGAAAACAGGCACAGAGAAGTTAAAGATGTGTTTTCTGCAAGGCAAGGGGGTACCTATAGAAGTTGTGGAAGGGAGACATGCACCTTAGCCACAACGGGTTCCAAACACTTTGGTCCACTTATTGTCCAGGATAAAATCCTCTAAAAGCACACTGTATGTGACTCAGAGTTAAATTCCCTACTCAGTAAGAGCTTTTAAAGGGAGAAAATTATGGAAGATATCATTTAAGAGGCTGTCAGTCTAGTACAATGGAGAAAGCATTTGTCTCGGAGTCCAGAAATATGGTTCATTCTCCCAGCTCCACCAGCCTTCACTGTGGGCTGGAGTCATAAAATCATCTCATCTCCCCAAACCCTAGTTTCTTGACCTGTGAAATGGAGTTCATAATATTTGTCTGAAGAGAATCATCGTGGTGTTAAGAATGAAAGACCAATCTCAGAGACCGAAAGACCTGTGTTCAAGTCATGTCCTAGAAACATACTGTGTCAATTAGCTTCTCTGTGCTTTCAGACAACTCTCCTAAGAGCAGACTTTCTTGACAATTTGCTGGCCTGCATTACAAGGAGTTTCCACTCCAAAGGCTTCCCAAACGAACAAAATCAAGGCTCCTTTGCCTTATGCCAAAAAAAAAAAAAATTAAAAATCTGTCCTACTTAAGCCTAATAAAATGAATGAAAAAAGCAAAAAACTCTGATAAGGTGATATAGTACACAGAGTACTGGCCCTAGAGTCAGAGTCCTGGGGTTCAGATCCCGTATCTCTTACTAACTGCCTATGTGATCTTGAGTAACCTACAACTCTTTGGGCCCAAATTTCTTCAGTTATAAAATGAGGGAGCTGGATGAACTTGTCTCTGAGGTTCCTTTCAGCTCTCTCTCTATGATAGCATAATAAATGCTGGTTGACCAAATATGAAAATGTATGCATTTATTTTTTATCTTAAATATACAATTTACATACAAAAAAATCACTTGCTCTTAACTCAGTTTCCATTTTTATATGAGCATTATTACTCTGGACTTCTTAGCTTGAGAACAAAATATTTTGGGGACAATATTTTTTTTTAGCAAGCTTTGATTTTTTAAAAATTATTGAACCTCACTAACATGCTCAGCACTTATCAGTCTTTGTTTTGTTGGAATATGCATGACCATTGCTTTCTCTACCTCTCACGTACAGCTCTTGGCCTGGTTATACAATCCTGTACAAACTTTGAGATTTCTCTTGGATTCACTAAATAAGAGGTAACAAGATAATGTGTACAAAGAGTTTCATTTTCTCTGAGTTCATCATGCTAATATGAATCCCTTCCTCTTTTGAAAGTGCACCCAAATCCTTGGGGAAATCTTAGGAACAACACGATCTGAGTCCCCTTTTCAGGTTTCTCAGTGAATTATGGCAATCTGACAAAACTCAAGGTTCTTAAAGTTTCAGTAATCCATTTGTTTGGTCCCATAAATCTATACAGATAAAGGAGGTCTCATTAATAAATCTGGGAAATACCTAAATATACCATTTGATAACTAGGAAATTTTAAATTTGCCTTCTGTTCCTTGGATCAACAAGACTGCCATTTCCCTTAAAGCAGACTTAGTTTTAGAGTGTCACAGGCTTGCCATAAATGTTGCCAGTTCCTTCATTCATTTATTCATCCAAGTATTTATTCTCTGACCACTACATAATGACCAGAAAGGGCTTTTATGAAGAAATTATGTAGTAATTTGTAGATAACTTTTGTCGCGAAAAGATTTGTGCTGAGTTATCCAGTTATAATGCAATACTTACATCATTAGTAAAACTGAAGCTTTTCAAAAGTATGTATGATTCATGCTAGCTTCTGGGCAAATGGCTCATCAAATCCCAAGTAAAAGTACACTTTATTCTTTCTGCTCATTTACTAAATTAAATGAATAAAACTATCATGATAATTCAAAAAAGAAGTCTACTGCCATAGAAGAGTGGATGGTTCAAGGATACTAACAGTTATCAAAAGAATTGCAAACTATCATCACCATCTAAATCTCTAATGAGGGAAAGGCAAAGTAAAACAGTCTGAGATTTCATCTCATACTGCCCCCTCCCTCCAAATAGCAGAGATGACAGATAAAGGGTAGAGACTGGACCTGTGATTTTATTAGCGTTAGTTCAGTCACGTCAGACTCTTTGTGACTCTTTTCTTGGCAGACATAATAGAGTGGTTTGCCATTTCCTTTTCCAGATGAGGAAACTGAGGCAAATAGGGGTAAGTGATTTGGTCAGAGTCATACTGCTAGTAGGTAAATGTCTGAGGTTAGATTTGAACTCAGGTCTTCCTGACTTTAGGCTGGTGCTCTATCCCCAGTACCACCTAGCTGCCCTTTTCATTGGTATAGGGAACTCCTGGATGAGCACACTTCCTCTACCAATGCACATTCACACCTTTTCTGCATCTTAAGTCTTAGAGAGTTACGGAGAGCACTAATGTTAAGTGATTGCCCAGGGTCTCATAACCAGTTGGTGTCAAAGGCAGGATTTGACTCTAGCTCTTCCTCGTTTGGAGGCCAATTTTCTATCCACTATGCAATATTGTCTCTCTAAGCAAAGATGACAAAAGATCAAATAGTCCATGTTGGAAGAGCTATAGAAGATAGGCACACTAATACATCAATGGTAGAGTTGCAAATTGGTTCAACTATTAAAAAATTTTGAATTATACAAAAACATTCCCTAAATTATTCACACTGCTGCCTCTGCCACTGCCTCTGTTGCTCCCTCTGCAGCTTCTTCCCAAGGGGACCTGAGCCACGGAGACACCCCGCTCCCCTCTCGGCCAGCCCAGATGGCTCTCTCACTGACCTGTAGCGTCTGTGGGTGGAGGGACCTTCCCGGCCGCCCGAGGTTCTGTCCCTGAAGCCTGCTCGGATCAGCTCCTCTCGGGCCGCGTGGCCAGGGCAGCTCAGGGGTGGGCTCTGCTTTCTGGGGCACGACAGACCCCTGGGGACCACTCTCCAGGGCTCTCTGGAATGGAAATCTCTTCCACTGTGTTTCTGCATGCCTTTCAGTGATCCAGAATTCGTGGGGAGTTCTTCTTGCAGGAAATATATGGACTGTGGATTCGGGGCTAGCATACATGAGTCTTTCTACTCCGCCATCTTGGCTTCACCCACTCCATTCAGTTTTGAGAAATTATTTACAAATCTGAATAATCAGTCAGTCGTTCTTTCAAGTAAAAATGGTGTTAGCTAATTCAAAGCAACTCAATTGTATAAATGCTATTCCCCCAAAATAGCCATGACTTTAGTATGCAACAGAAGCACTTTATGTATACTTCTCATCTCATCCCACAAAATATTAAAAAAGATGTCCACTCACAGGTTGAGATTTAATAAAATTGATAATTCTTAGTACTTCATCAAACTGAAACTGGCACATGGTAGGCACCTAATAAATGCTTGTTGACTGACAAAAAAAACGGGCTTTCTTTTCATTGCAAGTGCATGGTGGCAAAGAATTTTTTGTTGTTGTTACTATGAGCTAGAGACTAGGGGTACAAATATAGAAAGAAAAATAGTATCTACCTTCAGTGAGCTGATACTACTTAATTACTCCCTTCCCCAAAAAATAATTCTGCATGGCATTTCCTTTGTGATTAATCAAGTCAAAGTTAAATCAAATTTTGATCATATGCAACCCAAGACCCCATTTGGGGTTTTCTTGGCAGACATAAATACCATTTGTTTCTCCATCTCATTTTACATATGAGGAAACTAAGGCAAACAGGATTAAGTGTCTAGCCCAGGGTGACACAGCTAATAAATGGCTGAGGCCAGATTTGAACTGAGGAAGATGAATCTTTCTGACTCCAGGCTTACTGGAGTCACCTTGCTGCCCCATGGTAAAGAATGCAATGACTATAAATACTGAGGAGTCTCTACCTTGATCCATGCTAAGACATCAACAATTTTACTTTTGTACCTTCATTTTGCTTTTGTACCTTCACTTCAAATGTCAACACAGTTGTTCTGGCATAAATCATAAAATTCACAAAAGTTTTTCAACGCTTTGTTTTAGCAGCACTTCAGTTTCTTGCCAAGCATTCACATATCAGAAGATCTTCTGTGATTAGTTGGTGCTGATACAGGACAAATACAAGAAAACAGCAAATTCAGCCATATCTTTAGAGTCATTCATTTGTAAGGTCCCTTTTAGTGATGAGATTCTTGGTTCCGGCAAGGGCAGTAAAAAACAACCAAGAAGAAAGCTATTCCAAAAATTTCTCTTCATTTCCATAATATGTTCCCCAAAATGAACCTCCAAAAGGCAACTGTAGCAGAGATCTTTCTTGAATGCAGAGATTAGGGTTCCAGTTCATGCTCTGACACTTATTGTGGTTCCTTGGACAAATTGTTTTACCTTTCTGAGCCTCATCCACAAAATGGAAATAATAATACTTGCCTTACAGGGTTGTTGTGACGAAAAAGCACTTGATAACTCTAAAGTGCTTTCAAAATGAAAGTTACCATCTCAACCTGAGACCCCCCCGCCAAAAGGATGGTACTATATTCCTTGAGATTAATTAGCCAGTTAATCAACAAACATTTATTCGATGCCTATAGTGTGTCAAGAACCAGGATTGCTGCTGAAGATACAAAGACAAAACAAACATATTTTCTATTGGGGAGGGGCAAGGTCTAGACATAAATAAGCTGTAAAATAGATGCCAAGTAAATGTAAGGTAATTTGGGACTTGGGTGGGAAGCTAAAGGGAGGCACTAGCAACAGGGGAAAATCATGGAAAGCCTCTTGTACACAGTGGCCCCTGAGCTTAGCTTTAAATGGAAGTAAGGGATTCTACTATGCAAAAGTGAAGATACACAGAGACAGGAAATAGAAAATAATTTTGTGATCTACAAGTAGGTCTGTTTTTCTGAGCTATAGTATGTGAAGGGAAGTAATGTGTAGAAAGTTTGAGAAAGTGGGCTGCAGTCAGGAAGGTGGATGGGAGAAGAGAGACACTGGAGGCAAGGAAACCAAGAAGTTGATGTAGTCCATGCTTGCAGTGATGAAGGCCTAGGCTAGGATGCTCACCATGGGAATGAAAAGGAGAAAGGATAGTGCTCTGGGTCCTGAAATTACCAAGACAAAAATGGAAACCTTCTCAGTCCTTGAAGAATGTACATTGTTTCACAATGGGATGAAGGGAGGGGAAGACTTGGGAGAGTATTAATATACCACATACATAGTTAGGAAATACGAGGTTTATCAGTCCCATAAATTGAAGCAGAAGAGACTATTATCGAGTTGGGGGTAGTGAGAATGAGGGCAGGCTTCATAGAAGAAGTAGTATTTGAGTTGTCCCTGGAAGAAAGATAGTGATTCAGAGAAGGAGAAGAGGAAAAATTACATTCCTGAGCATTAGAGGTGGCTTGTGCAAATGCATGGAATTATAGCAATGGTTCATGGTCTAGTTTGGCTGGATTGTAGAATACATCAAGGCAAATTCTACGAAAGTGATTGAAAAGGCAAATAGGAGCCAAACTGTCAGACTGAGGGGTCTGTGTTTTATCCTAAAGGCAATAGGCAGCTTATGAAGGACTTTTGGGGTGTTTTGGGTCTTGGCAGTGTGTGAATGGAACCAAGAAAGGGGAAAATGGAAGCAGGAAAATCCAACAGAATATTGTCATTTTCATTTGTCCTTTCTTGAAGAGGACTATAACATCAGAGAGGTGATGCCATGACATGCAAGTGAACTGGATTTAAGTGAGGGAGACCTGTGCAAAGTCACCAGCCTCATTTTCTCTTCCAGGGTCATCTGGGTCCAGTGCAAGATATAGATCAGGATTCCTGGAATTAGCCTCCAATGGGAAATTATTGTAATAAATTGAGGGCCCGAAGATGCTGACTTGTCTGAGTGAGTGGAAAGAAAGGAAAAGATTTAGTATATTGTTGGACTTGACAAGAGATTGGATATAGGAGGTAAAGGAAAGGTAAGAAGAAATAAAGACTTAGGAGGTTACAAATCTGAGTGAGAAGATAGATGGTGGTTCCCTCAACAGGGAAATCTTGAGGAAGGGAAGGGATAGTGAGGAAAAATCATGAGATCCTTTCTGGACATGTTGTATCTGAAAGTATGAATTTTGATACGAGTTTCTAAGTCTTTAGCTATCTTTATAATATTTTTTATTACTGTATAAATTGTTCTGATTCAGCTCATTTCGCTTTATATCAGTTAGAACAAATCTTCCCAGGTTTCTCTGAAATCATCCCCTTTCAAATTTGGCCTTTCTTGATCCATCCATTCCAACTACTAGTGTTCCCACTCTCCCACTCTCCACTGGAGGTTGTCTTGTCTTTATTTGCTATATATTTGCATACATATTCAGTTTATCCCAATAGAATATAAGCTCCTTAGGGACAGGGATTCTTTTGTCTTTATCATTATGTCTCCATGGACTAGCACTTAACAAATACTTGTTGATTGTGAAGAGGAAGGAGGAAGAAGAAGAAGAAGAAAGAGAAGAAGAAGAAGAAGAAGAAGAAGAAGAAGAAGAAGAAGAAGAAGAAGAAGAAGAAGAAGAAGAAGAAGAAGAAGAAGAAGAAGAGGAGGAGGAGGAGGAGGAGGAGAAGGAGAAGGAAGAAAAAGAAATTCATACTACTTCAAAACATTAAAATCTACCAAGTCAAATGTTTAGTTTATTTTCCATCAGGAGTCACCGTTCACAGCCAGACATTTGCAATGCAGTCATAGGATTATGACATAGTTTGAAGACAAGCCAAGCTCAGTTAATACAACTTCATCTTTGCAAGCACATTCTCTTTTAATTTCCTCATCATTTGGCCCCTTTATCAACACAACTAAAAGTTTATGATAATTAAATGTGAAAAAAAACTGTCAATGCAATTCATGCTTGAAATTTTTAACAAACTAGAGAGCCAAGAAATGCAAAAGAATGGTCTCTACAGCAACTCTGCACCCGTCCTCTCTGCATGTGTTATATTTGAAGGTCTAAGGCATCTGCTGTCTATTTAATCAGCGATGACTCAGATGTTAGCATGACAACTGACTTACTGTTTTTCATCCAAACATTGAGGTTTTCGGTACTGGGTGCTCTTTAACTTTGAGTCTCTTCCCCATGTCCTTATGGTTCTCCTAACTAAAATACTGTGGCTGGTTCCTGGATAATATAATTTGTAGGCACTCAAAAACTTTACCTTGAACCACTGTTTCAGCGAACAATGAGACAAGGGAAATTTGTAGCTCCAGAAGTGTGAGTGTTGATGTCAGATCTGGTGATATAATATCCTTTTCCTCTTCCTCAAATAATCAGTGACCCTAGTTTACATGAGATGAGAGTGAGTGGTAAAATCAAGGCTAAATGCAGGACTTTTGATTGGCAAAGGCCCTGAAAACAGGCACAGAGAAGTTAAAGATGTGTTTTCTGCAAGGCAAGGGGGTACCTATAGAAGTTGTGGAAGGGAGACATGAACCTTAGCCACAACGGGTTCCAAACACTTTGGTCCACTTATTGTCCAGGATAAAATCCTCTAAAAAGCACACTGTATGTGACTCAGAGTTAAATTCCCTACTCAGTAAGAGCTTTTAAAGGGAGAAAATTATGGAAGATATCATTTAAGAGGCTGTCAGTCTAGTACAATGGAGAAAGCATTTGTCTCGGAGTCCAGAAATATGGTTCATTCTCCCAGCTCCACCAGCCTTCACTGTGGGCTGGAGTCATAAAATCATCTCATCTCCCCAAACCCTAGTTTCTTGACCTGTGAAATGGAGTTCATAATATTTGTCTGAAGAGAATCATCGTGGTGTTAAGAATGAAAGACCAATCTCAGAGAACGAAAGACCTGTGTTCAAGTCATGTCCTAGAAACAGACTGTGTCAATTAGCTTCTTGGTGCTTTCAGACAACTCTCCTAAGAGCAGACTTTCTTGACAATTTGCTGGCCTGCATTACAAGGAGTTTCCACTCCAAAGGCTTCCCAAACGAACAAAATCATGGCTCCTTTGCCTTCTGCCAAAAAAAAAAAAAAATTAAAAATCTGTTCTACATTAAGCCTAATAAAATGAATGAAAAAAGCAAAAAACTCTGATAAGGTGATATAGTACACAGAGTACTGGCCCTAGAGTCAGAGTCCTGGGGTTCAGATCCCGTATCTCTTACTAACTGCCTATGTGATCTTGAGTAACCTACAACTCTTTGGGCCCAAATTTCTTCAGTTATAAAATGAGGGAGCTGGATGAACTTGTCTCTGAGGTTCCTTTCAGCTCTCTCTCTATGATAGCATAATAAATGCTGGTTGACCAAATATGAAAATGTATGCATTTATTTTTTATCTTAAATATACAATTTACATACAAAAAAATCACTTGCTCTTAACTCAGTTTCCATTTTTATATGAGCATTATTACTCTGGACTTCTTAGCTTGAGAACAAAATATTTTGGGGACAATATTTTTTTTTAGCAAGCTTTGATTTTTTTAAAATTATTGAACCTCACTAACATGCTCAGCACTTATCAGTCTTTGTTTTGTTGGAATATGCATGACCATTGCTTTCTCTACCTCTCACGTACAGCTCTTGGCCTGGTTTATACAATCCTGTACAAACTTTGAGATTTCTCTTGGATTCACTAAATAAGAAGTAACAAGATAATGTGTACAAAGAGTTTCATTTTCTCTGAGTTCATCATGCTAATATGAACTCCCTTCCTCTTTTGAAAGTGCACCCAAATCCTTGGGGAAATCTTAGGAACAACACGATCTGAGTCCCCTTTTCAGGTTTCTCAGTGAACTTATGGCAATCTGACAAAACTCAAGGTTCTTAAAGTTTCAGTAATCCATTTGTTTGGTCCCATAAATCTATACAGATAAAGGAGGTCTCATTAACAAGTCTGGGAAATACCTAAATATACCATTTGATAACTAGGAAATTTTAAATTTGCCTTCTGTTCCTTGGATCAACAAGACTGCCATTTCCCTTAAAGCAGACTTAGTTTTAGAGTGTCACAGGCTTGCCATAAATGTTGCCAGTTCCTTCATTCATTTATTCATCCAAGTATTTATTCTCTGACCACTACATAATGACCAGAAAGGGCTTTTATGAAGAAATTATGTAGTAATTTGTAGATAACTTTTGTCGCGAAAAGATTTGTGCTGAGTTATCCAGTTATAATGCAATACTTACATCATTAGTAAAACTGAAGCTTTTCAAAAGTATGTATGATTCATGCTAGCTTCTGGGCAAATGGCTCATCAAATCCCAAGTAAAAGTACACTTTATTCTTTCTGCTCATTTACTAAATTAAATGAATAAAACTATCATGATAATTCAAAAAAGAAGTCTACTGCCATAGAAGAGTAGATGGTTCAAGGATACTAACAGTTATCAAAAGAATTGCAAACTATCATCACCATCTAAATCTCTAATGAGGGAAAGGCAAAGTAAAACAGCTCTGAGATTTCATCTCATACTGCCCCCTCCCTCCAAATAGCAGAGATGACAGATAAAGGGTAGAGACTGGACCTGTGATTTTATTAGCGTTAGTTCAGTCACGTCTGACTCTTTGTGACTCTTTTCTTGGCAGACATAATAGAGTGGTTTGCCATTTCCTTTTCCAGATGAGGAAACTGAGGCAAATAGGGGTAAGTGATTTGGTCAGAGTCATACTGCTAGTAGGTAAATGTCTGAGGTTAGATTTGAACTCAGGTCTTCCTGACTTTAGGCTGGTGCTCTATCCCCAGTACCACCTAGCTGCCCTTTTCATTGGTATAGGGAACTCCTGGATGAGCACACTTCCTCTACCAATGCACATTCACACCTTTTCTGCATCTTATAGTCTTAGAGAGTTACTGAGAGCACTAATGTTAAGTGATTGCCCAGGGTCTCATAACCAGTTGGTGTCAAAGGCAGGATTTGACTCTAGCTCTTCCTCGTTTGGAGGCCAATTTTCTATCCACTATGCAATATTGTCTCTCTAAAGCAAAGATGACAAAAGATCAAATAGTCCATGTTGGAAGAGCTATAGAAGATAGGCACACTAATACATCAATGGTAGAGTTGCAAATTGGTTCAACTATTAAAAAAATTTTGAATTATACAAAAACATTCCCTAAATTATTCATATCTTTTCACTACTGCTGGTTATATACCGCAAGGATGCAAAAAGATAAAAATAAAATGTACCTAGATGTTAATCAGTACTTTTTGTGGTAGTAAAACAGTGGAAACAAAATGCATGCTATTGGTTGAAAATTGATAAACAAATTATGAAAAATAAATAATAGACTATCATTGTCATGTAAAAAATGAATGAGGAATTTGAAAATAAAACATGGAAACATGGATATGAAATCTCAGAGTTAAGGAAGCATAACCAGGAAAAAAGTATACACAAATAAAGAACAAAAACAAAATGGGAGAATGAACCCAAACACTGAACAATTATAATAACCAATATTGTGTCAGGAAAAGAGCAATGGAAACAGCTACCTCCTTTACAGCTGTGTGTAGTTTGTCCTTTGTTCTCGAAGAGGAGGATGACATCAGGGAGGGGATGACATGACTTACAATTGTTTTTGATTTGAGTAAGGAAGGGCTATGCAGAGTCACCAGCCTTAATTTCTCCTCCATAGCCATCTGGGTCCAGTGGTCAGGTATCAGTCAGGAGGACTGAAGATAGTCCAGGATGCACTGAGAGACTTTAGCCCTTTTAAGCTAAAGTCTTCAAGTGTTCACTCTGAGTGAGGCAATGCCCTTGGTTCACTTCTCTGTCAAAGATCAGCTCCCTCTCTGCTACACCATAGATACTTTTTATATGTGATAAAAGCAAGTGAAATCAGTCATCAGTTTTTTTTTTTAATTTCCTTTACCTAATACAGTTGAATAGTTAATACCTTTCACATGAAAGTTACTGGCTGCAAAAATACACAAAAAACCCATAATGGTTTATATAATGAGTCTTAATATCTGCTGGGGGAGGAAATATAATATACATACAGATATTGATAACAGAAGGAATCATGGAGTGGGAGATGGGTTAAGTGGTCAGGGAAGCCTTTATGTAAGAAGTGAAACCTGGCTTGATAACTTTGATGGATTATGATGGAAGCCGGCCACTACAACACCTGCTCATTGGAGATATTTCTTCAGATCTCTCAACTTTGCTATTTTTTCCTGATATTCTTCATTTTCTCTCTTCTTCAATAGTATCTTGACAAAATTCAGACAGAGTAAAGATCTGATAAATTCAATTCAATTACAAATTTTTTTATTATTGTCTCTTTGTACTATGTGCTTCTTTGAAGTGTGGGTGGGGTGGATCACAGATATCAAATATTGCATATACTATGAGGCATAGTTATTGACAGTTTGATCTAATCAATATTCTTGGTTGCAAAAGTGGGCTCATTTGGGGTTGAGGAAAAACAATGTACCATGAAAACAAAAGGTGGCACAAATTTATTTTATTTTATAATATCCAAGCTTTTCTTGCATAATTCCAAATTGTTTTCTAAAATGACTAGACTAATTCACAGATAGCCTGCATATTTTCTACTTCTAGTGGATACTCTCTCCTCCTTGGGTTTTTGTGCTATATCTCTATCATACTTCAGCTCTTATCTCCTTATAACCTATTTGTAATCTTCTTTGCAGTAGCGACACTTACGTCTCTGCTGCATATGGGTATATAGTAAAGCATGGTCCTGTTCCCTCTTTTTCCTCTCTTTCCCCTTCTTCTTTTCTGTCTCTCCCTATCTCTGCTTTTGTCTTTTTCCCTCTCCCACTCCCTCCTCCTCCACTATCTGTTCTTCTTGGCTTACTATAACTTCAACTACCTGCTTATACAGATGACTCCAATATCTACATATCCAGCACCGTCTCTCCTGTCTATTAGTCTCATATTTCCAAGTACCTGCTAGACATCTCCACCAGTGTGTTCCATATGCATCTCAAACTTAACATGTCCAAATCGAGTTCATTGTCTTTTCCACTAAAACTTCCCCTCCTCCCCACTTCCCTATTCCTGTTGAGGGCACTATACTCTTCTAATAATCTAAATTCACAGTTGTCACTAATCAGTTGCTAAATCTTTAGCGTTCTGTATCCACAAAACCTTTTGCATCCAATCTCTTCTCTCCAATTACATATCCACTATGGTAAATAGATATTACTCACCTTTGACCTGAATTGTTGAAACAGACTCCACACTGGTTTCCTAGCCTCTAGCTTCTTTCTCCCTTTGATCCATCTTTCACATAGTTGACAAAGTGGTATTGCTAAAGTACTATGTCATTGCTAAATGACCTAGTGCTAAACTAAAATAGGGGCAGTTAGGTGGTGCAGTGGATAGAGCAGCAGTGCAGGAGTCAGGAGGACCTGAGTTCAAATCTCACCTCAGATACTTGACACTCACTAGCTCCGTGACCTTGGGCAAGTCACTTAACCCCAATTGCCTCACCCTGGATCATCTCCAGTCATCCTGATGAATATCTGGTCACTGGATTCAGATGGCTCTGGAGGAGAAGTGAGGCTGGTGACCTGCACAGTCCTCCCTCACCCAAAAAAAAAACAAAGTCAAGTGCAAGTCATGTCATAATTTCTCTGATGACATGGTCTTCTTTGGCAACAGAGGATGAACACACAGCACTAAACTAACTAAACCTAAACTTCAAAAAGCTTTAGTGACTTCTCATTTCCTCTGGGATTAAATACAAATTCCTTTGTTTATATTTAAAGTCTTTGAATACTGGACTGTAACCTCTCTCTCTAGGTTGATTACACAGATTAGAAACTGGATGACTGGAAAGACGGTGCTGCTCAACAGAAATAAGCAAAGTTAAGAAAAATTTAAAGAAATACTAGAAGATGAATCAAGTCATTCAATATGGACAAAACAACAAAAAGAACAATGTACACAATCACAACTATACAAATGAAGAGGTTAAAAAAAAGCTACTGAAGTTGCAGATTTGATCAGTTATAAACATTCTTGGTGTTTTAATTGTTTTCAGGGATTGTACATTGTGGGAAATTTAAATGGTAACCCTTCAGGGCCCCAGGATATTCTCTGAGACTCTAAATGGCAGAACGGAAGTTGATAGCCTTAGTAAAAGGAATTTTCTCAGCAGAAATTCCACATATCAAGACAATCACAGATAAAGATGAAACAGGTGGATTGGCAGGAAGCTGGGGGTTTATTTGATGTGTTTATTTTTCTGTGCCATGCTGCATTAAAATGGTGAAGTTGGTTATCCTTTTGTTAAAATGGGTATAATAATTCTATTACTGTCCATCTTACAGGATTCTAAGGACAGCATTTGATAAATTTTAAAGCACTCTACGAAGTGTTTTTATTTCTACCAGCACCACAATATTTCTATACAATAGAGCCATACTAAAAAGCTATTTCCAGGTTCCCATAGCAGGTCCTGAGAACAAAAAGCATTATGATACTAAGACTTAAGGTTACAGCTCATTCCAGAGTCTTGATCTCTTAGCAAATTAAAATCTAGTCTACTTTCACACACAATACTCTACTAAAACAATAATTGCTGATAAAAATGTTTTCTTGCCTGTGAAAAGAGTAGCATCAGCTATACCTCCTGGACTAGAGAAATAAAAAAAAAATCTCATTTTGTCTCTCCCCTTCTTTCCCTTTTCTCCTTAGAAATTCTACTGTCGCTGTCACACTGGGACTCACTGCTATGCCATTAGTTTCAACCTGTCTTTATCTCACTGAGCTATTTGAAGATATGAAAAAGCATCAAGAGAGGGGAGAAAATCCCTGGAGTCCATGGTCTTCTACAGTACAGCACATGAAATTACCCCTGGCAACCCTGATCAACAATTACAATTAAGCTTAATTATAAATTACAAGTATCGAATTTAGGAAGACCTTTGCTTTATAAATTGTAGTTGTCACTAACTCAGTTACTTGAAATAATCCCAGGGCTGGAAAAATGCATTCTCCAAGTCATTGAGTGGTTGAATTTTCCTCTGGGGTATCTGGCAGAAAAGAATATAATTGAGCAACTCTGCCTCCCCTTGCCTCAATATCCCCATATCACAAATAGAACTGTAGAGAAGAAGGAAATATTACTTGGAAGTCAAGACAGGTATCACAGTAGCAGTTCATTGCAGTCACTTGGAGTACAACGGAAAGGCTTCCCCCCACACCCTTAAAGATATTAACCTCTGAAATTCTGACTTAGAATTTAGTTTATTTTAATCGTCATGCTCTCCCAAGGATCTGTTTTGAAATGCAAATACTCGTGGGAGGTCTATCAGAGTAATATTGGTGAGCCAGATGTGACCTTTCCTACTAAGTAGGCTTAGGTTCTGGAAACCCAAAGGGATAAGTAGATGGAAAGGAGAAAGGTCAGGAAAGAAGAAAATTTTGCAGAAGGATGATTCCAGGGTTAAGAGAAAAACCTGTGCTTCAGTTTTCTTTGCATAAATGCTCCCATTTCTCTTCTGAACAGTATCAACTACTGCGGAAACAATTTATTTATTTATTAAATTTTTTATTTTATTTTTTTATTAATATAAATTTATTTATTTAACTTTTTACATTCATTTTCACAAAATTATGGGTTCCAAATTTTCTCCCCATTTGTCCCCTCCCCCCACCCCAATACACCAAGCATTCTAATTTCCCCTATCACCAATCTGCCCTCTCTTCTGTCATCCCTCCCTTCTCTTGTCCCCATCTTCTCTTTTTTCCTGTAGGGCCAGATGACTTTCTATTCCCCATTAACTGTATTTCTTATTTCCTAGTAGCAAGAACAATACTCAACAGTTGTTCCTAAAACTTTGAGTTCCAAATTCTCCCCATCCCTCCCTCCCCACCCATTCCCTTTGGGTAGGCAGGCAATTCAATATAGGCCATATCTGTGTAGTTTTGCAAATGACTTCGATAACAGTCATTTTGTGTAAGACTAACTATATTTCCCTCCATCCCATCCTGCCCCCCATTGCTTCTATTCTGTCTTTTGATCCTGTCCCTCCTCTAGTGTTGACTTCAAATTGCTCCCTTCTCCCATTGCCCTCCCTTCCACCATCCCCCCCACCTTGCTTATCTCCTTCTCCCCCACTGTCCTGTATTGTAAGATAGGTTTTCATCCCAAAATGAGTGTGCATTTTACTCCTTCCTTTAGTCAAATGTGATGAGGGTAAACTTCATGTTTTTTTCTCAGCTCTCCTCTTTTTCCCTCCACTAAAAAGTCTCCTGCTTGCCTCTTGAATGAGATATAATTAACCCCATTCTATTTCACCCACTCTCCTCCCACTACATTTCTCTTGCACTGTTTACCTTATTTTCTTTTAAGATATGGTCCCATCCTATTCAATTCACTCTGTGCTCTCTGTCTCTGTATGTGTGTGCATGTGTGTATGTGTGTGCGTGCACACATGTACATGTGTGTGTATGTGTGTGTGGTCCCACCAACTACCCAGATACTGAAAAGTTTTAAGAGTTACAAATATTGTCTTTCCATGTAGGAATGTAAACAGTTCACTTTTGGTAAGTCCCTTATGACTTCCCTTTGCTGTTTACTTTTTCATGCTTCTTCTCATTCTTGTGTTTGAAAGTCAAATTTTCTTTTCAACTCTGGTCTTTTCATCAAGAATGCTTGAAAGTCCTCTGTTTCATTGAAAGAACATATTTTCCCCTGAAGTATTATACTCAGTTTTGCTGGGTAGGTGATTCTTGGTTTGAGTCCTAGTTCCTTTGACTTCTGGAATATCCTATTCCATGCCCTTCAATCCCTTAATGTAGAAACTGCTAGATCTTGAGTTATCCTGATTGTATTTCCACAATACTGGAATTGTTTCTTTCTAGCTGCTTGCAAGATTTTCTCCTTGACCTGGGAATTCTGGAATTTGGCCACAATGTTCCTAGGAGTTTCTCTCTTTGGATCTCTTTCAGGCAGTGATCGATGGATTCTTTCAATACTTATTTTGCCCTCTGGTTCTAGAATCTCGGGGCAGTGTTCCTTGATAATTTCATGAAAGATGATGTCTAAGCTCTTTTTTTGATCATGACTTTCAGGTAGTCCCATGATTTTTAAGTTGTCTCTCCTGGATCTATTTTCCAGGTCAGTTGTTTTTCCAATGAGATATTTCACATTCTCTTCCATTTTTTCATTGTTTTGGTTTTGTTTTATGATTTCTTGGTTTCTCAGAAAGTCATTAGCCTCCATCTCTTCCATTCTAATTTTGAGAGAACTATTATCTTCATTGAGCTATTGAACCTCCTTTTCCATTTGGCTAATTCTGCTTTTGAAAGCATCCTTCTCCTCATTGGCTTTTTGAACCTCTTTTGCCAATTGAGTTAGCCTATTTTTCAAGGTGTTATTTTCTTAAGCATTCCTTTTGGGTCTCCTTTAGCAAGGTATTGACCTGTTTTTCAAGCTTTTCTTCCATCTCTCTCATTTCTCTTCCCAGTTTTTCCTCCACCTGTCTAACTTGATTTTCAAAATCCTTTTTGAGCTCTTCAATGGCCTGAGCCCACCGGACATCCACCTGGGATGTCTGGGATACAGAGGCCCCTACCTCCATATCTTTCCCTGATGGTAAGAATTGTTTCTCATCATCAGAAATGAAAGGCAGGAACATTTGTCCCCCAAGAAAGTAGCTTTCTATGGTCTTATTTTTTTTCCCTTTTCTGGGCATTTTCCCAGACAGTTACCTGACTTCTGAGATTCCTCTCCACCCCTGCCTAGATCTGCCCAGCTGGTGCTTGGGGTCTGAAATTCAAATGCTGCTCCCCAGCCTCAGGGCTTTCAGCGGTGGGCGGGGCTGCTATTCAATGTGAGCTTAAGTTCTGGTGCTCAGGTGGGGGCAGGGCCACCTCCCAGGCTCAGTTCCCTCAGGGGGTTTATGTGAAGATCTTCAGTAATGGAGCGGAGCTCCTGTCTGCTCCAGGAATTCCAGGCCACCGCTGCCTCTGCCACTGCCTCCTGATGGGGCCCAAGTCATGGAGACACTCCGCTCCCCTCTCAGCCAGCCCAGAAGTCTCTCTCACTGATCTGTAGCGCCTGTGGATGGAGGGACCTTTGAGGCCGCCGGAGATTCTGTCCCTGAAGCCTGCTCACATTTGCTCCTCTGGGGCTGCCGTGGCCAGGGCAGTGCAAGGCTGGGCTCTGCTGTCTGGTGTGCGAGGGACCTTTGGGGTCGGTTTTTCAGGGTCTCTGGAACGGAAATCTCTTCCACTGCATTGGTGCGCAGCTTGCGCTGCCCCAGAATTTGTGGGGAGTTCTTTTTACAGGAAATTTATGGACTATGGGTTCCGGAGCTAGCATACATGAGTCTTTCTACTCTGCCATCTTGGCTCCTCCCCTTGTGGAGACAATTTTAAAAAGCACTTTGCTACTTTACCCCTGGGTGAATGTTATACCTTTCTACTAGGAACTCTCATACTCACCCTGACAGTTGGTACCTGCCAACCTGGGAAGGAAGTGCTAAATAAATGTCATATTTTCTATGGTTACCAGAAAATTAAAGACCTAAAGACCTCCCATTGTATGTCAGTGCCAAGAAATATCTAGGGGTGTGTGGATTTGGGTAACTACCAATTACAACTTAGCTCAGACCCCCAACCATTAGCTAGTCTCACCTCTTTTCGAATTTTCTGCATTTCAAAAGTCAATCAATGGTTGTGCGTCTTAGAACAAAAATCAATGCAAACAATAATAACAATTAAAAAATCAAGCATTTATGAAATTTCTGTCCTAGCCACAGAAAAGGCAACTGCAGAAATAAAGACCTAAATGATACAGTTCCAGCCCTAAAGGAGCTTTTATATTCAATAGGAAAGACAATGCATAAACTTAAAATAAGTATATGTAAAAGACATACAAAGTGGTATTTTGAGGGAGACATTTGCCCTTTTGAGGAGGCAGCATTTGAACTGAGATTTGAAACATCATAGAGATTCCAAGAGGAAAAGGCAGTGAGGGAGTCTGCTTCAGTCATGGGGACAACTTATACAAAGTCACTTGGAGATAGGAAATAATTCCACATATGAGCAACAGCATTGAAAAGGCCAACCTGCCATGCTAACTTCTCTTTATATATTGTCTTTCTCTATCAGAACATAATTTTCTTAGAAGAAGGAATTGTCTTGTTGGCTTGTACTTATATCTCCCAAATAAAGTGTTAAAAATGCTTTTCTAAATTCATTCACTAATTAATTAATTGTGAAGGGGAGTAACATATAATAACTAAAAAGGTAGATGGAAACCAAGTCATGACAGGCTATAAATCTCAGTGAACTCGTATGACTTTGGCAGAATGGAGTTGGTTTCCTGAAGAAGCAGGCACACATGTCAGTAGGTTGCATGTGGTGTATTCCCTTAGCATAGAATCAATAAATTTATTCAGCATAAAATCTCAGAAGATATCTCTTCTGGGAGTTCCCTATATAAGTGAAATCACAGATCTAGACTCTATCCATATAAAATCAGTAAGGAAATAACCATACCTAACAACCAGAGGACACAATGCATGAGTTTTTTAAAAGTATAAAATAGCCTAAGAAGCTATGAGCTCACATTGCAGGTCTCCTCTCCTCTACCCCCAAATATAATTAATCTGGATCCAGGAGTCCTATGCAATATACAGCTTCAGTCTACTCTGAAGAGACAAAAAACCAATAATGCAGGTTCACAGTTCCCACAGTATATTCAACGCATACTTCCCATAATGTCATTAGATATAGATGCAGAAACTCTAGAGTTAGCATCTTGGGTCACTCATGGCACAGAGAGAATGGAATGAGGGATCCACCATTAAGTGGAACTTAGTAGGGTAGGTAGGTGGTGTAGTGGTTAGAGCGCTGGGTCTAGTGTCAGGAAGCCTCATCTTCCTGAGTTCAAATGTGACCTCAGATACTACCTAGCTGTGTGACCCTGGAAAAGTCACTTATCCCTGTTCACCTCAGTTTCCTCATCTGTAAAATGAACTGGAGAAGAAAATGGCAAATTATTCCACTATCTTTGCCAAGAAAATCCCAAATGGGGTCATAATTGGAATGAATGAGCAACAACAAAAGGGTAGTTGTTTCCCTGTGCTAGCTATATGGTTATTGGCAAGGATCTCTGATTTAAAACTCTGCCAACTGCAGTCTGGCCAGGCTCCTTATTTCTTTTCCAATACACAGAAACCTGGACTCTTCTGTGGGACCTTGGACTCTGATAAGTGAATTTTCATTTGATCTTACTCAGATTTCTTATATCTTCCAGGCTACTTCCAAGCCTGCCATGCTAACTTCCAATTTGGACAAGATGGAGCAAACGAGGCCTTTTGTTGGTTTGTTTTTGGCATATTGCTATGATATAGGAAATGGACAACATCAATAAAATCTTATTTTTAAAAAGAATCTATGGTTCTATCATTGCTCATATTTCATTAAGGGAACCTATTTTAAATAGCCCACACAGTAACCAATTAGCAGAGCAATTGGTGGGTAGTTAGAGACTGAGACTGATGTCAGTGGCATCAGTGAGCCGGTGGCACTGTGAATAGAGGGAATCAAGAAGACCTGAATTCAAGATTTGCCCAATGCATATTAATTTATGTGACTATGGGCAAACCATTCAAACTTTCAGTATCCTAAACAATTCTTTGAGACCATAAAAATTAAAGATGAATTGTTTATCTGTGGAAGAAGTTTCTATACTTGAAATTCCCTACACTGATGAAATCACAAATCTGAATTAAAAGAAATATAGACATGCCTATACTTATCAAGATAACATATAGGAATCAATATAACTATGTGCATTATATTTATATGATCACAATAAAAACTGTATTTTTATGAGTCATCCTGTTCCAATATCACTGACCTCAGGAGTCACTCACAATCCACAAGTCATAAGTAGCTGGATGGAAAAGAATTAATTTTGTATGGGCCCTGATCCTTCGATGCCCATATCACCAGAAGTTCCTGCTGCCTTCCATAGCCCCTTCCAGTATGGTGTATCAATCTGTAAAGGAAGCAGAAAGACTATAGAATGAGATATTTAGCAGGAAAGTAGGTCCCATACTACATTGGGGACTATTGACTACTCATGCCTCCAGAAAAGTAGGTTTGACATGTAATAGAATTTTACAACTGGAAGGGGTCTTGTCTGGGTCCCTCATTTCACAGAGAAAGAAACTGAGGTGCAAGGAGATTATCTGACTTGCTCAAGGTAACATGGCTAGTTGATGGCAGAGCTAGAATTGGAGTCTTCTGCTTTCTAATCCAATGTTTTTTTTCCCCCCCTTATACCATGCTTACTGACAGGAAGTGGTATGTACAGTTAATCAATCAATACAGACCGCCTACAAGCTAAGGGATTTGGAACTAACATTTTGCTCTCCAGTTGGCAATAAGAGGCTCCCACAGACTGCCCATTGATATCTGGGGTTGACTGGGCACTGCAGCTCAGCACCAAACAAATGCCAGTGTCACTTTCCTGGTGCCGTAAGCCTTCTCTGGATCTCCTTGCAATGCTTAGTTGAAGGGATGTTGATTTTATCTTGGTCCAGACCTGGGGTTTCAACAAGGTTTTCTAAAGATTCTAGCAATTTTAAAAAATGATTGGTAGCTTTTCTCTTTTACAACACCTTTATTTACAAAAACCTATGCTCCTCCTCTCTGAGGGAGCCACCCTTTGTAATAAAGAATAAAAAAAAGAAAAGAGAGTGCTGCAAGTCTATCAGTGATTTTCTTAAATAGGAAAATTCAAAGTCCTTTGTATGAGAGATAGAAAATAAGCCAAGTAAATATTTAATCTACTTATATCTTAAAAGGTTTTCACTATTCTGCAACTTAGAACCTGACTTGGACAAGTCACCTAGGAACATAGAATCATAGATTTAGAGCTGAAAGGGGCCTTGGAGAATAGTGAGTCCAACCCCCTTATTTAACAGGTGAGAAAACAGGTGAGGCTCAGTCAGCCAAGCTAATAAACATTGATTCAGTGCCGCTGCTCTGTGCCAGGCCCTCTGCTAAGCACATGGGATTCCAAGAAAGGTAAAAGACAGTTCCTGATCCCCAGGGAGCTCACCATATAGTGGCAGAGGTAACACGCAAACCACTACGTACAAGCAAGTTTAAATACAGGATTACCTGGACATAATCAACAGAGGGAAGGCACTAGAATTAAGGGGAATTGCGAAAGGCTTTCTGTGGAAGGTGGAAGGTGGAATTTTACCTGGGACTTGAAGGAAGCCAGTGAAACCAGGAGGTAGAGAGGAGGATGAAAAGCATTCCAAGCATGGGGACAGTGGGTGAAAATGCCAGGAAATAGTGGGTCTTATTTGAAGAACAGCAAGGACACCGAGGTCACCGAATCTCAGCAAAGTACTTGCCTAAGGTCATACAGATAGTGAATGAAACAGTCAGGATTCAAACCTAGGTTATTTGATTTCAAATGCAGTGTAATTTCCATTAACTGACACTTTCTTTTTTAGTTTTCTCGTCGTTAAAATAAGGGTGCTAGATTACCTGATCCCTACGGTTCTTCCCAGATCTTTTCGTTGTCATGGCCAACCTTTCATGACCCCATCTGGGGTTTTCTGGGCAAAGATACGGGAGTAGTTTGTCATTTCCATCTCTACCTCATGTTACAGATGAAGAAACTGAGGCAAACAGGGTTAAGTGACTTGTCTAGGGTCACACAGCTAGTAAGAATCTGAGGCAGCATTTGAACTCACATCTTCCTGACTTCAGGTCTGTCACTCTATTCACTGCGCCAGCTCGCTGACCCTTCCTTCAGCTCTAGGTCCACGATATTATTTGTGTGTAATTATACAGTATGCTTTATAAATACAAATATTCTAGACATGGACGTAGCTTAGTTGGAAAATTGCCAGAGGATTTCTGCCTTTTATTTTCTGTGAGATTTTGCACAAGTTACTTAACTTCAATGTACCTCAGTTTCCTCCATCTGTAGAATTATGGGATTGGACTTTGAAATTACTTTCAAAACTATAACGTAACACTGAGGCTAGAAGATCTCTATTGTCTCTTTCAAATAAGACAGTATCTGTAAGAGTACTTAGCACAATGCTGGTAGGCACTATGTAAATATATATGTATGTGTATGCATGTATACATATATGTGTGTATTATATATGTATACACACATTTATCTTAATTGGGCTCATGCTCTCTGTCTCTCTGTGTCTCTCTCCACACACACACACACATGCACACATGCACACACATATATAGATAGAAAGACAGAGTATAGATACTTGTGTGTGTACTTATCTTAACCCTTTCCTTTTGCCTAATTGAATTCTATAACCCTTAATCTACATATGCAATACAGTATGTACATAAAATGGTGCTAGGGGACTCCATAGTGAACAAAGTGCTGGACCTGGAGTCAGGAAGACCTAAGTTCAAATTTGTCCTTAGACACTAACTAATTATTGTGACCCTGGACAAGTCATTTAACTTCTGTCTACCTCAATTTCCTCATCTGTAACATAAGGATAATAACAGCACCTATCTCCCAAAGATCTGAAGGCCCAGTGAGCTATTTGTAAAGTGCTTCGCAAATCTTAAAACACTATATAAATACTAGGTATTATATTATATTCACATATAGTCACACTGAATCATATTCACAAACGTGCACAGGAATAAATGACTGGATCATTATTTAATTCATAGTTATGTATATAAGAGGTAGTGTGGAGATATTGGGGAAAGTAGTGAATTATGCTTTAGAAAGCTAGGATGCTTGGGCAGGGTCTGATACTACCTATGTGACCTTAAGCATCCATGTCCCTCTCTGCAATATGATTTAGGTTTCACTAGATAATTTCCACATTTAAAAGTTCTATGATTCTCTAATAAACCATCATAATAAAGCGTTTCATTCTAATTTTTTAAAGGCCACCTAGCCCCAAAATTGAGATATTCTTTAAAAAAAGGAACAAATAAATGTTGTACATGCATTTGTCTTGGGCAAATTGTAAACAGCTTTACAAAACAAAGATAACATGAAATATTAACTTAAGCCATTAGAAAAATTTACTTTTTAATTCTGCTTTTTAAAACTGTCAACGTAAGTGAGCAGCCTCATTATTTAAAGCATCATGTTGTGTGACTCTGGAGGATTCCTTCAAAAAAACCATTAAGACATAACAATGAACCTCTAGGAGAAAAATTGAAAAAAAAACTTTAAAAAAATCAGATGAGCTCAGACCTAATGTTTAAAAAAATTCTTTAATGGCTTTTAGTTTCAGAGCCAAATGTATTTCTTGCAATTGGCATACCAATGTTTTCACCTGTTAATGTCATTAGGTAAACTTTTAGCTTTAATTTGGTTGCCACCTGCTGGCTGAAACACAAAAGCTTCTGTTACCTAGCAAAACTGCTCTTTGGCTCACGAGGAACACAAGTTATCAGACTAATATGACTTTATGAGGGAGGGAAGGGCTAGCGCCAGCATCTTACGTCCTACCCCTTTTCTCATGTTAAGCAGGAAATGTCAAGGAGGCAATTGTCACAAAAATCTGAATCACAGCTAGATCCAGAATACGATCATCAAGCTATTCCCACCATATTCCATCTTGGGAGCTCTAACAAGATAATCATTATGAAGTAGAAAGAGAATGACATTATAAAAGGGGATTATTAGGTTTCCTTCTTTTTCATTTCCATCTACACCATACTGTTTTCAATCAGGCCATCAACTTCTATTTCTCCTTAGCCCCCACCACCCCAATTCTCCCATCCTTGAACTTTGTCTTTGGTTCTTCTGGCTCTGATAGGTTTATCTTGCCTAGAACCACGCCTCTTTAATACTTCCACATCAGCCAAAATCATACCACTTCTCCCATCCCCCACTTTTCTTTTTAAAATATATTTTTTAATTTTTGCACTTCTATCCTCAGCATCTGGTATAGCGACCTTAACGTCATAGATGCTGAGTTAATCTGCACCAAACTGAACTAACATTATAGAACAAATTTCGACTAAACAGTGATAACTCATGTTTACACAAAATTGAAAGTTATTTAAAAATTTATTTATTTTTAACTTTCAACATTAACTTTTATAATCATCCCCCACTTTTCAGCTTACGGGTTTTGTTTGTTCAGTATTTCTATTCTAGATGCTTAGCACATAGTAAACATCTATCCATAATAATAGCATTTACATGGCACTTTAAGGTTTTCAAAATGATTTATATGTTAACTCATTTGTACCCTGGAAGGTAGGTGTTATTATCACCCCCATTTTACAAATAGAGAAATTGAGGCACAGAGAGGTTAAGGGACTTGCCTAAGGTCACATAACTAGTAAGTGTCTGAGGCAGAATGCAAACTCAGGTCTTTTTGATTCCAAGTCTTGTCCTCTCTCCACTGTGTCACCTGTCTATGTATTTACCTGTCCGTCTGTCTGCCTGCCTCCATCAGTGGAGAGGTAGTAAACTATAGGTTCAAAATGAGATATATGCATTGTCAGACACGAGGATTGTGTCAATCTGTTTGGATTCCATGTGCCTCTTTGTTACAAGGAAGGGCTCTCTTAGGACAAAGAGTGCTTGTAGTTAAGTAACAACGAAATTTTCAAAAAGCATTTAAGAAGATTAAGAGGAAGAGCTATGGACATTCATGAAAATATAACTATCTGGTTGTTTAACGAAGGAAAAATATCTGAATCTTTTGCTTTTTGTTTTTTCCAGACAGGAAATGCTTTCCTGAAAGACTTTGAGAACTAGTACTTTATTAGGCAAGAATGTAGGGCAGGAAAAGTAGTAGATGACTCAATTTTAACCTCTCTAGGTGTTCCCTACTTACACTGATAGTTTAGATAAAACCCATTTTTGGATTAAAAAAATGTTACTATGAGGAAGTTGGTTCATAGCAACAGTGTTATGAAAATGGGAGGATAGATTATATTATTGAGCAGCCAAAATGCATACTATAGAAATATAGAAACATTACTTATTGTGACCAGAAATTAGAATAGGTCTGGGCTGCTTTGATTATCCCATAGATCCAATGTGTGGAGACACGTGGGGTCTTTCAGGGTGTCAAAGAAGACCAACTTAATTCTAGACCCTTATGCAATAAATCAAAAGAACCTCAGAGGTTTACTATTATTAGTGTACAAAATAAGGATTGCAATAAACACTTAGCCTTAGTTGGGATGTTGGAGATCATTTACAAATGAGGAAATAAAAAAGCCCAGATTTGATTAAGTAACTTGCCTCAGGTAATATTGCTAGAAAATAAACAATCCAAAATCCAAGCTAGAGTCCTCTGATTCCAAAACTGTTTCTCTTCCCACACTTTGGGCAATTAGTAGCTCAAGGATAATAAGAAAACAATTCAGCAACATCCTGGAAGGGTGAGAAATGGATCTAACTCCTTCCTGTCTAGGAATTCCTTAAATTGCCATTTCAGATCGAACCAAACGGAGAATTTGTTTCTTTTTTTTTACTCTCTCCCAGAGGAACATGGCTTTAGAAAACAGCATGGTTTAATGGAATAAGCATTTGATTAGAAGTCAGAAGACCTAGATTTGAATCCTCTATCATACTCATTTTATATATTTATATTTTGAAGCTTTGATAGATCAGGAAGCACACCCAGATCAAACAAGACCTGGGCTTGAAATTCTCTGAATCACTTTACAATGGTTTCTGGCACAGCCTAGAGTGTGAGTTGCTCTCCCACTGCGTTGCCAGCAAAGTCCAGGTGTCCATTTTCAAGGAACAGGCCTAGATCCTAGGCCAAGAATCTCCCTTGTCACTATACGATGAGGATTTGGTGTGCAGGGTACTTATGAGTCCTCTGATGACCCTGGCTTCATCAACATTTGCCCTCTAAAGCTAAAAGGATATCATTGTCAGAAGAGGAAGGTTACCACCAAATAGACTAGACAACCATTGATAGTGTGAAGTAACATGTTGTGCTCTGCTAATTTCTACAAGTAATGGCACTGAATGTCATGGTGCTTTGTGATTATCACCCTCTCTTCTGGGCTACGGTTCAGTCAAGCCATGTTTCATGTTCTTGTAGTAAACAGAAGTGGTCAACAAGGAATGGGGGTATGGGGGAGGATGGAATAGAAATTGCAACAATAACCATAAAAGTCTATTTTTTTTGAGGGAGGGAAACAAATAACTCTATACAGAGTCCCCTGTTTCAGAAGCTTAGGGGAATAAAAAGATTAAATAAGGTATCACCCAGTTTTTCCTAATCCAGTTGGGCAGAGATGACCCACATAAGAAATAGCCATATTTATATGTAATGCAAAACAATACAAGATGAGTCCATACAAGAAGAAGGCTATGTAAAGAACAAGGGGAAGAAAAGATTATGACCAAATGAAAGGAAATCAGGAAAGTCTTCTTATAAGTGACATTTGAAATGAACTTTGAAGACCAGGCAGGATTAAAGGGGCAGGGCATGCCAGACCTTGGGAATAATAGGAGGAAAGGTAAGAAAACAGAGGACGTAAAGCATGTAGGTATCCACATCGCCCTTTGAAGGCCTGCTCTAGGGTATGAACTGTATTATAGCTCACCGACACATTTATAGGGCAAGTAGTACCAAAGACAAGAAGAAATCAAACTAGATGACTAAAGTCACGCTTTGATAGTAAGGAAAAAGACCTATCCAATTTCTCTGGTCCCCAGCCTAGGCATGCCTACCACACATAGCTCATGAGGGACTATTATGTACAGCAGCAGCAATAGTGGAATGAATTTAGTAAGAGAATACTTCTCAGACACAGGGAATTTTAAGCTGAAACATGAAGTATATAATAAATGTGGGATTGTAGGAGAGAAGGGTATTCAAGATGAGAATAATGATATTAACTTAGGATAATTAGGAAAGAGGAGTTCTAAAAAAGTATTTGAAGTAATAGCTGTAGTTTTGGAACAAGTTTGGATCTTGACTTCCAAAGTGATTACTGGTATGGGGAAGAACATTCATTTGGATGTCCAAGTGCTGACATGTTAAAAGAAAAATCAATCTTATGTCTTAATATTCACGTCACTATAGCTTATTATATCCTGAGGTCTTATAGAACATGAGCAGTGGCTGGCACACCACAAAGATACATAACGATTATCTGATTTTGGATTTAATCAGTTATGCAATCTTGTTTTCAAGTTTACTTACCATGAAATTCACCTTAGGTATTGGCTAACTAGATATCTTGGCAGTCTAATTTGCCTGCATCTTGAAGGTAAAGTTTCTATAACCCAAATAGCTGAGTTTCTGTAGTTCCAGAGGTTTAAGAAGGCAGATCATAGCTTTATGCTTAACCCTGGGACTCTCAACAATTGTGCCTCAGTTTCATTATCTGCAGAAATGAGGGGTTGAATTAGATGAGCTCTAAATGATTGTGTGACTGAGAGAAAGGAAGCTTTTAATTCACAGAATGGAATAGGTCGGAAGGGAATAATAGGGAGAAGCTGCATAATGTCTCAGCTTTTCAGAGTCATCAGAGTTTATATTTGTTATTTCATTTGAACAGATAACTGGTCCAGCTATAATAGTCAAACCTAAGTACTCTATCACAAAAGCACACGTTACGAAAAAATAATAAAAGCCATTTAAAAATATGTAAAGTGCATTGTAAACCTTAAAAAGCTATAAAAATGTTGTTTTTGTTACTGTTATTATATTCCTGACTTTCTTATTACTGTCTAGGGCATCATCATCCTCCCAGTCAACACCAAGGCTCAAAACCTAAGCATCCTCCTCAACTCCTCACTGTCTCTCGCTACCTTCCATATACAATCACTTGTTAAGTAAGTCTTGTTACTTCTGTGTTCTTTATATCTCTCTAGGTCCCCTTCTCTCTGTTGACCCTGTAACCACCCTGGTATAGGCTGTTAGCACCTCATACCTGGTTGGTCTCCTGCCTCAAGTCTCTACCCACTTCAGTCTTTTCTCTACTTAGTCGTCAAACAGATCTTCCTAAAGCACTGGTCTGACTCCTGAACCCTCCTGTTTTCTCTTTTGCCTCCAGGATCAAATATAAAACCCTCTCTGGCTTTTAAAGCCCTCATAACCCAGACCCTTGTTACCTTTACAATCTTCTTACAACTTATACCTTACTCTCTTTCCCATTCTCTTCCACCCTGTAACACTGGTTTCCTTCTTATTACTCAGGTATCTATCTCCTGGCTGTTCCCCATGCCTGGAACTCTCTCCCTCCTCATCTGTACCTCCTAGTTTCCCTGGCTTCCTTTAAGTATCAGCTAAAGCTCCTTCTTTTGCAAGAAACTTTTCCTAGTCCTTAATTTTAGTTCCTTCTCTCTGAGTCTACCCACAATCTATCCTGTATATGTCTTGTCTGTATAAAACTGTTTGCATACTGTCTTTTAGACTATGAGCTCCGTGAGGGCAAGGACTATGGTTTAGTTCTATTTTTTTGCCTTTCTTTGAATCCCTAGTGCTTAGCACTGTTCCTGTAACTGATGCTTACCAAAACCCAGTTGACTGATTACTTTGGATTATTGTCCTCTATTTACATAAGCAAACAAATGTTTATATAGGGTATTGATCTAGGATGCCTATGGAGGGTGCGAGTGCCAAAATAAAGACTTCTCTTCCTTTGAATCAATCATCAAGCACCTTTTTTTTTTTTTAGGACTCATCTATCCTAATGGAGGCAGAGAGGATAAAGTGGCTACTAAGACACACATTCCTTCTAATAACTCTTCCATTTTGAAGAAGGCCCATCTTTTAAAGAATATCACTGATGTCTGACCCCTTATTTATTTTTTCACAATGTAATCCTAAACACTTTCTGTGGCAAACAGAAAGGGAAGGAAAAATCATGAATCCATGAGGCAGCTAAGTAGTATAGTGGATAGAGTACTGGGCATGGAATCAGGACATTCTAAGTCAAGAAAACCCTGGGAAAGTCACTTAACCTTTGGTTTACCTTTGTTTCCTCAACTCTACAATGGGGGTAATAATAATGCCTGCTTCATAGGATTATTGTGAGTATCAAATGAAATAATATTTATAAAGCATTTACTGTGCTACCTGGCACATAGTAGGTGCTTAATAAATATTCCATCCATCTATCCATAGTCATTTGGGTCATGTGAGAACCTATGGCTCATTTTGGAATGAAGAATCCATTGAAAATAATGTTCATTCAAATCCATTGTGTAATTGTCATTTATTTAGTTTTGTGACTCTAAGAGGAAAAAACAGAGCAGTTTGTTATTGTCATCTTTTGTTTTCAAAGAGGACTGTGACATCAGGAAAGTAATGCCATGATGTGCCAGTGAATTGTATTTAAGTGAGGGAAGGCTGTGCAAAGTCACTAGCCTCACTTTCTCCTTTGGAGCCTCCAGTGGCAAGATATAAATCAGTATGACTGGAGATGGTCCCCATTCAGTGAGAGACCTTGGACTTCCTAAATTAAGATCTTTCCTAGGTCTCAGTTTGATTGAGGCAATGTCCATTCAGTGATTAAGGCTAGGTAAGAAATGAGGCAAAGGATGACCTCTTTTACATAGTTAAAAAAAAGAAAAGAAAAAACAATCCAGGAAGGAAAAACCCTCAAGTTTTCTGGCCAAAACAGAAACAATTGCTATTTACATTCACTCTGAGCAGTGAACAAGTGAGGCTTGGCCTAGGACATATTGTTGGCCAGTCAACGTGACCCAAAGTGATTTTGAATCTAAGGCATAGTCGTTAAGAAATAAATCTAGCCAGTAAACCCCATGATACCTTGGGAGGTTTCAGCAATCAAAATTTACATTCCTTTGGGCAGAGCAGCTGCAGGTAAGGGTATGATACCCTATGTGGACAGCGGGAAAGGAGGATGGGAGGAAAGAGAGTGAGAGAAGGAGGGAGGGGAGGAAAGTAGGAAGGAAAGAAAGAAGGAAGGAAGCATAACTATTATTACTTCTATAACAAAGAGGTCATGGTATATACATATATTCACCAAGTTGCCCTACAGTGATGAGGCTCCCCAGAAGATTGGATAGCTCTATGATTTCCCTGTCTAAAGATAGCATCATGTGGAGAACAAGTATTCATCCATCATCCATTTGATTTTGCCCATATGGAGAATTCGGTTGAACTCTCTTCAGTGATTATAGGTTTCATCTAGGAGGATCAGCAGTATTCTAGGGACTGGTACAAAGAGAAACTCTCTGTTCTTAAAGTATTCATACTATACATAGGTGGATAAGTGCTTTTCTGTAATCTCTGAGCCTTTCATTTCTTAATATTGAGTCATATTTTCCAGTGTATTTTTTCATTCTCCTCCTCTGTACTCACGTTGGAAATCACTAAGTATTAAAGCACATGTTGATTTAATATGGCATATTTTATTTAGTTCTCTATAATCGTCATCTTCTTCAACAGATGTTGGCATGTAAGCTGCAATTATCTTTATGGTGGTCCTTTTGAAAACGCTCATCTCAAGCACTCAGCAATATTGATTTTAGATGAATATTTATTATTAGAGAGTTCCCTCATCCAGATCTCATATTTAATATTTACTGAGTACCCCAAGTATGCTAGATATATTTGAAATGACACAGAAGACCACACAAATAATTCCTTCAAACATATAAAGGACGAACTAAAAGTGTAGAGCGTTGTGTCAGGCAATAGAGGAGACCCAATCTGGGGGTTTAGATAAAATACTGCCCACACCAACCACTCTTCACTCTCTGAGCTTTGCCACCATCCTTCAACTTCCTGCTCCCTCTACCCCTGCAGCCTCCTTCTGTACTGAGTTCCTCCCAGAATTTCCTTTTTGAGGAATAGCCTAGATCAGCCCCCCATAACTCTCCAGACTTATCCAACATGCTCCCATGTGGGTCACTTCCTCTCCTCCTTTTTCAGCTTCCTTTTATGTTTTATCTTCTGTGACTCCAGTGTAAACTCCTTGAGGTCAGAGTCAGTTTTCTTTTTACTTGGATTTAGGTCCCCAGCACTTAACGCGGTGCCTGACACATAGTAAGTGCTTCATAAAAGCTTGCTGATTTGTCTTGTTGACATGCATATTCCATGTTACTATTATATATATATACATATATATATGTATATATATATATAAAATTTTTTTTCCTCTTAGGCTACTTTCATGTAAATTATCTCATCTGATTTGGAATATGAATCTTTTGACATTATAAAGGGGAAAGATGTTGGAGGTTAGTGTGAAGAATATCATTTGAGTTCAACAAACTTTTAAATGTTTGCTCTGTACAAGGTACTGTACTAGGTCAAGGGGTAAAGGTTAAAAAAACAGTCCTTGTCCTTGGGGAGTAAATAACAATAACGATGATTATTATCATGTCAATAGCTATATAGTGCTTCAAAGTTTTCAAAGGGCTTTCCATGTACTATTTCATTGGAGCCTCACAACGTTTGTGAGATAAATGCTAGTATTCTTATTTTTATAGATAAAGTGTTTCAGAGAAATTAAATGTCTTCCCCATAGGTAGTAAGCATAAGAAGCAGCATTCAAATCCAGGTCTCCTGGACTCCAAGTGCACAGTGCAAGGCTGCTTCTCCTAACATGGAGATGGGATAAACCAAGCACATAAATAACTATAATGTAAGCGAGAGTCCATTATGGGAAAAATGATCATAAGCTACCTGTATTTTGTTAGCATTTTTTTCTTAAAGTATATTTAAACAGAAGTAGAAAGAACCCTAAAGCTAAATGTTTATAATCATCATCTGAAGAGGAAAGGTAAAAAAAATTTTTTAAATCAACTTCAAATTTTAGGTCAAAGAGTGAGTGGGAAGAGAGATTGTAGCAAAGAAGGAATCACTGAAGCTGGGAGTCTAGACATAGCTTGATCAAAACCTATTCAAAAATAGAAAAAGACTGATCATGAAGAAAATGATAGGAAAAACTACAGGATTTACCTATAATTTTAATGCATATCTTGCTTTAAAAAGAAGTAACCCATATATTTCAAAACTGTTTTACTTCCTCCCATCCCTGTAATACTATAAAAATTAACTATTTTCTACCTTTCTGGGCCTGTTACACATTCCTCCCCTTCACACATCAGCCAAACTGACTGTTTTGTTCTTCAGATAAGATAACATCCCATCTCCGTTCCTCTGCACAGACTGTTTATGCCCCATGCTTTGAATGTACTTCCTCTCTTCTCATGCCTGCCTCCTGGAATCCTAGTCTTACAATAATAAATGACTGCTATACCTTAGGGGCTGGGGCTCTGCACCCACTCCCTTACCAAAAAGGATCTCATTTGCTCCATACGTGTTCTGGACCAGGTGCAGTCCTGGGAAAGGTTAGCTTTTAAATGAGAACCTGGGGTCCTTTTCTTACACTATTAGGCTTATGTATGAAAAATTCCTTAAGATACTGGTTTTAGCTCATCCTTTGACATTCCACAAAATATGGAGTGGAAATGTATACAGTGTAAAATATGAATCATGTAGGATGAGTATTTATGTCTTACATACAAAAGAAATGCTAAATACAAAGCATTCAAAAGCACCAATTGACAGAAAGATTGAACAAGATTCAGTAACTGAAGTTATAACTAACATATTCTCATGGGACTTTGGTACCTAAACCTACTGGAACTATAAACTTTTGTGGCAGACTGCTCAAAAAGTGTTGATATGTTTCACCTCAGTTCTGCAGTGTCTTCTCAGAGTCCAAGTCTTCTGGCCAGCCAGGTCTGAGCTCCTCTTCTCATTGGTGATCATCCTTCCTAATGTAGAACGTTCTCTTGCCATCAGTCATGGACCCCAAATCTCTAGACCTCTGGAACACATTAGGTCACCTCCCAGCCTGGATACATTCACCTCAAAAACCAATGTTTATTCACCTACTCAGGAAAGGAAACAAAGCTGGAAAAGCAAGCAAGGACCCAGGCTTAAGCTCACCTCGCTGAGTTTCCCTGTTCTAGGTGCCACAAGGGAGCAATGACCACGATGCTTGGATGGAGGAAGGTCACCAATCCCAATCCATGCCTCCAGTGAAATGCTCAAAGGGGATTAAAATACTCCAGAGCCAAGAAAAATGAGAAAGGTATGAGGACTGGTCGCATCCTTGCTGAGCCACTAGTTCTTCCTGCTCAGTGGTCAAGGAGGGGATTGCTTTATCATCTCAAGGTACCAAAGTCTTTCAGCACCGAAGCACACATGTCCAGAAGCAACCAGGAGTTTCTGAATTCTTGAAACAGGTAAGCGCTGAGCTAGCACAACAGGAAGGTGGCTTTGCCCACACCGGGGTTCAACTCCTAGTCATATCTAACCTTTTTAAATGCCACTTCCTATGTAAGATGCTTAAGAAGCTGTCTGCTCTCCTAGTGGTGCCCCACCCATTCCTGAAATTACCATGTATTCAATGTGCCTATGCAGTTGTGTGCATATATAATGCATGTATACACACAAACATATATGTATGCAATGCACATAAACATATGTAGACATATACGTATACACACAAATGCAGAAAATAGGTTAAGGTAGAAATTCAGGCTGTACATTTGTTAGCTGTGCTCTGATTCAATGAAAATATACAGCAAGCATTTTAAGCCAAAATTCAAGGCAGAAGGAAAGAATGTTGTGCATCTCTGAATATATGTGTATGCGTCTATATGCATACACATATGTATGCGTCTATATACATGTTGTCAGACACATTCTCCCCAGAATATAAGCTCCTTGGGTTTTTTGTTCTTTGTGTTTGTAGCTCTAGCAACAAAGGTCATGTTTAGCACACAGTAAACACCTGATAAATGCTTATTTGTATAATCTTGGTACCTCTCTAGGGCTTACTTTCCTCATCTGAAAAGTTAAGGGGTTGGATACCCTCTAGGGCCCCTTCTAGCCCTAAATTACTAAACCTATGATCCTACAGCTCTAGGAGTTATTCATTAGGATATGTAGGTAGCTGTGTGATCCTGGGAAAGTCACTTAATCTTTGTAAAATGGGAATAATTAACAGTATCTACTTCCCATTGTTGTTCTAAGGATAAAATGAGATAACGTAATACAGTGCTTTGCAAACCTTAGAGTGATATATAAATGTCATCCTTTAATAATAAATATAATGATGATAATGAGTACCAAGTGTTGGTTGACCTGACTTTGCACCCTAATTCCACTACTTCCTTCCATGTCACCTTGGGGGAAGAGATCTAATCATGTCGGACCTCAGTTTCTTTACCTGGAAAATCCTCCCTCACATTTATTTTAATAAAGAAAACACTTTTTAACTGTCCAGTATTATGTTGATATGAATATCATCATCATTATTGGGCATGCTTTTACTGTCTTTTATTAGTCCTTCTTAATAGATTTTAGCAGAACTAAACAGAGCCTCTAAATTAAGCTCTCATGATCAATATCTGATACTGTTATTAGTTACCATGCTCACCGTCTATTTTATTATGTTTTCTCATTTCAGTAGCATTCTCAGTGGAGTTGATTAGACAACTGACTCCTACAGATGCTACAATGATTCCTCACTGAAATCCATTGTGCTTAAAATTATCATTATTTTGACAATGCTGATGAAAAATGTTTCTTCTTTGGAATATTTTGATACTAAAACACAACAATCTGATCTTAATATCGAATGGAGACATTTCACCATCAAATACAAATACATTTTATATCAGAATGAAAATAGCCTTTCCTTCCCTCAAAAATTTTAAAGATATGAGATAAAAATTTACTATTAAATAATATTTAGATACAGAAATAAACATTTCAATGTGAAGAATTCAGAGTTGTCAGGGGAAACTTCTGTCAACTAATACAAAGTAAAATAAATAGAATAAGGAAAACAGCATATGCAATGACAACAATAGTATAAATAGAAGGAAAAACAGCAAAAAAGAAAATGAATCTATACAAAAATAATGACCACATTTTGTTGTAGAGAAGAATTGGGAAAATCACTTCTCTCCTCCTTGAAGAGGTGGGGAATCATGAGTATGGAATATAGCATATGCTGTCAGACCTGGGTGATATATTACTTGGGTTTACTGAGTGACTTCCCCTTCCTCCTCTACTTTTTTAAAAATCTTTGTTACAAGGGATGGGTCTGTGAGTAAAGAAGGTAGAGAGAAGCAGTCAAGAAATGAAGGTGAGAAAAACAAAAACTACCAATAAAAATAACAAATTTTAAAGGTTAAATATAAATGTTTCATCCATGAGGATGGCCTCATTTCAACATGCTCAAACAATTGGGATGTCCCAAAACTTTGAGGCATAGCTCTTGGAGGAGAATCTTAGAGATAGCACATTGGATTGGATGTTGAGCAACTTGAGGACTGGCACTGTTTGAACATTTCTTTGTATCCCCAGCATTTAAGGAGTACCTGGTCCATGGTAAGTGTTTAATACATGCTTGTTGACTTCACTGAGAAGTTGATCTACTCCATTACAAAATCAGAAGCTAGTGTTGGTGCTGCTACTTTGTCCAAGGATGGATTATCATATATAGGCATGTAATTATATGGATCTGGGGTATGTGTATCCTAGGGATCTAAACAGGCATATATTTTGAGGCTAAAGGTAGATATATGTTCCTATTCTTAGGCTTGGTAATGGAACATGTATTGCTGAATAAAGGCAGAATGGAGAGAGAGAGAGAGAGAGAGGAGAGAGAGAGAGAGGGAGAGGAGAGAGAGAGAGAGAGAGAGAAGAGAGAGAGAGAGAGGAGAGAGAGATTGAGATTGAGGGAGATCTTGATTTTCTGCCAGGGAATTCAATCTTACGTAATATATTTTATGACAAGAAAAATCTCATTGATGTTTTTCCCCCTCATCTCTTCCCTCAGGGATCAACTGATCCAATTAAAGATTTTTTCAAATTAGTGTTTCCTTTTACATCTATCTCCCTTTTCTTTACTAAACTGAATGGATTTACAATGGACATCAAAAAAGGAGTGGTCTACAACCATGATGCAGAAAAATAAAATGTTAGAAACCCAGGTTTCATATTTATTTGCTCTACTCTGATTCCATGAAAATACCTAGCAAGCATCCCAAGCTAATATAAAAGTGAGAAGGAAGGAAGAAGAGAGCTATACCTCTTTGAATCCACCCTACTGCTTCCTTTTGACGGGATCCTTGGAAAGCTTCTATCTAAACAATAATCAAATTCAATGGTTTTAGATTTTCATTTCACTTGTAATAGCTCACAATAAAAGGAATATAGATTTAGGTAAGAGTCACAAAACATAAAATAGGTGTATTAATGAATGCTAAGTCAAAAGAGACAGCCATAAAGAGAAAGAGAGACAAGGGGGAGGAGGGAGAAAGAGAGAGAGAGAGAGAGAGAGAGAGAGAGAGAGAGAGAGAGAGAGAGAGAGAGAGAGAGAGAGAGAGAGAGAGAGAGAGAGAGATGAAAAACTTCTTGACAATGACTGGATACATTTTTGGGCAGGGGACTGACTCCAGCAGTGTCCTGGAAAGGAAAGCTATTTTAGTACATGAATGACACACAAAGTTTCATGTAATCCCATCAAGAGGTAGATGGCTTACTGTATTGGTCTTAAGACAAATGCCTATGTCAGAGAAAAGAATCTCCCATTTCCTCCAGAGAGTGTTTATATAAAAGATCCTGGAACTGTGCATTCTCTCTCTCTCTCTCTCTCTCTCTCTCTCTCTCTCTCTCTCTCTCTCTCTCTCTCTCTCCCCGCCCCAAGAGCTACGCCCAAAAGTTTTGGGACCCCCCAATTGTTTGAGCAGGGCGAAATGAGGCCAGTCCAGCCTAAGATTAGCTTAAGTAGCATGATTATCATAAAACCCTAGGAACTCTTAATTGTGAGCACCCATTTTGCAGGATCCCTGGCTAGTTGTGTTAGTACAAACACCCAACATTTGGTTGAAACTTATGAAATCAAAATTTTCTAAAGTGAAAACTTTTATTTGTAGAGCGTAGCATTTCCATTCTACAGTTAGTGGCCCAGGATCTGTAGAGTTTAGATCTTGATAAGAGAACCAAATCTGAAGGGAAAACAAAGCAAAAAGAACCATGAGGCAGAGACTTAAGGTGGGAAGTGCTAATTGCCACTGGAGATATTTTCAGAAAGTCAAGCCAAAATAAAGACGTTAAGCCTGAAAAAAATGTAGTATTGGGTAATTTTGTAAGTTTCTTCAAAGAATTATTTTTCTTTAAATGGTGCCAAAAATCACAAAAGAAAAAACCAGTAGAATGTAAGCCCCTTGAATGCTAGGATTATTTTTGTCCCAGTTACTTATCTGGTGTGATGGATCGCTCAGAGCCCCAGGATTCAAACAGTCTTTTTTTACTAAAAATATATTCCAATAACCTTAGGTAGAAGCAGATCCCAAGATGGTTAAAAGCAGTTCTGGAAGATAAAACCAAATAAAAACCACCAGCAAAAAGGTTTAAAGCACTTGGCAAGGAGGTTCCCTGGGGTTTCAGGAGTTCCCTGAAAGCCACTTTTATCCGCTTGCCCAAAGGGCCCACACAGCTGGGTCTCAGATCAAACTCACTTGAGGGGAAATTAACTCAAACTGCCCCAAGCCTGCATCACGACTTCCTTGTTCACCATATATATTAGTGTTGTAAGAGTGTGCGTATGGGGTTAAATCACACCTCTTTATTACCTCCAGCCCACAACAATTTGGCTTTGTCTTTCTATCATCAGCACCTAATATAAAGCCTGAGACATAGTATGCTATTAATAAATTTATCAAATTTAGCACTAGTAGCTTAGAATCTGGAAACCTCGGTTAGCTCCGCCACTACTGGGTAACCTAGAGGGAGTCCCTTCACCTTTTTGTGGAGAATTTTACAAATCCTTATTTGTGTGTGTGTGCGTGTGTGTGTGTGTGTGTGTGTGTGTGTGTGAGAGAGAGAGAGAGAGAGAGAGAGAGAGAGAGAGAGAGAGAGAGACAGACAGACAGACAGAGACAGAGAGATGAGTAGAAAAATAAATGTATAGATAAATAGATTAATGAATGAATAAGTTATAGAATGAATAATGAATAAATGTAGGACTAGCCAAGGCCAAACTATACTAAACTAGACTAGAAAGTCTCTAGAGTTCCTTCTATTTCTGAAATCCTATACAAATTTACATGGTCTAATGATGACAAAAACATTCATGGAAGACATTCATATACCACAAGCTATTTAGTAGAAAGATTTTTGAAATGATTTTTCTAGTTTTGTTTTTTCAGAACAGTTCCCTCCATCCACACCTAATTCCCTAACCCTTCCTCTGATATTTAAATACTCAACTATTGAGTCATTTGAGAGAAAGCAAAGAGACAATTGAGAATGGGAAGAATTGTTTATTTGTCATAAGGGAGGTTTTATTTTCTAAAGTGGTGGGGGAATACTTGGGCGGGGGGAGAGATAATGATGTCAAAAAAGGAAAGAAAAGAGGGTCATTGAAGCATTTTTAAAAGCACAGAACAGAAGGAGGTTTGTAGGAAGACAGACAAATAGAATAGATTTGAAACTAACATGTTGAATTTGTTATATGCTTCTTTTTTTGGTTAAAAGATCAAACTATAGTAGACATTCACAATTTCATGTATGATCTTTCCCTCCCTTTTCTCTGAATCCAAAAATGTCCCTATCAATTAGTATTTGTCAAGGACAGAATAACAATAAGTGATAATAATAAGTCAGAAGAGCAAGACTTCATAGTGAATTGTCCATGTCCAAAGCTTTGGCTAGGGGGTAGCATCTAGGGCTCTGTCCCTGAGGAAAAAAATTTTAAGGCTCTAACAGCACTTGTACAATGTTATCAATACCATAGTATGACTTGACTTGCAGAATTCTGGCTTTGACTGGCCTCATTTAATTGCAGTGTTTTAATATAGAATTAACATTGACTATATACTTATCTACAATTCACAGTCCTACTTATAAACTACAAGCTAGTTTGTCTCTTGGTAGATATTCAATGTTATCTTCATTTCAATAAATTGAGCATTAGCATGGAGCACAAACCTGTGAATTTGAGTCTAGTGTTTTAATAAGGCCAGTCACATTTTGCATTTCATTTGTAAAAATCAAAAGAATCAGGCTGCCTAAGTAATAGATTGTGTCTATTAATAACATGGTAGGGGTAAAAGGGATGGTGGGAGAGAGAATAAAGAGGGTCAACTACATTTTGAAAGTGATATTAAGATTGTCCAAATCTATAAATAGAAGGAAATAAACCTGAGGGATTTCTAAATATTTAGTAGATATTTAAAAAATAACTATAAGGGAGTATAGTAGGAAGACTAGGAATTATAAAAGAAAAATGCATATTATGCCTAATTTTACAAAATTCTGGTGCTGTGGAGAAGAAATTGGGTACTTTTCTTTTCTTATACCTTCTAAGAGTTCTTTAGGGTATTTGGAAGTAATTCAATATTCATGTGTATATGACTCTGTTTTCTAAATCATCTTCTCCATTTTGGCATGGTCATCTAGCCACCCTAATCCTTAGAAACTGCAGGAAGAAAAACCTCTTCTAGGGAATATTCTGGGTAAAGGTTTAACAACCGGAACTGGGGAGGGTAAGGGGTAGGAATGTACTCAGGACACACAAATTAAATCTGCATCATTAATACTTTTTGATCACTTTCTTAAATATAGACAATCAACAAAACAATAAAACCTTGATTTGTAGCATTTGCTGATTTTGAGATATAAATGCTCAAAGTGGAAAATTTAACAATTGACTCTCTCACACGCTCTGAGCTGGCACCTGCACATCCCTGCTTCCTTTGCACTCTGACTTTTCCTTCTACCTATACTTACTCAATACAGCTGTCATTTCCTCAACATGTACAGGGTGCATATCATGGTAAAAATAGCCTAAATCGATCAAGTCCATTTTTACTGACCTTCTAGATTAGTTATCCAATTTGGATTTAGCTCTAATAATGCAGGACCTGTTTACTAAAGGTTCAGTATGGAGCTAATCCAATATGGTTCATTATGAAGGCTAGGCCTTAAAGGTAGCTAGCTCTCAGAGAACTAAGGAGTTCTTGGAGGTTTCCTATTTCCCGCAGAATGGGGGAATGGAACCAAAAGATTGCTACCAGTATAGCAAACTGGTGCTCTGAACCAGGTAATCTCCTTTGAAGTAAAAAAACAAGGGTTCAAGTTCCAGCTCTCTTCTCCTTACTAGATGAGTGACCTAAAGTACAATTCAGCCTCATAAAGTTTTAATCAGGGCAGTTGGGTAGCGCAGTGGTTAGAGTACCAGGCTCATTCTCGTGAGTTCAAATCTGGACTCAGACACTTGTTAGCTGTGTGACCCTGGACAAGTCACTTAACCCTGTTTGCCTCAGTTTCCTCATCTGTAAAATGAGCTGAAGAAGGAAATGGCAGACTACTCTGGTATCTTTGCTCCAGTATCTTTGCCAAGAAAACTCTGAAAAGGGATTGCAAAGACTTGGATATGATTGAAAAATGACTCCACAACAATAAAACAGTTTCAGTCTCTTCTTCCAAAACACAAACTCATCTGCCTCTGTTGTAAGGATCAAAAAATACAATGTACAGAAAGTGATCTGTAAGTCTAAGCTATTGCTATATATTGGAATGTATCCTTCAGTTCCACTATAATCTATATCCATATTATCAGAGTTTAAGGGGAAAACTAAAGACTCATGGGATTGCCTTCTGTTCCCTATCTAACTCTGGGAAAAGTTTCTTTAATAGATTTCTACTAATAGGAAATCAAAGTATATTTCAATATCACTGCCTTTAGTCTTTTCAAGAAAAAAGAACCCTGTGATGACTACTGATCCTGTCTCACTTCATGAGTCTTTTCATTCTGTCTTAACTATTCACATGATTTTGTTCCCACGACAAAAGATATTATTGCAAGTAGTTATTGCTATATTTAATATGAATGTCAAAAACCATGAATCCAAAAGCCATCAAAAATGCAATTACTTCCCTCTGGAAGAAGCTAAGATGGGGGTGGGGTAGCTTGGCCTCCATACCCTTTCAGCCCTCATCCTTTTCTGCTAAAAGTGACAAGAAGCAGATCATTCAGAAGCTCAGAAAAGTCACTAATGCAAAAATTGAAGAGCTTTCAAGTCTCATGTTACAAGTGTAGAAGTCAGCCACGTGAATACACTCCCTTATCCTAGGTGCCTTTGTTCCCGATGTATGTAGCAGTAATCTGTCATTTTTTGTCATAGATGCAACTCACAGTTGTTCAGGCAGAATACCAACTTTCTGATGATCTAGGCCCCATGTTTATTTTCTTCTTCCCTTTTTTCCAATTAGCTTTTGGGCAGGTACAGAAAGAGACAGCAAAAGTCAAACCAAGTGCAAGCCAATTTTCCTGCCTGTTAACAGACTGAAACTATTGACCAAAATGAGATGTAAGGATTATCTATGGATTTCAATTAATTATGATTTTTAACATCTTCATTCTTATTCCTGAGGATACAAGAGACTAATTAATTATATTATCAGCACATCTAAATGTCTGGTTTAGAATATTGTCATTGTTCAGTTGTTTTTTCAGTCATGTCCAACTCTTTGAAACCCCATTTGGGGTTTTCTTGGCAGTAGTTTGCCATTTCATTCCCTAGTTTATGTTACAGATGAGGAACTGAGATGAACAGAATTGTGACTTCTCCAGGATCGTGTAGCTAGTAAGTGTCTGAGGTCGGATCTGAACTTAGGAAGATGAGTCTGGCACTCTATCCACTGCACCACCTAGCTGCCCTTCTTTTAGAATGGAATGCATGAAGAAGTAGCAGGAAAGGCTAGTAAAGGGGTGACTACCGTCTTTAGTTTCCTTCATCTCTTCTGGTTTGTCAGCCAGTCAATAAGCATTAAGTGCTATGTGCCAGAAAGTATTGTACCTATACAAAGACAAAAAGTCAAACAATCCTTTCCTTAAAATAACTTACAGTCTAAGGAAGACAAAATGTATACCTATAAATGTACACAAAATGAAGATATGGTGAAAATGGGAGATATCATAGATTTAAAATTGGAAGGAACCTTAGAGGTGATAAAGTCTACCCCTTTCATTTTACAGATGAGGAAACTGAGGCTCAAAGTGGTCAAGTGATTTTTTTCCAGTCACACACCTAGAAAGTATTTCAGGCAGGATTTGAATTCAGGTCTTCCTGAGGAGGCCACTATCAGTAAAGAGGATCAGGAAAGACTTCCATTGAGCTGAATCTTGAAGGAAACTAAAAACTCTAAGTGGTGGAGTTAAAATCCTAAGCAGGGAAACACAAATAGTCTTCAACAGAGGCGATTCTAGTGCCATGTATTTGTAACAGCAAATAGTACGTGGCTGGATCACAGAGTAATGCATAAGATGATTAGAAAAGTAGGGAGGGAATTTGAAAAGAAACTTGGTTATTCTGATGAAATTGAATGATGTTACTAGGCTATTCAGAATTGCAAGTAATGCAGATGACTGTTAGAGACTCATCTATTTTATAAAAAATACCTGGAGATATAAGGATAGCATATAAGAGATTATATATAAGAGATATAATAGATAGCAAGGATGCTAGGTCACCTTGAGAAACTTGTGCTCGGTCTTTGGTGAAGACAAAAAAAACATTAATCACACTTTGCATTGCTTTTCCTTCTTCTTGTGTACCTGAAGAAGAAGAGACAAGCCCTTCTCTTGTTACTGAATTCTCAATGAACTTTCCAATCCCTGGTGATCGTTAATATACACTTTTACTTCTGACTTTTCAAGCACTTTGAAAATGTCATTAATTCTCACAATGCTTCAGTGAACTAGATCATCTTTGCCAATGATTACATTTCTCAGGTAACCTGACTTTCATTAAGTTGTCTCACAAAGGATGTTCTCAAACTGCACAACCTTAGGAGTAATGGATGGTTGGACTTGACGGGGTCTTAGAGAAAAACTCCCCCATTTTAAAAAGGATACTGAACTAACTAGCTAGCGTATTATAATACTGTCACTTAAACATGGTGAGATTATAAACTAAGGAAGCTGATTTTTTAGCAAACACATACAAATGAAAATGAATCTTGTCTCCTTCGATGTGAGGATATATCTTGATTCCAAAAATTCTCTCTGTAAAAGAAGAATCAGAAATAACAATTTTCTCCATTGTGAGGCTATTTCCTGAATCTACCATTTCTTTTGATAAAAGAAGAACTGGAGGCAGGAAGACCAGATTTCAAATCCAGCCTCAAACACTTACTAGCTCTGTGACCTTGGACAAGTCATTTAACCCTGTTTGCTTGGTTTCCTCATCTGTATGAACTGGAGAAGGAAACGGCAAATCACTGCAGTATCTTTGCCAAGAAAACTCCAAATGTGGTCATGAATAGTCAGACATGACTGAAAAATGACTAAACAAGACACAGCAAACTTACTACTACTCAAATGGGGGAAGAATAGTATTGAAGCATTTATATTTGAAATGGTACATTTTTGCTAGAAATGTTTTTGACTTGTAAGAGTTTATTATCTCAGATACTGACTATATCCCTTGACCCTCCTATTAGTGTGCCAGAGACACTTGTCTCCCTTTCACATGCTATACGCTTTTTACAGGAATAGACTAGAGAAAACAATTTGATGGTAGACTTTCCCCAGTCTATTAATTAGAATGAGTTACTACAGCAAAACCTATAACAATAGGAGTAATATAGCTCAGGAAAGGGGCTTACCTCTCAATACTTGAAAGGTGAGGAAACTGAAAGTTTAAAACTGACTCTGAATAGCTTTGAAAGTTACATGTTAAATTTATTATATACTTAAAAAGAAAAGTAAGTGGTACATGTCAGAGATTCGCAGTTTCATGCACAACCAAGTCCTCCTTTTTTGTGCTATAGTTTATATTTAGTATTTGTTAATTAAGTTCAGAATATTTTTTTAAGTTAAAAAAATCAACTGATGCTAAGTTGTTTTTATTTGCTTGAAGGTCATCATTTTAAACTTAAAGTACAATCTAATAGCATTTTGTTTATTGTAATCACACAGAAGTTGAATTGAAATCTTATATATTACTCTCAGGATTGATCACTTTTCCTGAAAAAAGACCTCAATCTACCACCTTATTTTCCCTTTTTTAAATGATTTTCAGCCTCTTCATAGATTATGGTATTGCATGACTCACAACCATACAAAATCAATGGCCCACCCACAAAACAATGAAGTATAGAGTGTATTTGAGCAAATGCAACATACAACAAACATAAGTATTGTTATATAGGAAAAGTTGAGTAAAGGATGTAATCAGAGAAATGTATGATTGGAAAAAGTAACCAGTTATCCAGCAAAGGCAAGATCACCAAGGGATAGCCCTTATGCTCTTAGAACCCACCCAATGTCCAAAAAATAGTAGGAAGATCTCCAATACGTTGAGTGGAGCCCCTATGGTAAACTTATGGGAGAACATGGGTAAGAGATGCATAGAGTTTGTTGACTGTAGTGATCAGAGGGGCTATGTGACTAATCCCATAGTCGGAGCAGGTTCAAACTAGTTGGAGCCGGTCTTCTGGTTTCTCTGGAAACTCCCCTTTACTATATACATCTGGAGCCCACTGTTTTGACCAAATGTTACCACTCCTGGAACTTCCCCAGCTTTCTTTATGGATTTTCAGCTGTTTTGCAAAATACCTTATGTAACAGGTTCAAGAGGCTGTTTCTCACGAGACTCCCTTCCTGTTGAGGTGAATTTAAACCCTTACCCTTCCGCCTCTCCTGGGCACTCCAGTACTTTGGTGTTATGTGGTGTTCCAAATTGCATTTCCCTTGTCTCAAGTGAAGACCCTTGTAATTGGTGCTCTATATTTTAGTTCCCCTTTGCAATGTTGGAGGGAATGCCCATGTTGATGGAAGCTTAGACGCATTGTAGCACATTAATTTCTAGATACCAGAAGCTCATACCCTTTTTACTAATGCTGTGTCACTGAAAAATTTCATTAACATGACCATCTTCCACAGCAATTTATGATATTGAAGTCTACTCTTACTAGTTATAATTTTTATAGACTAATGACTGTAATTTGCATAGCAACATAAGTTCACTAGTGAAAAGTGTTAGATTTGGAGTTAAGATGACCTCGGTTCAAATCCTATCTCTGCTACTCACCGACATGAATATGAGACAGTCACTTTATTTCCCTTTGAGTCATTTTCTTATCTCTAATATTAATAACCAGCATTTATATAACACTTTCAAGTTTGCAAAACTCTTTATGTGTTATCTCATTTGATTTTCACAACAACTCTGTAAGATTGCTGCTATTATTATTTCCATTTTGCAAATGAGGAAACTGAAGCTGGGAGAGAATAAGTGAATTTCCCAAAGTCACATAGCTAGTAGGTGTCTCAAGCAAGATTAAACACAGATCTTCCTGACTATACCTCTTTTGCTTTATCTACTGTACAATTTAGCTAAAATGAAGAGACTGGCCTGATCTAACTGCTTATTCTTCTTCAGACAATCAGGATACATTCAGTTTATTGTGATTTGGATCAATAGGTACATTTAAAAGAAGGACACTAGATCGGTCTGAATGACTCCCAAAAGAACCTGCAAGTCAAGACTCAGTCTGTCTACCTTGCTTTAGTCCCTTATTAGACTGCAAGGTCTGTGAGGAGCTCGTTTACATTTTTAAACCTCCTTTCCTAGTACATCATTCTGCGGAATTAACATTTCTTTTATTGAATTTATCAGAGGATCACTGAAAAACTAAAGCTAAAATTTTCATTTCAGAGAGATTCTCTCACCCGGCTTTGAGATTTGAATCAAAGAAAAGCTGTTTCTTAAATTTGGGCAGAAAGATAGAGAAGCTTCCAATGATTCACTCAGGGGAGAATATTCTTTCTTTATTATAATTTATAAAATTAAAAAAACTCACTACTTTATTTCCTAGGAATGTCCTCCTCTCTGTTGTGCCCAAACGCCATCTAGTGTTACTTTGATGAATAATGATCCAAATTGTTATGCACACAATACTAGCTAATGAAAATTAGGATACTCTTTACCATTTCTAATATTTTATTATTAATAATCACAAACCTAATGTGCCAATGAAGTATAATTAATAGTAGAAAAACACATTCATGATGTAGAAGCAGGCACTTAAGAGTTCATTCCAGAAAGTGATCAAATGAGCAGTTCATCAAATCCATAGTTCCACTTAACTACGAAAAGTCTAAAACTGTTCCTTCTGCTCAGTGGATAGACTATTCTCATCCTATTCATTAATATTTCCACTCTGAATTTACACATAAAATCTCATCTGTAATTTAAAATGAAAATGTCCTGGAAATCGTGCTTTGGAATGGAAATACGTTACTTTGGAATGATTGCTAGGTTGGGATTCAAGATTGCAGACGTTTAAGCCCAGGTTTACCGCTAATGACTGAGTACAGCCTTTAAAGGAGAGTTATAGCCTATTGCAATTGACTAAAATAATGTCTCATAAATATCCAAATGCAAAATTGCAAACTTCTAAATCGAGGCTAATTTTTCATAGTCTACCAAGAGGGAATTAATCAAAAAGTATTTCTATAATTAAAAAAAATCAACATAGGCTTTTTATGGAGGGTCTTTAATTGGCTTTCTGAAAATTGACAAATCAGCTGTGTCATAACAACTGTTGTTTGTTTTTCTGTGAGTAAATAATATAATTCAGTGATCAAAATGTATCACTGCCTTGGGAATACTACATACTTTGATCTGGTTTTGTGGGTACATTATATTAAACCTATGCTTGTATTATTCAAATTGTACCTCAAATAAGTCTTTAAAAATACTTTATGTAGATTCCGACATGCCCTATTATTTCACTAAGATAGTCAATAGCGTTAGCTAGGCACCGATTTATGGTGGCTAGAGTGTTGGACTTGGAATCAGGAAGACTAGAATAAGACTTACATGCTTAGGTGACCCTCCCTCCGCCCCCTCACACACACACACACACACACACACACACACACACACACACAAATGCACATGCACACGCACTTGCACGTGCACAGAAATGTCCTTATACATACATATGTATATTCACTGATTGATTCATTCCCTGGTCACTACAAACACACCCAAATCTTCCCCATTCTTAATCCCCCTCCCCCTCAAGCCTCAAACCCCTCCATTTGACTCTGCTTACTCCTCAATCTATTATTCTATGTGTTGTTTCTCCCTTTAATAGCCAGACCTTTAGTAAAAACCTGCTATTCTACTATGAGAATGCACTTCCTTCCTTTCCTTGTTACTAGGTGGCACAGTGGTTAAGGTTTGAATCCAGCCTAGCTGTATGACTGTAGGCAAGTCACTTAATCTTTGTCAATGAGAGTATCTAGCCTTTAGGATTCTTATACGGATCAAAGGAGATAATAGTTGGAAAGTACTTTAGCACAGAGCTGGCACACAGTAGATGTTTAATAAATGTTTATTTCCTTTCCTTTCTTTGTAGATACTGGCATATGTAATTGTATATGCCATAGGATTTGGCCTATATGTTGGTTAATTTTCCCTCCCCCTTTACTTTTCTTTAAGAGATAACTATATGAGATAGTGGAGGGGAACACGTTGAAAAATGAAGGTGATTTTAAAATAAAATAAAATAAAAGTAAAAGATGAAAAAGAAAATCTCCTTTCCTCTTCTTTACCTCCTACTCTAATCTCATTCTTTGCAATAGGGTTTTAATTCTCACCAATGATCTTCTAATTACCAACTCCACTACCCTTTGTCCAGTCTTCATCCTTCCTGCCCTATCTTGGAGCTTGACCTTAATGTCCATCCTCTCTCCTGGTTACTGTTTTCTCTGTGTCCTCACATTGCTCTCTCCAGGTTCTCCTAACATTTGCCTCATTATTCCTTGCTCTCCTTTGTGGGATCATCCCTTCCCCAATCCTAATTATGCCAATACTCCAGGCTCATCCTGGGCCCTCCTTTTCTTTCTGTACCCTCCTTTGGTGCTTTTATCAGTTCCCATAGTTTAGGAGGCACACGGGATAAAGAGCTAGTCCTGGAGAAAAGAAGGTCCAAGTTCAGATGGACTTACTAGTTGACCTTGGACAAACCACTTAACTTTTTTCTGCCTCAGTTCTTCCACCTATAAAATTAGGATAATGATAACACCAGCTTCACATGGCCATTATAAGGATCAAATAAGGTAACACCTGTCATTTGAAAATCTTAGAGCACTATATAAATGATATTTACTATTATTACTGCCATCTCTATAAAATGACTCCTAGCTTTAGGTATCCAAACCTCATCTTTCCCCTGAACTCCATGTCAGCATCACTATCTGCCTGCTAAACCTCTCTACCTATATATCCAGGAGGTATTTTAAATGTTAACATGTCCAAAACAGAACTCATGTCCTACCCTGAACTCTTGAACTACCATCCTTTAATACACCCAAGATCACAACCTCATTCTCTCTCACTTCTCATAGCCAATTGATCAATATGCATTGTGGGTTTAGCTCTCTCTCAATCAGTCTCTTCTTCAGGTTCTCATCCCCTCTCACTAGATTGCTACAATATCCTTTTAACATGTCTCACTACTTATAGTCACCCCTCTCGCCAATCAATTTTTCATACAACTGCCATAATAACCTTCCTAAAGCACAAGTCTGGCACTGTCACTCCTAGCTCAAGAAACAGCATAGTACCATGAAAAAAATGCTAAATTTAGAATCAAGACCTTGATCCAAATCCCAACACACTGCCACATACTACCTCTGTGACCCTGGGCAAATCATTTAGCCTCTGGGTCTCAGTTCTCTAATTTATAAATGGAAGGGATTGTACTATAAGACCTAAAGGTCTTCTGAGGTTTCCTATGGCCTCTAAGCTAGAATATAAAGTTCTTTGGCATTTAAAATCCTTCATAAGTTAGCTCCCTTTTACCTTTACAGATATATTCCCCATGACTTTCTCTCAAAGATGTGTCCAACAGAACTGTTTTCTATTTCCTCTCTATGACATTTCATTTGCTGCCTCAATAACTGTGGTCCATGGCTGGAAAGCTCCCCTTCTTGAAATTCTTCTAACTTCCCTAGATAATCAGCTCAGGTACCTCTTTCTATTTAAGGCCTTCCTTGATTTATCCTTAGTTTTTAGTGCTCTCTCTTTACCCCAAAATACAAAATGTATGCAAAGCAGTTTATTTATGTGTCCTTGACATCTCCATCAAAGAATGTAAACTCACCAAGAAAAAGAATTATTTCAATTTTTGATCTTTGTATACATAGCTACTAGCCCAATGCCTTGCACCAAGGAGAGACTTAACAAAAACCCTGTAGAATTGAATAAGCTACAACCTCTGAAAAATTCTAAATCTTTTTCTCCAAGATCAGCTGGCTGAATGGATGGGTAGCATTTTGGAATCAGATTCCCCAACAGAGCAATTCAACTCAACGCAACAAATTTCTGTCCTCAAATCAGAACCAAGTATTCTTTGCTTATATATATTTTAGGCACTAATCAATGTATTAATTATTACTATATTTATCTGTCCTATAGCTATACTTGGGCAGCTAGGTGGTGCAGTGGATAGAAAGCCTGGCCTGGAGTCAGGAAGACCTGAGTCAAAATGTGGCCTCAGACACTTCCTGTGTGACCTTGAGCAAGTCACTTAACCCTGTTTGCTTCAGTTTCATCTGTCAAATGAACAGGAGAAGGAAATGTCAAATCACTATGTACCTTTACCCAGAAAACCCCAAATGGGGGGTTACAAAGAATAGGAAGATGGCTCAAATGACTTAGCAACATCTCCATACTAGACTGAACTCTGAGTGCAAGTGTTTAGCAAAGTGTTCTATACATAACAGATATGAATAAATGTTTGTTGAATTAAATGAGGGGAAAAAAAGATGAGTTAAGCAATCAAGGATGTTATCTTTAAATTTTTTTTCCTATTTCAATTAATTCTTCCAGATGAATCAATGTGTCCAAACAGGACCACCATGGTATCATAATTTATCCTTTTCCCTACCTAGTGCCTCATTGTCTGTGCTTAAAATATCAATGAAAATGACTTATCTAATTAACTTTAATCCTCTTTTAGTATTGGGGTCTTCCAGGGCTCCTTTCTTTCTTCTCTTATTAAATGTCAATTTCAATAGCCTTTTGATAGGATTTCTTCTAATACTTAATACATAGAAATAAATAGGAATAAAGCCAAAAAATAAAATAAAAGAATAAAGCGGTTGGGCCCCAGGCTCTACATTTGAGGGGACAACAGGCGAGGTATAGTTGTTCAGGAAGATGAAACAACAAATGGTCTTTATCTCTACTAGATATAGATTTGAAGGATACATTTGCATGCCTTAGTTTCTAAACATCTTAATTCTAAACTCTGGTCGTTTCACTGAAGACAGCTGAATCAAAACTTGTATTTATCAACTTCATAATAAGTGAATTCCTCCATGTTTGGGAATATTATTCTTGTTAAGCCTCTTGACAAATCTCTTATTTTGTATTTCATGTTGGTAATCACCAGGAAGATTTACTTATATAATATGGTTTCATGTAGTTTTGAGAGCTTGATGGATATTTGGTTGGATGAAAGCATGTCAACATAATTACAGCTGAGACACTTCTTTCAAAGCCTGGAGAAACAACTATGAAACTTTATATAGAGTTTCCCCTCTTATATTTTTGGCTTTGGAAAACCCAAATCTAAGCTTTGCTTGTGCAATTGTAACTATTTTTTTAAGTTCCCGAAGAATAAAAAACACGCAGACACAAAACTGTAACAAAAATGCTGTCCTTTATAAACAACACTATATTAGAAAGTTTCTTTGTTTTGCTTAGAAGTGTGGAGGTTACTCTATTAATTGCTAAAACATTTGTTTCGTTAGCATGAACTATTTCTCTCTTGTTAAAAAATTTTTTTTCTGCCTAAATTGTTTTCTGACAAAACTTGGCTGCAGAATGTTACCAGTAACAATCAACAGAAGGAAAATAAACATACCCATGCAGCACGCTACTGTAAGAAAGGGGAAGAAACAAAAGCTTGAACAAAGCAAGGGCTTTACATTGTTTAAAAAGCACCTAAAACAAATGCCTATTTTTTCCCTGCAAAGGAAAGAGGAAGAGCTGCAGAAAATACAACTATATAAGGCAAAGGGAAGAAAAAAAGTCAGAAGGAAGGAAGATCCCGCTGGCTTTGTAGCCATTTTATAAAAAGCACGTGTACATTTGAACTGGTTACAAAGAAACTGAATAAGGATTTCAAGATTCGAATCTTTCTCTCCCCACCTTGACACCAAATCCCATGTGGCTCCAATGGAGGAGAAAATAAGAAAAGCTATCTGATCTAAACATATTTGAGTATTACAATCACAGCAGACAGACAGACATCAGGTGGCTGGTAATTGTAATAAAGGTCACAGACAGCTAACATTATTCTGATCAAATTCACCATAGGAGACAATGTCATTTCTCCTAATCTTCCAGTTTCCTTAACCAAGTCAGAACATTTTACCTCGAGCACATAGTTTTGTTTTTTTTTTTAATTACATTTCATTTATAAATAAATCAAGGAATACAACCTGAATTTCAGTATGGTTGATGGCACAAAATCATGTCACATTTCTTTTTTCCTTAAAACTTGCTGTTAGATGAACTTTTCCATTGTTGTATCAAAGTTCTAGGCAAACAATCCATCTCTTTTACATCGCTAATGGAGTCTTCAGGATCTTCCATTTAAATTCTAGTCTAAATTCCATTCAAGGTGGACCAACATTTATATTATGGTCCTCTACACAGTCTACAATTGTGTGAATTATTTACGGTAAAGTGTGATACTTACATTTATTGATTTATACAGTAAACCTTACAACTTTTTACCTCTTCAGAAAAAACACAAAATTGGAACACTAATGCCTTGTTGGTGGAGTTGTGAACTGGTCCAACCATTCTGGAAAGCAGTTTGGAATTATGCCCCAAAGGCTATAAAACTGTGTGTACTCTTTGACCCAGCAATACCACGTCTAGGTCAGTATCCCAAAGAGATCATAAAAGTGGGAAAAGGACCCACATGTAAAAAATATTTATAGAAGCTCTTTTTGTGGTGGCAAAGAATTGGAAATTGAGGGAATGTCCATCAATAGAGGAATAGCTGTATAAGTTATTGTATATGAATGCAATGGAATACTCCTGTGCTATGAGAAATGGTGAGCAAGCAGACTTCAGAAAAACCTGGAAAGACTTATATGTACTGATGCTGAGTGAAGTGAGCAGAGCCAGGAGAATGTTGTACACAGTAACAAACACAATGTACAATGGTCAGCTATGATAGGCTTAGATCTTCTCAGCAATGCAAGGCTCTAATAAGACAACACCAAAAGACATGCACTGGAAAATGCTCTCCACTTCCAAGAAAGGAACTTTGGAGTCTGAATGTAGATGGAAGCAGACTATTTGCTCTCCTTTTCTTTTGTTGTTTTGTTTTGTTTCTTCTTTCTCATGGCTCTTCCCATTACTTCTATTTCTTCTTTACATTACAACTAATGTGAAAATATGTTTAATATGAATACATAAGTGGAGCCTATATCAGAATGCATGCTGACTTGGAGTGGGGAAGAAGAGGAAGGGGGAGAAAATTTGAAACTCAAAATTTTATAGAAGTGAATGTTGAAAACTAAAAAAAAAAATTAATTAATAAAGAAAAACATGCAATATGATCTCTTTTAGCTACAATTACCTCTTTCCCTCTGTTTGGCATTGAGTTCACAAGACTGAAACATTCTTTAATTCCTTATTATGAAACTACTTATATTAAATATTAAATGTATCTTTGATGATTTATTTTTCAGGTCTATCCTTAATTATTGTCCATAGATATTTTTAAAATTAAATTTTATTTTCAAATGAAGATTCATCTTCCATCCCTCCTTCCTCTCCCACCCCTTTGAGAAAGCATGAAGATGAAACCCATATTACAAACATGTATAGATGACCACTTTTTTTAAAGTTTCAATTTGTATTTTGAGACCACTAACTCTGTATCAGAAGCTAGGTAGCATGTTTAATAATGAGTCCTCTAGAACTGTGTTTGGTCATTGTATTGATCAGAGTTACTATCTTTCAAAGTTATCTTTACAATATTGCTGTCATTGTATAATTTGTCCTACTGGTTCTATTTGCTTCACTCTGGGTCAGTTGATATGAATCTTCCTAGGTTTCTCTGAAACTGCTCCTTTTACTGTTTATTATAGCACAATATTATTACATCATATGCACATACTTTACTTTGTTCAGCCAATTCCTTGCCAGCACAAGTACGGCTATAAATATTTCTTGTACATGTAACTCTTTTTTTCCTTTTCCTTTGATTGTACTTTGGAGTATAAACCTAGTAGCAGCACCACTGAGTCAAAGAGTATTCAAAGTTTAATATTTTTGGAGGGGGTATATTTCCATATTGCTTTACAGACTAGTTAGATCACCTCATAGCTATACCAACTATGAAATAATGTACCTGTTTATCTAAAGTTTCTTCAGCATTTGTCATTTTTCTTTTTTGTTCAGTTTTGCCTATCTGATGACTGAGGTAGAACATAAGAGTTGCTTCAATTTGCTTTTCTCGATTAATGATTTAGAGCATTTTTTCACATGGCTATTGATAGCTTGGGCAGCTAGGTAGCACAATGGATAGAGTACCAGGCTTGGAGTCAGGAAGACTAATCTTCCTGAGTTCAAATCTGGCCTCAGGCACTTAACCCTAAGCAAATCACTTAACCCTGTTTGCCTCAATTTCCTCATCTATAAAATCAATCAGAGAATGAAATGGCAAACCACTCTACTATCTTTGTCAAGAAAACCTCAAAAGAAGTCAAAAAGAGTTGGAAAAAACTGGGAAAAACAACCAAAACATTGATATCTTAGATTCCTTCCTTTGAAAGCTGCCCATTAATTTCCTTTGACCATTTATCAGTTGGGCAATTAGCCAATAGGTTTCAATCGGGTTTAAATCTGGTCATTGATAAAGACATTGAAATATTTTTATCTCTATCTCTTGGCCAAGCTTCTAACTTTTGTGACATGGTATGATGTAAAGTCATGTTGTAGCATCCATTTCCATTTGGAAAATTTTGTGATTCTAAAACAATTCTACTTTTCAGTGTACCAATAAACTTAATGAGAATAAGCCTTCCAGGCCCACTGACATTTTTTTTGGCCCACTGATATTTAAAAATCCACAAGACTTTTTTGGTTAATATTTCATTGTGTGATGAAGATCCTCAGTAAGTCTTACAGGCTCACCTGGACATCTTCTGACAATGTTTTCTATCATCTTGAATGAAAAAGTGAGTTTAATTAGTAAAATTTGTCCTTTCCAAACTTCAGTGTTCCATCAGTTTTGAATTCCATCAGTTAGCAGCTTCTTCTTCTTCTTCTTCTTCTTCTTCTTCTTCTTCTTCTTCTTCTTCTTCTTCTTCTTCTTCTTCTTCATCTGCTTCTTCTTCTTCTTCTTCTCCTCCTCCTCCTCCTCCTCCTTCTCCTTCTCCTTCTTCTCCTCTTCCTCCTTCATTTTCTTCTCCTCCTCTTCCTCCTCCTCCTCCTCCTTCATCTGATCTTCTCATCATTCTTCCAATGTGAATTACACTACAGAAGAATTAATAGCAACCCCTTCCCTTGGAAGGCCTTTACTTGTTTTCTGAGGAAACCTTGTTCTAAACAGTTTGTCAATTGTTTTCCGTTTTCAACCAAAATTTGCTTTTCCATTTTGCTAAAAGTATGCAGTTTTATTGCAGACCTAAATAATCACTGAAACAGTTCACTTACCCAAATCAATAGCTATACAGTATATAGGCAGCTAGGTGGTACAGCAGACAGAGTACTGAACCTGGAGTCAGGAAGAGCTGACTGGGTAAATCACTTACCATGATGGCCTCAGGTTTTCCAACTATGAAATGGATATAATAATGGCACCCAACTCATGCAATTGTTATGAGATTTGTGAAGCTCTTTGCAAACAAATCTTTAAATCCTGGCTATTATTATTATTGTTATTCTTCTTATTATGTACTATTCAAGAGCTATAACTCTTGTACATTTCCTTGGAGTAATATCCATGTTTAAATAGATATAGATTTGAAAACACGACAAAAGAGAGCAACAAGACAGTTGTGTGTGGCACAAAATCTATCTGGTGAAATCATCTAACGGCTAACTAAAGACGGGGAAGTGAGCTCTGACCAAAGTTGAAGTGTGTTAAGTTGGCCTAGAGTCAGAGATGTATGCAGGAATGACATACTGCAAAATGAAACCTTATTAAAATTAGGGCTTGTCCCAAATAATTTGCGAATTACTGTGCAATCTCATCAAACAGGCCTCTTTACTATTCCCCATGACATTCCAAAAAGATAGTCATTGTAAATTGTTTAGCATAGTGTCCGGCATATAGCAAGCAAGCACTATGTAAATGCTCTTATCATCATTAATTGTCTCCTGGTTTATGGTTCTTTGCCCTATGCCTACAATACACTCCTTCCCTCCCTCTGCCTCTTGGAAGCTGTAACTTCCTTCAAGACTCACCGTCAAGACTCTCCCAATTCCCTCACTGCAGGTGCCTCTCCCTCACTAGAAATGACTTTGTATTTATTTTCTAGATATTTTGTATTTACTTGTATGTGGACATACAGGCAAAAGACGTAGACGTTTAATATACTGATTTTTTTGTGACTGTTCATCCTTCTTTCTTGAAGGGGACTAGTGACCTCAGCTGGGTGGTGTCTTGGCTTACAAGTGAATGTCATGAAAGGGGTTTGAAAGGGTTTATTTTGTTTGTTTCAGAGATCTTTCAGGCCTCAGGACTGACATGCTTATGTCTTCCCCATCATAAGTCAATGCTCACTCTCAAATTCCATAAGAAAATGACTCCAAACTCATGAACTGGGATTTATTGCAGATAAAAGTTGCTGCTAGGAAGCCCTAAAAGTTCTTCTGTGAAACACCAGGTTTTTTTGTACTACTTTTATTTTTGTTCCATCTCTAAGGTCTGGCACGGTGTTTGATGAATAGTAGGTATTTAATAGGTACTTATTGAGTTGAATTCCTTTGATATATGATAAGTCAAAAATATGGTCCTTCATTTACAAGGACAACTTACACACTGTCAACAGGGCATGCATACAGTATAAAGTGATGGCTGCAATAATGGCAGCCGTGAGTCACCCTTTGCTATTTCCTGGACCCTCAAAAGCATGTTGGCATAGTAGTTTAGCTAGTTTGTCTTGATGCAAGGCAAGTTACTTTTACCTCTCAAAGTCCTAGTTTCCTCATCTCTAAAAAGGAAATACTATTACCATTCTCATTTTTTTTTTAAATGATGGAATTCTACATAAATATGTACTGTTCCTATGATTAACAAATTAATTTTTTAAAGGATTTAAGCTTCTACTTTGTGACAGTGACATAAATAGACAAGAGATGTCAACTGATCAAATCAGCAAGCACCAACAATGTGCCAGGCATTGTGCTAATGAGTGAGGATACAAAGAGGCAAAAGATAGTCCCTGCTCTCCAATTTGGAACTATGTCCAAAGGGCACACCCTGGGCATGCCCTTTGATCCAGCAACACTACTACTAGGTCAGTATCCCAAAGGGATCATAAAAAAATAAAAAGGACTCACATGTACAAAAATATTCGTAGTAGCTCTTTCTGTGGTGCTCAAGAACACCACATCAATAGGGGAATGACTGAATAAGTTGTGGTATATGAATGTAATGGAATGCTATTATGCTATAAGAAATGATGAACAGGTGGACTTCAGAAAAACCTAAAAGGATTTATATAAACTGATGCTGAGTGAAGTAAGCAAAAACAGGAGAACTTTGTACACAGTAACAGCCACATTGTTCAATGATCAACTTTGATGGACTTAGCTCTTCTCAGCAATGCAAAGATCTAATACCATTTTAAAAGACTCAGGATGGAAAATGCTACCCACATCCAGAGAAAGAACTACAGAGTTTGAAAATTGAAGCATACAATTTTCTCCGTCTCTTTTTTTCTTTCTTGTGGTTTTTCCCTTCTGTTCTGATTCTTCTTTCACAACATCACTAATGTGGAAATATTTTTAATATGAATGTACATATGTAGCCTATATCAGATTGCATACTTTCTTGGGGAGGGGGGAAAATTCAGAACTCAAAATCTCATTAAAGTGAATGTTGAAAACTAAAAATAAAACTTCTCAAGAAACTCACAGTCCAATGTACAAACAACTATGTATAAGAAAGACATATAAAGGACAAACTCTTGAAAGTCAAGGCACCAAGATTGAGGTTCTTGGAGAAGATAGGACTTTAGCTGAGACTGGGATGAAGTCAGAAATCCAAAGCCAAGATAATCTGCTCAAATTAACACAAACTAGTTTGGGGGTTCTAGAGAGAAAAGTGGTGGAGATGAACAGCTCTGAAGATGTAACCAAGAAGACAGTTCAGCTGTAGAGAAGATAAAAAGGCCCAGGTTCTTATGGATATTAGTGGGTCACGTGATGATGCCTGGGACTCTCTAGGGCTTAGGAGCAAATCAGATGGTGGGATGCTGAGTGACAACTTAGGATGCAATGGTTGGGGAGATTGTTGGTAATAATAATAGCAGTCATTGATTTGGGCTTTAAAGGTTTATAATGTTATTTACATACATGTTAATAATCATGGTAATTATACTAGTAATTGACTAGGGGACTTTTGTTTCAGTTGGGAGTTTGTGCAAGAGGGTTACTACACCTAAACAAAGAATCAGGTATCCTGTACAAGACTGGATATTACTTGAGACTCTTACCAGATACCATGTCACCCTGAAGCAAATACTCAAAATAGAATGTCTGCCCATTTTTCATTAATAGCTTATTTTAATTGATTGACTCAACAATCCACAGACAAAAACTGACTAATATAATGAGAACTAGTTTCATAGAGTTCAGGGTTTAATTTGCCTAAAATACATCCAATTTTAAAACCACAATGTTGAAGAGGAAATGGGTACATTAAATATCTGTTGGAAGAAATGTAATAAGGAGACTAATTTGTATTCCATTCCCTGCCTAAGCCTTCAATTTAAATATCTATATTGCAAGATATATAGTGAATCAAGTTCGACCTTGCTCCACTCTTCTGCAGAATTTCCTTAAAAGAAGAATTCTTCGGCATATTTTGCTTTGCTGCTTTCAGACTTATATCAGTCCAAATCCTACTTAGCCCAAAAAAACCGGAGGAAAGGGTTCTGGGCAGAAGTGCGCTGGAGCCAGTCAATTGTTAAAATTTCAGAGTGATCATTTTACACTTTGGAAATGGACAGATGTTAACCATCCAGGCTTGATTGTTTTGTTGATTAGTTAGACTTAAGAAAGTGATGGAGAAAATGTCAGTAATGCAAGTTAAATCTAAAAGTGTATCATATTTTCAGAGAACTGACTATTAAACATTTTACCAGCATACTTGTGGTTCTGGGCCACCTCAATTCTAGAGGACTCTTGAGTCTATGTTGGTTCCAGCACTAAACCACCTAACCTTGAACTTTATTCCAGAGCAAGACTCTTAAAGACTGAGAATGATCCAAGACTTGAGTTCTCAAGGATTCTTGGAGTATTTATCCTTCATTCCAGACCTCAATACAAACCTGTAGTCTAAGGGTTTGGAAGTGGCTTGTTTAGCTTCCAGCTTTGGTAGAATGAGGCCTATTTATATGGGTTTCACATGATCTTGGATCTATACTTGGAGGGGGCTCTAGAGGCCACCTTGTTTTATGGAGGAGAAAACTGAGGTCCAGGGAGGTTAAGCGAATTGCCCAAAGTCACATGGGTAGGGATTTGAATCCTATCTAAAGAAAGAAGCAGTGTTCAACAAAAGAACTTCTAGGGCTTCCTAATAACACCTTTCATCTGAGATAAATTCCAGTTCATGAGATTGTAGTCATTTTCTTACAGAATTAGAGATCCAGTATTGAGTTTCGATGGGGAGGACTTAAGCATGTCGGTCCCAAGGTCTGAACCGTTTTTGTAAAAAAAACTGAAAACAAAAACAAAAACAAAAAAATCTAAAAAACTTTCAGTCCCCTTGTGTGACATTCACTTGCAAATCAAGACATCACCCTCCTAACAATGTCCTTGGTCATCTTCGAGAAAGAAGGATGAACAACAGCATACTAAATATCTATATCTTTTAAAATTATGGGCAGTTTTGGGGACAAGATACTGTCAAGAACTAAGGAAAGAAACCAAGAGTGATACCTTGAGATCAGAGTATATGAGCATCTTATTTGAAAATGATTTAATCAATCTAAGTCACAAAATACTAGTTAAATGTATATCTATAAAAGTACAGAATATTTTTAGGGTGGAGCTCTTTATCTAAGTTCTGTGAACTTGTCTAAAATATACATATATCTATGTATATACATACCCACATATAGAAGTATTTCAATATAATTTTTCTGTAATCCTATGCATTTTATTTTATGATTTTAAAAATATTATTCTGAAAAGAGGTCCATGAACCTTATCAGACTGTCAAAAGTGGTCTGTAACACCAAAAAAGTTAAGAACCTTTGCTCCAGAGGAAGTTACTTGGTTAATTTTTCAAAATTATTTCTATGAGGAAAAAGTTTTTGCCCAAATTGACTGTACTTGAAAAAGGTAGGGAGAATCTTTGCAAAGTGGGGGGCCTGTGGTTATATAGTGTTGCATACATTGCCATAGTGTTTTGATAGGTTTGGTACTTCTACAGAACTACTTTTTTCCCTCTTGTTTTTTGTTAGGAAGGTTTGCTTATGAGTAGAGGAGGAAGAGTGATACATCTAGAAATGAAGGTTTTGAAACAAACAATATTAATTTTTAAAAGTAAAGAAATGCAAGAGAAAAAAATAATCATTGTAAAAGGGCAACTCTGGATCAACTAAATTTAGTCATTTAGAATAAAATGTATTTCACATACACACTGATATATTTATACATAACCAACCACATATATTATTTTGGCTTCCCCTGTAGACAAATTCAATTTAGGAATTAATATTGTTCCACTTATACCAAGAAAATGATATGGCAGGAAGTTGGAGGTTTTATAGATTTTAGATTTTATTAGTTTATAGATTTTATAGGTTTACAGGTTTTAGGAGTATTCAGGTTAAATGCATGTGTTCATCCTTCGTTCTGAAGAAGACCACGCCATCGGAGAAATAATGACATGACTTGCACTTGACTTTGTTTTGAGCGAGGGAGGGCTGTGCAGGTCACCAGCCTCACTTCTCCTCCAGAGCCATCTGAATCCAGTGACCAGATATTCATCAGGATGACTGTAGATGACCCAAGATGAGGCAATTGGGGTTAAGTGACTTGCCCAAGGTCACACAGCTAGTGAGTGTCAAGTGTCTGAGGTGAGATTTGAATTCAGGTTCTCCTGACTTCTGTACTGGTTCTCTATCCACTGCACCACCTAGCTGAGTGTACTGGGATGAATAATAATCTAATAGCTAGAATTTAAATAGTATTTTAAGGTTTGCAAAGAACTTTATAAATATTGTCTCATTTAATACTCACAACAACCCTGAGAAGTAGATACTATTAGTTTCTCCATTTTATAGATGAAGAAACTGAGGTAGGCAGAGACTAAGTGACTTGCCCAAGGTCACACAATTAGCTACTAAGTATCTGAGAAAGAATTTGAATTCAGGTCTTCCTGACTCCTGGTCTAGTCTATTTGGAGTGGAAAGGATTTTAGAGATAAGTGACAGCAGGCTAATTCCACCCTCTACCTCCAATATTCAGCTATGGAATGATGAGGCTGGAAAATGAGAGGCTGACCCTGTCATAACTTGGATCTATCCAGATTTCCACTCTTCCTTGGAAAAGGAAAAAAAAGTACTGTAAGCAGGGTTACCTAGTGGGTAGAGTACTATCCTGAGATCTGGCGCCAATCCTACCTCTAAAGGCTTACTGGCAGTATGACAAATCACATCATTTTTCAGCTTGTTTCTTTATCTTTAAATCTGGGGAGTGGGGAGGGTGTGGTGTTACTGGATGGCCTCTACTACACCATCCAGCTTCAAATGTGTGGTACCACCAGGATTGTATTATGGCTCAAAGTGCAGCTGTAACATTTACTGGCTTTGTCCATCAGTCAATTGTCAACTGGTCGATGTGTGGTGTGGTGTGAGTCTAGTGAAAATTAATAGCGGATTTGTGTAATCAGAGAGAATCCCAGTTCGGTTCATTTGTGTGACACTGGGCATATCATTTGGGATCTCCAAATCCTTATCTATCTAGAAAAGGAAAGTATTTGACTAGCTAATCTTTAATGGACCTTTTGAATTCCAACATTCCAATATTCCTTGATTGGATGATTTCAGAGTTGCTAAGCAGATGCTAACTAATTAGAAACTTATAAGACAACTCTTTATCTTTCACAGTAAAACATTCTACAGAGGAATAGAGAATTATTAGTGACAGTCCCTTTCCCTTGTCTTTCAGGGTGGTTAGGCACTTTTCTTACGTTAATTCCCTGTGAAAGTGGTCAGTGTGGTATAAACCTGTTCCCAGTCTGGTTAGGTACACAAAAGGCTACAATAGACAATTGGAGTTTTTTACTCTGCTTTTATCTTGCAGTAGGTCAGCTAAAAAAGAGAATAGTTGGAGAGACTTTGGGGCAATTGAATGTATATACAATCAAAGTAAAGGAGTAAGAAACTTTCTCTCAAAGAGTCTCCCAGAACAATGACTAAGGATGATTAGAAACTAGGTAGCAAAACACAGAAAGAGTAGTTGGGTTTTCTTTCCATTCATTCATTCATTTGCTGTGTGAAACAATGCTAATAATTGGCTTAGATTATATAAATTAGAATGAGTGTTTCTAAGGTGAGGAATTTCTATTGAAAATCCTTAGGTTTGGTTTTTCTTCCCTTTACTATCTTGCATTCTAATGTATAAGACTGATAACTAATAATACTAATACTGTTGCTAGTAGTAGTAGTAGCTTTAGTAGTGGTAGTAAATAATATCCCTGATATAACACTTTATGATTTGAAAAACCCTACACCATTTTATTGTACAACAAAGACACTATTGTTATCTGTATCTTTTACCGATAAGGAAACTGAGGCAAACATAAATTAGTGATTTGCCTAGGTTACAAAACTAGTATATGTCTGAGTTAGAATTGATTTAAACGCAAATCTTTCTGATTCCAGGTCCAGGACTCTTTATCCACTGATCCACCTAGGTTCTTCTAGGTAACCAAAGTTAAGTGTAATTTTTTTTGAATTAGGCCCTTTCAAGTATTGGTGAAGCCTTCACTCTCACTTCTTCTGTTTCATGAATATATACATATATATATATATATATAATTTCAATATTATGATTATAAATTCCAAGCTCTGTGCTCTCTCAGGTACATATTATGGATGTTGGGGACCTCCAGAAAGTAAATTTTATGACTTCTTTTCAAATTTTGCCTATAGAGATTTTTGAAACTTGCTCTCGAAATAAAATGTGCCCAACACATTTATTAGACAACTGTTTAAAAATGTACTTTTTTTTTTCTTTTGGAAAGAACTTGTTCCCACACCACCCCTCTACTCTGATTCTGATCCTTTACTTCAATCAGGTTAGCATTCTTAAAAGTCAGATGGAGTGGGAAGGGGTGGTGGTAGATTTTTATCTTTCCTCTTCTCCCTCAATGTTTTCCTTATTTTATTTTAAGATAAAATAAATCAAACTTCCTCTTTGTTGCCTAAAGCATGCCCTTCTATCCACAAAAATACCCTTTTTCAAAAGTATTAAATTTATCATTAGAACAGTGACTGACACATAGTAGGTGTTTATTTCCTCCCTTTACCCTTCTCTAGGCTAGATAAGTTAGAAAAAGTCAAATGCATAATGACAAATACATTATCTTTCATTTACACTCTCTTCTAACTAATCATGCCAGGTGGGTATACAATTATTACTTCCAAGACTATGGAAACTTGATCTTGGGTAAGTCATTTAAGGGAAAAATAATAGCACATCCCTCACAAAGTGGTAATGAGGATCAAGTGAGATAATGTATGCAAAATGTTTTGAAAATTTTAAATTACTGTATTAATGTCAACTATTAGTATTCTTAAATCTCTAAGAACATCGATTTCCTTAGATATAAAATGAGTTGTAACTTCCCATTCTACTTTAAATATGTGACTCTAGGTTTCAAATGAGGAAACTGAGGCTCAGTTAAGTTAATGATGCCCATAGTTCATACCTAGTGACAGAATCAGAATTAAAATGCCTGTCTTCTGATTCTGAAGACAGTGATCTTTGAATAGCACCTGTTGCCTGACCCTACCGTCAACTGGTTAAAACCAATGGTTGATTATCATGGCAACACTTTCTGGTTGGTGAAAACATTGCTCTTACTTTTTAGAAAGGTATCCTTTTAAAAAAAATATTTCAGTGGATCTCCTCAATGAAATGATTAGATTTATGAAGATCAGCCTATATTATATTTTGGAATTGTATAGTGCTTTCAAGGATACTTGGCTGTTCCCTATAACAAAGGTGCAATTTAAAAAAAATACTAATATTCTCCCAGTGAAGCTATATAACTTTGAATTATTGAACTGTCATCTCCAAAGAATTACAAATTACAGATGAACTCTCCACCCACCCAATAAGACTAACATAATACAATAGAAAGTGAAAATGAAGTCAAGAAAGCTGTGTGCATTAATAATAAAGAGACCCAAAAGATAATTTAATGTTTAAGGCACAAGAGTTATAACAAAATAAAACATGCATATATTTTACATTGTTTATATGAACACCAAAAATACAATTCAAGACAAACTTGTATTTTAAGATTTTGAAACCACGTGTATCACAGCCAGAATTTTGAGTTAAAAGTATCCTTTTGAAACAGACTCTTTTTCAGTGTGTCTTTTGTTTCCTTAAAAAATTTCTCACACTAAATCCTACTCAATCTAAAGGAAAATGATAGGTGCTTATTTTTCCATTACCCTGTACAATCTCATAACTAGCATGGTATCTCTGCCTCCTGAAAGCTCTTTAATAAGCAGTCTTGGGTAGTTCTTTTGCCATGCATTTTAAGAGTGAAATTCATTATAGCAAGTCTGCCTGAAAATGAAACTTGATGTTCAATAGCACAGGAATAGCTTTGCCTAAAACAATTAAGTGCTTTATGGAGGGGCAATTGCAGTAAGGGTTTACGACTAATTTCAACGACCTCCAAAATGTTTCCTTTCTTCTTCTAGAGAAATCATGATTATCCCTAGCACAGAAACTGACTTTTCAGTCAGTTTTTGGTATCCCAAAGTCCTTAAGAAGCAGTTTTAACCCCTTCCCTAAAGAGAATTATAAGAGCTGATTTTAGGAAAAGTATTATAAAGTCAGGGACAGTATCTTGCCCAAATAAAATAAAACATTGGCCAGAAAGATCCTCTAAAGTTCCTGGCTCTCCTTGGAGAGTACACCTGCGTACAGCCTTATAAGAATCCTTTCCTTAGTCACTTGAGAGAACCTAGCCCTTGTCAGTTCCTGAAGTAATAAATCTTTTCTGAAAGAAAACACAAGGATTCTTGCTTTCTCTTACCTGAAGTGAAAGCAATGGATCAGCCTGGTTACTACTGTGACCATCTTTCTCAGTTCCACAATAGGCAGGGAGTGTCAAAATCAGAAGCAGAGAAGAAAGCAGAAATAATTCCAGTTCCTCAAAGAATTCTCCCAGGGCAGTTTTTTTTTTCCTGCCCCTCCTTTTTCCCTGTTACTCTTTCACTAGACATAAGAGGCTAATGACTCTCTCTGCTCCATCCGGGTAGCAACTACAAGTCTGTCACTTTTCTCCATCATTATGGAAGCTACCAGAGCAGGTCAGGGCTGGAAAGGAGACAGAGTCCATTGCAAGAGCTCTGAACAGGGGTTGTCTCTTCAGGCTGTTGCTGCTGCATAGGATGAGATTGCTGCTGCTGCTTCTGGGGCTTTAGTTTAGATTTCCAGGCTCAAGGATTAGCATCGGAGAAAGCACTGGGAGGGCTTTGCTTGATTCGACTCTGTCCCAGCTGATAGAGTGCGGACAAGAGCTTCCCATCTGTGAATAAACCTGCCCTGTTTACTGAGCATGCCCAGCTTCACTGCTGGGGACCTTGCTGTGGGTGGTTTCTCCTTACCCAGGTTTGAGCAAATAAGACAGGGAACAGGGTCAGGAGGGAGATAGAGGAACTGGTTTAATGAGGAGGTTATAGCTGAAAAGGTGAAAGGACAAGCAAATGCTTAGCCTGAACATAGTGGAGACTTAATAGACATTTGTTGACTAACTGATTGAAAATTGGCTCTGAAGAGAACATTAATAGTATTTGTCAACCTCTGTTAACATGAATAAGCCAGATAGAACTGGGTCAATCACATGTGACTGGCCACAGGGTAAGTAGATATGTGTTTATTCATCGGGCAACTGAAAAGCCACCACCAAGACCAAGTGGGATTGAAAGGAAGCAGCGTTACTAATTTTGAAGATCCAGTCTATGTGCCCAAATTGTACCCTGTACTATAAAAATCAGCTTTCATTTGTCCTATTTTGATGGAGATCATACCGGTGTCCCATTTAAAGACTCCTTGTTACCATAATGGGAATGGGTATCACTGCCACCTGATGGTGACGATCTCACTCTGTCTTCCCTACCCTCCCAAGGTCTTTAAATCCTTTTTTCCTATGAAAATCCTTTCTTTTTGGTTTGTTTTTTAGTTTCTCTATCCTATGAGGGTTTTTCCTCTGCATCAAGAAGTTTTTATTGACCACCACTGGGTTAAGGACAGTTAAGCAGAAGAAATACAAGGTCTTCAGAAAGTCTTTGTAGAGTTTTAAATTTTTTAACTTTAATACCTAGTCATGGTAGAAATTGAAATTTGTATTTAAAGATCAAATTCATTCTCTTCTCATTTATATTAGGGATTTAAACTCTACTAGTCATAGCACACAGATTACTTTTTAATTTATGGGCCTTTTTTCAGTTCCCATCTTTTTTCATTTCTAAGTAGCTTTTGACTTTAATCATTCCCTTTTCAATCAATCATGTCTCAAGTCAATCAATGAGTATCTACTATGTGTGAGACACTATGATAAGCATGGGGAATATAAAGAAATATGCAAAATAGTCCCTGCCCTCACGGAGCTAACATTCTATTCAGGGACACAGCATGTACCTATACATATATATATGTATGTATGTATGTATATATATACATATATATATATACAGAGAGAGAGAGAGAGAAAGAGAGAGAGAGAGAGAGAGAGAGAGAGAGAGAGAGAGAGAGAGAGAAGAGAGAGAGAGAAATATACACAGTTTTGAGACATCAGTTTCCCATTTCTCCTCTATTCTTTCTAACTATTCCTTCAGGGATTCCTCATTTTCTCCCCCTGACTCCTGGATAAAGATGTTCTCCAAAAGCCTGTGCTTGACCTTCTTTTATCTCCCTACACTCTCCCGTTTGGCAGTCCAGTTTATTCCTACAGCTTCAACACCACTTTTATGTTGCTGGCTTCTAAATTTATACAATCAACGCTGACCTTTTCATCTTCTGCCACAATATATTCTGTGATTCATTAACATTGATCTCCTTATTGTTCCTCCCACAGAGTACTCCATTTCCAGACTACAGACATTTTTCTCTGGCTGTGTCTGTATCAGAAATTCTCTCCCTCCTCATGTCTGCCTTCCGGCTTTTTCGTGTCCGCTAAAATTGATCTTCTATAGCTTTCCCGATCTTCCTTAAACTAGTGCCTTCACTATGTTGATTATCTCTAATTGATCCTGTATGTAGTTTGTTTATATATGTTATTGTTAAGTTAAATATCAAGGGACTTTAGTCAGGATCACACAGGACTTTGCAGATTACACATGAGAAGATCAGAGGGATTGAAATAAGATATTGCACGAAGAAAAGGAGACTGGACTACAAGCAAGGATCAATCACCAAGCAAAAGTGAGCATAACCTTTCAGGCAAGTAGACAGACATTCAATGAAATAAGGGATTTCCAGACCTTCCTTATGAAAAGGCCAGAGCTCATTAGAAAATTTCATTTTCAAATACAAGACTCAAGAGAGGCATAAAAGAATAAATAGGAATAAATAGGAAGAAAACTTGCTATTTAATATGGACAAACTATTTACCTCCCTATATGGGCATTACCTCCCTCTAAATGAGCACCTAAAAAGGCCAATCTAAAAAGGCCAAGGTCTCCTGTTGCATCCTGGGCCATCTCAAGTCATCCTGGTGCATTGATGATTGTCTGGTCACTGGATTTAGATGGCCCTGGAGGACGAGTGAGGCTGGTGATCTGCACAGCCCTCCCTCACTCAAAACAAAGTCAAGTGCAAAGTATGTCATTACTTCTCTGATGTCATGGTCTTTGAAAATGAAGGACAATCACAGATTGTGAGTAGACTGAGTTGCCTTAATGAGGACCCAGCTAGCTGGGTAACCCAGCTCATCCTCTCCCTTCTGTCTCCCTCTCCCCTTCCTTTGGGGTTTCAGGGCTTACTGGCTAGATGTCCCTTCCTTCCTTCCTTTCTCCCTCCTTCTTGTTCTCAAAATCTTAAACCCAGTGCACTCTGAAGCTCATAGGTTGGACAACAATAGGACCCTGCCCAAGCTCCGCTTAATGGCTGGCTTACAATGATTATCACCAGTAACAATGTCTATTGATTTGGTTATTTTTCTCTTGTTCATTAAAAGGGCCATTCCCTGACTACTTCTTAAAGAGGCCTATTCACTCAATGCCTCCCTCTAAGTGAGTACCTGAAAAAGCCAAGGTCTCCCATTACATCCTGGGCCATATCCAGTCATCCTGATGAACCCAAAAGGCCCAGGAGGAGAAAGTAAAGTTGGTGACCTTGCACAGCCCTCCCTCACTCAAAAAAAGTCAAGTGCAAGTCATGTCATCATTTCTCCGATGTCACGGTCTTCTTTGAAGATGAAGGATGAACACAGACTGTTGTTAAACAGTTCTTCGGTCATGTTGGACTCTTTGTGATCCCTTTTGGGGTTTTATGTACATGTGTACACATATACAAACACATGTATATGTAAATACATGCATTTGTATATATGCACATATAAATGACATTTTATACATTTGAATACATGTGTATGTGTATACATACAAAGGTTTGTTGTTGTTCAGTTGTGTCTACCTCTTTGTGACCCCATTTGGGATTGGTTTGGTTTTTTTTGGCAGACACTGGAGTGGTTTTCCATTTCTTTCTCCAGTTCATTTTACAGATAAAGAAAATGGGTTAAAAAAATTGTGCAGAATCATACAACTAGTAAGTGTCTGAGGTCAACTTTGAACTCAGGTCTTCATCCACTGTGCTGTTTAGTTTTTTTGCATACTGTCTTCCCCGTTAACATGGAGCTCCTTGAGATCGAGGCCTGTCTTTTGCCTTTCTTTGTATCCCCAGTGTTTGGCACAGTACCTAGAATGTAACAGGCACTTAATAAATGTTTGTTGAGTCACTTTCTGGAATCCCCAACTATCTGCCTTCAGTGACAGCTCTACCTGAATCTCTCCTATTCAATCTCAACATGTCAGAGATAAATTTATTATCATTTACCTTAAGCTTATTTTTCCTTCTGACTTTACTATCTCCATCTGTGGCACCACAATCCATCTGCTATTCTATGGAGCAATTTTTATCTTTGGTTCCCTTGCCTATTATATCCATTCAGGTCTGTTGATTCCATCTTCATCTCTTGAATCTACCCAACTCTATTTCCACTGTCATCACTCTCCTGGTCCACATCATCCACTAGGATTCCTGCAACAGCCTCTTCATAGGTCTTCTACCTCCCTGCTTCAATCCATACTTTATACCATATATCTTATGAGGAAATCTGGTCATGCTTCTCCTCTGCTTAAAACCTTCTGCCTAACATTTAAGACTTCTCACCCCCTGGCTGCATCCTGCCTTCGGAGTCTTTTATACTTCCCTCCTTCATATACTCAACATTACAGCTAAACTAAACTATTCCCAGTGCCCTCAACATGCACTGAGGTGTCACATTTCCACACTGTTGCTCACACTGTTCCTTATGTCCTTCCTCTCCTTCTTTATTGGTTGAATTCTTCTTTTCAAGTCAAACTTAAAGTCTTTTCTTGGATAGCTTCCCTGATTCTCGCAGTTGGCAATACGATTTCTTCTAATGAAGTGGGGTTTTTTGTGTGAGTCTTTAATGCATATCTAATATAATACTACGCATTACAGTGATTTATGTTGGTGTCATCCTCTAAAGAGATTCTAATCTCCCAGAGATCCGAAGCTGATTCTCATCTAAACTTTGTATCTCCCCCTATGTTTAACATAATGTTCAGTCATAGGAGTAAGAATGGATGTTCGTATAGGCTTCAAGGTTGGCTTTGCCATATTCCAGTCACATCTAACTTTTCATGATACCATTTGGAATTTTCTTGGCAAAGATACTAGGGTGGTTTGCCATTTCCTTCTCTAGCTCATTTTACAAGTGAGGAAACTGAGTCAAGTGACTTGCCCAGGGTCACACAGCTGCTATTTGAGACTGGATTTGAGTTCAGATCTTCCTGATTCTAGGCTCAGTGCTCTGTGTACTGTGCCAGCTAGCTGCTACTCTTATGCTAAGGAGCTTCAACATTATTTACTGATCCTTGCTCAAGTACTCTAATCTCTAGTTTCTTCAAACTCCTCAAATCCTATGGCTTACTCTTCTACACCATGCATAGGAATGGTAAAACCCTAGAACTCACCATAAAGAGAAGCATGCTGAAGCCTGCTGGTGTGGGCTCAGGAATGTTAATTATTAGATTATCAGTGTGAGCACTTTCACTCTGGAAATCAACAAATGCTACAAATCAAGGTTTGACTTGTTTTTTGTTTTGATTGTACCTAATGTTAACCAGAAAATGTTAACAGTACAGATTAAGCTTAAAAAGTGTCATGAATACATCCCCTACCTACCACAATGCTAGTTACTTACCAGCACACCCCTGGCCTTAAGCCACAAGGGTTCAACTTCCTTGATCAAAAAATGATATTCTTTTGTCTAGAACACTGGCCTGAATACAGTAAGATGAAATTCAACAAGAATAAATGTAAAATCTTGCACTTGGGTCCAAAAAACAACTTCACAAATCATAGTCAGACCACAGTTCAGAAAAACATCTTAGGACTTTAATGGACTGCAATCTCTATATTATGTAGGAATGTAAAGTTTTAGCTAAAAAGCTAATGTCATCTTGTGTTATGTTAAGAAGAGAAATAGGTAGGGAATAAGGAGGTAATAGTTCCACTGTACTCTGCCCTTGTAGGACATTCTCTGAAGTATTTCATAAGCTAGAAAATGTCCAGGATGGGGAAAGACTTTGAATTCATATTTTATGAGAATCAATTGAAGGAACTGAGTTGCTTAGCCAGCAGAAGAAAAGATTCAGGAGGATATTACATGTCTATTTGAAGGGCTATCATATGGCGAAGGGATAAGCATTGTTCTGTTTAATCTCAGAGGGAAGAACATGGGGTAATGGGTGGAAGAAGCCAATTTTAATTTGATAACAGGAAAAATTGTCCCACCATTATACTTATCCAAAAGTGGAATGGAGTGCCACAAGGTATTGGGCTCCTTCTTCTTGGGGCTCATCGAGCAGAGGCTGGACCATGTCACAATGGATATAGCAGAGTAGGGATTCCTTTGATATATGAATTGTACTAGATGACCATTGAGGTCCCATCCAACTGTCACATTCTGTGATTCTGTGATAAACACCTATGATCTCATCTCTTCCTCTGCCTCAACACTCCAATATCTTCTTTATTCTCATCATAACCTCTAATGACTCCACCCCTAAGTATTTTTGTCAGACCATTACCCCTGTTCTCATTTCACTTTCTTCCCACTCTTGACCCTAAAATTAAATAGTCCAGCTACATGCTTGCTCCCTTCTCCCACTGTCATCATGTGTCTCCTCTTTCTCTACTCACCAGCTGCTGAATAGAACTGGTGCTGACTGGGTACACTACAAAGTTATGTTCATTCACCTCAGTGGGGCTGTCACTGTGGCATTACTATCCTTTTATTCCTCCATAACTGTTTTCCTTTATTATTCCCTAAAGTAACTATTATGAATCTTCTCTTTTCTCCTCAAGCCTCTCCTAGTTCTCTCTCCCCACTCCTCTTCTATTTCTAACTGAAAAGCTAACCGTTTTTTAAGGGTTAGAAGAAAAGAGTAGATTGTCCTGTATGGAAAACAGAGGCCATTTGACATGATTTCCCTCTTTTCCCCTTCTCATCATCTCAACACACCTTGACATCATCCTCTACTCTCTTCGCTGTTCCTCCAGTCTCTGATAATGAATTGACCCTTCTGTTTTCAAGGTCTATGCCTTACATGTGGTCTTAACCTCATCCTCTCCAGTATGGTCTACCAATTTACCCCTTCAGTCATTCTGTCTCTCCTGTTCTTCTTCTTCTCTTACTGGTTACTGGTTCCTTCCCTGCTGCCTTCAAATATAAACTTTATACTGTTTGTTATAATTATGGTTATGCATATGATTATTATAGTTAGCTATTATAATGTTGTATTGTATAGTATAACTATTACAGCTATTATTATAGTTATAATGATAGGATTCCAAAATCAAACCACTTAGGTTAAGTGGTCCTAACACTCATAAAACATATAGGGAAAGACAGATGAAGTTTGTACTTTCCCATTTTTTTGATCTGTGTTAATTAACTCTGTGTCAAGCAGATAATGCTCAAAGTTTTCTGACTAGATGAAACTCTTGATAGGCTGCAAGGGTCTTGAATGACTCTTATTTTGCTGCCTTAGAGAGTTAACTTAGTTTCGGGTCCCAGTAAAGAAACTCTCCAAACCAAACCCAAGCCCGATATCGATAAATGATTTTGAGAATTTTCCCACCACATCTGGTTCTGATTAGGAATGACCTGTCCTTACATCTGGTACTGATTACCTGTTCTCAACCATGCCCATTCTTAGAGTATGTAATTTTGCCATCTGAACCCCAACTTTAAGAAGGTTTCCTCCCTAACATGTCTCCCTTCCCCTTGTTCTTGGCAAGTTTCTTGAATCCATGGGGATGAACCTCAATCTATTTTTAGCGCCATACAATGTGTATGCGTGTGTGTATACATACATATATATATACATACATATGTATATATGCTTTTGTTTGCCTGCTTACTGTGCCACCTAATAATAAAGCTCTTGTTTGTATCCTACTGTCATTCACATATATACTATTGATAATCTATGTATAATCAATAAACTTCTCTAGTGTTAGACTAAACTATAGTTTTACTTTAATTTTTGAGATATAGAACAATACTAATTTTTGTTATAGTAGTGATATAACTGGTGTCAGTTTCAGACTAATGACCAGAGCTTTACAACATGAATAGACCTTTTATTATGATTCGATTCACCTGGATTATTGAGCCATTTCAGTTTCCTTGCAGAGATAGTATGGGGCAGTGATAAGAGCTTTGCATTTGGAGTATTAAAAAAGTCAAATTTTTCTCTTTTCTACTTTACTACCTATGTATATGATTCTGGGTAAGTTATTTTGTTTGAATCTTGGGTTTCTTACAATATAAAACGAGGAATTTCTAGATCTATGCACCTTAATGTCGAGTTAAATTTCATTAGAGGTGGGTGTATTCACCCTCTGAGGTTTTTCAAATCTTTGTTAAATTCATTATATACTAGGTTTTTCTTAGGAAATAATTTCTCATGTCATAATAGACTCTTTCCTTTCACCATTTTAGGTGATAAGACAATGCATCTCTCAGAATCTCAGAGGTCTTAGGAAAAGAACAGAGGAAGGAAGTATTTTGGAGAAATCATCCTTGATTTTTTCATGTTTTCACATGAATGAAGTATAGTATAGACAAAGGTGAATTAGACATAGTTGGGATCAGAAGACCTGATATTTCAGTACCAGCCCCATCATTCATTAGTACTATGTGTCTCTTATACTCTTTAAAGCCTTAGTGCCCTCATCTGTAAAATTTGGTCCATAATACCTATCTCACCTTTCAGAGATGTCGGGAGAAAGAAATTCGTGGTGTTTTAGAAAGAATACTGAACTTGGTTCAGAAGCACTGGATTTGATCCCCCAAACTGTGACTTGTTACCTCTGAGATGTTAACATGTAGCTTTCCCTCTCTGAACCTCAGCTGCATCATCTGTAAAACAAAGGGGTGAGACTAAATAACTTCCAGGTTATCTCCAGGCTTTTAAGTTCATTAGAAATAGAGGTTGTGGGGTTTTTTAAAATCAATTTTGCATATTGTTCTATTTATTTGTAGGCATATTTTTCAGGAAAAGAGGAGAAAATGCTAGTTACTGATTTGTGGCAAGAAAGATATAGAAGGCTTATATTTATTTAAGGCACTATGTCAAATTCATAATAGCCTTTTTTTTTAAATAAAGGGAAAGCTTTTACTTATCAACATAAGTAAAGCATCTAAGTACATAAGTAAAAGTATCTGTTGTGTGGCACTTCATATGATTATTATTCTATATAGGATCATAGATTTAGACTTGGAAGGGCCCTTAGAGGCTATTAAATCCAAACCCCCTTATTTTCAGATGAGGAAACTAAGGCTCAGGGAGTTTAAGTGACCTGCTTAGGTTCACACAACTAGTGAGTGTCTGAGGTGGGATTTAAACTCAGGCCTTTTTGACACTTGATCCCATCTACAATCTGCCTCAATGTCTTGGTTGACATGTTTGGGTCATATTCAACCAGCAGTAATGTTTGAGCTAACATATGTCCATACACGGTATAATATGTAGAGATATCTATTCTGGACCTGAAAGTTGTATACAAATCATTTGTCCTCTCTTGTCCCCATGCCACTTAATTAGATGTAAAGGCAGACAACATTATGCATAATTGACCTGAGGGTGTGAAAACCAAATGACTCATGCTTGACCCTTTATGGTTCCTCAGAATCTGTCGTCCTGAGCAGACTTCTGATAGCTCAGCTTGTGCACATTAGTGGAGTTTTTTGCTGGGGTTGTCGCAATGGGAAGGCCCTAACCACATATAAAACTCATATTCTTTTGAGAACAAATTTTCTGTGCATTAGCAGGCACTTAATTAGAAAAAAAATGATAATTTGCTTAATGGTGTTAATGATGCCAAATTAATCATTTGGGGGAAAGTTTACAAAAATCAGCCTCTTAAATCAAGACAGTCAAATCATAAAATGATAGACCTAGGGGCGGAAGAGATCTCAGTGGCCATCTAGTCTAATGTTGTCATTTTTCAGAGATGTTAAGTAATTTGCCCAAGGTCACATAGGACAAAGGCAGAATTTGTACCCAAGTCTTCTCACTGAGTAGCCTTGGCTCCTTCCATTTTATCATGTTATCTAATTATACGTTATGTGACGTGAACTGGCAAGTCTAATTGTGGCACCAAGTTCCCTTGAGGATTAAAATTGGGTAAAGTCTGAATTCCTTAATATGACATTTAAGACACTCCATATTCTGGGAACACCTTACCTTACATTCCAGTTTTATCTCATGACACTTTCCCTTTCATTTTTCTAAGCTCTAGGAAACCAATCTGGAGTACTTTGTTCACTTATGGGTACCATATTTTACAAAGGATGTTGATAAGCAAGAGTGTACAGAGTAGGGAAACCTAGCTGGTGATGTACCTGAAATTAATATTTTGTGATATTCAATTGAAGCAACTGGGATTGTTTTTTGAAAAGAAGGTTTAGAGGGTGCATGCTGACTATGTTCAAGTCTTTGAAGGCCTGACTCATTAAGAGAAATTAGACTTGTTCTGCGTTGCTTCAAAGATAGAATTAGGAGCAACAGAAGAAAGTTTTGGATAGTTACATTTCTGCCAACAATTAGCTCTATCCAAAAACATAGTGCCTGAACTCAGGGAACAATGAGTGTATCCTAAGAGAGGTGTTTTTCTTTAATTAATATTTTATTTTCCCCCAATTACTTCTAGAAATAATTATTAACATTTGCTTAAAATTTTTTTGAGTTCCAAATTCTCCTTTCCTCCACTTCCCTCATTGAAAAGGCAAGCAATTTGAGATAGGTTATATATGTGAACATATTTCCATATTAGTCATGTTGTAAAAGAAAACAGACTAAAAAAAATCCTAAGAAAAGTAAAAGATAGAAAAAGTATTCTTTGATCTGCATTCAGACTTTCTCAGTTCTTTCTCTGGAAATGGATGGCACTTTTCATCATAAGTTCTTCAGAATTGGTGTCCACTTGTCACCCAACTCTCACCTGTGCTTCCAAGAAGCTGTGTAGCATGGGCAGTAAAACCATCTCAATAAATTGATTAAACCAGGTTGAGGGTAATCAACAGGCTTCACCTGCTGCTGAGTTAGGGGGATGTATGCCTCAAGCATGGGAAGATTTCTTCCAGAGGAATTGGTAAACGAGAATAATTTATTTTAATAGTCATGAAGTTAACTGAAGTTTAGAAGGTTGACCATAGAGATTGGTCAGACATTGAAGATGCCAAGGTCATCCACTGCATCCCCAGACATTACCAGTCATCTTAACCTTTGTCCTGTCACTGGACTCCAGTGACTCACAAAGAGAGAGTGAGGCTGATGACTTTGTGCAACTCTGTCACTTAAATCCAATTCACATGCAAGTCAAGACATCACCCATCATGTTAAGATGTCTTTGGTCCTCTTTAGAAATGAAGGAGGAACAACAACTTGAATGGTTGGCCATTTCATTCTCCAGCTCATTTTACAGATGAGGAAACTGAGGCAAACAAAGACAAGTGACTTGCCCATGGTCATACAACTAGCAAGATGATGAAGCCAGATTTAAACTCAGGTCTTCCTGACTCCAGGCTCAGCACTCTAATCCACTTTGCCACCGAGCTGCCCCCAATGATACTCCTGTAAATCAGGTTGAAGTATAGTGATTATGAACACTAACCTTGATGTCAGGAGACCTAGGTTCAATTCTCTGCTGAGTGACATTTAAGCCTTCCTGAGTCTTAACTTTTTTTTCCTCTTCTTTGCACCTACTGCTCTGCCTGGATTCAATTCCATAAAACAAGGTGGCCCCTGCACAGAGTGTCCTCTGGGATCTCCCCAACTTTCCTGTTTTTTTTTCCATGTTATCTCCTCCCAGTGGATTACTCCTTGAGGGCAGGGACTGTCTTCCTTTGAAAAAATTGTATTCTCAGCACTTAGTATAGTATCTGCCTAACACACAGTAGGCGCTTATAAGTGTTTGTTGGATTGTATTGGAATATCTTCAAAAAAGGGGAGGAGGAGGGAATTTAGACTCTCTCATACCTAAAGTCTCTTCCAGTTCTAACATTCTGTAACTTTTTGGTTATCATTGACACTTTAACAATTGAGAAACTAAGGTAAAGAAAAATGAACTGATAACCAAAATCAAGGACCAACCACTGACAAGCTGGAATAAGAAAAAACAATTCCATGTTAACTATTATATCTTGCTCAATGGCCCAATGCCCCATTCTAATATGGGGGAATTCTTAGTCTCCCTTTTAGGTGTTAAAATTAAGGGGTATTCATTGAGATAGGGCTCAGATCTGTGATTTCATTGGTGTTGGGGGTCTATGTCTCCATGAAGAACTTTTCTTTGCCAAAGGCAGTTCTTTTGTCAAAGAAAGAGAGAAAAAACATATTGAAAGAGTGAGAATTCAACTTCAAATAACAATCTCAAAGCTTTAAAAACCTATAAATGAAAAAAACTCCAATTAGAAATTAAAGTAGCAGTCCTAGAAGAGATTTTAAAAAATGCAAAGCAGATCACCACTTTTTTGCAACTTAAAATCTTAGAGAGTTTAAGCGTTGAGTGATTTGATCAGGGTGACATAGCAAGTATGTGTTAATAGTGGGACTTCCTGGCTCTGAGGTTAGCTCTTCTTCCACTACACCATGTCACATTTTGATAGTGGCATTAAAGGAAAAATATTCTCTTATATTTGGCATAAGTGAACACAAACGTGTTAACCTCAAACTTGATTAAATAAAAATGTGCAAAACTCCTGCTCTATATAAATTACAGGGCTAGATGTTGACCTCAACCTTCCTTCTGTTGATTATCTTCCACTTGGCAGCCATCTTTAGTCATTCTGATCTATATCTGACCACTGGGTCCAGATGGCTCTGGAGGCGAAAGTGAGGCTGGTGACTTTGCACAGCCCTGCCTCACTTAAATCAATTCACTCACAAGTCATGGCATCACTTTCTGGACATCATGGTCCTCTTGGAGAGCAAAGGAGAAACAATAACGATCTTCCATTCATCCTCTTTGCACATAGTTGTTTGCATTTTTTTCTCTATTAACCTGTGAGCACCTTGAAGGCAGGGATTGTTTCTTCCTCCTCTCCCCAATTCTTTGTGTCCAGGCTGCTAAGCATAATGCCTGGTGTACAATAAATGCTTATTGACTTGACTTGACTTGACTTGGAGCAATTACCAAGTTCAGGGAAGACATGATTCTTGCCTTCATTCCCATTCTAGGACCAACATCAAATTTAGACAGGGAAGCAGAATTAATCATGTACAAAATTCATTATAGTACACTTGAAGTGGAAAAAAAAGTTAACATTTATAAATCACTTACTCTGTGCAGGCACTGTTCTACAAGCAATTTACAATTACTACATCATTTGATCCTTAAAATAATCTGGGGAGGTAGGTACTATTTTTAGCCTCATTTTATAGTTGAGGAAACTGAGACAGATAGTGGTTAAGTGGCTTACCGAGGGCCATACAGCTACTAAATGGCCAAGACTGAATTTGAACTCAGGTCTACCTGACTAGTCCCGGCTTTCTAACTATTGTACCACCCAGATTAATCTCTTTATTTTTAGCAATGATAAATTAATGCATGGGGGAAAAATACAAGAATACATGCAAAGACAGGCAAGATATACAAGATTTCTGTTTGCAGCTTTTCAACAAACTTTCTGAGAATTTTAAGTCTGTTTCACAACCAAGGCTTTTTGTAAGATTGATTTCATTTGTAACCCTGAAGTCAGGTTCATCTTTGAGAACAAGGCCATGTTCATATGCTTATGGTTGTCCAGGTACTGTTTTTGTTTTTTAAAATGAGTAATCATTCTCTATTTTAATCACTTTGGTGCTTTAAATATGCCCAGTTCAAATGTCCACCCATGTCTGAAGCTCACCTAATTGACTGGCAAGTTTCAGTATTGGAAAAGAATAAGGGCTAGCACTGGCCCAGAATGAAAAAAAATGTCAAATTCCGCTCCAACATATTTTAGTTTCACCATGTTGGTATTTTTCTGGTAGATCACATGGTCAAGAAATGAAACCACAAGTCTGTATAATGACTTTCCACCTTAATGGAATTTGTAGCTGGGTTCAGGGAATTTTTCAAAAGTGGGTGAGTGAGGGAAGGGAAGGGGAAGTTTCTATCTTCAAAAGAAACTTCCTTTTCTGACCTAAAGCAGTTTGTATCACCTGGAAGCCCCTTAGATTCGGGGCACCAACTGTATCTTTATGAGCTTTTAGGGTTTATGTGGGATTTAGGTGAGGTGTTTTCTGAATTTGAATGGATTTTTAAATAGGGATTGTGGATTTCAAAGTAGAAATAAACAGTAACCATCAGCCTCCTAAGATACTATTTTAAATGCATCTTTTTTGTCCAAACAACAAATGTGGTTTCTAATGTAATAGCATGGTGATCTAAATTTATACCACAATGTGGTATTTATGCTATTGTTAACTTGTTTAGGGAAATGAGCAATCTCTTCATGTTTTTACTGAGCTTTCCCATACACTATAATTATTTGTAAGGTTGAATTTGCAGTGTGATAAGATAATACCTATAGATCCTAATCTTGTATGGTGTTTACCAAATAAAATAGGTTTATATATACAATTAAGTCAGATTCTTCTCCCCCCCAAATAGTTTTCTAGGTACTTTTAGTTGCTTACTTTGTTGCTTTTGAAAAATTCATGATATTGCTGTCTTTTGCCGTTACATTCTTGTCATTTCTGGAAACAACTCCCCTTCTTTCCCCCTCCCCCATTGAATTCTTCCTTATAACAAAGAATAATAAAGAAAAAAACAAAACAATTACACCAATCAAAATGATAAAAGTAAAAGCAAAGTAAAGAATATTCTGAACTAGAAGAGTCATTCTACTCATACAGCCCCTTTATTTTCATTCACTTGTTCACTTACATTATTGCAGTTATTGTCTTTTACCTCTTTTTGTATCCCAAGCACTTAGCAAACTGCCTGGCACATAGTAGGTTCTTCTTGATGGATCATTGATTGATTGTGTATAATATTGTTTGGGCTCTTCTAACTGCTTCATCTTTAAAATAGCAATAATAGTACTTTTACTCTTTGCCTTACAGGATTGTTGAGACCAAAAGTTTTGTATACTGTCAATTCGGTGGCAGCTAGGTGGTGCGGTGGATAGAATGGCAGGCCTGAAGTCATTTTCTAG